>OX387391.1:11444851-12644851 GCA_947563765.1 Anarsia innoxiella | reverse complement strand
AATATATCTTTTTTTTTAAATCGAGACTCTTATATACAATTACATGTTGACTTAACTTGTTATCACAGTAATTTACATGAATATCACAGTACGAGTAGTTTGTTTTACATAAATTTTTAACTCTGCAGCGTCCAAAATAAACCAAAAGATGTTAATAGGCACTTAAAAAGTAAAAAGCTTAGCTTGATAAAAACCGCATAACATGACCAGCCACCACAGCAGCACCTTCACACAGGTCTCAACGCATGTGCCAGCCATCAACCCCTTCCACATATTTTAGGGAAGTAAGCGACCCGACACACAGCGCCACCACTGCAGTGGCGTAAGCAAGCATGACATGTCACACGTTTCGCCTAGTAAAAGGTTTAGTCAAATGCCGCAGACCTAAAGATTTTTACATTTATTATTTATATTATAACATTTATTATTTTAATTTATTATAACATTTATTATTTATATTATATCATTCATTTATTTGCAAAATTTGTTATTTATTAGCTACTAGCTTTTACCCGCGACTTCGTCCGCATAAGTTTTTTTGTTTTCTCCCGGCTGTAAGTCCCCCTGCAACAATGTCCCTCTATCGTGTTCCGGTCCTCAACTTCACATCAAAATTTGTTCAAAAGCAACCTAAGCACATAATGGATAGCTCCGAATGTTTCCTTAGTAAATATAAAAAGTAAATAATGTAAATCGGTTTAAAATACTACTAACTATACCTTCCTGCCAACCCCCGATGTATACAAATCAGATCAATAGTTTTGGCGTAATATGATTCTAGACAGAGTTTTAATGTTGTAGATAGGTAGCTATGTATACGTTCCTGTGGGAATGAGATATTTTCCCGAAGTAAAAAGTAGTCTGAATTTTGGTACCTTCCTACCCTATAAGTTAAGTAGTGTGATGGAATGTCGCTAAGTTTCGATCCAAGTAAAACTGTTAAATAAAGACAGTTGCATCAAAATGTTATCATAAATTCCATAAATTATGGCGCCTACCTACCCTCTAAGTTAGAAAAGTGATTAAATACTAACTTGAAGTCTTAGTAACACTAAATTTAAAAATAAAACATCAAAATCATTTCAGTAGCTATGGCGTCATGCGCTTCTTAACACGATCACGCTAGATTTCCGCGGGAATGAGGTATTTTCCCGCCGTAAAAAGTAGCCTGTGTCCGTGCCTAGGATTCTATCTTTAAATTAACCAAGTCTTATAAAAATCTTTTCAGTCGTTAAGGCGTGAATGAGGTAAACTTTTAAAACAAACGATTAAAAATCACTAACTCAATTCAGTTTTCTGCCTACTTCCTACCCTCTAAGTACGATGACGTGATCATTTTGATCTTATATCCGTTTTTAGGTAACCATCTATTACTTTACTAAATTTCATCAAAATCCGTTCAGCCGTTTAGGCATGATAGACCAAAACTCCCAGCAAAAACCATAAAAAAATCACTAACTCAATTCAGTTTTCTGCCTACTTCCTACCCCCTAAGTACGATGACGTGATCATTTTGATCTTATATCCGTTTTTAGGTAACCATCTATTACCTTACTAAATTTCATCAAAATCCGTTCAGCTGTTTAGACGTGAAAGAGCAAAAGTCCCAACAAAAACGACTAAAAGTCACTAACTCAATTTAGTTATCTACCTACTGCCTACCCCCTAAGAACGATGGCGTGATTATTTATAGCCTATGACCATTTCTAGGTTATCATCTATCACCATACCAAATTTCATAAAAATCCGTTCAGCCGTTTAGGCGTGAAAGAGTAACAGACAGACAGACAGACAGACAGAGTTACTTTCGCATTTATAATATTAGTATGGATTCCTGTGTAGCTGGTCAGTATGCCCCACACTCCATGCAAGGTGGTCATTTATATACTCGTCTAGTCTATAATAAGCCTTATTACATAAGTTTTTTTTAATGTAAGACTTAAACTTGTTTTCGGAGTATGCTAGAATTTCTTGGGGAATTTTATTGTAGTATTGCACGCAAAGCCCCATAAATGATTTATTAATTTTTGAAAGTCTAGAACCATTTGAAACTAATTTATTTCTATTCCTAGTGTTAAAGTTATGCAGCTGACTATTTGTTTGAAATAGATGCATATTCTGTCTGACATACATAATATTTGCATAAATGTATTAACATGGCACTGTCATAATATTAATTGTTTTGAACAGTTGCCTTAGGGATTCACGACAGCGGAGTCCATAGATTGATCTTATAGCTCTTTTTTGTAAAACAAATATTGAACCTATATCGGCGGCACGACCCCACAGCAGCAGGCCGTAGGACATAAGACTGTGAAAATAGCTGAAATAAACAAGTCTTGCGGTAGGTATGTCCGTCAGTTCCTTAATTTTTTTGACGGCGTACGCTGCAGAGCTTAGCCTCCCCGATAGCGATCCAATATGGGGACCCCATTGTAACTTCTGGTCGATTGTAATCCCTAAGAAAACTGTCTGTTCCACAAAGTCTAGTTTTTCATTATTTAATATAACTTGACTATTATTACGCGATACTACTCCGGGTAATCTAAATTTAATGCATTTGGTTTTTTTCGCATTTAACACAAGGTTGTTGATTGTAAACCAATCATGAACCTGCCGAAGAACTTCATTTACGTAGTCGTAGTTAAGGGCACGCCTGTCGACTTTAAAAATTAAGGATGTATCATCTGCAAATAATACAATCTTCGCCAGATTTTCAACCATGTGGGGTAGATCGTTAATATACACGAGAAATAAAAAAAGGTCCTAATATTGATCCTTGTGGAACACCTATCTTTACCAAAGATCCTTGTGACTTCATACCGTTTACTTGAACAGATTGGAATCTGTTACTAAGATACGATTCCAACAAACAAAGACCTTTATTCCGAATACCATAATGATGTAGCTTTAGCAATAGAGTTTCATGATCTACACAATCAAATGCCTTCGACAAATCACAAAAGACCCCCACGGCATCCTGACGCTCCTCAAATGCCTCAAAGATATGTTTTATTAAGGCAACACCGGCGTCAGTTGTCGAGCGGCCCCTGGTGAAACCAAATTGCTGGCTATGTAAGATGTTATTAAAATTGAAATGTGAAAGCATTTGACTGAGCATAATCTTCTCAAAAACCTTACTCAGTACCGGCAATATTGACACAGGTCTGTAGTTACCAGGATCCTGGCGGTCACCTGACTTGTGCAACGGTACGACTTTACTTAGTTTCATTAAATCCGGAAACTCACCATTATCTACAGCTAAGTTAAATGTATGTGCTTAATACGGTGCCATTACATCTATTAGTGAACCGCATACCTTAACAGACATTCCCCACAGATCTTCAGAGTTTTTTACCTTAAATTGTTTGAAGGTTTTAACAATTTCTTGTGGGGTAATGTGCCTAAACTCAAATTCAGCAATACAGGCTGGGATATACTTTTTTGCAAGATTTATAGATAGAACCGGTGAAGATTGTAGATTCGCTGTAGTTTTCAAAGGTATATTAATAAAAAAAGCATTGAACTCTTTAGCCACATCGGTGTTGCTTGACAGTATTTTATTATTACATTTAAGAGTTATTAATATAAGTTAAGTTATTGTTATTGTTGAGTTATTGATAATTCAACGCGTAGTTTAGTTCGACCGGTCTCAGAGTTAATAACACTCTATACAGCTTTTGTTGTATTTTGAGCGCATTTTATTTTTTTACTTATGAACAGTGATTTAGCTTTAACGCATACTGATTTAAAAATCTTACTATATCTTTTTACATATTCTTTAAAGTTGTTATCGTTAGGTCTTAGCGCCCTATCTGCATATAATTGAAATAATTCATCCCTACTTTTCCTAATACCTAAAGTAGCCCAATCACTGAATTTAAATTTTGGATTAATTTCTTTAGTTACTAATTTGAAAATATTATTATATTGTTGTTCAACAACATTGAAAAAAGTTCTATAAAAATTATTAGTATTATTAAAACTGCAATGCTGTAGTTGACGTGGTAGTCGAACGTTCAACGCGTCAATATATTTCTGAATCCGACCAGAAGTCACACAGCGCTTTGTGACTGTGATGCTCTGTACTTGGTGAGCGTGAGGGAAGTACGCGACTTGACCCCAGTGATCAGACGAAAATGACTTGTCAATCATTTTATTATTATATTCACAGTTGCAAAAGATGTTATCAATACACTTAGCAGATGTCGCAGTAACTCTAGTCGGTTCCAAAAACACATTTTCTAAATTAAATGACTTAAATACACTTAACAATCTAACCGTGGAGCTATCATTTATCAAAATATCTACATTAAAGTTACCACATATTAAAATACTTTTACTTTTCCTAGTCAATACTCTAAGAACTTCTTCTAGCGTTGATTCTACAGTATCAAGCAAAGCAGCAGGGGGGCAATACGCACAAACCACAATGTACTTTTCCAGCTCAACACAGGACAGCTCGATGTGTCTCTCAACCGACAGCCCACCGATATCCGTACGCTCATTACACTTAATACTGTTTTTAACCATTATTAAGGAGCCCCCGTGTATCGCAACCCGTCGGCTAAAAGAACTAACTATACGGTAGTTATCATAATTAACAAATACTTGATAATCCTGCTGCCAATGTTCCGTTAAACATACAATGTCCAATTTATGTTTTTCTAAATACAATTCCAGCTCCAATACCTTTTTAGTGTTAAAACATTGTATATTGATGTGCAGCAAGGATAAAGAATTTAAAACGTTACTATTGGAGCTGTGAATTACCTGGCCATCGGGCTCTTAAGAGGCACTTAAGAGAATACCCAATTTGTGACCTATTGCTGTAGAATGTGAATCTGGTGGCTATAGTTTGTCGCTTAACTTAATTTAGCGGAATTGGTACCAATGTTGTAGATCTTTCTTGTTATGTCTAACAGAATTTGGGAACGAGTTCCTCCTTGTTTCCGAAGATAAGCAACGGCAGATACATTGTCGCTCTGAATGAGAACCGTGGAATTCTTAAAAGTGTGTTGGAATTCTTGCAAGGCAAACAGAACAGTTCAAAATTCAAAATTCAAAAATAATTTATTCGTAGGTAACATTAAATTTACACTTCAATTCGTCACAAAGTAAAAAATAAAATAAAATAAAAAACATAATAATGAATTTAAAGAACCAAAAAAATTTAATACATTTAGTTTTTTTCGCATTTAACGCTAAATTATTTGTACTAAACCAATCATGAATTTGTTTTAGGGTACAGTCGACAAAGTTGTCAGGGTATCACCCAACATAAGCAAATGTTGAACTATCTATAAGTCTAAACTTGGCTCGTTAGTGTGAGTGAGCTTTGCTTTGACCTCATTGGTCAAACATTTTGAAGAAAGGTCGGTAGTAGCAAATAATAAATATCAGAAAAGATCATTCACTGTCAAGTTGAATAAGAAGCCAATTTTAAAACTATTCGTAAGCAGCTACCGTGGCACAGTTGGTCAAGCGGCAGCGGTGGGGCTATATGGATGGATCGATCGAAGGAACCCAGGTTCGAGTCCCTATCATGCCAGCCAGATTTGTTAAATGTTATGTTTTTATTTATTTTAAAACGTAAAATGAAAAAAAAAGATCGCAATGAAGCAAGATGGAATATTCTCGTGATGATAAATTATGATTTGCAAACTAACATTGCTAGTCAACGAAAACTACCCTCAGATATTTTGATAATTCTTTTGTTAAACGTATTGACAGGTAGTCATTAGTCGTTACTGAGCTTCGTGCCTTATCGATACGTTTTTAAACTTCTTTTCATATTTTGTCTATTCTTTTAAGCAAATATGGAACATTTAACTCTCTTCAAACGTGCAGAAATAGTTGTTTTGCACGAGCAGAATGTTTCTGTTAGTGAAATTGCAAGACGGTTAATGATATCGGTAAGTAACAATTACTTATTTGTAACCGAAGCTCATACTGTTCCAAGCAATTAAGAATAGTTAATTACATTTATATTATTCTTCTGCAGAGAAAGGCTGTTCGATTGTGGATTAATCGTCATGCTGCTACAGGAAATGTAGACAGCCTGCGCCGTGGCCCTACTAACTCCTTCACAGAAGCTAACCCCATGCATCGTGATATCGTGGCTATCCACACTGCAGATCCCTTCGCGACAACCCGTTCCACCGCGACAAAACACGATGTGTCGCTGCAAACAGTGCGCGACCATTTACGTGCAGCTGGGTTAAGATGTCGCAAACCAGCAAGAAAGATTGATTGAAAAGAGTGCCATCAACAAGAAAGAATGCGTTTTGCGAAAGAATATTTAGACTTTGATTGGTGTAACAAAGTGGTTATATTTAGTGACGAAAAATGTTTTAGGTCTGACAAGGAAGGTCGTGTCATATTGTATCGAAAAACGGGTGAGCGATTTCACGAAAAGAATATCCTTCGAAATAGGTCTAGTGGTCACGTGACCTTGGGCTTCTGGGGTTGGATGTCGTCGATGGGTCCCGGTGAGTTAGTTCAAGTAGAAGCCACTAATACAGGTCTAGGTTACTTGGATGTTTTAAAGAATGTGATGCTGCCAACTGTGCGCATTGCGTATCCTAATGAACATATTTATTTTGTGCATGATAACTCATCTGTTCATAGGGCTCAAGTAGTAAAAGATTGGCTAAACATCCAAGATAACCTGACTGTTATTAAATGGCCTTCTAAGAGCCCGGATTTGAATCCTATAGAAAACTTGTGGGGCCTTATGGTGTTAAACTGGGACTCATCGCAAGTTAGGTCTAAAGCCAATTTAGAGGCCCTTGTTACATCAACTTGGGAATCATTGCGTGGTAGTGATATGTGCTTCAATATGGTTTCTAGCATGAGAAATCGATTACAGCTAGTATTAGATAATAACGGAGCGCCAACTCGCTATTAACCTATATTAAGTATATAATTTAATTATGATATCCAGTCTAAATTTCTATGAAATATATTTTATTGTTTTATATTGAATGTCTGAATCTGTAAAATAAACTGATAGGTAACTCTTTAAAATCACTACCAGGCCGTGATTTCCAGAGGTAGTAAACTTATCGCGTGAGAGATGTTATTGTTATTGAATTTAGAAGTTACTTATTCAAAATAACTTCTTTATAAATAACATGTTTATTCATATCACCGATACATGCTATATACCTCCTTAAAATGTTGATTATTTATTTTTACACATTATATTGACTTTATACAGCCTTGTCAAATTCATATCTGATAAATTTATTTTAATGTTTCGCTTTGATTCTTACAATAAATCATTGAAAGCAATCTACCTACCTATAGACGCCTTTTATTTAATGCTTGCTCCTTTTAACTTGAGTATCATCATAACATACCTAACTCATAAGTCCAATGCAAAGTAGTAACAACACTCAGTAAAAGTAGACAATAATTATAAATAAAAATACACAATAAATATTATAAACACTCAACCGCGAGACAGGATTCGAACTTGTGTCTTCTTTATTACATTCATTTGCTGCTATCCCGCTACACTACCATTGCGCTAGTGAGCGGCTTACTTGTCTGGGCAAAATTATCTATATGAATCTGTCTTGAAGCAATAAACAACAAAGAATACGTTTTGCCACAGATCAGAAAACTTTTTGCAAACGAGGAGGCGTAAACGATTAGCGCACACACACTACCGCTTGACGAATAGAAATGCTCAGCTAAGTTTAGACTTATAGATAGTTCAATATTTGCTTATGTTGGGTGATACCCTGACAACTTTGTCGAGTGTACTATTTACTTTGAAAATATCTAAATCTTGACGTTTTCTATCTACTTTAAAGAGAAGAGATGTGTCATCGGCAAACAAAACAATCTGCGATAGACTTTCTATCATAAATGGCAAATCATTTATGTAAACCAGAAAAAGGAAAGGACCTAATATCGATCCCTGGGGCACGCCAATTTCTACCTGCGATCCCTGTGATGTTATTTCATTGACTTGAACCTTTTGAATTCTGTCTGATAAATAAGATTTAATAAGACTTAGAGATTCATTTCGTACACCGTAATGATTCAGTTTATTTAATAGTATCTCATGATGAACACAATCGAATGCTTTCGATAAGTCGCAGAATATGCCAATGGCATCTTGCGAGTGTTCCCATGCATCAAATATATGTTTAATTAAGGCAACACCAGCGTCCGTAGTGGAACGACCTTTGGTAAACCCAAATTGCTGATTGTGAAGCAATTTATTTAAATTAAAATGATAAAGAAGCTGGTTAAGTATTAATTTTTCAAAAATTTTACTGAGTACAGGGAGTACTGAAATTGGCCTGTAATTGCTAGGGTCGTTTTCATCCCCGGCCTCGAAAAGAGGTATGACTTTACTATATTTCATGAGATCAGGAAATATTCCTTGATCTATACAGCTATTAAAAATTTGAGCTAAATGATATGATATAGTATTAATAATAGATGCGCAGACTTTAACTGACATTCCACAAAGATCTTCGGTTGCTTTTAAATTAATTTCTTTAAACGTTTTAATAATGCAATTGGGACCAACATGATGAAATCTGAATTCAGCTTGGCATGCGGGTACGTTGGCTTTTAGTAGAGAAAGTGAGACTGGAGGTGAGGAATTTAGATGCTCAGTTGTTTTAAAAGGTACTTTAGAAAAAAAGGTTTCAGTTGTCCTTCGTATCCCAAATAATGCCCAGATAATCGAACTGCTGAACAGGGACTTTGGACGATTTTTCTCTGTTTATGACCCGACCCAACCCAAAGTATCCAGAAAGGTAACAGCGGTTTTGAACTGGAGAGTTAACTCCAGGGAATTTTGGCTTACAAAAAGAAAATCGTCTAGATAGACAATTACTCGCATACCGAGCTCTCGTAGTTTTTGCGCCATCCAGTTGGATAGAGTGGCGAAGGTTCGAGGAGCGCTCGACAGCCCAAAGGGTAGGCAAGTCATTTCGAAAGCGTTTCCGTTGTAAACAAGTCTGAGATATCGGCGATGTTGTGGGGCGATCGGTATATGGAAATACGCTTGTGAGAGATCTATTTTCATCATCCAATCCTGAGACTGAAGGAATTGCGGCAGGCGATGCATGTTGATGAGTCAAAATGTCTTGTCTTCTATGTAATAATTCAGGTTCTTTAGATTTAATACAGGCCTGAAAGTTTGATCCTGTTTTCGCACAAGAAATAGGTGAGAAATGAAACCTCCGCCCAGACTGGCATCTTGAAGCACGCCCTCTTGGACCATCGTCTGAACTTGACGAGTCATCTCTTTGGAGGAAACTTCTTGCAAACCCTCGCTTAGTACTAGGGGCCTTCCTGACACCTGCGGCCGTCACTGGGCTATTCCTAGCTAAGTGGTGACTGACGTCATCCAGTTCGTACGCCGCTGCTGCTACTTCAGATTCCAGCTCGAACTATGGAACTTTTTCTTCTTGGGATACTGTGAGTAGAATATTTTATTACCTGTTGTCGTTACTATATTTCTTAAAATCATAAAATCTGTCGATCGATATATCACACGAAATATAATTTTGCCGTTAGATTCGATTATTTACTTACAATTTACTCCTACTTTTGTTTTATATCTCTATTATTTCCATTGATAAAATGGCTCAGGCAAATACTGAAAATAAACCAGTAGCTGAACCCTTTCCAATTGGTGTACTGTGTAAATTTATAAATACGTATAAAGGCGAACGTGAAACTCTTACAGCCTTTCTAACAAATTGTCAAAACTCCCTAGATCTAGCATCAACAAGTCAGAAAGATTTACTTTTTAAATACATTCTAGCACGCTTAGATGGCAAAGCTCAAATAGCTTGCTCGAATAAGGTGTTCGCAAACTTTTCTGATTTAAAAAACTTTTTAAAACAAAATTTTGGCGAACGCAAGCACTACAATCATCTATTACTAGACTTGCAATTGTGTAAGCAACAATTAAACGAGTCTGTTGCACAGTATGTATTCAGAATTGAATGTTGCGTTACTGATTTACAAACAGAGATTCATAACTCTGACTCCTATAAAAAAGATTTATCTGGCCGTATCGCTATGACTGAGGACTTAGCACTCCATACATTTTCCCTGGGCTTACTTCCACGGTTGAGCAATAATGTCCGTTGCAGAAACCCAAAAACTCTAAATGATGCTATAAACATCGCGATGGAAGAGGAAAAAATTCAAAACTTTCTTTATAAATCTACATTCAAGCCCAAATGTAAAATCTGCGGAAAACCGGGACATTCGGAAACAGATTGCTCGAACAGACAGAGACGCGTGTCGCAACCACGTGTTTCCGATTCTCAGCCGTCAACTTCTTATTTATCAAATGCCCGTACTAGCTCACAAGTTATCTGTAGATACTGCAAACATCCAGGTCATGATATATCACAGTGCCGAAAACGAAAATTTAATAACGAAAAATATAAAAATAATTCTAACAATCAAACTGCGCATCATGTTACACACGAATCGGACACACCGACACCAGATGTGTTTACAAGCGAAAATGTTAGTGAATCTGATGACGATTTAAACTAAATGGTCGGATTACGAGTACGTGCCGTCGTATTCCGAAAACCAATGGCACAAGGTCCATGTATGTTAATCCTAAATCTCAACACATTCCTTCGGGAGCCTCTGTCTCGTTGAATCCTAAATCTTATCCTAAATCTCAACACACTCCTTCGGGAGCCTCTGTCTCGTTGAATCCTAAATCTTGTCCTAAATCTCAACACACTCCTTCGGGAGCCTCTGTCTCGTTGAATCCTAAATCTAATCCTAAATTTCAAAACACTCCTTCGGGAAACTCTGCTTCATTAAATCCTAATTCCCATGCACCTTCACCTACTCCTATGGGAGCTTCTAATTCGTGGAGTCCTAAGCTTATTAAATCTAAACTCCAACACAACCCAACGGGGTCCTCTGATTCATTGAATGATAAATATTCCAATTCAATTCCCATGTACGAACTAAATTCGTCCCTTAACAAAATATCACTACCTCACATTTTTCTTAAATCTAAATATTCTCAAAAGCCTTTATGTTTCTTAGTTGATACAGGCTCAAGCGTCAGCATAGCAAAACTGACTAATTTCAACCAAAAACCTATACTATCTGAAGAAAAGATAGTCCTCAAGGGTCTAAGTAATAATAACTCAGTTTGTGAAACTTTAGGCTCTTTTCAAATGGCATTTAAGTGTTCAGAATATAAAGAGGACACTCCCTGTTTCAACTTCCTATTTCATGCTATTTCTGAAAATGTACACCTGAAATATGACGGTATCCTAGGTAACGATTTCCTAAAACAATTAAATGCCGATGTTCAATATTCAAATAGTCTTCTCATTATTCAAGGCTATCCTATCCCCATTCATTTCGACCAACCTGTTTATATCATCCCTGCCCGGTCTGAAGCAATAATTGAATGCCGAATTTCAAATCCTCCATCAGAACTTTCACACCTCACTGAAGGTCTTATTTTAGATCATCAATACTCTGAAGGTGTTTATCTCGCGAATTGCATCGTCAAACCTAAATCTAACCGACGTGTTAATGTCTTTATTCTTAATACAACTGAAAATAATGTCCATATTAAAGATTATCAAGTCTACTTACTGCCTTTTGATATTAAATCATCAACACAACTAGACAACACAACTAGAAAAACCTGTGCAAAAGTTTACAATCTCCATAACTCGTCATTCGATAGATCTCAAAAGGTTTTAGATCTCATTCGAACCTCCCATCTTAATGTAGAAGAAACAAAAACACTCCTTGAATGCTGTTCTGATTATACTGATATCTTTCACCTTGAAGGAGAACCTTTAACTTGCACTAATGCTATAGAACATTCAATTAATACCGGAGATTTCGCCCCAATCCATGTAAAGTCTTACCGATTTCCTGAATGTCACAAAGATGAGGTCGAAAATCAGATAAAAAAATGCTTGAACAGAACATAATTCGCCCCTCAATTTCACCATGGAGTGCCCCAGTTTGGGTAGTCCCTAAAAAACAAGATGCGTCAGGCAAACAAAAATGGCGAATTGTGATCGATTATCGTAAACTCAATGACGCCACAGTGACCGAAATTTATCCACTTCCTCTCATTACCGACATCCTTGACCAGTTAGGTCACTCTAAATACTTTACTACTCTCGACCTTGTAAGTGGTTTTCATCAATTAAAAATTAAAGCTGAAGACGCTCCTAAAACTGGCTTCACAGTCATAACAAATGGCACTTCAGGACATTTCGAATTCACTCGAATGCCGTTCTGACTAAAAAACGCCCCGGCGACTTTTCAAAAACTCATGAACACGGTATTATCAGGCTTACAAGGCCTCCACTGCTATATCTACTTAGATGATTGCATCATTTATTCGCACGATCTCGAATCTCACATACATAAATTAAAGTTAGTCTTTGACAGACTGCGACAATTTAATTTGAAACTACAACCGGATAAGTGCGAGTTCTTAAGGCGTGAAGTCGCTTATCTCGGTCATATTACCACTGATAAAGGGGTGTCACCTAACCCCGACAAGGTTAGGGCGGTAACTGATTTTCCTATTCCTAAAAATATAAAGGACATAAAATCCTTCCTGGGATTAGTAGGCTATTATCGTCGATTTATTGAAAACTTTTCAAAAGTCACTAAACCCCTCACTTCACTCCTTAAAAAGGATACTCAATTTCATTGGTCAACCGAACAAGACCAATCGTTCAATTTCCTCAAGCACAAGTTAACCACTGCACCTCTACTTCAATACCCGGACTTCGATAAGCCGTTTATTCTCACTACGGATGCTTCAAATTACGCAGTGGGTGCTATCCTATCACAAGGCGATATTGGAAAGGACAAACCTATTGCGTACGCGTCGCGCACGCTTAATAGAGCTGAAGGTAACTACTCTACTATAGAGAAGGAACTTTTAGCTGTAGTATTCGGCGTAAAAACTTTCCGTCCTTACCTATTCGGTCGAAAGTTCCAAATCGTAACAGACCATCGGCCACTTCAATGGCTCAAAAACGTCAAAGACCCAGGTTCCTGACTGCTTAGATGGCGCCTAAAATTAGAAGAATACTCCTATGACGTAGTGTACAAACAAGGTAAATTAAATGCAAACGCCGATGCCTTATCTCGTTTCCCCGTCAGCACTGTGACGTGCATTCCTGAACAAAAAGAATCAAATTCAATGTTGTGTAATCCTACACTTGTAACAGATAACAATAATGACTTACATAACTTACCTTCTATTTCCGAAACCTATGAACAATTTCTTCAAATAAATAAACAACCGCGAGTATCATATGACACTGAAATTGAAGAACACAACGAGTCTCTACTAAAAGCCAAGTGTAAACTTATCGCTTATCCTACATCTATAGATTTAGATGAATCTGTCCCTTATTGCTCCGATATAATAAACTTGTCCACTAGCCAGCCAGATATAAGGCAAATTGAACGTGAACTATCTAAAAACTATTCTACATCAAACGATAAACATGTTTTTACTCATCTATTTGTAAGGGTTAACCATTTTAATGAAATGACTTATAAAGATATTTTCAATATCCTCCGAGATTACCGGGACATGGTTAAATACTTGTACGTGGAAGAAAAGGAGGTCGCTCTATCGGATTTTTCAGATCCATTTAGCAAACTGTCGTTTACAAAAATTTATAATATGATTTCATTCCTTTTCCATCATACCGGCATTAAAGTAAACATTTATCATAATTCTATAAAATATCCTACTCCTGACGAAGTTAAACAAATCCTAAAGGATAATCACGACTCCTCTTCAGCAGGTCATCCCGGCATCTTACGTATGCTAGAAAGAATAAAATCTCAATTTTGGTGGAAGTCCATGCGACAAGACGTAGAAGACTATGTAAAAAACTGTCGGTCATGTCAGATTAACAAGCCCTTGAGGCAAACTAACCGTGCCCCTATGATCATTACCACATCAGCTACTCGACCTAATGAAAAGATCTTTCTAGATTTAGTTGGTCCTCTCCCTGAAACTCACGAACACAAATATAAATTCATCCTAACATTACAGGATGATCTAACTAAATTCTCCCAAGCTTATCCCATGCAGACATGCTCCGCTGAAGAGACAGCTAAATTAGTTGTCAAATATATTTCCCATATGGGAATTCCCAAAATGATCATCTCTGATCAAGGCACAAACTTTTGCTCCGAAGTATTCAAACAATTAAGTAAATTATTCGGCATGAAGCACATTTTTGCATCGCCATATCACCCACAAACATGTGGCGCTTTAGAAAGGAGCCATTCCACTCTCAAGGCGTATCTGAGATCGTATATAGGAGAAAATCAACACACTTGGGACCTTTACATCCCAAGTGCCATGATAGCATACAACTCTAACGTCCATAGCAGTACAGGTTTCTCACCATGGGAGTTACTTTTCGGTTATAAACCTTATATACCAAGTAGTATTGACAGCCTTGACACAAACACTTATACGGATTACATCCGAGCTCTCAATCACAGGCTTTATTATAGCCGTCAAAAGGCCCTTCAAAATATTCAGAACTCTAAAGACAGATCTAAACATTACTATGATTCTCGTACGAAACCCGTAACCTATAAGACAGGTGATTTTGTATACATTCGATGCTATCATAAGCAGAATAAAGCTTTGTCACCCATATGGAAAGGTCCATATAAAATAATAAAGTTGAACGGAAGTCACACGGTCACGTTACTCGTAGGCCGCAAACATATACGTCATCACTATGACGAAATCAAATAAGCCGCTAATAAAACATCGTAATAACTATTACACGTCAGAAAGAAACAGCTTACCAAGACACTATGAGCTCCCGCTGTTCCGCTTAATTTACAGAATATACGCGAATTAATAGATATATCCAAATTAGTATGTTTTTACCATTCATATAATATTATAATAGTAGTTAAAATACCTTTAGTTTTACCGCAAATTTATAATTTATACAATGTTATACCTACCAATCGTGGTGGAGGTACTCCCGGATTGGGTGACCCACTTCAGGGCGCTGACTGACCTGCTTGGGCATAAGCCCAACGCGCGCCCCTATGGGAGGGGAATTAGGTTCCTGCCTTCCGGGGAGTCCGAGTACCGACAGGTCCAGGCGTACCTTTCCGATTTGGAGAGGAGCCTGAAACTGTCATGGTACTCCTACTCCCTGGAGGGTGAGAGAGGCCTGAAGGTCGCAATTCGCGGCCTTCCCCTCCAAACAGACCCCGAAGCCATCAAGGGGGCCCTCGCGGATCTGGGCTACAGTGCGGAGCACGTGAAACAGATTCGGGCACGTTCTGGCCGGCCCGGATGCCTGTTCTACGTGCTGCTTAAAAGCGAGCCGCACGTGATTCCGGGGATATACGGCATCACTGAGTTGCTGTGTATGCCCGGAGTCACCATCGAGGCCTGGAGGGGCAAGAAGGGGCCCTCCCAATGTCACCGCTGCCAGGGCTTTCGGCACTCGTCGCGGGGGTGCCATCGCCCTCTTGCCTGTGTGCGCTGTGGGGGCGCACATACGGCGGCGGACTGCCCGCGCGAATTGCCTGGGGCCGCACCCGGCTAACCACCACTCGTCCTGCCCGGTGCTACGGGCGGAAACGCGCAACCGCAAGTCGGGTACGGTCGCGCGTACCACAACGACGAAGACAGCGCCGCCAACCCGACGTGGGCCCACAACAAGGGCCTCGGTGGGGCGGGCTGGGGTGGGGGAGACATCAGCGGCATCGCTGATGGCGCCGGCCAACGGCCCGACCCAGCGCGGCACCACGCGGCCCACCAACACTGAAAGTCGACCCGACGCAGGTCCCTCCGCCGGACGGAGAAGAAGGCGAGGAAGAGGCCGAGCTAGGAGCAACAGGCAGGTGAGTGAGCACCCCCCGTAGTCACCGAGGGGGCTCAGCCAGCGCCACCAGCTGCGCAGGCACAGCACCAGCCGACCCAGAGCTCCGCACCGGCCACTTCCACGGAGCAGCTACTGCTAACCATCGCCCTTCTTATCCAAAACCATCTTGGCGATAACCCCTCCGCTGCCACACAGCCAACTAGCCCCAATGGCACCCCCCGGTAGGTTGCGAGTCGCCTACTGGAACGCGCAGACGCTGTCGGGGAAACGTCTATTGCTCGCGCACTTCCTCCGCGAGCACAACATAGACGTGGCATATGCGAAACGCACCTGCGGGCGTCAACCCGGTTCAACATCTCGGGCTACTTGGCGTACAGACAGGACGAGGTGTCCCCTGCGGGCGTAGCCTACAGGGGTCTGCTTGTCCTCGTACGCCGGAGAGTAGTCCACTAACCGGCACCCCCAGAGCAGCTGACGTCAATGACAGCACTTTGCATCGACGTCCACACGGAGGGTCCACACGGGGACCTGCGACTGTACGCGGCCTACAAACCTCCGAGCGCCGTACTCGAGGTGAGTGAACTTCGGGGCCTCATCAGGTCGTCCCGCTCGACCATCGTAGCGGGCAACTTGAACGCTAAGCATCCCAGCTGGTACTCGACCACCAGTAACGCCGCCGGGAGAGCCATACTGCAGGACGCTATAGACCACGACTACGATGTCACCGCCCCGAGCGAACCCACCCGGTATGACCCGGTGGGTCGGGTCGATGACATTTTGGACATCGTGGTCTATAGGGGCCTGCCGGGCGTACCGCACTTCCAAGTGTGTGTGGACCTCCCCAGTGACCACCGGCCGGTCATCTGTGACCTCGACACGAGGACCACTCTCGTGTCCCCACCGCGCCCGCGTTACAGTACCAACTGGGATGCTTAGGCCGACACCCTGTCACAGGGAACCCCCACGAGGCCCATCTCGACTCCTATGGACGTCAACTCAGCCGCAGGGGAGCTAACCGCTGCCATACGGGGAGCGCTGAAGTCCGCATCGTCCCTGAACCGTGCCCGGGAGAGGAGCGATCCGCTACCGGTTCGGCTGAGGACTTTGATAGCGAAGAAGCGCGACCTGCGTGTGCGGTGGCAGCATACCCGATGCCCAACCCTCAAGACCGCGCTTAACGCCTTGGTCGAGAGGGTGAAGGCAGAGCTGGTTGACTTCGCCAGAGAGTCGTGGGACCAGCATATCATGACCATAGGGTAGGCGTACGATTCGCGTACGGACGTAAATAAAACGGCTCCGTAGATTTAATTAGCAAATAAGTGTTTTTTTATAAGTTTAGTGCGTTAAACCTAGTGCCATCAAAAACTAAGTGTAGTTATAAGTGTTTACAGTATTTTAATAGTAAAAGTAAGTAGCTTTAGTAGAAAAATATTCGTACATAAGATCAGCTGTGACCGTTATTTTTTTTAAAGTGTGTTAATGCAATAAAAGGAAAAGATACTAAGTATCATTTAATTTTAATATATCTATCTTGCGTTAGACTAACCTTTACAGACGTGATTATCACCTTTTTTTGCAATAACTACATTTACAATCGCAATTATAACCTCAACTTTGCTGTAGCCGCCGCTCATTCCTTTGTTTGCTTCAAACATTTTAAACAATGTCAAGCCGCCGAGCCGCACATCTCAGTGAGCTGGAGAAACAACTCCAGCAAACACTGCTCGAACTAAAATCATCAAAGGCTATGAATGATCGGTTGCTGGAGGAAAGAGAGGATAGTGAGAATGAAATCATCGAGATAGTCGCCAGAAATAAATCGTTAAAATGTGAGATGGCGGAAATGCATCAACAACTGATGGACGTTATGCAACAAAACGAACAGCTCCAGCGGGAACTGGACAACTACACTCGCGATCACGACATTTTCGAGACCACCTTGGGCCGTGTGACGTCATTAGAAGAGGCCCTCCGTGAAGCGCGAGACGAACTAACAACCTTGACGGCTGCGAATGAAGACCTCAAGAGCCAGCAGACGCAGTCGTTATACCAGGAGCTGGTCGGTTGCAATAGCATTCCCGCTGTCTCACTCGCGGAACGAACTGAATCAACGGTCGAAGGCACAGCTGATTGTGAATGTGACACACGGTGCTTGCAGTCCGCGCATTTAGAAATTGAACAATTAAAACTATCATTAGATGAAATTACAAGTAAATATAATCATGCTAAAAATGTAATCTGTGATTACGAGTTAGATATGGACAACTTAATACAGTTAAGTAAAGACAACGAAGAAAGATTTACATCTTTCGTAGATAATCACGTTTGCGACTGTTTAAGACCAAGTTTAGGTAGTCCATCTATAACCGTATCGGCCGTGTGTACGGAGTCGAGTTCCGCACACACCGACGAGACAATGCAAGCGTCGTGTGACGTAACGGCCAGTTCATTCTCTCGAGTGAATTGCGATAATGTGTGTGAGGATGGCACTAGGGAAAATAGCGAATACTCGGCGGCGGATGCGCTGCCGTCGCGCGCGCAGCTTAATTCTAGCTGTGAGAGTGTCGGCGGTGCGTCCGCGGCGGAGCCCGGGGGAGCCGTGGGTTGCGGGGCCAGCCGCTCGTCGCGCCGCCGCCGTCGCCGCAAGCGCCTGTCGATGGCAGCGCGCGATGCTGCCGCTGCGCGGGCCCGCTCACCGACCGTTCCCGAGCGGTCGGAGGACGTTGATAATAGTGATAACACCTCGGGCAGCGCGAGCGGGGCGGCGGCGGCGGCGGGGGAGCGGGGGGAACCCGTCCCGAGAACCGTCGTCTACTCGGATAGGTTAGGCTATAACTTTGGCTCATTGTTACACAATGAATTAAATCAATCAGTCCGGAATCATTGTTATCCAAATTGTAGCTTTAATGATTTGCTAAATAATATTTTTGTTGAGGAATTAGATTGCAATAGTACAGTAGTTATTTTATTTGGAGATTCTCTCAAAATTAGTCAATCGGATATAAATAGAGGACTCGAGATTATTTTAAATATTTCAAAAACGACTAAGTGTAAATTCATTGTGTGTGCCTTACCGTATTGTAATAATTTTTCTCAGGCACAAAACGACCGCATTTATATATTGAATTCGCGTTTGTACACGGCGATTAGTAGTTATAGCGACGTTATGTATTTCGATACAAATAAATTTATTTTTAATTTTTATTTAACTGCAAGTACTATGTACTTGTCACTTAGTTTTAGGCGACGATTAGCTAGTTTACTAGCTTACAATATACACTTTTTTCCGACGGCTATTAGTAATTGTACTAATATTATACCTTTACATTTTTTAGATTAGATAGCTGTCAGGACTTGGACCCCGCGTCGTCGAACGCGGCGACTGGGGGTCCCAGCCCTGGCGGCGACCCTGAGCCCGATGGCCAGGTAATTCACAGCTCCAATAGTAACGTTTTAAATTCTTTATCCTTGCTGCACATCAATATACAATGTTTTAACACTAAAAAGGTATTGGAGCTGGAATTGTATTTAGAAAAACATATATTGGACATTGTATGTTTAACGGAACATTGGCAGCAGGATTATCAAGTATTTGTTAATTATGATAACTACCGTATAGTTAGTTCTTTTAGCCGACGGGTTGCGATACACGGGGGCTCCTTAATAATGGTTAAAAACAGTATTAAGTGTAATGAGCGTACGGATATCGGTGGGCTGTCGGTTGAGAGACACATCGAGCTGTCCTGTGTTGAGCTGGAAAAGTACATTGTGGTTTGTGCGTATTGCCCCCCTGCTGCTTTGCTTGATACTGTAGAATCAACGCTAGAAGAAGTTCTTAGAGTATTGACTAGGAAAAGTAAAAGTATTTTAATATGTGGTAACTTTAATGTAGATATTTTGATAAATGATAGCTCCACGGTTAGATTGTTAAGTGTATTTAAGTCATTTAATTTAGAAAATGTGTTTTTGGAACCGACTAGAGTTACTGCGACATCTGCTAAATGTATTGATAACATCTTTTGCAACTGTGAATATAATAATAAAATGATTGACAAGTCATTTTCGTCTGATCACTGGGGTCAAGTCGCGTACTTCCCTCACGCTCACCAAGTACAGAGCATAACAGTCACAAAGCGCTGTGTGACTTCTGGTCGGATTCAGAAATATATTGACGCGTTGAACGTTCGACTACCACGTCAACTACAGCATTGCAGTTTTAATAATACTAATAATTTTTATAGAACTTTTTTCAATGTTGTTGAACAACAATATAATAATATTTTCAAATTAGTAACTAAAGAAATTAATCCAAAATTTAAATTCAGTGATTGGGCTACTTTAGGTATTAGGAAAAGTAGGGATGAATTATTTCAATTATATGCAGATAGGGCGCTAAGACCTAACGATAACAACTTTAAAGAATATGTAAAAAGATATAGTAAGATTTTTAAATCAGTATGCGTTAAAGCTAAATCACTGTTCATAAGTAAAAAAATAAAATGCGCTCAAAATACAACAAAAGCTGTATAGAGTGTTATTAACTCTGAGACCGGTCGAACTAAACTACGCGTTGAATTATCAATAACTCAACAATAACAATAACTTAACTTATATTAATAACTCTTAAATGTAATAATAAAATACTGTCAAGCAACACCGATGTGGCTAAAGAGTTCAATGCTTTTTTTATTAATATACCTTTGAAAACTACAGCGAATCTACAATCTTCACCGGTTCTATCTATAAATCTTGCAAAAAAGTATATCCCAGCCTGTATTGCTGAATTTGAGTTTAGGCACATTACCCCACAAGAAATTGTTAAAACCTTCAAACAATTTAAGGTAAAAAACTCTGAAGATCTGTGGGGAATGTCTGTTAAGGTATGCGGTTCACTAATAGATGTAATGGCACCGTATTAAGCACATACATTTAACTTAGCTGTAGATAATGGTGAGTTTCCGGATTTAATGAAACTAAGTAAAGTCGTACCGTTGCACAAGTCAGGTGACCGCCAGGATCCTGGTAACTACAGACCTGTGTCAATATTGCCGGTACTGAGTAAGGTTTTTGAGAAGATTATGCTCAGTCAAATGCTTTCACATTTCAATTTTAATAACATCTTACATAGCCAGCAATTTGGTTTCACCAGGGGCCGCTCGACAACTGACGCCGGTGTTGCCTTAATAAAACATATCTTTAAGGCATTTGAGGAGCGTCAGGATGCCGTGGGGGTCTTTTGTGATTTGTCGAAGGCATTTGATTGTGTAGATCATGAAACTCTATTGCTAAAGCTACATCATTATGGTATTCGGAATAAAGGTCTTTGTTTGTTGGAATCGTATCTTAGTAACAGATTCCAATCTGTTCAAGTAAACGGTATGAAGTCACAAGGATCTTTGGTAAAGATAGGTGTTCCACAAGGATCAATATTAGGACCTTTTTTATTTCTCGTGTATATTAACGATCTGCCCCACATGGTTGAGGATCTGGCGAAGATTGTATTGTTTGCAGATGATACATCCTTAATTTTTAAAGTCGACAGGCGTGCCCTTAACTACGACTATGTAAATGAAGTTCTTCGGCAGGTTCATGATTGGTTTACAATCAACAACCTTGTGTTAAATGCGAAAAAAACCAAATGCATTAAATTTAGATTACCCGGCGTAGTATCGCGTAATAATGGTCAAGTTATATTAAATAATGAAAAACTAGACTTTGTGGAACAGACAGTTTTCTTGGGGATTACAATCGACCAGAAGTTACAATGGGGTCCCCATATTGGATCGCTGTCGGGGAGGCTAAGCTCTGCAGCGTACGCCGTCAAAAAAATTAAGGAACTGACGGACATACCTACCGCAAGACTTGTTTATTTCAGCTATTTTCACAGTCTTATGTCCTACGGCCTGCTGCTGTGGGGTCGTGCCGCCGATATAGGTTCAATATTTGTCTTACAAAAAAGAGCTATAAGATCAATCTATGGACTCCGCTGTCGTGAATCCCTAAGGCAACTGTTCAAAACAATTAATATTATGACAGTGCCATGTCAATACATTTATGCAAATATTATGTATGTCAGACAGAATATGCATCTATTTCAAACAAATAGTCAGCTGCATAACTTTAACACTAGGAATAGAAATAAATTAGTTTCAAATGGTTCTAGACTTTCAAAAATTAATAAATCATTTATGGGGCTTTGCGTGCAATACTACAATAAAATTCCCCAAGAAATTCTAGCATACTCCGAAAACAAGTTTAAGTCTTACATTAAAAAAAAAAAAACCTTTTTAAAAACAAGCTTTTATTATTTGTTTATAAAATGAACTAAAAAGTTAAAAATAAATTAACTCTAAAAAGAAATATAACACTTTGTAACTTGATTGTAACCTTTAACGACAAATAAGCGTCTTCGTCTAGGACAAAATAATTCCATATTGTACAAATTTATTTAATTTTAACACTAAAACTTTTCACCATACATAATTATTCAATCTCGTCCCCCCTCTTTATCATAGTCCCCATTTATAAATGAAAGCGTGTTACATTGTGATAGCCTGCTTTTTATTGATAATTAAAAAGAAAAATGTTGTGTTGTATTAATTAAATACTCATTTTCCTCAAGCTATCATTATCCAATGAGCCCAAACTAGATGGGGTTGCGTCGTTTAAGTACGGAGTTCCTATTTCTACCTTCCGGCTCCATCATCAGACCCTGGTTACCATATAGTATCAAAGTACTCTACAAGAGTAATCCAATGAGCCCAAACTCGATAGGGTTGCATCGTTTAATTACGGAGTTCCTATGGCCACCTTCCAGTTTCATCATCAGACCCTGGTTACCATATAGTATCAAAGTACTCGTCAAGACTAATCCAATGAGCCCAAACTCGATAGGGTTGCATCGTTTAATTACGGAGTTCCTATGGCCACCTTCCAGTTCCATCATCAGACCCTGGTTACCATATAGTATCAAAGTACTCGTCAAGACTAATCCAATGAGCCCAAACTCGATAGAATTGCATCGTTTAATTACGGAGTTCCTATGGCCACCTTCCAGTTCCATCATCAGACCCTGGTTACCATATAGTATCAAAGTACTCGTCAAGACTAATCCAATGAGCCCAAACTCGATAGGGTTGCATCGTTTAATTACGGAGTTCCTATGGCCACCTTCCGGCTCCATCATCAGACCCTGGTTACCATATAGTATCAAAGTACTCGTCAAGACTAATCCAATGAGCCCAAACTCGATAGGGTTGCATCGTTTAATTACGGAGTTCCTATGGCCACCTTCCAGTTTCATCATCAGACCCTGGTTACCATATAGTATCAAAGTACTCGTCAAGACTAATCCAATGAGCCCAAACTCGATAGGGTTGCATCGTTTAATTACGGAGTTCCTATGGCCACCTTCCGGCTCCATCATCAGACCCTGGTTACCATATAGTATCAAAGTACTCGTCAAGACGAATCTAATGAGCCCAAACTCGATAGGGTTGCATCATTTAATTACGGAGTTCCTATGGCCACCTTCCAGCTCCATCATCAGATCAGCTCCATGTTACCATAATATTGCATTGTCACGCGATATACTTAAGCATGCAAAATTTCAGCTCAATCGGAAACCGGGAAGTGGATCAAATTTAAGTTGCAAGATTTGATTACAGAACGACAGACAACGGGACAGGTGAAAGTAAATAAAAGCTTGTAAAAACTTATGTAATAAGGCTTATTATAGACTAGACGAGTATATGAATGACCACCTTGCATGGAGTGTGGGGCATACTGACCAGCTCCACAGGAATAGCTAATAAATAACAAATTTTGCAAATAAATGAATGATATAATATAAATAATGAATGTTATAATAAATTAAAATAATAAATGATATAATATAAATAATAAATGTAAAAATCTTTAGGTCTGCGGCATTTGACTAAACCTTTTACTAGGCGAAACGTGTGACATGTCATGCTTGCTTACGCCACTGCAGTGGTGGCGCTGTGTGTCGGGTCGCTTACTTCCCTAAAATATGTGGAAGGGGTTGATGGCTGGCACATGCGTTGAGACCTGTGTGAAGGTGCTGCTGTGGTGGCTGGTCATGTTATGCGGTTTTTATCAAGCTAAGCTTTTTACTTTTTAAGTGCCTATTAACATCTTTTGGTTTATTTTGGATGCTGCAGAGTTAAAAATTTATGTAAAACAAACTACTCGTACTGTGATATTCATGTAA
Organism: Anarsia innoxiella; assembly: GCA_947563765.1. Classification (NCBI taxonomy): domain Eukaryota; kingdom Metazoa; phylum Arthropoda; class Insecta; order Lepidoptera; family Gelechiidae; genus Anarsia; species Anarsia innoxiella. The sequence continues at coordinate 12,620,728 of OX387391.1, read as the reverse complement.
ATTACTGTGATAACAAGTTAAGTCAACATGTAATTGTATATAAGAGTCTCGATTTAAAAAAAAGATATATTGCACATAACGTAGGGCCCTGTGCCGAAGGTTTCTTGCCGTCTTCTTCCTCTCGGCTATACAGGTAGTGAACCGGCAGTAGTTTTAGATTAAAAAAGTGACATCAAAAAAGTGTAATGAATTTTGCCTATTTTTGAATAAATTCATTTTCATTTTCATTTTCATTTTCATTTTCATTTTCATTTTCATTTTCATTTTCATTTTCATTTTCATTTTCATTTTCATTTTCATTTTCATTTTCATTTTCATTTTCATTTTCATTTTCATTTTCATTTTCATTTTCATTTTCATTTTCATTTTCATTTTCATTTTCATTTTCATTTTCATTTTCATTTTCATTTTCATTTTCATTTTCATTTTCATTTTCATTTTCATTTTCATTTTCATTTTCATTTTCATTTTCATTTTCATTTTCATTTTCATTTTCATTTTCATTTTCATTTTCATTTTCATTTTCATTTTCATTTTCATTTTCATTTTCATTTTCATTTTCATTTTCATTTTCATTTTCATTTTCATTTTCATTTTCATTTTCATTTTCATTTTCATTTTCATTTTCATTTTCATTTTCATTTTCATTTTCATTTTCATTTTCATTTTCATTTTCATTTTCATTTTCATTTTCATTTTCATTTTCATTTTCATTTTCATTTTCATTTTCATTTTCATTTTCATTTTCATTTTCATTTTCATTTTCATTTTCATTTTCATTTTCATTTTCATTTTCATTTTCATTTTCATTTTCATTTTCATTTTCATTTTCATTTTCATTTTCATTTTCATTTTCATTTTCATTTTCATTTTCATTTTCATTTTCATTTTCATTTTCATTTTCATTTTCATTTTCATTTTCATTTTCATTTTCATTTTCATTTTCATTTTCATTTTCATTTTCATTTTCATTTTCATTTTCATTTTCATTTTCATTTTCATTTTCATTTTCATTTTCATTTTCATTTTCATTTTCATTTTCATTTTCATTTTCATTTTCATTTTCATTTTCATTTTCATTTTCATTTTCATTTTCATTTTCATTTTCATTTTCATTTTCATTTTCATTTTCATTTTCATTTTCATTTTCATTTTCATTTTCATTTTCATTTTCATTTTCATTTTCATAAGCGATGAGATTCCCTCGGTCCATCGCCTATGCCGTCAGCTCGGTAACGAAGTCACTCCCACAAGGCCGCTGCAGAACGAGAATGGCGAGCTCCGGTACAAGGCTGAAGATCGGGCGGAGATCTTCGCCAACCACCTGGAGCTGCAGTTCTCTCCAAATCCGGCTGAAGACCACCAACACGTGGCAGCAGTTGAGTCACACCTTCGTGAGTATTTCGCGCAACCGCTGGAGCCAACTGAGAAGACCCCATAGTCTTCTCGCCTGGTCAGGTAAAGCGTGCTCTGCTGAAGTCGAAGCTTAGGAAAGCCCCGGGAGTGGACCAGATTACGAACGAGGCGTTGCGGCACCTACCGCACCAAACCGTCTCGGCGGTCAATCGTTTGTATAACGGCATTATCCGGACGGGTCACTTTCCTACTTGCTGGAAGCTGGGCCGCGTCATCATGCTACCGAAGCCAGGCAAGTCTCCCATGCGAGCAGAGGGTTATAGGCCTATAACTCTCTTGCCGACACTCTCGAAGGTCTTCGAACGACTCCTGCTGCAGCACCTGCTGCCGCACATCACGCCGCGTCCCGAGCAGTTCGGGTTTCGGCCCGAACACTCCACGACGCTGCAACTCACGCGGGTGCTCCACGAGCTCGCTGACCGCCTTAACAGGCGCGAAAGCGTAGCAGAGGTGATGCTGGACATGGAGAAGGCGTTCGACAGAGTATGGCACGAGGGTCTGCTGTACAAGCTGTCGACGACATCTGCTCCTCGACGTCTGGTAAGAGTCATAGCGTCTTTTCTCTCTGAACGGAAGGTCCAGGTCGCGGTGGAAGACGCCGTATCGACTCCCCGTCAGGTGAGAGCTGGCGTTCCGCAAGGAAGCTGTGTCTCGCCGGCTTACTATTCCCGGTACACCGACGACATCCCAGTGGTAGGGCGCGCCACTCTGGCGCTTTTTGCCGACGACACCGCCTACTGGGCGGTGTCGTTGAACCCTATCCAGGCAGTGAAATACCTGCAACCCACGCTCGATGCTCTACCCAACTGGCTCTCCAAATGGAGGTTGTCGGTGAATGTCGGGAAGGCACAGGCCATGATGGTGAGTCGTAGGCAAAGGATTCCCCCGCGGTTGAAACTCTCCGGGCAAGAGATCCCGTGGTCGACCAGCGTCAAATACCTTGGCCTAGTAATAGACAAGGGATTGACGATGGTGGACCACGTGAAACAGACGCTTGCCAAAGCCAAGGTGGCTCGAGCTAAGCTGAGACCTATCTTCGCCTCGCGGCTCCCGCTGCGCACAAAGGTAGGTCTGTACAAAGCCTATGTCAGGTCGCGACTTCCGTACGCAGCACCGGCATGGTACGGCTTGGTAGTCGAGTCCCATCGTCGCCGACTCCGAGCTCAGGAAAACCTGATGCTCCGCACGATCGTGAATGCCGGTCGCTACGTACGTAACGACATGATCCGACGAGACCTGCAGGTTGAGGGCTTGGATGACTTCGTGCGTCGTCTGACATAGATGCCTTTCTGTGCCATAAACGTGCTTTAATGGGTGAACTACCTCTCAAACGACACAAAGAAGAGGAACAAATAGACTTCATCTACGGCTTACTGAAGAAGAACTTGAGGGAAAAAATAGCAAGATCCGACATAAAAACATTCGCGGATTTATTAGAAAAAGCAAGACATCAAGAATCACTTGAAGCAAAAGAAGACGGGTTAGTCACCTCGACTACAAAGCAAGTGGCAGATAAAATAAAACGCTGCACATTCTGCAAAAAACGAGGCCATCTCGCGGAAGTCTGTCGTATCAGACTAAGGCAAGAAGAAAAAGAAAAGTTATTGAAAAAAGAAACAGTTACTGAAGAAAAACCAGAAGAAAAACCAAAACCAATAACATGTTATGGTTGCGGGGCCCAAGGTGTCTTCAGAAGCAATTGCATAAAATGCAAAAATCAAGAAACCCTACCAAAGCCAGTCGCATTTTGTACGGTTCAAACCACAATTCAAAGTCAAGTAAAAATACCGACTATCGAAATAAAAGTATGTGGTGAAGAAGGATACGTCTTTATTGACACAGCGGCCCGTACAAGTATTGCTAGCAACCAACTTTATAACACGTTGCTGCAAAAAGGAATTAATTTTGTGGAGCGACAAAGTTTAATTACATTGGCTGACGGGACATCTAGAACGACTACATTAAAAATGGCAAATGTAGATATGGAAATTGGAGGCCGACAATTCTCTGTGATGTTTTCGGTTATACCAGAAGCTACAGAAAACACACTATTAGGAATCGATTTTCTTGAACAATCCGGCATCATCCTTAACCTGCCTCAACGTGTTTGGTATTATATAGACAACCCCAAACAAACGTTTAATTTTCTACAAGTAAGAAATGAAACCATACAATTAAAGGCTGCAAGGGCACTCACCTTTAATGATCCAGCAGCTAAGGAAAATGAAGAAAATTTATCCGATTTTTTACAATGGGCAAATGACCTAAAAATGTTGTCACCATTGGGAAAAACACCTTCTCCTGTACGCAGCCCGATGAACTCACCATCACCACCGAAGAAACCAAGATGGGTACTTCAGAAGCTTCAAACGCCGCCACGTCCAGCACGTCCGCGTGAACCAGCAGATAGTGCATCTCATGTTGATCCTTGTATTGATTATATCTTAATAAATCCTATGCAATTGTACTCTATTGATATTTCATTACAATCTGATGAAGGTCACCTATTCAGCAATGATGAAAAACAACAATTCAATGAATTATTAAATGACTTTAGTAATATATTCGCATACAATGGCGAACCAACACCATACATAGAACACAAAATAGATACAGGTACACACCAACCTATAGTAGTCAAACCATAATATAGATTATCTCCGGCAAGGCAACAACAATTGCGAGAAAAATTAGATGAAATGCTAAACAACGATATAATTGAAGAATGTGAGTCTCCTTGGTATTCACCAGTAATTCTAGTCCCAAAAGGAGATGATGACGTCAGAGTTTGTATAGATTTTCGTAAGTTAAACGAAATTACAGTACCAGACCGATATCCGTTACCCAGGATGGATGATTTACTTCACCAAGCTAAAGCCATGCCTTACATGTCGACGATAGATTTACAATCAGGATTTCGGCAAATAAAAGTACACATTGAAGATCAAGAAAAAACAGCATTCATATCTCCTTTCGGTATGTATAAGTTAAAACGCATGCCATTTGGACTACGAAATGCACCAGCAACGTTTCAACGATTGATGGATAAGTTTATAAACGGACTAAAGGTGCAATTTGCATTATCATACTTGGATGATTTGATTATCAGATCAAACACATTTGAACAACATGTCCAAGATTTAAAGGAAGTATTCAAAAGACTACAAGAATTTAACCTGCGAGCAAATAGAAAGAAATGCAAGTTTGGCTGTACAAAAATAAAGTATTTGGGCCATCTGATAGTTCCAGAAGGGATAAAAACTGATCCAGGAAAGATTACAGCCCTAACACAAAGGTCAGAACCAAAGAATCTAAAGCAGCTAATTTCATTTTTACAAACTGCATCATGGTATAGAAGATTTATACTAAATTTCGCTGAAAAAGCAAAACCCCTAACAAACCTCACCAAAAAACAAACTAAGTGGCAATGGGGTAAAGAACAAAAACAATCGTATGAAGCATTAAAAGAAGCTCTAACTACCACGCCAATACTAAAGCAAGCCAACTTTGATAAAACATTTACAATCAAGACAGACGCTAGTAGTTAATGCTATTGGAGCAGCTGTACTACAGGGGGAGGGTAAAGACGAACATCCTGTAGAGTATGCCAGCAGACTACTCACATCTGCAGAAAGAAACTATACAGTAACTGAAAAAGAAGCTCTTGCAATCGTATGGGCAGTGAAACAATTTAGAGGCTACATAGAAGGAACAAAATTTTTAACCATTACCGATCATCAACCTCTAAGATGGTTATTAAATCTAAAAACACCAACAGGCCGTCTTGCTAGATGGGTTTTACAACTGCAACCTTATAATTTGGATATCAAATACACCCCAGGTAGAACAAACGTCCTAGCAGACACCTTATCAAGACCACCATGTGAAGAAGAACATACTGACCAAGTTTGTCATATAGTGTTGAATTCGACATACCTAAAAGGAACGAAAATAATATTCGTGCAGAGCAAGAAAAAGACGAAGATATTAAACTAATAATTATTAGAAGACCAGTCCGCACAAGAAGATTTAGCACAATGGTCTAAGAGAGGATACTTATTAAACAAAGGTGTTCTCTATCGATTTAGTCCAGATCAAGAGGAAGAGCATGCTAAACTGGTGGTACCCAAACATGAAATAAATAATATACTAAAATCATACCACGACGCGCCAACCGCAGGTCATCTAGGCGTAGATAGAACTGTGAAAAGAATTGAACACAACTTTTACTGGAAAGGCTTAAGAAAAGATGTTATAAAATATATTAAAACATGCATTGATTGTCAACGATACAAACCGAGTAATCAAAAACCAGTAGGACTACTACAGTCAACTGGAAATAATAAAAGATTCGAAGTACTTTCCATAGATTTATTTGGTCCGCTTCCTCAAGGTCCAAATGGTGAAAAGTGGATATATATTATAGAAGACACTGCTTCCCGTTGGGTTGAACTATTTGCACTAACAGAAACCACAGCCCAACAATGTGCTTTAACTCTATTAAATGAAGTTTTATTGCGGTACGGCTTACCACGCAGGATTACAAGCGATAATGGTACACAGTTTGTATCAGCTGTTATGCAACAACTCACATATTGCTTGGGAATTCAACAATTTCTCAGCCCAGTATATCACCCAGAATCAAATATCGTAGAAAGAAAAAACAGGGACCTGAAAACACAATTAGCAATATTAGTACAAGGCAAACATAGTAAATGGCCAGAGATGTTACCCGCTATACGTTTCTCTATGAATACGGCATACAACCAAAGCACCCACTTTTCAGCAGCATATCTAACATTTGGACGAGAACTACGAACACCTTTTGAAGTAACACATAATTTTAGCGAGATTGTTTACACAGAAAATTTTATTCATGAAATAACACCATATTTAAGACAGCTTGCTAATGACCTAATTATTGCCAAAGAAAATGTAGAAAAGATGCAAGACAATAATAGAGAGAGAATAAATTCAAGAAGACAACCTGACCCAGGTCACAACATAGGAGACTTAGTCCTAGTAGAGACACATCCCATAAGTCGTCGCGAAAAACAGTTTTCTGCAAAGTTTGCCCCACGCAAAGATGGGCCTCACATAATAATAAACAAGGATGGCAACTCAATCTACGAGGTTGCCAGTCCCAATGAACCAGAGATCGCAGTAGGAAGATACCACTCATCAGCAATAACGAAATTTGAGAAGAGAGATGACATCACCCCAGATCCAGTACTCCCAATCAAAAGACGAGGTCGTCCAAAGAAACAAACTCCAGCGTAATCCTGGTACTCTTACGGGACGTCATCGAGCACCAGAGGGGGAGACTGTAACACGCACAACAATAACAGCGCACAAGTGTAATGCCGTCTCTGTCGCACCCGTACGTTCATCGTGTTACCACCACTTCGCCGAGCATCGTACCTACGCGCGGGCGCCTATATAAGCGGACGCCTGAGCTCATTACTTCACATAGCTAGCGGCCAAAGCTGATTCGATAGCCTTCAAGTCGTCTTTCAGCTGCGGTCTTCCTAGGTAATCAGAGTTCGATAGCCTTCAAGTCGTCTTCTCTGAAAACCTAAGTCAAGGGCTAGGAGTGAGATAGCCTTTACGTCGTCCACTCCGAAACCCTATCTAGGACATCTAGAATACCTAAATCATAAATCCTACCTAGGATACCTATTGTATGACCTATGTACACCGTATAAGTATGCATGTATGCAGTATAAAATAAAGTGTTGTCACTGGCCCGACGAATTTTATTGAAACTAAGTAGTGTGTTTGTACCGGTTTGAATCCCTCCCAACCCAGAGGGAGTACCGAATTGAGTCCCTCCGAGTCCAAGAAGTTCCAAAAAAATCCGCATTAGGAAGAGTGGCGCTAGCGTGCCTAGTGGTTCCTATGAAAATCCACAGATGGCGCCACTCAGTTCAACTAGTAAGTCTCTTAGTAGTTCCCGCGAGAAGCTGCAGATGGTGCTACTGGGCATGCGTACGAGTGTATTAGGAAGAGTGGCGCTAGTATGCCTTGTGGTTCCTATGAAAATCCCCAGATGGTGCCACTCAGTCCAACTAGTAAGTCTCTTAGTAGCTCTCACGACAAGATGCAGATGGCGCTACTGAGCATGCGTACGAGTATGAGAACCGCCACCGCCTCCACGACCGAAGCCTCAGTAGTACTGAAATAATCCGTTGTAAATCGTATAGATGGCGCAACTGAGCCACTCGTTCGTTCGACGTCATCACCACCGCCAATATTAGTTCCTAAAATACTCACCGAAACTCCATAATTTTTATTTGTAAAAAGAATCCATCACCACCGCCCCGTGTGGAGATTAAAACTCGCAGCAGATGGCGCTACTGAGCATGCGTACGAGAACCGCCACCGCCGCCGCCACCATGACCGAAGCCTCAGTAGTACTGAAATAATCCGTTGTAAATCGTATAGATGGCGCAACTGAACCATTCGTTCGTTCGACGTCATCACCACTGCCTTTATTAGTCCCTAAAATACTCACCGTAACTACGTAATTTATATTTATAAAAAGAATCCATCACCACCGCCCCATGTGGAGATTCGAACTCGCACACTTGTGCGGCGAGATTCAGCGGCGACGAGCTTCATGCGAGGCTGTCAAAATGAATAGTTATATTATCCCCCTTTTTGTGACGTGTATATTTCAGAGGCGTTAGGGAGACCGTGAATGGGGTCCGGCGCGTCAACGGAGTCAGTCAGCGGGGGTGTTAACGGGGGCGGGGGCGGGGGCGCCAGCGCCGAGTTCTTCTTCTAGCAGCTTTATCCTACGCTTACGTTAATTTGAAGAGCAATGTTTTTGCGCATTGCTGGAACATATTAACCGCATGCATGTATCTAATGGAAATAGTATATTCTAACAGCCCTGCGCCTACGTTAATTTGAAGAGCAATATTTTTGTGCATTGCTCGAACATAATTATGTAATGATAGTATAATGTTAATGATAACGAATTTTCTCCCACTATTGGCGTAGTTAGTTATTTTGTTGTAGGTAGAAAGAGTGATATTGAGAAACAAAGTTGTGTTATCGGGATAGGTATTTAGAAATGAAATCATAATCCCATAGTGGGTTAGGTGGGTTTATATTATATTTTCTACAGAAACTTGAGGTTCTTATATAATTAATGATTATTATTTCACTTTGAAAAACTGTGAATGCACTCATTTAGCTTAGATAACAAAGGGGCAGACGGAGTTTTTTGGGTCATCACAAAGCGTTCTCTATATTTCTGCGCTCGCGCTGTAGTTGCGAATTCTTCGAACATAGTGTCTTCATAGTTTTCTTGAGCATCATCCACCGAGCCTTGCTGATCGTATATTATCTTGCATACGTTTAGGGGGACGTCAATCACCTTCCCATCACTCCAAAAAAATCCCTTCATACATAGATACTATCAAATGAGTGTAAGATGTAATCCAACATCGCACTCCGTGTTATTCCTATCTCACGATTCTCCAGATAACCACCGACGATCATAATTATTTGAATTTTGTATTTGTTATGAGTATAGACTTTAAATTCTTTTGCTGGATAATTATTACGTAGACAAAGGATTCTCCACTCAGGTGGTAAGTCATCTCCAGATCCCGGGAGAAATATATCGATATCATTATAAGTTTTGGTGTACCCCAAGATATGTGCTACGAATCCTCCGGCGATAAGCATTAAAGGCTTCTGCCATTCTGCAATATTTTCATTGAATAGTTTATTAACACACTCAAAGTATTTTTCTTTTTTAAAAACTTTCTTAACATCCAGTTCAACGTGATCCTCTTCAAGAATTGTAGTCAGCAGCTCTTTATAGATATTTTTATTTCCCTTTTTTTTCTGCTCATAATTTTTTTTCCAAAAAAGCCTCTTCCTGGCAATTGCATCCCTCATGTTCGCTGCTGCTGCTGCTGATGTTGCGGTGGTGGTGGTGGTGATATTAACGCTGGTTGAACTCATCGTGTTGACGGATGTGATTACTACTAATACGTGAGCGGAAAAGTACGACAACCAATGCGGTAAATTATTCGATGAAAAATAATAGCTACCAGTACATTTACATCGCAATTTATAGATCATGAGGATGCTATCGGTGAGGATGTGGAACAATGTCCTATCAGTTGTGGTTTGATACGTTATCATATAAAAATTTCTCAAGCTCACGTTTTACTTAGATATTTTTTGGAAAGGGATGATTATTTTAGGTAGATGTTAATGTTCTTTACGCTTATAAAATGTACGTTTGTGATGAATATGATATAGTGTTCACCATATATAATATAATCTATCACGTCACCAAATGTACCTACTATAAGATAAGGAGCTAAATAAAATGTTCTTCGACGTGTTAACAACAACTGTTTTAACTTTGAAGAAAAAGATTCATTTTTTTTCTGTCTGATCGAGTCGAAATTATACCTACCTACCGATGAATGAGCACGTGAACCAAATTCTTATCAGTAACAGCAGTGGTGCTGTGGTTAGAGCTTTACAATGAAGTTACATTGTTGCAATCGATGAAGGAATTGAGTGGGTGCATCCTGCACGTGTATGCAAAACAGTGATTCAGCGGATGTATGCGAGATTTCGTTTTACATTGAATTTATTGAGAATCTCAGTGTACATTTAATAGTTCTAGATTACAGTAGTGGAGTAAACACTTAAACATGATTTTATCGAATATAATCCCGCTAACGGTGTTTTTAACAATTCAAAATATGTCTGGAAGGAGGAGGGAAATGGTTGAAGTTCCGGCATTAGCAGAAGACGTATTGTTCCCAATGTGTAAGAACGATTCTTGGTATTTGAGAAGTGTTCGAGTGGTAGATGATAATGCATCCAATGAATTAATACCCTGGTCGGTGAATTTGCTACTAGCTGAAAAAGGTGTGACATCCCCCATGAGACAAATTCAAGTTTTTGAAAACCAACAAGTACATTTCCCTATTTGCGCGCCGAATATGAGAATTTTAAAGCTCGATATTAAGAAAGAGTACAGTACGGTTGAGGAACATTCAAAACGTCAACGTGTCCGTCGAGAGGTAAGCGTTGAGCAAACATTAGATTCTCATAAGTTCGTTCAGGTGATTCATGACGATTACGGTGTTGAGATAACTTTGAGGATGGATAAAAGTAAAAAAAAGAAAAATGCAGCTCACCACACTTCAATATCAACTGTATCAACACCGCGATCATCAGATTATACAGATATACCAACTGTTACCGAACTATTGTCATCAACTACGACATCAACTACGCCACCTACAACAATACCTCCTCCAGAAATTTCTAAAGAGTGTCTTGAATATAAGACTATGCTCGAACAAATGATTTATTGGGCGCATGATGAAATCAATAAAATTACAGCCAAGACAAGTGATAGGAGTACATGTAAAATGTCCCTTCCTGCAACAAAGTTTTCCTAATCATTTTTATGTGGTAAGTACAATTGCGGTTTTGATAATGAATGTTCTCACAGTTCGATTTCTATGTAGGTAACTATACGGTTTTTTTTTTTTTTATATAAATAGTTAGTGAAACTTCATAGCAAAATCAAACATTTTGAAAGGTTCACAGTACGTCAACAGTGTTGCGTACTAAGTACTAACAAGTGTTCAATATTTTGAAATTATTATAAGTTTAAAAAAATGTCTCAATTAATTCCGTTTGATAGAATTTTAAAATTAACACAGCTTGGGCAGGGTATCGTTTGGGCTAAACTTTGTTATTTGGAGTTAAATAAACCGTATTTAATTAAGGACTGTTACTGTGAACCATCTAAATTTGATAAGGATAAGAATCAAATAATAGTGGAATTAGAAGATATCGGGTTGGTTACCTTGCCATCACGGTTCGGAACGATGTGTTCGGAGGATATTGAATTTTTGAAACATGGGGAAATATACCTTATAAACGAGTGTCCAATGGGGAGGTCGTGGAAAATAACTTTTAAACAAAAGAAATAGAAATTAATCAACTTATTTAAATAATGTGAGTTTTAGTAAATCCATATAAAATAAAAAATAAAATATACCTATGGTAAGTATTTTGTTATTAAATAATGGTTATTTTTCTTACAGGTTGCTTATCAGTGTGAAAAATAACACAAAATAAAAATGAATACAATGAATAACATATTGAACGGTAGAGCGTTTTAAACGATGACAGTGATATCAGTCGTTAGGTAGGAGGATGGTTACCACCCGCCGCATCCATCACCTACCGCGATGTTAACGTGTGGAGAAGAACTACAAGAGGTGGATATACCTGAAGTTAATAATTTTTTTCAACGAATGTAAAATCAAGTGGCTTAACCATTTTGAAAGCGATACGCTCTTAATGAATTGGTAAATTTATATATCTTTTTATAAGTTAATATTGAAAAAGCATTTTTAAAGAAATACTAAATGTTGTTGATATCGAGAAGTGGGGTCGCTCCAAATTTAGTACCCTACTGAAGGACTTTGGACCGCAACACGTTGGATACTATGATTGCGGTGAACATGAACCCTTAAGAAATGATGGATGCGCTCACTGTCCTGCAGTAGAGGTATTCTATTTTAATCTATGGCTGGATCGTTTTCTCTCACTTCAGTAATGTATGTCATTTTGTTTTGTAAAAATCTAGTATATATTAATAGTTGCTCATATAAGTCACTGCCACTGATAAGTAATAAAAATGAAATAACGTAACTTACTTTTAGTGTTTTATTCAACATTATAAATCCTGCAATGCTATACAATACAAATAGGTACTATTTACTACATAAAGAAAAAGTACAGATGACATATATTGACACGTACATGAAGTATTACATAGGTATTTCACAACAGCTGAAATCATAACACTTTATTGTTTTTATCAATCCAACTTTTTTCATTCATTCTCAACCATTTAACGTAGACTTTATTACCTTTTCGCTTCAATATCTTTTCCATGAGATAGACATCAGAATGTTTCACTTTTTGCAACTCTTGCTCATAGAAAGCACCCATGATCGGTTCACGCTTAGTGTCTTGAAGTAGGTATGTGGGTGGATTAGTATTTTACACTTTGACTATTTGGAATATCTCCGTACTCCAGTAATAAATAAAATAAACGGGGTGGACCTTGAAATTATATGATTCACATGAATATACTCACATCACGTTAGAGAAAGCAGCTATGAGTAGTTGTGCTTTCACAATAGTTGAGTCATAGGTACTTATTTGCGGTTTTGACTTGCGGTTGATTTAAACCAATTAGAACTATTTTCATAGATTATTACATATGTATTTAAAGAAGCATACCTAACCTAAGGAGCGCATAAACACCGCGCACGTCTTCCTATCTTCATCGTTTCTAACATAAGTTTTGAAGCAGTAGATAATAGTTTGAAGTTTAGTATTTTCTAAACGATAATGTTTAAATGCGAATTTTGTGATATGACCTTTACTCGCAAGGATAACATGAATCGTTATATTATGGAAAATAATTGTAAAAATCGAGGAAATCCTCAGAAACGTGTTAGCGACAACGAGAGCGACTATAAACCACCATCTTCTAAGAAAAAAAGATGTGACGTATGTCAGATGGATATAGCATCTATGCATACCCATTTAAGAAGCGCAGTCCATAGAAATAAGGTGTGTAAAGTGGAGGATGAGTACGTTCATATCATAAACAGTGGATATAAGAGTCGCATTATGAGCTACAGAGTTTTTGCCTGTAAAGATATTTTAACACCTTTAGAATTCCTCGAAAACATTAAGGAACGTGTTGCTGGATTGATTCATCAAAATGTTTCGGTAAATAGATCCGTCAAAATAAATCTAGAGCTTTTTCTGGAATATACAAAGTGGATAAAGTCGGATGAAAATAGCGATGGTGATGGTGATGTCAGAGATGAGCGTCAGGAGATCGAGCGGAAATCGTTTAATACAAAAAACAAAACCATTCACATGGGGGATGATATACATCTGATATATGATTCATTCACCGACGAGATAGGTGCTAAGGCAGATGAATTTCAAGAAAGAGATAGCGGGTGGACTCTTACCAAAGTGCTCTACCTAGAGGTGAACATTAAGAAATATTCTCCAATCGCGGGATCGAGCTATTTACCACTACCTGTTTGGATTCAACGTAAACGCGCATGTGTTAATGTAATCAACTATGATGATGCCTGCTTCTTCTGGGCAGTTACAAGCGCCCTCTTCCCTGTGGATACGCATAGCGAGCGTGTTACATCATATCCACCATTTGAGTCTGTGCTCAGTATAAACATCGAGTGTCCTGTGACATTTAAGGAGATAAGAAGATTTGAGGAGGATAACGGTATCAGCATAAACGTGTTTGAAATCAGCGGAAAGACTATCGCAGGTCCCATATACTACTCACAACAGAGACGTGAGAAGCATATAAACTTACTACTGATTGAAGAAGGGGAAAAGGCGCATTACTGCTGGATCAAAAACCTGAGCAGGTTGATTAGCAATCAATTATCTAAATATGAACATAAAATATACTTTTGCGATGGATGTCTCCTATCGTTTTCAAATGAAATTAAATTTAAAGAGCATATAAAGCAGGAGTGTTCTCATGTTAAAACTATTATACCGGATGAAGGTAAAAATATTCTAAAATTTAAAAATTTCCAAAATATTTTGCGAGCTCCAGTTGTTGTGTATTGCGATTTTGAATCAATATTGAAACCAATAACTAGCTGCTCACCATGTCCATCCTCTTCCTACACCCTCGACTATCAGATACATGAACCATTCAGTTTTGGCTATCTCATCAAATGTTCTTATGATGATTCCTTATCAAAATATGTGACGTTCCGCGGAAATGACTGTATGCAACAGTTTATACGCTCTCTCGAGACTGAGTTGACACCGTTTATTGAGAAAAATAAAATCATTAAACCTATGCTTGCTCTTACGCAAAAACAGCAGATAGATTTCAAATCAGCAATAAATTGCCATATTTGCGGTGAGGGATTGGGGGTGGATAGGGTGCGCGATCACTGTCACCTCACGGGTGAGTTCAGAGGGGCTGCACATAATAACTGTAATTTGAATTATAGAATAACTAAAACGATTCCTATAGTGATACATAACCTTAGCGGCTATGATTCTCATTTTATAATTACCGCACTGGAAAAGTATGAAAAAATTAATGTGATACCAAAGAATAAGGAAAACTTTATATCTTTTACAATTAAAAACTCGGAATTATGTGTAGATTTGCGCTTTATCGATTCATTTCGCTTCATAGCTTCGAGCCTTGATAAACTAGTTCAGAATCTATCGAAAGATCAGTTCAATAATATAAATTCACATTTCCCTCAGGATAAAGTGAGTTTATTAATCCATAAGGGGGTTTTTCCCTATGATTACATAACATCACTAGAAAAACTCCATGAAACTTCACTCCCACCACAAAGCAGTTTTTTCAATAAACTCAACGGTTCATCCATTTCACCCGAGCAGTACAGGCACGCGCAGAATGTTTGGCAAGCTTTTAACATTAAAACGTTAGGTGAATACAGCGATATCTATCTCAAAACGGATGTTTTACTATTAGCGGATGTGTTTGAAAACTTTCGTGATATTTGTATGAATACCTATAAGCTAGATCCGGTGCATTATTATACCGCCCCAGGGCTTAGCTGGGACGCCATGCTCTACTCAACAAAAGTTGAGATTGAACTGCTAACTGACCTCACCATGATAAAATTTATCTCAAGCGGTATACGAGGGGGGCTGAGCCAGTGTTGTGGGAAATATATGGAGGCTAATAATAAATATATGCAAGATTACGATTCAAGTAAGCCCTCGAATTTTATTGTATATCTAGATGCTAATAATTTATATGGGTGGGCGATGAGTCAATATATACCACTCAAAGATTTTCACTGGCTGTCTGAGAATGAGATTTCAAAATTTGACGTTATGAAAATTCCTAATGATGCTACTACAGGTTATTTTTTAGAAGTAGATCTGGAATATCCAATTCATCTACACGATCTGCATAACGATTTACCTTTTTGTCCCCAAAATAAGATCCCTCTAATCGGTGAAAGTAAAACATGTAAATTATTAGCTACCTTAGAGGGAAAAAGTAATTATAAAATTCATTACGTTAATTTGAAGCAGGCATTGAGTGCTGGTCTTATACTCAAGAAAATACATCGGGTTTTAGAGTTTACTCAGCGCCCATGGTTAAAGTCATATATTGATTTGAATACGCGAAAAAGAACTGAGAGTAAAAACGCGTTCGAGAAAGACTTTTTCAAGTTGATGAATAACGCTGTTTTTGGTAAAACTATGGAAAATGTTGAAAAGAGGGTTGATATTACAGTTGCTACGTGTTGGGAGAGTCGGGGAAAGCGGTTGGGTGCACGCGCTTTGATTAGCCGTTTAAATTTCCACAGTAGTTTGACTATCAATGAAAATATTACAGTTATACAAATGCAACGTAATAAGATCAAGTATGATAAGCCTATTTACGTAGGTTTCGCAGTGTTGGAGCTCTCAAAAACACTCATGTATGACTTCCACTATAACTATATGCTACCTAAATACAATACTAATATACAGTTATTATATACGGATACCGATTCATTTATTTATAACATAAACACCGAGGATTTCTACGAGGACATAAAACCAGACTTGAGTGATAGATTCGATACGTCTGACTTCTCCAAAGAAAATATTTATGGTTTACCTTTAGTTAATAAAAAGGTGATAGGAAAAATGAAGGATGAAGCAAATGGTGAGATAATTGAAAAGTTCATAGGAATCAGATCGAAATGTTATTATATAAAGAAAACGATGGGTGATGTTATCAAAAAAATTAAAGGTATAAGGAAAAATGTTATAACGCAATCTATCTCAGGTGTGGATTATCGCAACTGTGTTATGAATGGATCACCTCAGTATAGAAGAATGAATATAATACGAAGTAAAACACATCAGTTGTATTCACAAACCGTTAATAAATTAGCTCTAAATAACTATGATGATAAACGATTTTCCATACCTACAACACCATATCATACATTAGCATTAGGACATTATAACATAGATAAATATTTTGCTCTATTTATAGATCTACCCTAGAATAAATAATCGAAAATGTAAAATCCTACTTTAAGACTTAAATATCATACATTAGTATTAGGACATTATAACATAGATAAATATTTTGCTCTATTTATAGATCTACCCTAGAATAAATAATCGAAAATGTAAAATCCTACTTTAAGACTTAAATAAAGCTATTTTGAAAAACTCGTTTTTAATTTAACCATATTATAGGCTTAGTACCTACCCCAGCCCCCATAAAAAGGTCTCAGTTAACTATAAACAGCCTGTTAATTATAACAGCCTCGTTAACTATAACAGTCCGTTAATTATAACAGCCTCGTTAACTATAACATCCCGTTAACTATAAACAGTCTGTTAATTATAACAGCCTCGTTAACTATAACAGTCCGTTAATTATAACAGCCTCGTTAACTATAACAGCCCGTTAACTATAACAGCCCGTTAACTATAACAGCCCGTTAATTATAACAGCCTCGTTAACTATAACAGCCCGTTAACTATAAATAGCCTGTTAAACTTTAACAGCACGTTAAGATAACAGTCTGTTAATGATAACGTGCTGTTAATTAACCAATCGGCTCCGGTACATACCTCATCACCATTCAGTTCGGTTGTAGAAAACGGTATTTCGGTTAAACAGATAGGTAACAGAACTTTTAGCGCAGCTGATCCGGACGCGTCAACGGAGCCGTTAAAGGGGGGGCGCCAACGGGTGAACAGGGTGAAACAGACAGTTAAAGGGGGGTCAACAAGGCGGTTGATATGAAAGGAGCCGTTAACAGCAGCAGTACCGGTTCTTGTGATGATGTTGTTAATATAGAATATAATTTATACAAAATTCAGTGCAGGAGGGTGCTTATGAATTGGATGATATATTGAAATATATTAATGCAGCAGCTATGGTGGAGTTAGCTGAAAACGATCCTTATAAACTTATTGATATGGAGGCTAACATGAATATAGCCAAATGTAAACTTTACTCTCCATGACTAGATGTATATTTTAATAAATCAAACTCAATCGGTCCACTACTACTAATCCACCAGTTATGGCTCCTATTTTAGTTAATTAACCAATTAGATTGATATTCAAAGTGAATATATTTAATTATCTAGACGGTGTGAGTAATACCCATTTCGCTTATTTCACAGTGACGTGGTTTTACTGTAACATTTGCTCTTATCACCGTTTTCCGCTGTGCTCTTATCACCGTTTTCCGGTGAGCTCTTATCACCGTTTTCCGGTGAGCTCTTATCACCGTTTTCCTGTGTGCTCTTATCACCGTTTACAGGCGTATAATTTATTATAAAACGCTCACTCATCGCAGTCAATGTTTGACTTCACTCATTAGTGGTATTTTATTTTTTATTGTATACAGTCCGGTTTTCGTTCGAGTGGTAGTAAGCCTCTAGCCAACCCTCAACTTATAATAATAAAATAGGAGAAGTAAATGAGATGAGGGTTACTATTAGATAAATAACCGATTTAAAAATAATAATCGGTGGGAAAAAAGAAAAAAGGAGTTACGGCCGAATAATATACACCGAAATTTCCATAGTGAAAAATGGGGAGTAAAGTGAGTACGTTAAATTTTTTAGAGAAGTGAAGGATGAGACGTGTTTATTTAATAATAAGTCACTTTCCTACTTGATCACACCTCTCATATCAAAAATTATTTCATTGTGGTAGCTCATAATTTTTTTATTACAGTAATGATGGAACAAAAGTTGGTGAGATAGCGAGGACCGTAGCATGCATCAGCAAGAGTGTATTCAACAATGCTACATGCGATGGATATTGTATAAACGTAAGAAGCATAAACGTTTGAGTGAAACCACAACCTCGTAAAAAGCTATAGAAGCTTTGAGGAAGTGAAGGGTGAGACATGTTTATTTAATAGTACATCACTTTCTTACTTGATCGCACCTCTCATATAAAAAATTATTTCATTGTAGTAGCTCATAATTTTTTTTTTATTGCAGTAATGATGGAACAATAGTTGGTGAGATAAGGATCGTAGCGTACATCAGCAAGACTGTATTCAACAATGATACATGTGATGGATATGACATGAATGTAAGAAGCATAAACGTTCGAGTGAAACCAACATAATAGGTTTGTCATACATTATGTTTGGTGTTTTTAACTTTTCTCGGTTGTTTTTTTTTTTTTTTTTTTCTTCAATACCATAACGTTAAACTTTTTATTCCCATCCTGAATAAGACGTTAAACTTTTTATTCCCGTCCTGAATAAGACGTTAAACTTTTTATTTCCGTCCTGAATAAGACGTTAAACTTTTTATTTCCAGTCTGAATAAAGACGTCACTGTTATTAGTAGAGATGCACGTAAGTAGATATTTTTCTGGCTAACAATACTTAAAAATAATACTTACTGAAACAGCTTCTCATTATAAGTGATCATTATAGAAGAATCAACAAGCACATCAGTGATGACTCTCTTCCAATTAGCACCTTCGGATTGCACCGCATCCTTTATAAGTGACAACACGCTTTGTGTGCGGAGTACGCGATGTGTTGAATCTAAAGTCGACATTAGACCGCCATTTCCGTCCTGAATAAGACGTTAAACTTTTTATGTACAGGGTTCGTAGTTTACTCCTTATAACGTTCATCTCCCTGTACTGTACGTCCCCGTTTCTATTCGTGATGCACGCAATGAAATCATGGTGACTTCCTGAATAAGACGTTAAACTTTTTATTCCCGTCCTGAATAAGACGTTAAACTTTTTATTTCCGTCCTGAATAAGACGTTAAACTTTTTATGTACAGGGTTCGTAGTTTACTCCTTATAACGTTCATCTCCCTGTACTGTACGTCCCCGTTTCTATTCGTGATGCACGCAATGAAATCATGGTGACTTCCTGAATAAGACGTTAAACTTTTTATTCCCGTCCTGAATAAGACGTTAAACTTTTTTACCGACTTTTCTCAAGTACTTATAACATAGCATCTCAACTGTGTCCTGGAGCGGTGTAATAATGTACCAGATCGAGGTCATTTTTAGGAGCGTAGCAAGTATTCTCTCGATAAGCAAAGCGAATGTAATTTGTAATATTAGCTACTTACTAATATTGGTATATAAATCTGGTAATGCTGGTAATGTAATCATTAAGGTGTAAAGTAGTATTAAATATTCTTTTAAAAATAAAGTTACATTTTAACCACATACTTTATTTTTATTCTTTTCTTACCGTCTACTATATTATTTTAAGAAATCCACATTAACATTATACTATCATTACATAATTCGTACCCTTGGTAAAATAACGCCGCATCTGCAAAAAGTTAACTTTACAGGAGAGAGGTTTAAAGATTGCGTGAGTGTAATTTGAGTATAACTTTTTGGTATTGAAAGGAATTTTCACAAAATTTTGCATGCGTATTTAAGTGAATGAAACTAATAGAATACATTATATTGCTTCTTATTTAATGCATAAGTTTTAAAAATCGTATGTCGGATGTGCACATACGGCACTCTTTTACCAAGACCTAGCTAACGTATGTGACTATGCGTCGTTATTTGACGAAAGACTACGAGTCGTATGTGCACATATATCTTTATTATACGAAGCACCCCATGATACATACGTCGTTTTTTACAAAAAACGTCATCAGTATATGGTCATATTTGAATTATCCAGGGAAATTTCTTAGTCAACTTACACATTTCATTAAAGAAAACACGTCTGAGTTTAAATTATTCTGTATTTACATACAAAAACCAGCCAAGTGAGAGTCAGACCCTCTTAAATTTAAGGGGGTCTGACTCCGTGTTCCGGCCAGGATAAAAGATGACAAATAATGACGACGCAGCGTGGTTGAAGAAATTAAATTTGGGGTGATATAACTCTAGGCTACTGGACGTACTGGAAGTTCTGAACTGGACAACAGTTATCACTTGGAGCTACGCTTATACATATACTAAGATGCTGGCCGCGCGATGATATGTGCGGACGTGAGAGGCTACGTGATTGCTGATGCAACGGAACCGTATCGATGCAGGAATATTTTCACGCTCGCTGACTTGTCTTATCTATGACGTACTGGAGGTCTGCACAGTACCTACTCCCTCCTTTGGAAAAGAAAAAGAAAACTGGACTTCTAAATGCCGCTAAAACTTCGCTCGTTGCTCCTTTCTTCGCCGAATAGCTGCTCCCTTGACTTTTCCGGAATAATCGAAGGAAACTATAGCGTTTGACAATTAATCAATATTTCTTCACAATTAATAACTGCAGAGTATTGCGTTGCGGATATCATCGTGATGGTTGCGCAGTCTCTTTATAAATCAATCTTCAAATTCTTCATATTCGTAATACTTCCACGGTGGAGCGCTTCTCTTACAGTCATGAGCTGCATACACTGGCGGTTGCCAAATCTGTTCATGGGCCCCAAGCGTTCTTAACGTGTTTCATTGTTTCACGTACTTGTAATGCAGAGTCAGGTACAAAATACCGCAAATAGGACAGAGCGAGGAACTTCAGACTTCTCGCTGCGAAACTCAAAAATTGGTGTGTATCGAACGATGAGCCTTTTTCTCTATCATTCTCTCCAAAATGGTGCGTCTCGTGGCCGTATCGATGCGTTGTCTGTCCAAGTGATGGTCTTAGTTTCAATAATTATAGTAAAATTTCAATGTAGTGTGATTCATTGTAAACTTGACCCCGTTTCGTCGTTTGTCCATTTGTGCTGCTCGTGCGTAATTCTCGCTCACTGAGGAATCCGCTTGTGTCAGCGGCAAGTGCAGCGAACTCAATTGCAATAAATCATCTTGATATTTTTCAAAAAAAATTCTTCGTATCGCCGGTAATAGTAAAAATAAATTTGAATTCATTGCAAAAGTGCCTAGTTGCTGCTGCGCCGGGTCCAGAGATTGGTGTTGTGCTTGGCCGTACTATGTAGATATTGAATTCGTCACTTCTTCATCCAGAATCGGTGAGATCAGCTGGTGAGAAGCCGGAACTGGAGTGACTCGATGAGGAGCTTGTAGTGTCTTGAGATCCATCTTCAAAGTAGCCAAGGTGCGTGTTCGGCGGCGGTCACCACTGTTCCGGCCAGGATAAAATAGTTGACAAAAAGACGGCGCAGCGTTGTTGCAAGAACTTATATTTGAAGTTACATGGTGATATAACTCTAGGCTACAGGACGTACTGGAAGTTCAGTAATGACTTAGAGCTACGCTTATATACTAAGATGCTGGCTGCACGATGATATGTGCGGACGTCATAGGCTACGTGATGCAGGAATATTTTCCCGCTCGCTGACTTGTCTTATCTATCACGTACTCGAGGTCCGTACACTCCGCAACTGCTTTCGGAACTGAAAAGAACAAATAATTAAAATAACCTTCGTTATGTGCACAATATTTTCATACCTAACTCAAAATTCGCAGTGTGTAAATAAGTTGGAAAAGTTATACAATTAGGTTCAAAATGCATTAGAAAAATTACTAAAGTATGCTATAGAATAAATAAATAAATAACTGTTACATTTGTGCAATAAATGTGTCTTTTATATACATTTAAAAATTTGAAAAACGACGTATCATAAACCATGACCTAATATAACGACGCAAGTGCACATGCGGTCCCTAAAGTTACGTCAAATAACGCAACATCTTTACAAGCGGCTAGGAAGAGTTCGTACAATAAAGACGCAAGTAAACATACGACCACTTATTAAAAAACATGAGAAATACGTAAATTTCAGAGCATAACATACACTTAAATAGGTTTTAAAAACATTTTCATTAATATACCTAAAAAAGATAAAAAGTATCGCATGTGATCATGCGACGTGTTATTTTATGCCAGTCACTACCACCAAAACAGCCGTAAGTGCACATACAACTATTTTACAAAAACTTATTTAAATAATAATTAGAATTACTTACCATTCAAAATCCGTTTCCCATGTCCATTTTTGGGAATTTTGATCCGATGTGCGACACATACACACTGTCCGGTAACAATGACGCAAGTAACAATACGGCGGCGCGTGCGCCGCCTCGCGCCCCCGTCGGCGACGTAAAACAACGATGCATGTGCAGATATAACATTATTTTACGACCATTAATAACTTACGTCGTTTTTCGCACAAAATATTTCCAGAATTAAAAAAGTTAAGAGAAAAATTGTTTTCGTATTACATAAAACATAGTTTTTTAAGGTTATTTAAGTAATAAAAACACTTTTGACCTATGATCACATACGGCGTTATTTTACCAAGGGTACGAATTATGTTCGAGCAATGCGCAAAAATATTGCTCTTCAAATTAACGTAGGCGCAGGGCTGTTAGAATATACTATTTCCATTAGATACATGCATGCGGTTAATATGTTCCAGCAATGCGCAAAAACATTGCTCTTCAAATTAACGTAAGCGTAGGATAAAGCTGCTAGAAGAAGAACTCGGCGCTGGCGCCCCCGCCCCCGCCCCCGTTAACACCCCCGCTGACTGACTCCGTTGACGCGCCGGACCCCATTCACGGTCTCCCTAACGCCTCTGAAATATACACGTCACAAAAAGGGGGATAATATAACTATTCATTTTGACAGCCTCGCATGAAGCTCGTCGCCGCTGAATCTCGCCGCACAAGTGTGCGAGTTCGAATCTCCACATGGGGCGGTGGTGATGGATTCTTTTTATAAATATAAATTACGTAGTTACGGTGAGTATTTTAGGGACTAATAAAGGCAGTGGTGATGACGTCGAACGAACGAGTGGTTCAGTTGCGCCATCTATACGATTTACAACGGATTATTTCAGTACTACTGAGGCTTCGGTCATGGTGGCGGCGGCGGTGGCGGTTCTCGTACGCATGCTCAGTAGCGCCATCTGCTGCGAGTTTTAATCTCCACACGGGGCGGTGGTGATGGATTCTTTTTACAAATAAAAATTATGGAGTTTCGGTGAGTATTTTAGGAACTAATATTGGCGGTGGTGATGACGTCGAACGAACGAGTGGCTCAGTTGCGCCATCTATACGATTTACAACGGATTATTTCAGTACTACTGAGGCTTCGGTCGTGGAGGCGGTGGCGGTTCTCATACTCGTACGCATGCTCAGTAGCGCCATCTGCATCTTGTCGTGAGAGCTACTAAGAGACTTACTAGTTGGACTGAGTGGCACCATCTGGGGATTTTCATAGGAACCACAAGGCATACTAGCGCCACTCTTCCTAATACACTCGTACGCATGCCCAGTAGCACCATCTGCAGCTTCTCGTGGGAACTACTAAGAGACTTACTAGTTGAACTGAGTGGCGCCATCTGTGGATTTTCATAGGAACCACTAGGCACGCTAGCGCCACTCTTCCTAATGCGGATTTTTTTGGAACTTCTTGGACTCGGAGGGACTCAATTCGGTACTCCCTCTGGGTTGGGAGGGATTCAAACCGGTACAAACACACTACTAAACTACCCTACAGTATTGATTTAACCTACTAAATACAGCTGCTTCCAATGCTTCTAGATGCTCCTGCCTGTATTAACCTCCTATAGTTACATCATCTAAAAATATAGTTCACATGATACGTTGAAATATACCAGGACTTGATGCAAGTCCAAAAACTAATCTGTTGTACCTAAACAAACCTCGATGTGTAGGTATTTATAACTGTAAATATTTTTGTATCAACCAACTCTATTTGATTATAAGCTTTTAGAAAAATAACCAGATCCACTCATATTTACCATTAGATCATCGATTCTAGGTAATGGGTACCTATCAATCAATAAAACAGGGTTCAAGGTCGCTTTATAGTCAGCACAAATTCTCAAAGATCCATCAGGTTTATTTACCGGTACCAGCGGCGAGGCCCAATCGGAACAGGCCACCGGCTCGATGACGCCATCGCGCAGCATAGCATCCAATTCTGCATCAACTCGGTCTCGCAGTGCAAAGGATTTTAACATTCTTCAAATGTTACAATCTAATTAATCATTTTTTTGAACCCAGAATAGGGATGACGACTACATTCAAAAATTCAAAAAATAATTAGTCCGTCTTTTAGGCTATTAAAAATTATTTGAAACACAATTTTTACCTGATTAAATACATATATAAATACAAAGATATAGAGCATCAAAGTTATGGAGTGGGGGATTTTGACGTCACTCTTACGTAAAAATCGTACGTAAGCGTGACGTCACGACAACTTTAACCCAGTGTATCTTTGTAATTTTTAGTCTAAGAGAAAAAAGAAAAAATACGTGTCGAATATTTAAAAATAAACTATGTGATGGGCCTAAAACATTTTTTTTGTCGTCATGCCTATTACTGCTAGTTCAAAGACCTGTATTGATAATATATTTACAAACATAGAATCCACAAACTTGAGTGTAATAAATAAATTAAGGTCTGATCATTGCGGCTTGAGGGCAGATTTTAATATTAATATTAATAAAACAATAAAAATTATTAAATACATTCCAGTCACTGAGGCTAGATTAAATAAATTTAATAATAACGTTGTAACGTGGTTTCCCGAGGGAAGACCACGTGCTTTGATTTTGCTGACCCACAGTGTGTCACTGGCTGTGCTCGAGGCCAGCAACTTGTCTGAGTGTAGCGGATAGAGTGTTCGTTGGCGTCAGAGGGCGAAATAAAAGGCCAAATGGAAAAACTAGGAATGGTATATTCAGGTAAATTCTTAGGCGGTAGCTTACAGGTGCTTATCACTCAGATATGATCGGGACTCTATGAGAGCGTGAGCCTACAGCACCTAACCGTGTGGTGTGTATTATTTATTTACAACACTTACCTGACCGGACGGCTACTCCTGGGGAATGTAAGCGCTATTCTAGCGCGTTACGGGTGAAAGGAAAGGCCACATAAAGGTATACCGACAATGGTAGCCAGTCGTATGCAAAGATGGGCGATAATTATATCAACTTCGACATTGAATACGTGCGTACCGACGAGAACGGAGCGGATGGTTTTTCGCGGTTACCCGTGTGCAGTAAACATGACGTGTCGATACCAGAACAAACATATTTGCATTTGATTCAGGAAGCTTTATTATTAGATTATAACACAGTTAACCTCTCACATCCCACTGACCCATTAAAAACCCAGATACAATAGATTTTCTATTGTTCTTTTTTTCTGGGATGTGAGAGATTAAAAGAGAAACGTCAAAGGATCAATTGCTATAATATAAGAAATGGTTGGCCACCAGAGTGTGATATTAATGATTTACAACCATTTTTCAATAGGCAAAATGAACTGTATGAAGAGTTAGGATACGTTATGTGGGGGCATAGGTTAGTAGTGCCAGAAAAATGCAAAGATCGAGTTTTAAAAATGGTTCACGAACCACATATGGGTATAGTAAAGTCAAAAGCGTTAGCCAGGAGTTATGTGTGGTGGCCAGGTATCGATGAAGCCGTGGAACGGTTATGTAGGGAATATACGATCTGTGCGGCGCAGGCCGACATGCCGCCACCGAGGCACTGCGCATGTGGTCCTGGCCCGGTCGTCCTTGGACGCGGCTTCATCTAGATTTCATGGGACCAAAGCCGGGTACTTCGGCGAACGTTCTGATAGAAAAATTAACAGATTTATTTAGTACCCAAACAAATCGTTTACCCAAATAAATCGTAAGTGATAACGGTCCACAATTCGCGGCTAGCGAATTTAAAAATTATACTAATCGAAACGGAATAGAACACATTTTCACAGCTCCGTACCACCCCGCATCCAACGGCTTATCCAACGCCACAAGCTGACCGGACGGACTATTGCATCCCTGCGCCCGCGCGAACCCCGCGTTTGCCCGGCACCGCGCCACCACACCCTCCGCACCGACCGCGCCCCGCTTTCGCCCGATGACGAACATCGTACTCCGCTCGGCTCGACATGACGTCAATCGCGCACAGCACGCACAGCGAGCACCGCACCCCGTCGCAACCCCGCACCGTTTTCGCCCTGTTCATAGCCTATATAAAGAGGGCCCCGGCAGCCACCAGCTCAGAGTTTTCCGTTTAAGCTTTCCGAAAAGAACTTTCGCGATACCCCTCTCTCTCCCTTTCCCCTTGGGTTGATTAAGACCGCGTACCAGTATCTGGATCGCAGGACCAACCTAAATCCTCTCTTCCTTTCCACTTGGGTTGATTAAGACCGCGTACCAGTATCTCGATCGCAGGACCAACCCAAATCACCTTTCCTTTACCCTAGTTATTTTATAATGAAATAATAATGAAATTATTATTTAAAAAATGTTTTTTTTTGTGGAATGTGTTCTACATTATTAACACTATACCTGGTGTATAGGGCAAGTATTAGCCCCGTACAGTAGATGTGGAAGTAGTAAGATGTTGTTATGAGAGTTCAAACCACAAGATCCAAATAACACGATGTTTATTAAGTAGAATCCAAGGCTTTCGATTGCGTTGGTCATCGTACTTTGGTCAGGAAACTTCATTATTACGGTGTAAATGACAACGCACTCAGCCTATTAGAATCTTACTTACATGGACGTGTACAGAGGGTTGATGTTAACGGTAAAGTGTCGAGTGGATTCAATTCTCGGTCCTTTTCTCTTCCTAATATATAGGGTGACTTCAAATTAGTGAACGATAGAAAAGGGGGTGCATGTACTGATCATAACAAACAACTTTCCCAAAGAAACTTTTTTTTTTGAGCACTTTTTTTCGATGTTAAAAAATAATACAAAAACGGTGTAAATGCGGACGCAACGAGCCACGCGCTACGATCAGCTGAGCGCTCAAACATCTGATCGTAGCGCAGCGGGCCGCCGCCGCGCCCCGCGTTTTTGGTGTTTCTAGTACCTACCTATTAACTATTAACTACCTACCTAACTGTTAACAAATAAAATCATTTCATCGAAAGTACCTACCTACTCTCGATCACACATACGGATTCTGATTCCGACTTTTTCATCACAACTTTCTAGGTTTTAGACTAACAACCGCATACCTACCTACTTAGTCAAGTAATCATAATCTAAATACAATTCAAAACAAGTAAATAGGTAAATAACACGGTATTGGATCGACCCCGCCGCCGCCGCCAAGAAGCCAGCTGACGGCCGAATACTGAAACGTCTCTCAAATATTTAAGTCCTACTCAGGACTATTGAGCAGTGCTTAAATATGAAAATGACATTTTCAAACGTCTAATTTAAGTACGTGCTCAATTTGAGCAGTGCTTAAATTAAGTCCCACTCAAACCCCACTCAAACCCCACTCAATGTAAAATTCGTATACTGAAACGCAACTTATCTTCAATTTGCTGTCAAATGAACTATCAAACTGATTTGAGGTCCGCTTAGATCTGAGTGTGGTCGAGAGGTCCCTTAAATCTGCGATTGTGTTTATTCGTTTGTTCAAGCATTAAAATAATGTCGAAATCGTAATTATATTTTCTTTCTGATGATAAAAGAACTAACATGAGTCGACGAAATGCAGTATTGTACAACATTGCACTATTTACACTATCCGTTCAAGATGAACTAGGAACCTTCATTAGCAAATCTTGAAGCAGAACCTTTATAGCACAATCTTTAGGGCAAAATGGAAATCAAAATGTTGTTGTGAGGACACTGTAATGTAATAAGCAGGTAGGTACAAATTTTTCAAATAAAACATAGTAATATTTTATAAAACCTCTATTAAACAGTAATAGCACATTACAGAATCAATGGATATGTTACAGTCAATGTGTTATACATAGCAATTATAAAAAGGTAATGACTAGGCATTATATTAAAAAAACAAGTTGTTTAGATAATGTCATAAATTAATATCTAGCCAAAATTAGTCAAAGTAATAAATACAGTTCAACTCAGTTCAAAAGACTAGTAACTACTTGTATTGGTCTTTATTTTTTTGTTGTTTTATCATCATGTCAACTTATGGGTGTCCACTGCTGGACAAGAGTCTCCCCCAAGGATCTCCACAACGACCGGATTTGTTACTTTAGCTGAAACAGATATAATACTGCTTGATCCCCTACAATTAAAATAGTACATAACATTAATTGGTTTGTCATACATGAATACACCCATGTTAACAAAAAATAAAAACATGTTATTTATGGATATCAACAGTTTCACACAATATCATAGAAGATGATGCGTCAAATGCAGTCCCATTTCTAATGGTGTTGTCTGTATCACCTGAAATAAACAAACAATCAGTTATTGATATAAATGTGAAAATATTAGTGTATAAAATACTTATTTCTAAATAAAATTAATACTGGACTAACCAAAATACAGTGTAGCATCAACATATTATTAGCAATGGTCTCAGAATCTGTTATAGCAATGGCATTACTAATATTTGAGCTTTACGGTCAGGAAGGGTGCTTCTATAGGACTCATCACCGTGCGATTGATTTCTTTCTGAAAAATATAAACACATTTGTCAGATGATTAGGTACGCTCTAAGATATTATTTAAGTAGGTATAACACGTCGGAAATATCTGCGGACCTGGCTTGATGACGTCATGCAACTCGTACGTACTCGTCACGGTACTGGATAGGCGAAAACGGAGGAAGCGCGGGGGAAAGCGCATTCCAACGAGGTCCGCAGATATTTCCGACGTGTTATATAGGTATTCTTGTTTAATAGTTGTACCTATTGGAGATATTACATTAACTTTGGTTATACTCTTTTTAGATTGCTTTTAGATTAAAGTATTTCATTGATTAGTTGTATTGATACTCACTTTTTACCAGTTCGAAGAGAATACTTTTCTCCGACACATTATAAATACACCCATAGTATGAACCGCCCTTAACATGACTCTCCGACCCCTTTCTTTTTTTTTTCTTCCATTTTATTCATGTTTGCAAATCGAAATAGTTAATAATCGTCAAGAGAATTGAAAATAAATTTCAAAAATAACTACCAATAAATAACAACACAACAAATATGATGTGTTGTCAAAATTGTCATTGTCACTTAACGCCGCCGTTTCATTCTACGACAAATTGGTCGTATTTTTACGTTTATTTTCATAATTTTTTTTACATCAATTGTAAGAAAATTGTATAATAATAGATTAAATCATGCACCAAATAAAATTTCTTTTTTTTTATACTATTTTAGCTCAATTATGTATATATGCTATGCTACATTCAATTCTACATGTTCTACATTTAAAAAATGTTGCGTAAAACGAGTCATCGTAAATGTTGCCATGGCGTAAAATAGTTGAGGGCTGCTTAGCTGATCATGCATTCAAATCGCTTGAGTAGCCTTTGAGAATACCACTTAAATTTAGGGGATGCTTAGATTTGAGTTCCGCTCAACTGATCGTTGTATTTGAGAGACGTTTCAGTATTCGGCTGTGAGACAGCCAGCAGCAGCGGTTCAACGAGTAGTAGGTACATTAGGTAAGTCAGCAGGAAGATAGGCTGGCACTGGCGGCGGCGTGTCTAAAAAATTGAATAAACTCTTTAAAAGTCAGCTTATTTACTTACTTACAGCATTTGTTGAAAGTGTCTAACTTGTAATAATAATACTCCAACTAAATAATGTATAGTCTCTTCTACGACTTTATCAGAAATATCCATTTTATACGACAGGAACTTGAATAAAAACTTTACAGGTTAAACTTAATTGCAATATAATCAGTTTTATGTCTTGAACACACTAGATATAACTAACAAAGTATTTTTAAGTAATTGACTATGGAATTAATTATTAAATCAACGTTAACACTAATATAAATCTAGAACACGTTTGAATACAGCGATTCGTCACAGTACGATTGGTTTGCGTACGAACAGTTCGCTCGCTACTTCCCCGAACAGAGGCGCCGAACCAACTGCCTCTCAGGCTATCCGCGCATACGCTTCTCTTTAAATTCAGTGTTACCATATTGTTCGTCGCAATACCAATCAACGGACGCTTCACTAGAGCAAACCATTCACTCTCTCAAACGTGAACTATAAATAATTATAAACTAAAGCAGACGGCGTCTGACAAGCGCCGTCACGGCCGGACTGACATTCGACCGTCCTCGGGCGTCGTCGGTGCATCAATGTTACTCTTCTGTAACAAAACAACATTCAACAATTCAATGATCCGCTCGTCCACCCTGACGAACACAACACCAATAACAACAAATGTACCAGGCAACTTTATGCATCCCTTCGACTATCTCATAGACCGGATGACATAAAGGATCCACTAAGACACATAAAGCGCGAACCAGACGAGTGCATTTGGACGACAAACCTTAACAAGGTATGGTCCGGATGACACTTTCCTTTCGACAAGCTTCAGTCTTACAAAATCTTACAAAGCGCAAACCAAACGAGTGCATCCCTTCGACCAACCTTAGTATGGTATGGACCGGATGACACCCTCCTTTCGACCAGCTTTGCAACCTCACAAAGCGCGAACCATATTTCGACCAGCTTTGTAATCTCTCAAAGCGCGAACCACATTTCGACCAGCTTTGCAATCTCTCAAAGCGCGAACCACATTTCGACCAGCTTTGCAATCTCTCAAAGCGCGAACCACATTTCGACCAGCTTTGACATCACATCAACATAGATAGGACAATGTATCCCTTCAACCACCCAATAGGGCTGGCCCGAATGACATTGCCATTTTTACAATACAACACAATACAAAACATAACCAAATTAAATTCTAAACAAAACAAAATTCATACCTTGCGGAATCAATCTTGCTCAGTATGTACTTCAACTTCACATTGGACTTCTATAGTTTCAGGATCTGAACATACGCTTAGAGTATCGGATCCAGCAGTGAGGGTATCAGAATTAACGGTATCAGAACCAATCGTGACAGCATCAAGCTCGTCACATGCTCTCTCATCTACTTGAGCTGTGTGACCATCTAAACTTGCCAAAACATCTATCGATGGAAAATGTTCTACATCTTCCGGCGCCGTCACGGTTTCATCATCATTCATTAAACTAGTAGTAACTTCGACTAAACCATCATGACCTCTTGGAACTAATCGTAGATTTTCATGCGCATATTTAAAAACTCTATGTGAACCACCTACACCTGTTAATTCATAACGATCATTATCTAATACGGAAGTGATAACAAAAGGACCTCAAAAATTTTTGTCTAACTTGGTTTGATTTCTTTCACTGCTTTTGATAAAGACAAAATCACCCTTAGAAAACGGTTTGACCAATGCTCGACCACTATTAAATCTTGCAGTATCAGACGCAGCTGCTTCTTCAATATTACTTTTCGCATTTTCACGGTAAATCGCCGGCCATACAGATAATGCCTGAAATGTTCTACTGCTCGTACAACAGCCATCGTTTCTAACTCATATGAGTGGTAGCAAGACTCAACTTCTGAGGTGCGACGGCTGTAATATTCTACAACATGCGGTAAACCGTTTTTCCTCTGAATCAGTATCGCCCCATAACCTTCAGTACTGGCGTCAGTATGGAGCTCTACTGGCAATTCTGGATCAAAGATTGTCAAAACCGGCTCTGATGTCAAAATAGTTACAATATTATCACGAATCTTTTCATGTTTATCAGTCCACTGAATCGGTCCTTTCAATTTTGTTAACGGGTACAAAGGGCCCACAAATTTTGTAAAACCCGGTATAAACTTCCTGAAATAGGAAGCAAGCCCCAAAAACTGGCGCATGTTAGGTATACACCCCTGAGGAACACCGCTGACGCAGCATCTATAGTTCAATGGTTCGATTGTGCGTTTTAGATTAATTAGCAAAACGTGACATTAACGTGACTACTTTAGTGCAGATGTGTTAATTTTAGATTTATTTCATTATTGTAATTTTCTATTAATTGTGTCACTAATTATTCTTACTTCGGATAGTTAGCACGTAGGCTAATCTAGGAAATAAGTATTTCTTTGTAATCTTTCAATATTAAATTTA
Source organism: Anarsia innoxiella (assembly GCA_947563765.1). Classification (NCBI taxonomy): domain Eukaryota; kingdom Metazoa; phylum Arthropoda; class Insecta; order Lepidoptera; family Gelechiidae; genus Anarsia; species Anarsia innoxiella. The sequence goes on along the minus strand of OX387391.1, from coordinate 12,588,295 downwards.
GTTTAAATCATTTTTTGGTTTTTTTTCGATCCTTCGGCTGTAGCTTACGTAATTGGCGCAGTCGGTAGGATACTCGCGGTCGGTTCGTGAAAAAGAAGATTTCCGTTCTTGATCGAGCCGCCGGTGGCTCTCAAGTCACAAGTCAGGTATCCAGAATCTACGAGTCCGCTGCAGCCCGGTAGGAGAATCCAAACTTCGATTCCAGAGAGAGACCAGAAATGAAGACACTGTGAGTACACCAGAATTGTTCTAGTGTTGCTTCCTTTTTACCTCCTAGTTCTTTCCTATTTCCAAGATTGCTTTCCTATTTAGGTCAGGTAATCGTCACCCGCGAGTATCTGCATCGAGACAGGCTCGTGATAGGTTAGCAGATAGTAATAGGAATTTAGATCAAGTTTTTAATTTAGAATTCTTGTTTAAAGAGCCAGTCAAATTCACTGAAATGGCTAAAGCTGATATAGATACAGTGTATAAGGCCCTTAGGCCAGTGCCCGATTTCGACGGCAACCTTAATGTGTTGCCACGTTTTATAAGAATTTGTGAAACTCTAGTAGCTACCTATGTTCGAGATGGCGCGGATTATGAATTGACTAACCTGTGTCTACTGAACGGAATATTAAATAAAATTACTGGCACCGCGGCCAACATTATTAATTCCAATGGCATCCCCAATAGTTGGAATGATATAAAAACCACATTAATTAATAATTTCTCTGATCAGAGGGACGAGACGACCCTTTACAATGACCTTTCCCTTTCTGCACAGAATAATAGAACGCCCCAGGAATTTTACGATCACTGCCAGAATCTTTTTAGTACTATTATGACATATGTTACTCTCCATGAGACAGTGCCAACTACTATAGAGTCGAAACGCCAGTTGTATAAAAAATTTACTATGCAAGCTTTTGTAAGAGGTCTAAAAGAACCTTTAGGGTCCCGGATTAGGTGTATGCGTCCCCCTTCTATTGAGAAAGCCCTCGAGTACGTTCAGGAGGAACTTAACGTACAATATCTCCAACAACGCTATCTCGACAGTCCCAAACCTCAGAGGTTCCAAGGCCCCGCGCCAACATGTGATAACACGTCACCGCGAAATCTAGGCCACCAACTCAGCTGGCCCAACGCTGTCGCCGCTCCGCGCGCCGCCGTATCTGCTCCACGCGATATGCACGCGCCACCGCAGGTGAGTCAACCTTTTAAATTCAGTCAGCCGCAGTACCAAATCCCGCAGCGTATGCCAAATCGCACTCAACAGATGTTCGGTGCGAGACCCCAGAACTACAACCCCAGAGCAACATGTTCCGCTTGCCCCCGAGAAATGTAGCACCTCAGAACCAAGGTAAGCCGATGAGCGGTGTAGTTAATTATGCAACCAGAAATTTACCCCCGACCTTTGCGACAGGACATGACTGGAGTAAATCCGGCAATCCACCCCCGACAAATTACTTAAAAAGTCAGATGCATTTGAACGAGTGCGTTGACCCCACTTATTACGCGTACGACGACGGCTCATATTACGAGGCCGCCGCGGCTGAGTGCTACTACGGCTCTGACCCTTACAATTATGCGGAATACGAACAACCCGGGATGGGTAACGTACCTGCCATAGAATACGAGACGGGTGTGCCGTATTATAACGCAACAGCTGAAATCGAGACCACTGACCAGCTCCAGCCCCGTCCTGGTCCCAGCTACGCTGAGCAAAATTTTCAGAAAGTTGCGAGGTCAAACAAGCCAAAATAGAATTAAATATTCAGACACAGCGGCAATTACCGTACATAAAAATCGCGAACCCTCCACTTAAGCTACTCATAGACACGGGTGCAAACCAGTCTTTTATCAGCCCCGAAGCCGTGGAATTTTTTTTCCCGAATTTCCCACTAAACTATGATCCATTTGAAGTAACTAACGTACATGCCACAACCCGAAACGATTATTCAATCACGCTACCATGTTTCCCCGAGTTCAACGACACGGACGATATCAAATTATTTGTTTATCGTTTCCATAATTACTTCGATGGATTAATCGGTCTAGATTTACTCACTAAATGGCAAGCCAATATAGACCTTAAAGACGCAGTTTTAATAACGCGCGCCGCGCGTAACACGATCCATATGTATAATTCTCGTAACGTGAATCTATATGAGGACATAATCCCTGCTAAAACAACTAAGTTGGTACGAATCCCTATTAACGCCCCGGATGGCGATGTATTAGTCCCTGAACAAGTTATTTGCAGCTGTTTAATACACGAGTGCGTAACCACAATAGTTAACAGTCGTGGTTTTGTAGAAGTTGAGAATTCGACGGCGAACGATATTATTTTTTCACTCGATGCGCCGCACTCGCACTGAGTACACGATGACGTCGCGCGCGCAAGACGTATTATCACGATTGCGTACTGATCATTTAAACGAAGAAGAAAAAGCCAACTTATTAACTATTTGTTCACGTTATTCGGATGTATTTTATATAGAAGGAGAAGCGCTTACGTTCACGAACAAAATTAAACATCGTATTAGGACAACTGATGAAAACCCGGTTTATACGAAGAGCTATCGCTATCCTTTCGTCCATCGTCAGGAGGTTAGAGATCAAATAGCTAAGATGTTAGATCAAGGCATTATTAGGCCGTCAAGCTCAGCCTGGAGTTCGCCCATTTGGGTAGTTCCCAAAAAAGTTGATGCTTCCGGTAAGCAAAAATGGCGACTCGTTGTAGATTATCGTAAGATTAACGAAAAAACTATAGATGACAAGTACCCGATACCCAATATAAACGACGTTTTGGATAAGTTAGGCAAATGTCAGTATTTCACCACACTAGATTTAGCTAGTGGATTTTATCAGGTAGAAATGGACCCTCAGGATATTCCTAAAACTGCTTTCAACGTCGAGCACGGCCATTTCGAATTTCTTCGCATGCCAATGGGTCTTAAAAATTCACCATCAACTTTCCAGAGAGTTATGGACAACGTCCTTCGCGGCCTTCAAAACGAGATTTGTCTCGTCTATCTCGACGACATTATTGTGTTCAGCACATCCCTCCAGGAACACATGGTTAACTTAGAGAAAGTTTTTCAACGCCTTCGGGAGTCCAATTTTAAGATCCAAATGGATAAATCCGAATTTCTTAAGCTTGAAACAGCTTATCTCGGACATGTCATTACCAGGGACGGTATAAAGCCCAATCCTGATAAAATATCAGCTATAAAACAATATCCTATCCCTAAGACATCAAAAGAAATAAAACAGTATTTAGGCCTTCTCGGTTATTACCGAAAGTTAATTCCTGATTTTGCTCGTATCACAAAACCTTTGACCCAGTGCTTAAAAAAGGGAAGTAAAATAGTGTTCGATCCTCAATACGTCGATGCATTCGAAAAATACAAAACTCTACTTATAAACGACCCTATATTACAATATCCTGATTTTACCCGCGAATTTGTACTTACAACCGACGCTTCTAATTTTGCTATAGGCGCAGTGTTATCACAAGGCCCTATAGGCTCAGATAAACCAGTAAGCTATGCGTCCCGTACTTTAAATGACAGCGAGCTCAATTATAGTACGATTGAGAAGGAGCTTTTGGCCATCGTGTGGGCCACAAAATATTTCAGACTCTATCTTTTCGGACGTAAATTTAAAATACTAACAGATCACAAAACCCCTACAGTGGATGATGAGTCTAAAGGAGCCAAATTCACGATTAACTAGGTGGCGCCTACGATTTTTCAGTTATTTATAAAAAGGGGAAATGTAACACCAACGCGGATGCTCTTTCGCGAGTAGAAATACAGAACGAGGAGATCGAGAATTTAATTGACGAACTTAAAGAGCTAAGCTCTATGATAGGAAACCCTTCGGAAAAACCACCCACTCTAGCGAATTCATCTACCGAGACAATTCATACTAGTCACGAACATCCAATTTTGGAAGTTCCAATCACTGATGATCCTCTCAATAGATATCATAGGCAAATTTGTTTCACCGTTGTAAGCGATGTTAAACGTAAACCAACAGTTACGAAACCATTCGAAACTCACACGCGTATAGGTATTCAGTTAGCGGAATCCAACCTCGAGTATGACGTAGTTACTGCTATCAAGGAATATGTTAATCCCAAAATAAAGACAGCTATTCTTATAAATCCCCCGCTAGCTATGTACTCCATTATCCCTATTATCCAGGATAAATTCAAAAGTTCTTCTATGAATCTTGTGCTCTGTAAAACAGAACTTGAAAATGTTAAAGATTATCTTCGCCAACAAGACATTATTCGTCATTATCACGATGGTAAGACTAATCACCGGGGAATTAACGAAACTTATTTAGCCCTTTCTCGGAAGTATTATTGGCCCAAGATGAAAGATCAAATATCAAAATTTATTAATGAATGTATTGTGTGTGGACAGGCTAAATACGACAGAAATCCAATCAGACCTCAGTTCAACGTCGTTCCCCCGGCGACCAAACCTTTTGAAATTATCCATATGGATTTATTTACGGTTCATAACGAAAAATATGTTACCTTTATGGACGTATTCACTAAATACGGCCAAGCTTATCATTTACGTGACGGCACTGCCGTTAGCATTCTACAAGCCCTCCTGTCATATTGTACCCATCATGGGGTCCCACTCACTATTGTCAGCGACAATGGCACCGAATTCACGAATCAGTTGTTTGCAGAATTTGTTCGGTTTCATAAAATAATTCACCACAAAGTCTTACCTCATTCCCCGAATGATAATGGAACTATTGAACGATTTCACTCAACCTTGCTGGAACATATCAGAATTTTGAAAATACAACAAAAAAGTGAACCCATTGTAAATCTTATGCCCTATGCAATCATAGCATACAACAGTTCTATTCATAGCTTCACTAAATGTAGACCATTTGACTTATTAACTGGTCATTTTGACCCTAGAGATTTATCAGACGTCGACTTCACGCAGCAGCTGCTACAACAGTACGCGCAGAATCATAAAGAGCAGATGAAAAAGGTATATGAAATTATAAACGACTCCTCACTTGCTAGGCGCACAGCTATCATCGAAAACCGGAATAGAGATCGTGAACCGGAAGTGGAGTACGAGCCCCACCAACAGGTATTCATTAAAAACCCTTTCGCTAGCCGACAAAAGGTTGCACCGCGCTACACCCAGGACACTGTTCTGGCTGATCTACCAATCCATATTTACACGTCCAAAAAACGTGGCCCCGTCGCGAAAGCGCGCTTAAAACGAGTTCCTAAGACAGGTAAATTGTTACAGGACCCTGATGCTACTCTTCGTGATAGGGAGCTTGACGCAAGCGCAGGAGATAAGACTTGAAGATCTTGGAGACGGCCCAGGGATACTACCGTACAAACTTGGACAGACAAAACTGACAATACATTACCATACTTTCCTCCAATACATCCAACTAGACGATATTGAAGATAAGATTAGTTATCTACAAAGTCAATTGAAAACGTTTAGTTCAAAATTATGAGCTATGAGCTTCAAATAAATTATTTTTCCACTAAACTTGATAAAATAGTTGTGCAACTCAATTCTCTTGAGCCCAATCGTGTCAAAAGAGGTCTTGTAGACGGTCTCGGTTCTATTATACAGGGTGTCCGGTGGCAGATTTAGGATTTAAATTTCGAATTTCTCCGTAACCGTTGCACGGAGGAGCCGGGAGGGGGCCGCGTTGGCTTCGTCATTCGTGCGGGTTTTTTAGTCGCAATGTCGCAGTGGACGGGTGAACAACGTGCGTTCGCAATCGAAGCGTATTTTAAAGCCAATGATTCGTGTGCAATTTCTCGTCGAAGATTTTGTTCACGTTACAATATTCGACGGTTACGTGACGCCCCAAGTGAAGATTTGATTCGATCATGGGTGCGAAGGTTCCGGGCAACAAGTTCAGCAGAAAATAACCCACGACCGGGGCCCAGCCGGACGTCGAGAACAAATGAAAACATCGAACTCGTCGCGTCCAGTTTGAGCGATAATCCGCGTCAGTCCGTTCGCAAGAGAGCGGCTGCCTTGGGGCTTCCAAAAACTATAGTGCACGAGATATTGAAGAAGGATCTTAAACTTCATCCATTTAAAATTCAAATTGTGCAAGCGCTTAAGCCTAATGATTACAACTTGCGTAAAAATTACTGTGAGACAATGTTGGAGCGATTTCGCACGGTGAACACTATTTTTTGGAGTGATGAAGCCCACTTTCACTTAAATGGCAGTGTAAACAAGCAGAATTGTCGTTATTGGTCTCCTAAAGGACAAAACCCCCACTTAAAACACCAAAAGCCACTTCACAGTCCCAAAGTGACGGTTTGGTGTGCATTATCAAGCAGGGGAATAATTGGACCCTATTTTTTTGAAAATGGTCAAGGGCACGCAATTTCTGTGACTGGTGTTGCTTATCGGCGAATGCTCAATGATTTTTTTTTCCAACATTGAGAGACCATCCTTCCTACACTTCACGGACATGGTTTCAGCAAGATGGCGCCACCCCGCACACTGCTAGGGAGACCATGGCGCTACTTCGTGATTTCTTCCCCAACCAACTGATAAGCCGTTTCGGTGACATCCCCTGGCCACCCAGGTCACCGGATCTTACACCCATGGACTTTTTTCTGTGGGGATATCTCAAAAATAAAGTCTACGAAACAAACCCGGCGACTATCTCATCATTAAAAGAAAATATCGTTCGCGAAGTTCATGGCATCTCGGCGGCACTTCTCCAGCGAGTGGCAAGAAATACTGAAGCCAGATTCCATGAATGTATCCGACGTGACGGTCAACATTTAGACGACATAATTTTTAAGAAATAAAACCCGCATTTGTCTTCTTTATAATGATTAAAAATATAAATGTATATTTCACGTAGTTTTTTTGTTATTTATATTTTAAATCCTGATTCTGCCACCGGACACCCTGTAAAAAGCATTACTGGAAACTTAGATCAAACAGATGCCTTGAAATTTAGTAAAGCCATTCAAACTATACAGTATAATGAGAATAAAATTGCATCCGAATTCAATAGTCACATGAGTTTAAGTAAAGCCTGGATAATGCGTCACAATGACGTACTAAATCAGTTAGTAGAAAATCAGAAGAAAATTAATTCCACATTAGAGTTGCTTTTGAATAGGGAAGCTTATAGAGAAAGTAGTTTGATAAAATTCGCCAGATTCGCTCAACTTTTAACGATAATAAGTGAGAACGTAGAAGGCTTAGCGTCTGAGCTTTTTAGGATAGAAAATAGTTTAGCCTTTATTCGATCCTCTAGTATTCATCATTCAATGATAGACATCGAGGTTCTTAAAAGTATGATAGATAAACTCAGTAGCATTGATGATAAGTATCAAATTCTAGAATTAGCACTTAGAGAGTATTATGATATAATTAAGCCAGGTTACTTTTATATAGGAAAGCAGATAGTTATAATATTTAAGTTCCCTATAGTTTCTCGAGATTCCTATAACCTTTACAAGCTTTCCATCGTTCCTAACAGAAACCAACAAGCTATTATTCCCTCCTATCCATTTATAGCAACCAATGAGCGTCACTACGTGTACATGGAGGCTGAATGCCCGAAGTTTAGTAACTGGTATCTCTGCGATAGAAGTATCCAGCATCAAATCCGAACGAAGGAAGACTGCATCCAAAACCTCATTAACAAACAAACCTTAGAAGAAAACTGCCACTTCACAGCAATATCCCTATCTAGCGAAGCAATGGAGGAATTGGACGACCAACACTATGTTCTGACGTTCCCGAAACAAACTAAAGTTCAACTAATCTGTGGTAGAGAAGACTATGACACTCTGCAAGGAAGTTATCTTGCAACTATTCCCATGAATTGTCACTTACGAACACCTGAATTTACTATTACCAATGAAAACGATGACGTCAAAGGACAACCTCTAAAGTTAACAAAGATCCCACTGATTAACCTAGAAAGGCCCATAGTATCGAGACATCTCAATCTTAACACCATCAACCTGAAGAGACTACATGAAATTCAGAATAAATTGGTACATGAAGCACCCATAAATGTAACCCAAGTCGATCAAAGTACACTTTATCATACAACAATACCCATGTATATGATACTATCCGGTGCAAGCGTACTCATTATCGTCGTAGCCATTCGACGCTATTATCAGCGTTCTTGTAAGAAAGATATAAACCAATCGAAAACGATTACAAAAGGACACACATATGAAGATGCAGAGGAAGGACACCGGGAACATCCCCAAGGGAGAAGTCCGGCAACATTTTCACTAAACGTTAAAATAGTTGCCGATCTGAGGGTGGAGGTGTTAGGTATACACCCCTGAGGAACACCGCTGACGCAGCATCTATAGTTCAATGGTTCGATTGTGCGTTTTAGATTAATTAGCAAAACGTGACATTAACGTGACTACTTTAGTGCAGATGTATTAATTTTAGATTTATTTCATTATTGTAATTTTCTATTAATTGTGTCACTAATTATTCTTACTTCGGATAGTTAGCACGTAGACTAATCTAGGAAATAAGTATTTCTTTGTAATCTTTCAATATTAAATTTAGTTTAAATCATTTTTGTTTTTTTTTCGATCCTTCGGCTGTAGCTTACGTAATTCGCACATTCGTGGCAGTTTTAGGCGGTGGTGCATCAACTAAAGCTTGAATTTTAAGAGAATTGGGTCTGATTTCTCCCGACTGGAGAGAGTAGCCAAGGTAATCAATCTTTTGTTTCATAAATTTACATTTTCGAAGGTTAAAAGTGAATCCGGCTTCAGTCAAAGCACATAAGACTTCATCGAGACGTTTTAACCCGACAGTTACGTCGGAAGAATATGACAAGACATCATCCATATAGATCAGTGGTCTATCTTTGAGACGTTGAAGTGCTTTTGTAATACATCTCTGAAAGACAGACGGTGCATTCCGTAACCCAAAAGGCATGGCGAGGTATTCATATTGCCCTTCTGGAGTTACAAAAGCGGTCTTTCCCACCAAGTCTGGGTGAATCGGGATCTGATGAAAGCCAGATACCATGTCTAGCGATGAAAAACATGTAGCACCACTAAGTTGGTCAATCTGGTCTACTATACGCGGAAGAGGATAATGTTCCGGCTGGGTGTTTGCATTCAACTCGCGATAATCAACGCATATCCAGTCGGAACCGTCTTTCTTTTTCACAAGAAGTATGGGGCTAGCAAATGGTAAAGTACTTTCTCTTATTACCCCTGCATTTAAGAGAAGTTCAACCTTATCACGAACGAGTTGTTTTTCTACAGGCGCTAATCTATATGGGCAACGCTGCACAATCTTATAAGGGTCAATTAAATCAATTTTCAAATCAATTTTCATTTCTCCTATCTTAACACGCCTTATGGGAATACCCTCAACGAAAAATTCAGAATACTTAGACAAAATGTCTAATAGAGCTTTCTTGTTTTCACCTACCAGGTCAGTATCTATTTGACTAAAATCTGGCTGCAAATTACATACGTTTGTCCTTTCTTTTATTTTGAAAACAAGTTTGTCTTTATCAAGTACAACATATAACCCTTTGTCCAAGATATCTCTACCTATAATTACCGGCTCAGAAATAACATCATCAGCTACTATATGAAAAATCAGATCTACAGCAATTTCACCTACTTTTACCTTACTAATTATTTGTGTCGTACATTCTATATCATTATTCCCAATACCAGATAAATACACTACATTATTACACAAAGTACCAGGAAATTTTATTAGAAAACTTTCTTGTAAGAGAGAGCAAGATGACCCGCTGTCAAAAAGAAATGGAATTGGCTCACCGAAAGATGTTTCCAAAGTTGCCCTCGAACATCGATGTTCGCAAAGTTTAACTTCTTTGGTCACAGCTCCAGAAGCAGTTTTCTTATCAGGGCAAATTGTAGCGACGTGCCCAGTCTTGCCACACACGAAGCATGTAACAGGTGGTGTAGTCTTGGTGACTCCCATATCTTCTCTCCTTCTTCTGCAGTCAATTTGCCGATGACCAGTTAAGCCACAGGAGTGGCATTTACCAGTGAAACGTGTTTCATTTAATCGTGGACGTTTAAAACCCGGTTCTGAGCCACCGTCATCTTTAACATCTTGACGACGTTTTAGAGAAATACCACTTAAAACACGAAAAAGTTGGGCTTTCGTAGTAATGGCATGAGCCGTAAATTCTCTACGTAACAAACTATCTTTTTGACAAAGAACTGATATTATGAATCCAGTTATTGCCTCTTCAGTCATTTGAGTTTTCGGTATGCGCTCAATCATAATCCAAAGGCGCATAGCAGCTTCGGAGGCGGATTCCTTAATTCCGATTTGAAATTTAAAAATGTCGTCAAAATGATCTTGTATCAACTTTGGCTTTAGGAATGTGGTTAACAATGCTTCTTTCACCACATCCCAGGTAGTTTGGGACAAATTTAGTTTTGACAAGTGGGTCGCAGCGCGACCCTTGAGTGCTCGTGTTAGTATGTAGTTCTATACCGTCGAGACCCTTTTTTTGCACTATAACTTCCGTTATATTGCACCATCCTTCTACGTCGGCTTCAGGGTCGTCGGGATTAAACTCGATAAGGTGCACCGTGTTACTGTTACTCGTCGTCGGTTGAGACATCGCCATAACTCGAGTAAGAATACTTTCGACGTTGGACCAAACATTTTCAGGATCACCATTCTGCGGTTCTGTGCGCGTAGTACCTTTTTGAAAATCTCGGCATCCCACTTCTGATATAGTCTCTTCTACGACTTTATCAGAAATATCCATTTTATACGACAGGAACTTTGAATAAAAACTTCACAGGTTAAACTTAATTGCAATATAATCAGTTTTATGTCTTTAACACACTAGATATAACTAACAAAGTATTTTTAAGTAATTGACTATGGAATTAATTATTAAATCTACGTTAACACTAATATAAATCTAGAACACGTTTGAATACAGCGATTCGTCACAGTACGATTGGTTTGCGTACGAACAGCTCGCTCGCTACTTCCCCGAACAGAGGCGCCGAACCAACTGCCTCTCAGGCTATCCGCGCATACGCTACGCAATACCAATCAACGGACGCTTCACTAGAGCAAACCATTCACTCTCTCAAACGTGAACTATAGTTAATTATAAACTAAAGCAGACGGCGTCTGACAAGCGCCGTCAAATGCGTTGCAAACTTATAACGTTAGAGCCCTAGATTCACTTTTCACTGAGGTAGGTGTATCTACCTAGGTACACTAATTAAAGACAGATCAAGGGGTTCCCGGGGCGTTGGTCAGGCGAGTAGTATATATATGTATGTTCTAGCTCACTTTTGTGGTGGAGGAAGTGACGTAACTGGTGGAGGATGTGTAAGTACCTAGAGTGACGCAAGTAGCTGGAGTGACGTGGTCGGGGGCGCGGATGTGGTGCCGTATCGGTCGCCTGCGCTACCGTTTAGGTAGATGTTAATATTTTTTACGCTTATAAAATGTACGTTTGTGATGAATATGGTATAGTGTTCACCATATATAATATAATCTATCACGTCATCAAATGTACCTACTATAAGATAAGGAGCTAAATAAAATGTCCTTCGACGTGTTAACAACAACTGTTTTACATTGAAGAAAAAGATTTATTTTTTCTGTTTGATCGAGTCGAAATAATACCTACCTACCGATGAATGTGCATGTGAACCAAATTCTTATCAGTAATAGCAGTGGTGCTGTGGTTAGAGCTTTACAATGAAGTTACATTGTTGTAATCGATGAAGGAATTGAGTGGGTGCATCCTGCACGTGTATGAAAAGAGTGATTCAGCAGATGTGTGTGAGATTTCGTTTTACGTTGAATTTATTGAGAATCTCAGTGTAGATTTGATAGTTCTAGATTACAGTAGTGGAGTAAATACTTAAACATGATTTTATCGAATATAATCCTGCTAACGGTGTTTTTCAATAATTCAAAATATGTCGGGAAGGAGGAGGGAAATGGTTGAAGTTCCAGCATTAGAAGAAGACGTATTGTTCCCAACCAATGTGAACGTGCTCATATTCACACTGATAAGTAATAAAAATGAAATAACGTAACTTACTTTTAGTTTTTTATTCAACATTATAAATCCTGCAATGCTATACAATACAAATAGGTACTATTTACTACATAAAGAAAAAATACAGATGACACGTATTGACACGTAGGTACATGAAGTATTACATAGGTATTTCACAACAGCTGAAATCATAACACTTTATTGTTTTTATCAATCCAACTTTTTTCATTCATCCCCAACCATTTAACGTAGACTTTATTACCTTTCCGCTTCAATATCTTTTCCACGAGATAGACATCTGAATCTTTCACTTTTTGCAACTCTTGCTCATAGAAAGCACCCATGATCGGTTCACGCTTAGTGTCTTGAAGTAGGTATGTGGGCGGGTTAGTATTTTGCACTTTGACTATTTGAAATATCTCCGTACTCCAGTTTCCGGTGTAACCCTTATCAAATACTGATTTATATTTACTTATTCGCACATTATCGTTAACCTTAAACTTGTTGCGTGCTTTAACCTTGATGTGATTGTACACTCCTGATAAAAGTTTATCTGCATTGTTCCGGTTGACAGATTTAGGCGCCATGCCGATAGTACGATGTACTTTATTGTTATATTTTTCCAACAGTTTACTCAAATAGTTGATCCATTTGTAGACACCTTTCAAACTGAAGTGTTGCCAAAGCCAATTTTTGAGTGTTCTAATAAGTCTTTCCACTATAGAAGCTTTCTTAACGCTAAACGTAGAGTAGTGATTAATATTATACTTTTCCATTAGCGATTGGAATTTAGTGTTGAAAAACTCAGTACCATCATCTGACTGTACATTTTTAGGTTTTCTCTTTTGCGAGTTTTGAAGGATTCTCATCATCATCTTTGTGACTTCTTCAGCTTTTTTAGTCTTCAACGGCTGCGCCCAGACGAATTTCGAGAAAGTATCTATACAAACCAGTATGTATTTGTGACCGGCGTTTTCTCTAGCGTATTTTTGCATATCGATAAGATCTATCTGCCAGGTATCATCCAATCCTTTCTGTATGAATCGTCGTCGAGGAAAATTCTTCCTAGCATATTTATATATTTCTCTCACCACTTGAGCTTTACTCATAATTCAGTTTCGTAATCTATTTTTTATCGCCGTCGCGGTGTTTGCCAACGTTGACGATGACGACGACGGCGACGACTTCACCGTCTCCGTTGACGTCGGTGTTGTAATTACGGGCTTAGATTCGATTTTCCTCTTTTTACTATCACCACCAACGTTCTCTTTGTTGTTTTTAGAAGATGTTATGTTCTTTTTCGATTCTATTATTTTCTTAAGTAACTCCAATTGTTTCTGTAGATTAGCTATTTCCGCTTTATTGGTTTTAATCTTTGTTAAACATGTATTAAAGTTAACTTCTAGTTGATCTTTAGTGATAGCATCATTCTTACGCACACCATTAGCGATAGATGTAATTCGTTTATTTTTACAATCGATGATGCGTTTATCTCTTCCACTGTTACCACCTTCGAATTCTGAATATTCTTTGGAATTACCGCTATATAAGTAATGACCAAACTTGTTGACGGGCATGTTGTTTATGATAATGCGCTCAGTTGAACATCGTTTTTTATCTTATAATAATACCTGCTTCAACGAGTTCTTCGATTATTGAATTAATCTCATTTTCATGTCCGCTGTTACCAGCATTTTGCGATGCGATAAGTAAACGTAGTCTAGCAACCAACTCATTCGGATCATCCCAATAAACATAATCCGTCTTAGGATGAAACTGCTTCAATGTTAAAGATATACCTTTTCCATGTTTTTCTGATAGTGCAGTCGATGAGGATGATGATAGCGATGATGGTGAGGTGACGGTTTGCTTCTTGATATATTTTTTATATTTTTCACCTCTATGTCCCACCACTTGTCCACCGGGTTCAAAATTACGTCGATGAGCGTGTGTCACGCTCAAAACCCTATTAAAATTTTCCTTATCTTTTGAATTAATCAGTTTAGCATTAGGATGTTTCTGAAAGAGTAATTCAGCGAATCCTGGAGTTAGTTTATACTTTTTACCCGCAATCTGTATGTTTTCAAAGTCATCTATGAAATGTACAGCTTCCCTACCGAGAAACGCTTTCTCTTTATCAAAATATATAACATCATATTGGGGTTGTGCGAGCGTTCCCTGTTTATTACGATGATCAATGTGTCTCTGTAATAATTGATGATTTATGTTCATCGACGACGGTGGACCTGTTGCTGTTTTTGATGGTGGTGGTGGTGGTGGTGGTTGTGGAGATGGTACCGGTGATAGCTGTAAAGTTTCTTCGTATACACTATCATCATCATCAGTATTTTCTCCAAAACTTTTTTCTTCATCTTCATGTTCACTCTTAACAGATTCATCGTTATCATCATCACTCTTATCAAATTTACTTTCAGTTTTTATTTTAGATTTATTTTCAAGTTTGATTTTTGTTTTTTCATTTGCATGTTCCAACTTGTTATTACTTAGCAGCAGTGAGTTGAGCGGTTCAGTGATTGGTTTAAAAGTTTTCTCAAGCGATTCCGTAAGCAATGAATCATTATTTTGAATTGCTTTTAATTTAGCTTTAACCGCCTTGACTGAAGTAATGAGTTTTCGTTTCAACTGTTTATCACCAAATATCCGTTCCGAACTAGACATGACGGTATAATGTTAGATCTTTAAGAAAAATGATGCTTTTATAGCTACTCATCATCATCATCATCATCGTCGTTAAGTGAGATGAAATTGTCAAAATTTTTACGATAACGTCCCCTATTCATTTCACAATCTTTGTTGATGAGAATAAAAGAAAAGCGTTCCTTCCAGCATCGTCTGCAAATTTTATGGAATTTTTCCCATGACATATCTGTATTTACGTGATCATCGTAAGCGTGTCGCAAGTTTAAATCATCCTGTTTGAAGAGTAAAATCAGGTTTGCATTATCACGCACTAGCTGTTTAGGTATTTTGCTATACGTTTGACAGAGATAAAAACACTCCATGTTTCGATGACGACCCATAGAAAAGTATTGACGTATCGCTTCTTGATCCTCAAGCGCTACATCATCGAATACGATGACACTGTTCAGTTCAGCGTCTTCGGGTGGAACCACTTCACTTTTTTCAGAACATTTATAAAAATTTAATCCATCTACACGTTTAAAGACTTCATCTAGGAATATATATTTTGGTTGAAGTAGAGATTTGGAATACAAATAAACTGATTTATACTTTACAGCAGACGGATCAAGGAGGAGGGTGAGTAATACATTTGTTTTACCACAGTTGGATGGTCCGCAAATCAAACATCTAATACTGGAAGGTAGTAGTGCACCATGTTTACCCTCCTCCCCCCAACCATCATCGCTCCCACCTTTTTCATTTTTAAAGCTCCAAATTTTTACATTTAAACGCGTCGGTTGCACTTTAAACTTCATTCTTATGTGGTCTCGGTACGCGAATGAATGTGTTTATTTTTACATCGTGAATAAATACCAATTCATCCATCAAAATGTTTAGTTCTATTTTTAGTTTAAGAGAAGATAAACCACTACCTACCAAAGAAGATTTGCAAGGTATATCAAAAGGATTTCTCTTGAAAACATTCAGCAATCAATTGTATAAAGTTGAGGACGATCTACCTGAGCACTTGCGAAACGACCCTGAAATTAGTGAGTACTTTTGCTGTCAAGAACACGAGTTTTGGGATACCTCCGATCCAAACGCAACGCAAGTGGATTACGGCGGACCTAATATACGTAAAAGCTGTACCGGTTGTATAAGAAAAAAGAAAGAACAACAACTACAACAACAAGAGGTTGATATCAAAGAAACGGTTGAAAGTTCTCAAGAAGAGAATTATCCTACGGATGTTTTAGCGTATAAAAATGTTAGTACCTAGTAGAAGTGTTTCATTCAATCGAGAACATCAATCGAGAAGAGGTGCTGGATTTGTCAACAGTTTGATAAATAATTTACCTTTTGAATTACATCTCCCCAATTACAACTATTGCGGACCCGGCACTAAACTACGTGAACGACTGTTACGTGGCGACAAGGGAATCAATCAGCTGGACGAGGCGTGCAAACGTCACGATATCGCCTACGCAAACAACCCATCGTCATTGGAGGCGCGGCATCGAGCGGATTTAGAGTTGGCGGCGGAAGCGGAGAAACGGTTTCGCGATAAAACCGCTCGCTTTGGGGAACGAGCGGCCGGTTTTGCTGTTAACAAAATCATGAAGTTCAAGGTGAAGCGGGGTATGGGTATATCATTCGCTAAAGTGGTGCAAAACAGTCGGCGAGCTGTAAAGAAACACATGTGCAGTCGGAAAAAGCAATCGGTTGATAAGAACAGCCTACTGAGAACCGCTATGAAAGCGGCCCGTAAAACAATCAAAAACCGCTTCGTAAGAACCCCTCGAGTGATCCCTTTACCGAAAACGGGCGGTTTTATCCCGTTGATACCACTGTTGGGCGCTTTAGCCGCTACCGGTACCCTAGCCGGTGGTGTAACCACCGCAGCTAAAAATATCTATGATATGATCTCGAAGAAAAAACAGGGTGAACAAAAAGTCGGTAAAGGATTATACCTTCGACCATACAAACAAGGTATGGGGTTGTATTTAAGTCCGTACTCTCCAAAAAACTGAAAATGTACCCCCTCCCCGCCACCGCCAACAATAATGATGACGAACATCATCGTCTTCTACCGCCGAGGAATAAACCTCTCACCGACATCGACATAGTGAAGTGTGTACGCAGACTGAAAATTCCTTACTTTAGAGGTGTATTCATGAGAGACACTCTTCCGCATCATGGTAAACCGTGGCTCAACGAGTGCGGTGTCATCAACTTGGATACGATAAGGGGGGTGGGTACTCACTGGGTGGCGTACGCTAAAATCGGAAATCGATGTATATTCTTCGACAGTTTCGGCGATCTGAGACCGTTTAAAGAGTTTCCCCTATACATGAAGAGGAGTGGTGATAGGATTAATATTGAATATAACTATACAAATCTTCAAAAGGAAAATCAAGTAAACTGCGGACATTTATGTTTAATGTTTCTGTATAATATGAAACGTTATTTCACAAATAAATAGATGAATAAGCGAATACATGTTTCATTCCCTTATCAACCTTTTATATGCATGCGTGTGTGCTGTAGCGTAGTGGTGACGATAACGATAACGACGACGACGACGACGACGTCATTTGGGTACACATACTAACAATGTCATCATCATTTTCTATTACGCTTAGCGGTGAATCATCTGAGTTATCTGCGGACTATATGCCTGCGATAGAGTTGAAGAATGGCGAGTTTGAGTGTGGATTGATTTATTTGAAGACATACAATTCGATACCGAACATTGATAAGCATAATAATCTATTCCACTATGGAGAAAACGTAATAGAAGTACCTGAGGGCGCTTATGAGGTGAACGATATATTCAAATATATAAATAGTGAAATATCAAAACAATCGAAGGACGCCTACGATTTAATCGATATGGAGGCTAATATGAACACGTCTCAGTGTATGGTGTATTCTCCAAAACTAGACATCTATTTCAATCGACGGAATAGTATCGGTTCTCTGCTCGGTTTCTCACCGCGAGTTCTTGAGCCGGGTAAGATACATTTATCCGATAAACCGATCAATATATTGAGCACAAACACTATAAGAGTAGAGTGTAGCATAATAGAGGCTTCATTCATTAACGAAAGACCCGCTCACGTATTACACGAATTTTCACCCTCCGTACCGCCCGGCTATCAAATAATCGAGTGTCCTTCGAACGTTGTATACCTACCAGTAAAGGGTACTACTATTAATCGTATTAACGTACGTCTTGTGAACGAGCACGATAATCTCGTTAATTTTAGAGGTGAAAATATATCCTTGAGGCTTCATATTAGAAGAACACCCATCACTTCATAATCATCACAATGATAGTCTATAAAAATGATGGTGTATATCAGAATGGGATCAGTCAAAGCGTGCAAGCGTCAGCAGCGAGTACATATCCTTCAACATCAACATCATCATCATCACTACAAGAGACATCGGTAAAATATAAAAAAGAATTATCCAAGGAAAATAAGTTGTTTCTAAAAGCGCTTAAATTAAAAGTAGTTTCATAAACATCATCGCTGCCGCCGTCGTCAATACTATGCCTTCAAAGTCAGTTTTACATATCACTGAAAAAGTGCATTTCGATGAGAGTATAGAAAGCGTTGAGATTCACTCATACAATCCATATCATAACTCGTTTAATAACAACGATGATATTCGTATATGCATCAATAGACAAGACTTAATCGTACTGCCAAGCGAGAGCTATCTACTTGTAGAAGGAAAAGTGAACAGTGATACCGTATTCGTGAACAACGCGCCAGCTTTTCTGTTTCAAGAGATTCGCTATGAACTTAACGGTGTGGAAGTGGACAGATCGAGAAACTGCGGTATCACCACCACCATGAAGGGACTTCTCTCCTACACCAAAGGATCTGAACATGCCTTGGAAAACGCTTGTTGGAACACGGGTGCTATAGCAGCCATTACCGATGGTGATTTCAGTTTTTCAATACCACTCTCACATTTCCTAGGATTCGCCGAGGACTATAAGAAAGTTATAATGAACGCTAAGCATGAGCTAATTCTCAACCGATCCAGTACCAATTTGAATGCAGCAACTTGTGCGGTGGGTAAGGAAATATCTATTGAGATTTCGCGCATAGTATGGCGTGTGCCCACCATCAAGGTGTGCGATGAAGAAAAACTTCGTCTCATGTCCATTGTGGAGAAGAATGTACCTATTCCTTTAGCGTTCCGCACTTGGGACCTCTATGAATATCCACTATTACCAACATCACAAAAACATGTATGGTCGATAAAAACCGCTACAGAAATGGAGAAACCACGTTTCATCATTATCGGATTGCAAACGGCTCGAAAGAATGAAAAGCATAAGGATATGAGTCATTTCGATCATTGCAATCTAACAAATTGTAGAGTATATCTAAACTCACAATACTTTCCCTATGAAGCGTTTGCAGCCAACTTTGAGAAAAACTCGTACTCACTGCTTTACGATGCGTTTGTGAATTTCCAAAGAGAATATTATGGAGTGCGGGAGGTGAGACCGGAAGTGAGTACATCACACTTCAAAACCAAGTTCCCGCTGATTGTTATTGACACATCGCGACAGAACGATAGTACTAGAACCGGTGGTGGTGCAATCGATGTGAAACTGGAAATGGAATTTTCCAAAAATGTTCCTGGCAACACCAGCGCGTATTGCTTGATAATAAACGACGCACTCTTCGAGTATAGCATACTCTCAGGAAGTGTAAGAAAGATTTCACAATAATAAAATAATAGAAATTGAATCAGTCTGTGACCAACTGTCACCGTGTGTCTACGTCTCCTCATGGCTTATTATCACCGCCTTTTATCTCCTCCAATAATGAGTGCTGATGATGGCTCATTATGGAATGATCAGTGTACCTATGCGAAATCACACTACGATCTAGAAAATGGATTCTACATCTCCCTGTATCTCAACCAAGATTTGGAGGTGAAAATAGATTTTTGTGGAATTCTTCAGCTCAGCGCGGACGAGTGGTTTTCCATTATTGTGAAGAATAAGGAAATTATTACAAGTTTTCTTTCGTGCAGTATCAACGCACCTATTGCATCACTACCATCGACTACCGTCGCCGCTGCCACCGGGCTCGGAAGATTTGATCTAATTCTATCTATGAATGATCATCGTTATATGCTAATCTTCTCTAACAATTTCCAAACCTCAATCACAATAAACTATGAGAAGTGGTTTAGTATTTTGAACATTGCACCGTGTATAACGCAACGGATCAATCTTCTTCATAAGCAACTTCGGCCGGCCTACGAGAATCGAATCAACTTTTTCGAGAAGCACCTACGCAAAATACAACCGACCACCCTTCAAGCGACTCGGACGATCCTCGAGGAGAGATGTGATCGGAATTCTATTGTAGATTTAGAAATTATAGCATTAGGTGTAAGACATTTATTCACGAAATAAATAATGAATGATAATTATTACAAATGTTGTTTATTTTTCATTTACATAACACACCCATCTTACATACTAAAAACTTTTTTAATACAAAATTTTTAACTTATAACTAAGTACATTATAATATTTTTCTTATCTAATTAATTTTTTTACTTTATATTCAAACCTTAAAATTATAGATTGTAACCGCAACGACATACATTGTTTGTTATCACTACCGTCAAGATTGCGTAATTTCAAAATAGATATCTAAATAAAGTAATAACGATTTATATCTCTATGTCCCCAGGCGAGAGTTTTGTACGTTTCATTAGGGATAGTGAATCGCTTATCGTCAAAGTTTCTTAACACCATTTTATTCAGGGTTTGAGTGTACAGGGTTTGTAGTTTACTCCTTATAACATTCATCTCCCTGTACTGTACGTTCTCGTTTCTATTCGCGATGCATGCAATGAAATCATGATGACTCACTTCATTTTTCACAACGCTCTTTTTTACACCCTTTATTTTTTTAACAATCTCATGATCATCCTTGATCACGCAATAACATTTTGATCGTATACCGATAAACTGCTTAATAATCACACCCGAACATTCATCCTTAAACATTCCCACTACTTTCTTATTTAGCAACGGATAGTTGTATCTATTATCAGGGGGATAATCTGATGTATCAAACCTCTGTTTCAAATCACGTTTAATATCCTCGTAAAAGTTATCGGTTCTCATCTCGTATATAAATGAATCGGTGTCGGTATACAAAAGATTTATATTCTCTTTAAATTTCGGCAGCATATAATCATAGTGAAATTCATACATTAACGTTTTTGACAACTCTAGCACGGTAAAACCTACATAAATAGGTTTATCGTACGTGACACTATTCCTACTCATCTGTATTATTGCGAGGTCTTCGTTAATTATTGCGCTGCTGTGAAAATTTAAACGGCTTATCAGTGCACGCGCACCTAATCGCTTCCGTTGACTCTCCCATTTGTTGACGAGACGAACATCAACTCTCTTATCGACATTTTCCATGGTTTTCCCAAACACAGCGTTGTTCATCAGCTTATAGAAATCCTTTTCAAAAGAGTTTTTTGACGTCGCTCGCATGTGAGTATTCAAATCGATGTAGGTTTTTAACCAAGGTTTTTGCGTAAACATCAAGATCCTATGTATTTTAATGAGCTTTATACCGTGCTTCATAGCTTGTTTCAGGTTAACATAGTGAATCACATAATTTTTCTTATCATGAAGTGAGGCAATCAGTTTGTTCTCTTTAGAACCGATATAGTCTGGCACGCGGTTTTCAGAGCAAAACGGTAGATCGTTATGGAGCTCATGCAGATTTTCCGGGTACACCAAATCCACTTCTAAAAAATATCCCTTAATCCCATTATTATCATGATGCAATACATTGAAATATCGAATTTCATTTTCCGTCAACCAACGGAAATCTTTAAGCGGTAGATATTGACTCATCGCCCATCCGTATTGATTGTTAGCATCTAGATATACTATGTACTTTGATTCTTTAGTAGGATCGTAACCAGTATTCAAATATTTATTGTTTGCAGTTGAGAGTTTTTTGCAACAAACACTCAAACCACCGCGAATACCTCTTGAGATGAATTTTATCATAGAGATATCGGTTAAAAGTTCCATTTCCACTTTGGTGTATTTTAACATAGCGTCCCAACTTAGACCGGGAGCGGTGTAATAATGTGCAGGATCCAACTGATATGTGTTAAGACAGACTTCCCTAAAGTTTTCAAACACATCAGTCAATAGTAGAACGTCCGTTTTCAGATAAATATCGCTATATTCCCCTAAAGTCTTCACGTTAAACGTATTCCACACCGTCTGTGCGTGTCTATACTCATCATCGGTAATTGCACATTTATTCAAATTGTTATAGAATTTGTCTTGAGGCGGTAACTCCGTCTCATTTAAATTATCCCAATCTTTTATATAGTCATAAGGAAACACTCCCTTTTGTCTCAAAATATGTGCTTGACTCTGAGAAAAGTTTTTGTTTATATTTATAAACTGAGAACTCTTTAAATTCGAAGCTAATTTATCTAGGCTTGACATCATAAAACGACACGAGTCAATGAAGCGTAATTCGATATCTAATTCACAACTTTTTATCGTAAACGAAATGAAATTTTCCTTGTTTCTCGGAATAATTTTAACATTATGCTCTTTCAACATACCTATAATGAAATGCGCATCGTAATGCGAAAGGTTATGTATAATTATTGGTATAACCTTTTTTATTTTATAGTTAAGATTACAATCGCGGTGAGCTACACCTCTATACTCACCGGTGAGATGACAGTGATCCATCACCGCAACATCATCATTTGCGATTTCATTTTCACATATATGACACGTGGTGGTTGTCTCGAATTGAGTTTGCTCTAAGCTCGTTAGCGGTTTCATCGGTACAATTTCATTCAGTAGTTCAGCATACGGTTTTAGATTATCCTCGAGTGAAGTAATGAATTCACTTGCACAATTTTTACCTCTGTATGATACATATTTACTCAATGAATCATCATAATAACATTTAATATAATACCCGAAGCTGTGTGCTTCGTGAACTTGATAAACATTGGTGAACGAAGACTTTGGATCGGGAGAGCAGGTGGCAACTGCTCTGAGTATTGATTCAAAATCGGCATACACTACGAAAGGAACACGCATCTTCTTGGAATAATTTTGAAATCGTAATTTATTCCCACCCCGCTTTGGAATATATGTCTTCACACCGGCACAATCTCCGACCGCCACGTGTGCTTGAAGCTTTTCCTCGTTGATAAACGTCAAGAGGCATGAATTGCAAAAAAACATTTGACCGGTATGTTTCGATATTTGCCTGCATACTAATCGACTTAAGTGTTTTATCCAACAATAATGAGCGCGCACACCATGTTCAATATAAAGTAAATTCATATGAGTTTGCCTCTTCTTTTTCGATGCGTAGATGGGTCCAGCAATTTTTCCCTCTTCCACTTCAAATATATTAAAACTGAGTCCATTCAACTCTTCAATAAGCTGTATATCCTGTGTACTCACCGGAAAATTTACTCCATCCAATTTTAAAACGGATCTATAGTGCGGATACGAAGAAATGCGATCAGAATTATTATCGGTCGGGTAGAGTGCGCTCACTATCGCCCACGCGAAACAATATTGATCGCGATTCTTTATGTTGATGCACGCTTTCTTTTTCTGTATCCATAGCGGTAACGGGATGTAATTCGTACCTTTAAGCGGCGAAAACTTATTAATATTAATTTCTATATATAAAACCTTCTCAATCGCCCAACCACTATCTCGCTCTTGGAATTCATCAGCCTTTGTTTTAATCTCCTCAACGAATTCACCGTAGATGGACTTTATGTCATCCACCATACCTATAACTTTATTTCTTGTGTTAAAAGACTTCACATCTGTGGTGATCACTTCCTTAGTTTCCTTAATATAATTCCCAAACAGTTCGAGGTTCACCTTGATGGATGACTTCAACTCCATACGTTTCCGCTCTATCAGGCTCAAAACAGTATCCTCAACATTTGCAAGAAAGTCGCTAGGTATGACGTGCACCAACTGTGAACTACTATACACTCTATACGATGCTAGTCTCGACTTGAAACAAGTCTTTATGATTTCAACATTATTCATCATGCTTTCCGTCATTTTATTTTTATGACTCGTACTTCTCAGGTGAGCATGTAGATTTTTCACTGGAACATCACACACAGTACACATCTGTTTAGCCCTCTTAGAGGGAGGTGGTAGCTGCTCTTCATCCATCGTCGTCGTCGTCGTCGTCGTTTGGTGATCAAAACGTTTATGTTTACTTTTTTTACTCCCCTCGTTTCTTATACAAGAGGTTCGTACGTGACGTTTGACCGCATCCTTCCTTGAAAATAACTTATCACAATAACTGCAAGCATACTTTAATTTACTACAGTTTTTTTCTTTCTTCTCACAACAAGTTTGGTGATGTTTCAGACTATCTAAATTATTAAATACCGTATCACAATCTTCACAAACGAACATTTCTGTTTGCTCGCTATTAGAGCGCATTCACGACTATCATGCTTTTAAATTATTCACAAAGTAATTATACAATTCCTTTATAATATGTAGGTAATAGAACATGTGCGTGAGAAATTTTTCTTATCGTAAACCACAACGTTCTCAACCACAAAAACTGAAGCCCACGGTAGCGCGGGCGACCGATAAGGCGTCACATCCGCGCCCCCGACCACGTCACTCCAGCTACTTGCGTCACTCTAGGTACTTACACATCCTCCACCAGTTACGTCACTTCCTCCACCACAAAAGTGAGCTAGAACATACATATATATACTACTCAGGCGAATGTTTTGTTTTCTATCTCTTTGGCAACAAAATTTTTCTAAATTCACTTGTTTACACTACAAATTCACTTCCTTATCCCGACACTAGCTACCTACTGTTTTTGCATAAACGAGGACGACCCGTGTCCCGAGTGAGCGAGAAAGAAGTAGAGACGGACGCGCACATGAAATACTTATGACGCCGCACGCGCGCTATTTAAAATGCAATGTTTAGTATTGAAAATTGCTTTTTCATTAAAATTGAATCTAATTAGTCAATTAATCAAGAGATTTAAATAAAATTCGATACATTTTCATGCAGTTAAGGGTTATAATAAGTTAAAATAAAGATATTTTAGCTACTGATTGATAATTACTCTTTCATTCATTTTGACTTTTTGTCAACACTATCAGTAGGTACTTAAGTAAATGTTTTTATTACGTCACGCACGCAGTCTCCCCTGCGCACTCTTTGGGTGTGTACCGACGTGTTTTTTTTTCTGTGGACTTTGTGTACCGCGACGGACCAGTTAATACTGCCAACGAATTAAAAATGAAGATCGAAAGTAGTTTTCAAATTGTGAAAAGTGACTTTACGGTGGTGCTACAAGGAACGCGTCGAACGCCATATCCTTAGCCGGGCCAGTTTGTGCGTATACCTAGACGTAGCAGGTGGACACTTTCAACAACTAGGTACTGTAGGTAAGTACCTAGGTAAATCGCAAATAAAGCAAATAAATTGATTATTACATTTCAATCATTGTAAATACTTTAGTTGATTCGAAATTTGAATCACGCCAGTCTTATGTAGGTACCTAGGTACCTGCTCGTACTTAGGTACGAGTTTTCTACCACTCGTTAATGATAGAGAGAGGTTACTTCGCATTTTTATTCATCAAAAGTAGCGTCGATAGGAAGGAAGACAAAAAGTTAGGTGAACTTAATTTCGGTAGGTAGCTACTAACAGCGCGAAACACGCGGAGCGGGGGGGGGGCGGGGGGATGTGGCCCCTATGTCGCTCAGCGCGGGCGGCGCGCGGCGGTTACTTAGCAACGGCCGGCAGTTACACCGTTTTTTTATTTTTTAATAACAAAGAAAAAAAGGGCTCAAAAGAAAAAGTTTCTTTGGGAAAGTTGTTTGTTATGATCAGTACATGCACCCCCTTTTCTATCGTTCACTAATTTAAAGTCACCCTATATATAAATGATCTGCCAAGTCTTGTAAATAACTGTCATAACATAGTATTGTTTGCTGATGATACTTCTTTACTTTTTAAAGTTAGACGACAACAGAATTTATATGACGACGTAAACAATGCTATCAATAAAGTAGTCGAGTGGTTTACTGCCAATAATCTAGTGCTTAATGAAAAGAAAACTAAATGTATTAAATTTACTTTGCCCAATGTTGGACAAGTAACTACAGATATTAAGATGAAGGGACAGAGTTTGTGTCTTGTGGAAACAACCATATTCCTTGGTATTACTCTGGATTCTGACAAGTTAGCGGATAAGCTCAGTTCTGCAGCTTATGCAGTTAAAAAAATAAGAAACTTGACTGATATTGAAACTGCCAGGCTAGTTTACTTTAGCTACTTCCATAGTCTTATGTCCTACGGCATTCTGCTGTGGGGTCATGCCGCCGACTCTGAGCGCATCTTTGTCCTGCAGAAGCGAGCTATTCGATCGATTTATAAACTAGGTCCCAGGGAATCTCTTAGGGATGATTTTAAAGATATTGACATATTAACACTAGCATCGCAATACATCTTCACTAATTTAATGTTTACACAAAAAAATATACATCAATTTAAACAACTAAGTGATAAACATACTGTTAATACTAGAAATAGGGATAAATTAGTGCCCCATGCTAGTCGACTAAATAAAGTAAATAAGTCGTTTGTAGGTCAATGTATACGCTTTTACAACAAGATCCCTACCAGTATACGCGAACTACCCCTCAATAAATTCAAGGTTATTGTTAAACAAAAACTTAGCAAAAAGGGATATTATAAAATTAACGATTATTTAGATGACTCAAATCCATGGGATTGACCTGCTCTTCTATCAAGCTTTCTTTATACGGCAAAACTGTTCATACTTATACAATTGTGAATTTTCTTACATTCCTTTAATTAAGTAATATGAATGTTATTGTGTAGTAAAAATGTTGCCTCTGCAGTATCTTGGTAGGTATGGTATCTGTAATAGCTAAGCTTTTTTTATGAATAAGGCGAAACGTGTGGCATGTCATGCTCGCTTACGCCGTTGCAGTGGTGGCGCTGTGTGTCGGGTCTCCTACTTCCCTAAAATATGTGGAAGGGGTTGATGGCTGGCACATGCGTTGAGACCTGTGTGAAGATGCTGCTGTGATGGCCGGTCATGTCATGCGGATCCTATCAAACTAAGCTTTTCACTTCTCTGTTTCCCATTTATTCCATTTATATCGATACTATCGATAGTATTATATTACCCTTCGGGGGGAAAACGGTTATATTTAGGCGTTCGAGCCTTCGCTTGACCCACAGTGAGACATGATTACGTACTGTGAATGTGAAGGGTTACACTGCCAAATAAAATGATAAATGAGTTATATGAGATCAGCTTTATTTATACAATAATTAACAATAAAATTATAGAGATCAGTAAACAATTATAATCAAATTGGTACAAAATTCTGTAGCGCATGATTGGAGATTGAGGTAGGAAAAGGGCCCGGATTAATGTCCCTAAAATAATATTCAGAACTGTATTTTTAGATTGCCAGTTTCCCCGTTTCAGAATCTCATCTATAGATTTGTGTTTCTTGTGAAGGATATCAGAAGCTACAGCTGCGCGAAAGCTTCCGGCGGAACTATCAATTCCTGCATCTTTTAAAAGCGTGTGTATCCATCCCGCTATAACGGTACGCGAGGCTCCTCTAACTTTACCCCTTGTCGTTATGAAAAGGTCGTAGAGGTCTGTGCTACTTTTCCTCCTTCCGCTGGATAGGTTAATCAAAGTTCTAATCCAAGACACTACATCCATCTTCTTATCCTCATTCTCTAATAACTTCCACCCAGACTGCTGATGTGTGCTTGAGTCCGTTTTTGAACCATATTTTGGCCAAAATATAATTTCGGATTTGTTATCGACAAAAGATCCGTCTCGTATTTCGAGTAATGTGAGATCATGGACTCTTCTACCCGAAGATAGAAGGAGGAGAACTGCAACATGTCTTGATACTTCGAATAGACTGCTTACATTAATAGCATAATCCTTTATGTGCCTTATCAGGTTATGAACGCTCCATATTGATCGCTTTCTTAAAACTGGTTTTCTGGATTGTATTCCTTTTAAGGTATGTTTAATTAACGGGTGGTTGTTAATAGAATCAGAGTTAAGGGGATTTGCGAAAGTAACAACGACTGATTTGTGTAACTGAATAGTCTTCGGTGCCAGTTTTATATCATTAAATAAATGGCAAAGGTATTGAGCCACTATATCAGGCGAAGGGTTGCAGGGTGTATAAGCATTTTTGGCACACCATTCTAACCATCTTGTCCATGCGTGTTTATAGGTTTTGACGGTAGAGCGGCGCCATGACGACTCCAATATACTTATATTGTTCTGAGGCCTTTCTCTTATAACACTGGACCAGCCCGTATTTTCCAAACCTGCAATTGCAGGGTATCGATTGCAGGTGGCGGTCTGTTCGTTCGTAGGTCCGTTAGATGTTTTTCCAGGTTGTGAATTGTAAGCGGAGGTTCGGAGCTACAAGCAGGTAAGTTCCAGTGCATTTGTCTAGATGGTGAAGAACTCGAGCTACAAGTCCTGGAGGAGGAAACGCGTACGCTAGCTGGAAGTGCCAGGTCCTGCTGAAGGCATCTACGAATAGGGCTTCGTGATCTTGAACGCTCTCGGATACATATTTTGGAACTACTGCGGAGTGTTTTGAGGCGAATAAATCTATCTGTGGAATCCCGAAAGCTTTGAAGATCACTTGGACTATCTCGTTGCTCAGATGCCATTCGGGTAACTGATTGAAGCGAGACAAGCTGTCTGCGATAGCGTTGTACCGCCCTGGGAGATATCTGGCTGTGAGATGTATGTCGAACTTTGTCAGGAGTTCGTAAATTCTGAACGTCATTTGTAGTAGCTTCTTTGACCTTATTCCTCCCTGCTTTGTTATGTATGCGACTGTGGTTTTGTTGTCTGTTTGAAGCATGACAGACAAGCCCCGTAAGTCTGGTCCTTTTACGTTTAAAACCTCGTGTAAGGCCCATAATTCTTTTTGATTGCTGCTCCACATTTTCTGAATGTAGTTCCACTTTCCCCATACATGTTCGGAGTTTATGGTAGCGCCCCATCCGTCGTCTGCAGCATCGGTTACCACAAAGATAGTTGGATTGTCTTGGAATATTGGGGACGGGTCTGCTATGTGTTTTAACCACCAGTCGATCTCGTTGGTTACCTCTTTTGGAATAAGATGTTTCTTGAAGGGTTGGTTTTTTGGTAATCGATTGGCCTTTACCTGTATGGATCTGCAGTGAAGTCGACCCAAGGGTACGGTGAACGTTGCAAAATGTAATCTTCCCAGGAGGGCTTTGGCGGACTTCCAACACCAGGTGTTTTTTAATAGTAATAGGAGAATAAACTTCTTTGTGCCCAAGACCTTGTCTTCCGGTAATACTTTTTGGTTGTTCTGAGTGTCCCATGAGATTCCAAGGAAGTCTAATTTCTGGCTCGGTGTAATGAAGGATTTTTCTAGATTGACGCACCATCCTAGCAGTTGGAGTAGATCCAGTAAGTACTCAGCGTGTTGTTTCAGGGTGCAAGGATCTTGGCTGACTACCAGGAAGTCGTCTAGATAGACAAAAATCCTTAGCCCTTGTTCCCTGCAATAATGAGCAAGCCAATTAGTGACCTTGGCAAAAGCATTAGGGGCCGAAGCTAGACCGAAAGGTAAACAGGTCATCTGGTAAAAACGACCTCCGTAAGCCAGTGCTAGAAACCTTTGATGATTTTTAATAATAGGGATGTGGTAATAGGCTTGCGAGAGATCAATTTTGATCATATAGTCTTTTAGTTTTAGAAATGTAGGAACCTTATGCATGTTTATTAAGTGGAATTTATTGGGTTTAAGGAATTCATTCAGATGTTTTAAGTTGAAAATTGCCCTATGCGATCCATTGCTTTTGACTCTTGAGAACATTTGGGAGACAAAACCCTTCTTATGTAAGCAATTTGTCAAAGCACCGCATTTTTGCTTATCTAAAAGGCAGCCAGTTAGTGCTTGGGAGGATTTAGATTGATAAAGTATAGCATTTAATGAGTTTAAGCGTCGCATAGGAGGTTTTTTATTAAAGGGTATTCTATAGTCGGATAAGATAGATAACACTGCTTTTGGCGCTCCTAGAATTCTCCAAATGCCAACGTAGTCGCTTACCTGACCAGCGCGAAAGCTAGTTTTTGTTGTGTCCTTTTGTAGGACGTTGGTTTTTCTTGGTGTTGTCAGAATCGGTTCTCTTAAACTGTGTTCGAAATTGCTGGGAAGAGAATTTTCCTTTTTGTTGACTGGTAGTCTTGAAAGATGGTCTTTTTGATTGGTAAGACGATTTATGTGAGGGCAGTGTCCGTTTATCGTGGCGGTACTGTTTGTCTGTAGGTTTCTTGTAGTTGTCGAGAAAAAACTTGCGAGTACCTCCTTGTTCTTTAATCAGCTCTGATAAGGCAGCTTCAGTGAAAAGGTGAGTTGAGGATGGAGGTATATTATGAAGTAGTTTATTGAGATATTTATTTTTTGCTTTGTACACAGATCTACGTTGTTGAATGGTTTCACCGCGACGACCGCAGACGTACTGCAGTAGAGAATCCGATGTTTTCCGGAATGGTGACTCAGGAGCTAAGAAATGTTTGCTGATTATCGCCTTTGTATCAGGAGGACTTCTGTCATATATTTCTTGGAAATGCTCTCTCTGCTTCAGCAAGCCGTGACTGATAGCGCCTAAGCATAGGTCCATCTTTTCTAATGTAGCAAGTTGTTGCCATGGTGGTGTGACGCTAGCTAATATGCTGTTAATTTTTAAATTAGAGAAGACCGGTGTGGCTTGAAACTGTTTTGGACGTCAGCATATTTGATATTGAGCCATCCTTGAGATTCAAGTCTCTGACATTGTGCTCCTTTCTTCGCTGTTTCAGAGTTTGCTGTGGATATCTTTGGCTCAGTTTCTGTTGTATTCGGTTCGAAGTTGAAGAGATCCCTCTGGTTCCGATACTTCCAAACATTCGTCAGCGTGAAAAGATGGTGGCTGCCACGGTGTTGATTGTCCCGGAGGCAACTCTTCTGATTCCCCTTTTGAAGAGGTTATGGAATCAAATGTTTCATTACAGAAATTTGAATTTTGTCTTGCCACCGTCTGTTTTAGTTCATTGATTCCCGCAACCTGCTTGGATGACATATCAACCAGCTGACTGAACATCGCTGTTTGCATTCGGATCATTTCCATTAATTGGTCGTCTCGTTTTTGCCTTATGACAGAGGGGAGATCCAGGGTATCTTCAATGCTACTATCTCGCCGCTTGCTGGAGGTAGGAGTTGCTCCCCCCCCTTCCTTTTCCCCAAGGATAGCAGAAGCATCGGTTCTTGATATAATTTTACTTTTAAGTGACTTTACTGTATCCATAAACTTTAGGTAGTGTTCTCCGTCGTACATTTTGCCCACGATTGCGTGCGGTGCGTAGATAAGTGCACGCCCCAACGGCCAACGGATCAACTTCCTTTTGATGTATTTGAATTTTCTTTCGCTGATAGACTTTGCGTCCTTGTCGAAGCATTCTATCAAGTCGACCGTCGGTACAGCGAATCGCAGCCTACATTCGGTATCAGACGATATAGACTCGCCAAACAATTCGACATAGGAGAGATTGCTGAGCTCCCAGGACCTCCAATCCGTCGGATAATATTTATCTAGCACCTTTATTAAATTTTGATACGGTACTATGTCTTCCTCCGGTGGTGTCCATTTCAGAACGTCTTCAAAAGAGATGTGCATTATGATCTGTAACCAATACAAATGGTACTTAGAATTTCAATCGGATTCGCACGCAGCCGACAGTCGGCTGCGCAGGCTACGCTTGAAGCACGACAGGAGTGTGGGCCGCGCAGCCTACGTTCGTCGGCTGTGCAGACCACGCCTGTAGTAGCCGACGTGTAGGATAGTTAGCCGACGTCGGCTGCGGCCGGGGGCTGTGGCCGTCGTCTGCGGCCGGGTGTCGGCTGCTGCTAGAACGACTATTGTCGACTGTGTTGCCATTTATGTCGCATACTTTGTGCATGGCCAAAAGCTGTATACGCCTAGTGTCCTCTGTTACGACAATTGCTGCGCAACTAATCGATCAGACAACTTGCGTTGCAACAAATTATTGCATACTCAGCCGTCCGAAGAGCGGGCTGTAACAGCTATTAATTCATATTGAAAATAATTTCAAATGGGATAGGTACTAACCCGTATATAATACGAAGATATCGCACAACTTTCTTCTGTAGGTAGGTAATACTCGGTGTTCAACTTAGCGACCGGTTCGCACGGTGTTTGAAAGCGTACTGATTCTACAAGAAGGCTCCGGCGCAGATCACACTTTCAAGATGGCGCCGCCGGATTCCAGCGACCCCTACTGTTCTATCTACAGAACTGGGGGTAAAAGTCGGTAAAACAGCACGGTATTTGACAGCGTTATCTCACTGTGGGTCAAGCGAAGGCTCGAACGCCTAAATAAAAATCACGGACATAACCTCACTTTACGCGACGCGAGTGTTCTTTTGTTTTTCAGCTATTTCAGATATAAAATAATAAAATATGATATAAAACAATAAAATATGCCTGGAAATCATTCACTAATGTCGATTGAAAAGTTAACTGGCCGTGATAATTATGCTAGTTGGAGTTTTGCTGTGAAAGCCTATCTTCAACATGAAGATTTGTACAATTGCATTTTAAATGTACCGGATCAGAATGACCAAAAATCAATAAAAGCAGACACAAAAGCAAAGTCAAAAATTATATTGTTGGTTGATCCCATATTGTATGTGCATATAAAAGAGGCTCAAAATGCAAAGGAGTTTTGGCAATGTTTAGCGAAGGCTTTTGAAGACAGTGGCCTGACAAGAAAAGTTGGCTTGTTAAGAGAGTTAATCAATACTAATTTGGAAAATAGTAACTTTGTGGAAGATTATGTAAACAAGATAATGACAGCCGCGCACAAGTTAAGAAATATAAAGTTTAATGTGGACGATGAGTGGTTGGGCACTTTGATGTTGGCCGGGCTGCCAGAAATGTACAGGCCTATGATTATGGGCTTGGAAAGTTCAGTTATGACAATTAGTGAAGATTTAGTTAAAAATAAACTTTTGCAAGAAGTGAAAACTACAGAATCTACAGCACTTTACACAAATACAAAAAATTATCAGCCCAAAAGTGACCAACAAAAGATTAAAAAAGGCCCACGATGCTTTAATTGTAATAAGCATGGACATCTAAGTAAGAATTGTTGGTTTAAAAAATCCAACAAAGAAAAAGCAGAAAAAAAGACAGGTTATGTTGCAGCTTTTTCAGCTAACACAGGAAGCAGTTTCAATTTATGGCATGTAGACTCTGGAGCGTCTATGCATATGACTATGCACCGGGACTTGCTTACAGATATAACACATTCATCTGTACCGAGCATAAGGATTGCTGATAATAAAGTATTAAAAGTTGAATGCTGTGGCAATGTTTGTATTACAGTAATTGCAGATGATGGCAGCACTGATTTAATACAGGTGAAGAATGTCTTGTATGTACCGGAATTGAAAACAAATTTGCTGTCAGTAAGTAAAATAATAAAAAGTGGATGTAAAGTTACATTTAATGCAGATGGTTGTCAAATTTACAATCCAGATAATAAGTTAGTGGCAAGAGCAGAATTGAAAAGTGAAACTTACCTGTTGAACACTTCAGAAAAAGGAAAAATGGAAGCTATGTTAGCCAAGACCAATGATGATGCCTATCTGTGGCACCAGAGAATGGGTCACCTGAATTTCACAAATCTATATAAAATACCGAGCTGCGCAGAGGGTGTGAAACTGACACCAAGAACAGAAAAGTCAATTTGTATTACCTGCCTGGAAGGAAAGCAAACAAGAAAACCAATTCTGAGTGAGGGCTCCCGGGCAACCAAGTTGCTAGAGCTTATTCACAGTGATGTATGTGGACCAATGAAACATACTTCCTTAGAAGGAGCAAGGTATTTTGTAACCTTTATCGATGACTTTTCAAGAAGAGTGCATGTATATTTTATTAAGAATAAAAGTGAAGTATATGAAAAGTTTGTGGAGTTTAAAAATAGAGTTGAGAATGAATTGGGTACTAAAATTAAAACATTGAGAACTGATAATGGAACTGAATACATAAATAAAAATTTTGAAATTTACTTAAAAAGTCATGGAATATTGCACCAGACATCCACTCCATATATTCCTCAACAAAATGGTCTCAGTGAAAGAATGAACAAGACTTTGGTAGAGAGTGCTAAATTCATGATTTTAAATGCTGAATTGCAGGTCACATACTGGGCAGAAGCAGTTGCTACAGCTGCATACATTATAAACCGATCGCCCACTTGCACTTTATCTGATGCGACGCCTCATGAAGTATGGACTGGAAATAAACCTGACCTGAGTCACATGAGAATCTTTGGATGTCCCGCAATGGTGTTAATACCTAAAGAAAATAGAACTAAGCTGGATGTAAAATCACGTAAGTTGATATTTGTTGGCTACAGTTATAGTACCAAAGGCTATAGATTCATCGACCCTGAAACAAAAAAAGGAATTATAAGCAGGGATGTGGTATTTCTAGAAGCCGCAATAAAACGAAATATTGTTGATGATGTACCTAAAAAAAAATAATGAAGATTATATAGAAATAGAAGAAGATAAAAAGCTGAAAGAAAGTAGTGAAGAAATAAAAGAGAAGAAAACTGTTTACTTACCTCAATGTGAACCCGAAGAATCTGTGGAAAGAAATAATAATAATAATGATGATGAGACTAATGTAGATAGAGGAGAAAGAGATGCTGCATTTCATAACTCTTCAGAGGAATCTGACCAATTTGAAGATGTAAATGATGAGTCATACTTACCTGATGAAACTCTTGATTCTGTACCAGAATTTGACAAAAATTTAAGACCGTTGCTGGGTAGAATTGGAAGATGAACTGATGATGCACAGCAAAGTCCGTCATCACTGATATGTCAAAATGTTGAGTCAACAATAAATTTTCTAAACAATGACCCTCAAGATCTTCAAGAAGCTCTTAGTAGTGATAAAGCTAATGAGTGGAAACTAGCCATGGAAGAGGAATATCAGTCATTGTTGAAGAATGATACTTGGACACTGGTTGATTTACCACAAGAAAAAACTGCTATACCTAGTAAATGGGTTTATAAAACAAAGACAGATAGCAATGGATCTGTAACACGTTTTAAAGCTAGATTGGTGATTAAAGGTTATAAACAAGTAAAAGGCATTGATTTCAACGAGGTATACGCTCCTGTCGTTCGTTATACTTCTATAAGATACCTGATTGGTCTTGCCGCTAAATACCGACTTATAATTCATCAAATGGACGTAGTTACGGCATTCTTACAGGGTGACATTGAAGAGGAAATTTACATGTCTTTACCGCCTGGCTATGAAGTTGAAAATAAAGTATGTAGATTGAACAAATCAATATACGGACTTAAACAAGCCAGCAGACAATGGAACAAGAAATTAAATACTGCTCTGTTTGACTTCGGAATGACCCGTTCAAAAATAGATCCATGCGTATACTATTGAATTTTAAATGAAAATGATATGCTTTTCATAGCAGTATATTTAGACGATATCCTTTATTTCTATAATAATGAAGAAACTTGAAATGGTAAATAAAAAATTGAAAGAAAACATTTTATATGAGAGATTTAGGAAAGGCTGAATATTGTATTGGTTTTAAAATCACACGAGATGAAACTGCAGATGAAATTTCAATTGATCAATCTACCTACATAAAATTAATACTTACACGCTATGGTATGTTCAATAGTAAACCAATGTGGACTCTAACAGATGCCAATATTAAACTGAAGAAATGTGAAGATCAGCGGGAAATACTGAATAATGTTCCATATCAAGAAATAATTGGTTGTTTATTATACTTGTCACAAGCGACTCGACCTGATATCACATATATTGTCAATTCTCTGAGTAGATACAATAGCCAACCTACCAATCAACACTGGGTGGCTCTGAAACGTGTCCTGAGATATCTGAAAGCTACAATAAATATGAAACTAGTCTATAAAAGAAATGTTGATGGGATGATTACAGGATATTGCGATTCAGATTGGGCTAGTGACATAGATGAAAGAAGATCTTGTTCCGGTTATGCATTTCTATTTCAGGGGGCTGTAATAAGTTGGAACTCTAAAAGACAACAAACCGTTGCTCTTTCAACAAGTGAAGCAGAGTACATGGCTCTAGCATCGGCTATACAGGAAGCTCTCTGGTTGAAGCAATTGGCAGATGAATTGCAACCCGAACTTAAAGGTAATTCATTAACTGTTTACTGTGATAATCAAAGTACCGTTGCTCTTTCTCAGAATGCTGTCTATCATGCTCGCAGTAAACACATTGATATTCGCTATCACTTTGTGCGAGAGAAGATTGCTGCCAAACAAGTTGCGGTCCAATACACGTGTACTTCAGACATGGTCGCCGACATATTAACAAAAGGATTACATCGACCGAAGCATGAAAAATGTACTGCATCAATGGGTTTGGTTTTATGGCGTCAGCGTCCAGGAGAGGATGATGGAGATATGTACGCATGCGCCTGATGAAAATATGAGAGCAATTCTTTTTAACATTCAAACTGTTCCTCATAATATGTCAGGTGCTTTCTCTCGTCCATGTTTTTGTGCACTGTCATTTACCTATTGTAAAATCTTTTAAAATATATAATCTAAATAACTTCAATTCGCCTTTGTTATTCAACATCAGTCATGTTAAGCTGGGCGGTTTTCCAAGTAACGTCAAACATATTGTTGATGGGCGTGTCTACCGTACTTCAATATCTGCTCTCATGTCGATGTTGCTGCCCAAGTGATTGTAAGTAAAAATGGTAGCATATTTCTTCTGTAAGACGCACTTCGCTCTTAGTGCTATAACCCCCGTTCCATCTAGGGCTACTGAAGTGTCCTGATTGTCGCATATGACCCGTACTAAATGTTTTTTGCAGAATGTAAATAACCAAACGTTAGGTTTATGCAGTTTTAACCAAGAATCACTAATAAAAAAAAAATCACTAATGAATCAATCCATTTTACGTCACCAATATCACATGACAATAATGTCATGTCTGCTGACTAAATACTTTAGCCGCACACGGTGCATTTTCATTATGTAAGTTGTAGACTGGTTGGCGTGCCATACATATGAAATTATCGTCGCTGTATGTAGTACATTGCTGCATGTAATCCTCGTTGATGCTAATGTATGCATTTTTTATGAAGTTAATAGCAATGTACTTCGAATCCGGTTGTAAAATCTTCATGCCAT
Organism: Anarsia innoxiella; assembly: GCA_947563765.1. NCBI lineage: Eukaryota > Metazoa > Arthropoda > Insecta > Lepidoptera > Gelechiidae > Anarsia > Anarsia innoxiella. The sequence continues at coordinate 12,551,154 of OX387391.1, read as the reverse complement.
ATCTGTTCTTATAAACGGCACTGATACCACTCGGTAGATGGTGTATTCCTCATCACTTAGTAGTGGTATATGTATGTATTTCAAAAAGTAAATAGTTATTTGTTATTCTAGCTTTCTATGTTATTCTAGCTTTCGCGTACAGGATTTTGTAGATGTCCTGTATGTCTTGTTGAATGGCCTTCAAAGGTAGCGATAATCCTTGTGGTAACCTGCCAGCTATAATGTTAAGTTGTTCGATCAGCTGCGATGCTGGAAACAGGTGTATGTCAAGGTGACCCTTGTATATATCAGATAGGATTCGTTGTAAATTGCCCAAAATTAATGTGGATGTGATAGCGGCGGCGTTGACGTCATTCATAGTGAACAATATTTGGCTCTGTTTTCAATTTTTGCCATTTCGCTGTAAGTTTGATTCATGTAGGCATGTATCGTATCAAATTGCGATTCCATGAACTTCTCGCTTCGTTTAATAACATTATTTTTGGCCTCCACAATCGTCGTCTGGTTTGTTATCAGCTGTAATAAATAATTATCATTGCTTTGTAGGTATCCAATGTCCTTCTCATATTTTGTGGCAAACTCTTCATCTAGTGTGCCGAAGAGAGTCCGTGAAAGTTTTCCAATCCTATCGAAATAACCTCTTTTTTGTCGTTGTAAGTGCTGCGGCAGCAGTAAGGTGTTATATTGCTCGAAGTGACTCAATTCGTGACGTAGTTGTTTGAAAATGAAAACGAAAACGAACACTTTTTTTAAAACACTATTATTTTAAACACTAATATTTTTAAACACTATCTAAAACTACTGCCGGTTCACTACCTGTATAGCCGAGAGGTAGAAGACGGCAAGAAACCTTCGGCACAGAGCCCTACGTTATGTGCAATATATCGTTTTTTTTTTAATCGAGACACTTATATACAATTACATGTTGACTTAACTTGTTATCACAGTAATTTACATGAATATCACAGTACGAGTAGTTTATTTTACATAATTTTTTAACTCTACAGCATCCAAAATAAACCAAAAGATGTTAATAGGCACTTAAAAAGTAAAAAGCTTAGCTTGATAAAAACCGCATAACATGACCAGCCACCACAGCAGCACCTTCACACAGGTCTCAACGCATGTGCCAGCCATCAACCCCTTCCACATATTTTAGGGAAGTAAGCGACCCGACACACAGCGCCACCACTGCAGTGGCGTAAGCAAGCATGACATGTTACACGTTTCGCCTTGTAAAAGGTTTAGTTAAATGCCGCAGACCTAAAGATTCTTACATTTATTATTTATATTATATCATTTATTATATTTATTTGCAAAATTTGTTATTTATTAACTATTCCTGTGGAGCTGGTCAGTATGCCCACACACTCCATGCAATTTCAAGGTGGTCATTCATATACTCGTCTAGTCTATAATAAGCCTTATTACATAAGTTTTTTTTAATGTAAGACTTAAACTTGTTTTCGGAGTATGCTAGAATTTCTTGGGGAAATTTATTGTAGTATTGCACGCAAAGCCCCATAAATGATTTATTAATTTTTGAAAGTCTAGAACCATTTGAAACTAATTTATTTCTATTCCTAGTGTTAAAGTTATGCAGCTGACTATTTGTTTGAAATAGATGTATATTCTGTCTGACATCCATACTAATATTATAAATGCGAAAGTAACTCTGTCTGTCTGTCTGTCTGTTACGCTTTCACGCCTAAACTACTGAACCGATTTCAATGAAATTTGGTAGAGAGGTTGTCTAGACCTTGAGAAAGGACATAGGCTATATTTTGTCGCGAAAAAAGGCTTAAGGGGGTGGTAATAAGGGATGAAAGAGATCGTCATTATTCAAAGATAAAACCATGAAACTTTATATTTAGGCACTTAATACTAAATCCATACTTCCATACTAGCCATACTATATATATATATATATATATATATTATATATATTTATATTTATATTTATATATTTATTATTTATTTATTTATATATTTATATTTATAATATTATAAATGCGAAAGTAACTCTGTCTGTCTGTCTGTCTGTCTGTCTGTCTGTTACTCTTTCACGCCTAAACGGCTGAACGGATTTTGATGAAATTTGGTATGGTGATAGATGATAACCTAGAAATGGTCATAGGCTATAAATAATCACGCCATCGTTCTTAGGGGGTAAGCAGTAGGTAGATAACTAAATTGAGTTAGTGATTTTTAGTCGTTTTTGTTGGGACTTTTGCTCTTTCACGTCTAAACGGCTGAACGGATTTTGATGAAATTTAGTAAGGTAATAGATGGTTACCTAAAAACGGATATAAGATCAAAATGATCACGTCATCGTACTTAGGGGGTAGGAAGTAGGCAGAAAACTGAATTGAGTTAGTGATTGTTTTATGGTTTTTGCTGGGAGTTTTGCTCTATCATGCCTAAACGGCTAAACGGATTTTGATGAAATTTAGTAAGGTAATAGATGGTTACCTAAAAACGGATATAAGATCAAAATGATCACGTCATCGTACTTAGGGGGTAGGAAGTAGGCAGAAAACTGAATTGAGTTAGTGATTTTTAATCGTTCGTTTTAAAAGTTTACCTCATTCACGCCTTAACGTCTGAACAGATTTTTATAAGACATGGTTAATTTAAAGATAGAATCCTAGGCACGGGCACAGGCTACTTTTTACGGCGGGAAAATACCTCATTCCCGCGGAAATCTAGCGTGATCGTGTTAAGAAGCGCATGACGCCATAGCTACTGAAATGATTTTGATGTTTTTTTTTAAACTGAGTGTTACTAAAACTTCAAGTTAGTATTTAATCACTTTTCTAACTTAGAGGGTAGGTAGGTAAGCGCCTTAATTTATGGAATTTATGATAACATTTTGATGCAATTGTCTTTATTTAACAGTTTTACTTGGATCGCAACTTAGCGACATTCCATCACACTACTTAACTTATAGGGTAGGAAGGTACCAAAATTCAGACTACTTTTTACTTCGGGAAAATATCTCATTCCCACAGGAACTTATACATAGCTACCCAACCAGCAAAATTGTCCTGGAATCCAGTTTTCTAATGCTAAATGGACTTATATAGCTCCGATTATGGGTTTGATGTGTGCTACTGCGCTTTTAACAGTTTTAATAAATGCCGTTTTGACTTCAGTATGTTTAATCCTATAATTTGAACTTATATCGGTATATAGAAACAATTTCATGGCTACTTCTGGATTAGCACTCCTATAAAAGCTGTGAACAAAACTAATTGCACTTAGGAGTAAATAATCCTGTAGCTCAGACTTATATGCGCCTATAAGATACATATCAGGAGCACTTTAATCTTAAATTCCTCTAGAAGCATTTACCAGGAGTATATACACTTAAGTGCAATCGCTCCTTTTATTTATACTTATATCCTCATATAAGCTAATATTTTATGGTCAATATAAGTAACTTCAATTTTAAGTATTGAAAAACCATTTATATTTTTTGTCTGATTTTAGAAGCGAGTTTATATCTACGATTAATAAAATCATTAAGATTATATATCACGCAAGAAAATAAGATGTTTTTATATAGAATTATCATAGGCCGTTATAATCTTACGTACACTTACAAAGGCATTTTAGAGTAGTGTTATAGTCTCAGTAATCTTAAACAATCCCGGCCAAAACTCTTATAAGATAATTTGTGCTTAAAACGACCTATATAAGCAAAAACACGCTTTATATAGTTTTTCAAATTCTGGTATAGGATTTGACATCAGCTATGAAGATTGCAACTAGTGTTGCCGCTCGATAGGCCACTATCGATAGCCTATCGATAGCCTATCGATAAGTCGAAAAACATGTACCCTATCTATAGCACAATCGATACTATCGATAGTATTGCTCTCCGATATTGAATACACAATCGATAGTGATCTTTTTTTCGATAGTATTGCATTCAGTAAGCAGGTATAATGGGTGGTAGATTCGAAATTGCTGGCCAACTGACTGACCATACTTACTTTATATTCGTCCGTCATACATTCTACCACCCATTATACGTGATCATGTCATAATATATTCTACCACCCATTATGCCTGCTTATTGAATGCAATACTATCGAAAAAATTATCACTATCGATTGTGCAAAACTATATATATATATATATATATTCTTGGTGCCAGCTTCACTGATATTTGAAAATAATTACGAGGAATGGGAAATCACATCACATTTTTGAGTGCACAAATTGTAGGATGATAAATACAACTATAAATATCTTTACTTAACCTATATTGTTCATATAAAGATAACAAATTTGGACAATTCATATTTTCAAGGTTTATAACTTCATTATTATTATTATAACTCAACATATTCCGTATCCAAGTGACTTATTCAGCTCCCTTACAGTAAATTGTTTTATCTAATAAATAGTTAGCAATGACTAATATTACTTGGTCATAAGGAATAAAACCCTCATTCCAGTACATTTTTCTATTTCTTTCTATCCAACTAACAAGCTTACATTCTGTAGGCGTCAACTGCGAGTAGGGAAAGGGTGGCTGAACTAAAAAGACTTGAATATTATCTTTACATACAATCGCTATTTCCTTTAGGATAAATTTGTTGCCATCTATCTTAAATCCTTGTACGTCCACAATTGCTATAGATTTCATGATATTTTGCGAACTGTGTTGCTTAACGGTCGGTATTCTACCAAACGATCGTTTATTATTAAGCAGTAAGCACTGGTTTTTTCTGGAATATCTTTTGAACACTCGATTTCTAGTCGAACATCTACAGGCCCTGTTTTCAAGTTTTCGTTTTGACGTGAACAATCAATCACAAACAATGGAGCCTTGCTTTTAAATGTTTCTAAATCAAACAACGGATCCTCGGGAAGATTGTAGAATGACTGACGAAATTTTATGTACATATCGTATAATATACTGTATTTGTTGTCTTCAAATTTCAAGTTGAGAGCATCGTATGGATAATAGGAGGAATTTAAAAATAATGTTAGGTTTGTCACATGACAGTGGTCAAATATACTATTATCTTTAGTTATATTATTTTTTCTATCACTTTGTAAACCAAATATAACATATCGTGGTTTTTCTAATTGTGAAGTTGTTTTAATTGACCAAGAGTGTTTTGTAGTACGTGGTAATAATGGATACTCATATAAATCCCAATTTCTAAATGCAATTTGAAGTGGCTTATCTTTTTCCAAATGTTTCAACAAGCTAAGCCTTTGTTGATCTGATACTTTAACATGCGGCATTCGCCACTGCACCTTTTGCAAAGTTATTTGTAATAAATCTTTTTCCTCTAACAAAACACTATTTAAATCTGTGCCGCTTCTGTTCAGTATAAGCTCGTGCTTACAATTTATGATTATCTTCCTATAATCTTCCGCAAAGCCTAATAATTTATTAAGTGGCAACAGAACGCAAAAATTATCCTCATATTCTCGTAATTGATTAATATTCCAACCCCACATTTCAGCGGCTTTGCTTTCTCCATTTCCCATAGAAACTAAGAATTTCATAGTTGTTGTCAACCCAACATTTCTAATACGATCTATTTCAACACCATTGATTTCATACCTCAAATCTTGAAAAAGAAAGGAAATTGCGTTATTTATCAACTTTACTTTCTTCTTTTTTAAAACTTCAGCAGTATCTTTCGTTTGTGCAAGAAAGTTTCCTTCGATATACAACGCACTTGCTGATGGCAATAGGTAAATATCTTGCTGATGAATTGGTATCCGTATCTCATCATTTTTATTGAAGCTGTTGTTGTATGGATTATACGCATGAATTTCATAACCTTCAATAGAATTATCAAATTGTGGATGATTGGATATTTGAAGGACACTCATATTTTAAATCCCAGCGCACGAAGAAATTCTTTATTACTTTTTGTTACTTTAATATTTTTTTTACGACTGGATTGTTTCACGGTATGTCGATTAGTGACATTATTTTTACATATTCTTTCCATTTTATAATTATAATTGTTAGTGACATTATTTTTAGATGTCCTTTCCATTTTATAATCACAACTGTTATTAGTAAACACAATCATTTTGTCTTCCGAATATGAAGAGATAAGTGAATGTCTTCTTCTTTAAAATTAATGAGATTTCCTTTTAAATCTAATACTTTGACCGATATTGATGAGATATGACTCTTTTTCACCGGAAAATAAATAACGTTACTCGGTATTTCAATGAGTTGATGACCTGGAGGAGTACTAAGCACAAACTCGTGAATAATATGTGTAGGAACACCGTTTGTGTATGATCCTTGTATAAGATCACATTCGATTCGTATCACAGACAATGGTAGAATGTTCACAGGTTTATCTGATTCATGCCATTTATTTGATATTAAGCTCACTTTTGAGAACCCTAATAAAGGACCTATGCTATTTTGAACCTTAAAATCAATTGGTTCTGTACAATATAAGTTGCACTTAAAAGTGTTGATATTGGGCTCAATTTTCAGGTGACAGTCTTTAATATTGTTATTAAGATATTCATATATATCAAATAAATCGTATGTTCCGCACGGAATTACTATGGTTTTATTTTTGCCATATGCAAAAACATTGTTTCCTTCATGTATGTTAGAGATAGCATTAAAGGTTGAAAAGTATAGTAATCCACACTCATTTTCACCATCTAACGTAAGCGGTGGATTAAATTCAGTTTCGAGAACAGATTTGTTTCCAGTGATGGTTAATGTTAAAGACATGATGTCAAACTAAACATTTTCATTAGGTTTCTTAATATTTATTGTGAATCCCAAAATGATAAAAGAAATTTTATGCAGAAGTGACCACATATGTACGGATGACTTTTTTGTTTGTTTTCATAGTTATAGAAAATGTTTGACCCTACATAACTTATGAATTCTTCTGGAGGTTTCAAATTACCATAACTGTCAAAGTATTCTACATAATTATTACATTTTGCGTAGGCTACCCAATGTGTACCCGAGTTTAGAGAACTATCAAGATTGATGATGCCACATTCTTTTTTCAAAGGACTTTTAGGTAATTCATCTCTCATAAAAACACCTCTAAAGTAGGGTATAGTTTTACTGAATTTGAGTATATCAATATTTGTTAATGCTCTATCAGGTAGCCGCTGGATCAGTTTTTTTCATTCACTACAATTTTTAACCCATCTTCTCTTTCTTTAAGATGTAATCCTTGACCCAAATATAACTTCATTTTAAGATTGTCTCTTTCTGGCTGTTTCATTTGTTTTTTAAATGATTTTATTGCATTTAATGCTCTTACGATGCTCTTTGCTCCACCTTTTAAGCCTCCTACTGCAGACAATCCGGCAAATATAGGTATTAATGGCAAAACACCTCCAACTTTGGGGACAGGTATAACACGCGGTACTTCCACACTCGAGCTCGAATCAGATGTTAGTTCTTTCGCAACAGCAATAGCTAAGTCAATGGCTGCTTTCTTACATTTAGGCTTAAACTTTTTTATATGCCTTTTCGTGAGAGAAACAATATTTTTAAAGGATTTTTTTAATCCAGCACCATGTTTAACATTTTGTTTTCTTACTTTTGAACTATGTTTATTTTCGCAAACTACTTTACGACGAGTTTTATGCGTATTATTCATTTTTCGAAATAAATTTAAAATAGATGACAAAAGTAGAATTAATTTAGCTTCCTTTCTCGTCCCAACTACACTGCAAGAATGAGAAAAAGAAGTATTGTATTTTGCTTATAAAACTTTAGATTTATCGATCCAACTATTTTCTTCTGGCGGCAGACCTAACCATTTCACTAACAGTTTGTTTCCTTTCTTTTTTATTACTTTCTCAACTAGATAAATATCTGGATGCTTAGTTTCCTGCAATTCTTCAGTGTAAAAGCATCCTAATATAGGACGATTTCTAGCATCTATCAAGAGATATGTAGGAGGCCTAGAATTATTTACTTTATTTATTTTAAATATTTCTGTTGACCAATTTGGGGTGTATCCTTTTTCGAAAGTTCCTTTATATTTACTAATACGAACATAATCACCTTTTTTAAATCTTAGTCTAAACTGGGGATTTAGTAAAGACAATTTTGCGTATTTCTCTAGTAAGATTTGTTTGTTATTTTGTTTCACTTGATTAGGTTTCATCCCTATAGTTCTGTGGACAGTATTGTTATATGTTTTGATAATTTTTAAAAAGAGACCATTATCGTACCACATATAATTACCATATAAACTAAATTTTTTATGCAAATTATTCTTAAATGTTCTTATAAATCTTTCCACGATGCATGCTTTTTTGATGGAATACGTTGAGTAGTGATTTATTTTGTAATGAGTAAGTATCTTTTTAAGTTTGTTGTTGTAAAATTCTGTTCCTAAATCAGTTTGTAGATTTTTTGGAATGCGACCCTTTTTGAACAAATCTTGAAATGCTTGAGTAATACATTCCATATTCTTCTGTTTCAATGGATACACCCATGCATATTTCGAAAAAGTATCTATAACCGCTAATATATACTTATAGTTTTTGTTTTCTTCGGAAAACGACTGCATATCAATCAGATCAGCTTGCCATAAATCGTCTATATCTCTCGTTATAACATGTCGTCGAGGAAAGTTTTTTCTTGCTTGTTTATGAATTTCATTCACAACAGTTTCTTTACTCATTTTTTTCTTCTTTTTTCCGACAATAGGTCAACGTTTTACTTAAGAGCACTTATTTCTCTTGAAGTCTGCGTGATAGTTTGATTTATTGATTTCAGTTGAGAAAGTAAATTTCTAATAGCGTCATCAACGTACAGTTTGGTGGCACAGTCTCCTGGATCTGTTGGATTTCTAACGTGTTTGATGGTCTTGTTCTTAGCATCAAAACAGCCATCATCTGCTAAGTTAATAGAATACACATTTTGATAGTTTTCACATTTTTGTTTTTTAAATACGTGATGTCCAAACTTGTCAACATTCATGATTGACTGTTCTTTGTCAACTATGTTAAAAAATATTTGTATGCTTTATTTATTAATTATTTTATGATACCAGCTTCTTTGAGTTCTTCTATTATAGATATAATTTCATTATCATGATTTGTGTTTCCAGCATCTTTGGAGGCTATTAATATTTTTAACCTCTCAATAATTTCATTAGGATCATCCCAGTATACAAAGTCTGTATCTGTTTTATACTTTTTCAGTATATTTATGTTACCACCTTTTTTAATATTCTTATCCAATTCATAAAACAGAGGTTTTATGAAATTAGTGTATTTTACTCCTGAATTACCCAGTATTTGTCCTGAGGGGGTAAATCCTTTTTTGTGTGCATTTGTTTGAATTAAAATATCTTTGTACACCAATTTATCTTCTTCAGCGATCAAATTATCATCAGGCTTTTGCTCGAACAGAAGTTGGGATAAACCTGGTGTCATTTCGTATGTTTTATTATTCAGAGTGAGCAGCGAATTTTCACCAAAAGGTGAAAATTTTACTGATGTATTTCCTATCAACATTTGACCAGTTTTATCTGTTCTTACACCATAAGTAACATTTAATGCCTTATCTTCAATATGTCTTGAATGTGGACAGCATAGTTTATTCGGAGATTTATGGTGTAATAAATTATCGTCATTCAGTGGTCCTTTAATTTGATCTTCAGGGGGGGTAATAACCTGAGGAATAACCATTGATTTCGGTTCAATACTTTCTGATTTGATGGGGGATTTAATATCCTGTACTGATTTAATGTATTCTTCATTATTATCAAAACTTAGTTCACTCTTACAGGAATCAAAATTATCATTTAAATTTGATGGATTTTTATTCTTACTTGTTTCTTTCACAGGTAATCTTTTAAATGAAATTAAGGTTTCTAACGGATCGGTGATCGGTTTTAATATTTTTTGACGTTTAATTTTCATGTTATCTTCATCCTCCTGCATTTGTTTCAATTTATTTTTAATGTTTTTTATTGATTTTATTAATTGTTCTTTTATATTTGACTCCATAATAATTTATTCCTGAACATCTGTTTGTCCATACACCTAAATTTAAAGTGATTTGATATTTATTAGCCTTCAGTATTTATTTTATTCAAAAATTACGAACATGTCAAACATTTTTCGGTATCTTCCATTGTTTAACTTACAGTCCTTGTTAATAATTAAACATGAATATGGATCTTTCCAAATATCAAATGTTAGTGTTTTAAAATCATTCCAAGTTATATCCGAACTAACATGCTCGTCATAAATATGTCTCAAATTTACATCATCTTGTTTAAATACAATCAAGAAATTTACATTGTCTCTTATTAGTTGCTTTGGGATTTTAGAATATGTTTGAGATAAGTAAAAACAATCAATATTTTTATGACGCCCCATGGAAAAATAATTACGAATATTTGTTTGGTTTTCACAGGTTACATCATCGAAAATAAATATAGATTTTTCAAAAGCTTTTTCAGGTGGAATCACATCTTTTTCATCTTGGAACATGAATAAGTTAATTTCTGGTATTCTTTTCAAAACTTCTTCTAAAAAGCAGTATTTAGGTTGAAATATAGTTTTCGAGTACAAATAAACATTTCTAAATTTCAATCCATTTTCATTAAGTAAGAGACTTAGCATTGTGTTTGTCTTTCCACAATTTGAGGGACCACATATTACACACCGTATTGAGTTTGGTAGAAGAATACTATGTCTGGAAGTAGTCTGGTGAGGTTCAGGATTTATTTTACAAATTTTCAGCGACACGGGTTGTTTGATTAACTTCATTTTGGTTTATGAGTTTTAAAAACCAGAAATATACCTTTAAATATTTATCTATAAATATAGAATGTACTATCTTTCATGCCTGAGCTCAGTCTGCAGGTATTTTCTTAGTGTCATTCCCCGACAAGATCTAAAGTGAAGCGCTTGTCTGTTTACTGAAGTGACTGAAATTAGTTTGAAACACACAATTAAAGTAAGTAACTTTAATTACGTTCGTAAGTTTAAGTATGAATGCTCAAGATGTTGTTTTCATATTATTAATGTTTTGTTTTAGGATATGATGCAGGAAAATATTTGTGACAATTTCTTTCACTCACAAGATATGGACAGCTTTGTATGTTATCAAGAAAACAATGTTAATAAATCACAAAACATGTCACAGAAGTCTGGGAACAACACATTGAAAAGGCAATATACTGAAATCTTTAATTCTTCGTCGCCGCCATCATCATCATCATATGTTATCAAAAAAGTAAAAAAAGGGAAACGTATATTAAAAATAAATATTGAAAATTTAGAAGAAAGTCAATCTGATGAAATTGTTGTTCAATATATAGTTGTGACGGTAGTAGGCAAGCGTACCGCGTCTACCCGCCACAAACCGACCGGACGGGCGGTTGTATCCCTGCGCCCGCGCGCACCCCGCTACCGCCTGATGACGCGGACTCCGCTCAGCTCAGCGTGACTCACGCACAGCACGCACCGCGCCGCCGCAACCCCACACCGCTTTCGCCCTGGCCATGGCCTATATAAGGCGGGCCCCGGCTACCAGCAAGACAGAGTTTTCCGTTTAAGCTCTCCGAAAAGAGCTCTCGCGATACCCCTCTCTCTCCCTTACCCCTGGGTTGATTAAGACCGCGTACCAGTATCTGGATCGCTGGACCAACCCATTCCCGTCTTCCTTTCCCCATGGGTTGATTAAGACCGCGTACCAGTATCTGGATCGCTGGACCAACCCTATTCCCGTCTCTCCCGCTTGGTTGATTAAGACCGCGTACCAGTATCTGGATCGCTGGACCAACCAGGCTCCTTTTATTCCCGTCAAACCCGTCCAACCCGCGCCGCACGATCGCTTAACACGGACCCGTACGTCCGCCATTGAGTTTCCGTCGCGCCGCACGTCCCGGCTACGCCGTAGCATCCCCGTAACGCGGTAGAGTCATTTAAAACCGTTAGAACCTTTCCCCGTAAACGCGCTGAACGAGCACGCATAAAATCCCTGGAGCAGCTGTCCCGTCCGGTAAGTGTTTCACGATTAAAACACACCACACGGTTAGGTATCTAGGCCCTAACTTCCCTCACGCTCTCCTAGTGGTCCCGGTCCAAGCTAGAGTGATAATTTCCCCATTGTAAAATAGCATTAAGTGTTGTCTAAGAATATACAGCCTTTGTTAGTTTATTTTCCGCATTTTATTTCGCCCTCTAACGCCCTCGAACATTCTATTCGCTACCCTCAGACAAGTCACTGGCCTCGAGCACAGCCAGTGGCACATTAAGGGTCAGCAAAAACAAAGCACGTGGTCCTCCCTCGGGAAACCACGTTACATTTTGGCGCCCAAGTGAAAAACCCTCTGTATTTCAGTTACATCCTGTATTTTAGGTCCAATTTGAAATACAAATCCATTGCGCGAACGTTTAACAAAACCTAGTAGTGGGTACATTTAAGCGCATCACGCAAATTCAAATAACGAGTGTAGAGAGCAATATAATTATCCGACCGATCTGAACTCACCTAGCTTGTGACCGTTTTTTTTTAAAAAAAAACGAGCATAAAGATAGGTATTAGAACGACAAAATTTAGGTATAAAACCCAGCAGTGCCTATAGATTTCTTAGTATCGTTTAGAATAAATAGAAGTGACATACAGAGTGAACTAGTTATAATAGAACACATAGTAGCATCACCGATTGTTCTCGAACCGGTCGGCCGGCCTGCATCGTCGCAGAGCGCTAACGGCCGCGTGACGTCACGTTCAACTTGCCTACTACTAGCTGCCACCGTATCTCGTCTCGCACACACCAACAGCATGCACACCTTTGAAAGTGCATGAACGCATGGTTTTAGGTAGTTGGGCCCATCATTTTTTTTTTTAATATATTATTTTCCATGAACATTTTAATTTTCAGATTGTGTTTTTTTTATTTTTTTTGCCTTGTTTTTTTTTAACAGTTTTGAATTGATTTCTTTTTATTTAAAATTTCTTTAAGGATATAATTAAAATTTAATTTTCTTTACTATTTAGGATTTACTTATTTAAAACCGCTTAAAGAGAACCGCTATACGTAACCTCTATTTTTAATCGCCAGCATATTTACAGTCAACGCCACACTGTTTCTTTTTTATTTAGGATTGTTTAATTATTTTTATAATTTCATTCTTTATACCCACTCTGTAAAGAGTTATTCTTTTTTTTTAATATCCATTTAATTTACTGTGCAACGGAACTTAACTTAAACACACAATATTAACCTTTTGTTTTACGAATACAGTGCGAGTAAAACCAGTAGTATCCGTCAACCGCGTATGAGTGAACATTACCTCGTCAGCTGATATTCGTACCGTGACTCATAACATTTTATAAACACGTTTCGCAGGCAACATTTACACAGTTAGAACTTTAAAGTAGAATAAGTTAATTGAACTTTCCTCTACAACTATTTATTTTTTATCAATATTTCTTTTCTTACTTTTCTTTAAGTGTTTGAATAAGATTAAATAAATAGAGACTAGAGAAACAAAAGTATTTGGTAGGTGGGTAATAGGTAGAATAAATTTTGATTAGGTTCAAATATTTGTGTAGAACGTATAGTTTTTTTTATTTAAAAAAAAAAAAAAAACCGTACAGATAGATAAAATATAAAAAATAAATGAAAAGAACGTCAACTTGGGTATACTCATTAAAAAAACCACAACTAGAAGAAGAGTGTAGGAAACACAACGTCAACACTGACAACAAGACAGTGCAAGAGTTGCGAAAAATACTGGTGCAGAAGTTAAAGACCGTCACCCCGTCAACGTCAGCCAAATCAACTAACCCCACCCACCCCCCGGAGGTTTCCGTAACAAATCAGAGCGCAACCGTATCTCAGGCAGAAACCGTAGAACCAAAGACCGAAAAGCAGGAAGGCTCAGACACCGACGAATACGAAGACACAGACATGTCGCAAGGCGAGGGAAGAAGATCAAGATCAATCTCACCACATAAGAGGGAAAACCAAGAATGCATAATATCGAAGTGGCGCATCATCTTCGACACGTATAAGGACCCGGTGGAGTTTCTCGAAAGTTTAGATGAACTAATAGCTGCGAATGATGTGGACGAAGAAAAAGTATTAAAATTGCTACCCCGTTTCCTAAAAGGGAAAGCTTTACTATGGCATAGAAACAACAGAGACTCATGGGACACATGGGAGGAGTTTGTACATTGCTTCAAGATAACTTTCCTACCTAGCAACTACGACAATGACCTACTAGGCAAAATTGTAGCTAAGAAACAAAGATTTAAACAGAAATTCATCGATTACCTTATCGAGATACAAACCCTCATGAGAAGGTATGGTCAAATGACAAAGGAGGAGGAGAAAAATAGAATATACGAGAATATGGATACGCGTTATAAGTTGTACATTAAGCGAAGTGAGTTCATAACGATAAATGACTTGACAAAATTAGCAGCGGACTACGAAAAAATAAACGCAGACCGTATGGCGGTTATAAAACAAAACACGGAGGCAAGTAAGAAGGATCAGGCACCGGCAGATCAAAAGGATATAAGTCAAAAAGACACAGAGGAAAAACAAAAATACATTTACCGATTTGACTCGAAAACATGCTGTTGGAACTGTGGGAAGAGAGGACACCAATCCGGAGAATGCCGTGGGAAGAGGATTTTGTTTTGTAGCGGATGCGGTAAAATAGGCGTAAAAAGTACTAGTTGCTGTAAAAAACAAAGAAAAACGACGACATCAACAACAGAATCAATGGTAATGAGCGCCGTACATAAAGACAACCGACCGTTTAAGCAAATTCAAATTTTAGGGAAAACATACGACGCCCTTGTCGATACCGGAGCCACCAGGTCATACGTGAATAAACATATATACACAGATTTTATAAAACACAACCTAAAGCCAATAAGAGTATCCGAACAAATTGTGACGGCAAACGGAACAATCGTGGAAGTGACCGAAGCACTAAATCTAGACATAGAGATAGACGGAGATAGAATAACACACCAAGTGCTGTATCATCCGCAGATAACAAGAACTCTCATCGGGATGGATATTTTAAAACGTTTAGGCGTAACCATTGAATGGCCAACTCAACAACTAACAAAAAAAACAGAAGTGCAATCAGAAGATGCAGACAAGACAATAGAAGTAAATAATATGGAGGAAGAGAACATGGACCCAAATTTGACAGAAGAACAAAGAAAAGAACCACGAGATCTGATAAGGGAGGAATATATAAAATGTGATAATACTGAAAAAGGGAATACATGGGTAGAACACAAGATAAACCTAACACACCAACAACCAATAAAACAGAAGTACTATCCGAGAAACCCCAAGCTACAGGAAGTAATAAATTCACACGTAGATAAAATGTTACAGGAAGACGTCATCGAGAAGTCAAATAGCCCATACAGCTCGCCAATAGTACTGGCTAAGAAAGCCAACGGCGAATATCGTTTTTGCATAGATTTTAGGAAGATAAATGAGATATCTCATAGGGACGCATACCCGCTACCGCAGATAGATGATACGCTTGAAAAATTGAGGAACGCGAAGTATTTTTCAAAGATAGACCTAAAGAACGGGTATTGGAACGTGAAACTGGAGGAAAAAAGTAAGCCAATAACGGCGTTTACAGTACCAGGAAGAGGTTTATATCAGTTTAAAGTGATGCCATTCGGTTTACACTCAAGTGGGGCAACTTTCCAGAGACTACTTGATACAGTTATAGGACCAGAACTAGAACCAAATGCATATGTATACCTAGACGACATTATCATCTGTAGTTCGACTTTCGAAGAACACTTAAAACACATACAAGAAATATTCAAGAGAATCAGAGAAGCAAAACTGGCGATAAACAAAAAGAAAAGTGAATTTTGCAAAACGGAGATAGAATACCTAGGGCACATCGTAAACAGAGAAGGTATTAAAATGCATGAAGGAAAAATTAAGGCAATTGATGAACTGAAGCCGCCGACGAACATAAAAGAAATCCGCCGTTTCATGGGCATGACCTCGTGGTATAGGAAATTCATACCAAACTACGCAGAAGTAATAGAGCCGCTAACGACGCTGCTACGAAAAGAAGCGAAGTACATCTGGGGAGAAAAACAAGAAAAAGCCTTTTAAACAGTTGAAGGAGATAATAAAGAGCGACCAGATACTTAAACGAGCAGATTTTACACAGCCATTCATATTACAGACAGACGCAAGCGACGTAGGTTTAGGTGCGGTATTATTACAACGTCTAAATGGGATTGAATACCCAATCATGTATGCAAGCAGAACACTGAAAGCAGCAGAAAAGAAGTACACAACTACGGAAAAGGAATGTCTGGCAGTAATATGGGGGATAAGAAAGATGAAACCCTTTATAGAAGGATACCGTTTCAAAATAATTACAGATCACCAAGCACTTAAGTGGCTAAACACAATCAAGGACCCCTCAGGAAGGCTAGCTAGGTGGGCACTAGAACTGCAACAATATGATTATGAAATAAAATACCGTCCAGGAAAACAAAATCAAGTTGCCGATGAATTATCAAGAAACCCGGTAAGCTCCATAGAAAGTCAAAAACAGGACTGGTTACAAAGAAAAATAAAAGAGGTAGAAATAAACAAGGATACGGAGTACAAGTTGGAAAATGGCAAATTATATAAAAAAATAAAAAACAACGCCTACGGACCACAATTGGAGCCTTCATCTCAATGGAAACTATGCATAGCAGAAGATCAAAGAAGCGAAATTATGAGGCAGAACCATGACGAACCAACCGCCGGTCATTTAGGAACATCAAAAACGTTGAATAGAATCGCCCAACGCTATTATTGGCCTGGTATGTACAAAGATGTGTCCAAGTACGTGAGAAACTGTGCGACGTGTCAAGAACATAAAGGTTCACAGCAAAAACAACCAGGCGAAATGCATATTTTCAATGCAGAAACACCTTGGAGTATAGTAACTACAGACCTGATCGGGCCATTACCAAGATCAACAAACGGATTCAATTGGATCATAGTATTTCACGACAAGTTTACGAAATGGAACGAGATACGTCCACTAAGAACAGCAACAGCAAAAGCCGTAACAAAGGCGCTAAGGGAATGTATAATTATGAGATATGGTTGTCCGGACACTATACTGACGGACAATGGAAGACAGTTCACTAGTAAAGAGTTCGAAGAAGAGTTAAAAAAATCGAACATAAAACACCGCCTAACCGCACCATACTCACCTCAAGCGAACCCAACAGAAAGAGTGAATAGAACACTAGAGACCATGATCGCCGCATATGTTAACGGAAATCACAAAAAGTGGGACGAGTACCTACCAGAACTGAACTTCGCGATGAACACATCAGTGCACGAGTCCACTAAGTATACTCCGGCATTTTTACTTTTCGGAAAAGAATTAAAAACTCCAAACGACCGCAACAACTCACCAACGCCATATCTAAAAGATAAACAAAATTTGAACGACATATATGAGATAGTGCGGAAGCACCAGAACGCAGCGTCTAACCAACAAAAAAAATATTATGACAAAAATAAAAGACACTGGGTACCGAAAATCGGCGAAAAAATAATGAGACGAAATTTTGTTTTATCAGACGCTAGCAAACATTTCTCAGCGAAATTAGCACCAAAATATACAGGATCATACGTCATAACAAACAAAATATCACCAGTAATATTTAAAGTAAAGGATGAAATTAATAAAAACAAAACGTACACTGTCCACGTAAAAGACGCAAAACCATACATAGAATAGCAAAAACTAAACGCAGATATATAAAAAAAAAAAAAAACAAACAAACAAGCAAGAAGGATGAGGGTAATAAAGAAAAAATATACGTCAAGGAGCCAAAGGAACGGGTGATAGCAAAATCACGCAACACTCATCTCTGAACAGCGATACACCGAGCATGGATCCAACCAAACGCCGACCGACTCAACCTCGCCAACCACCAACAACGGTCAAGCGCCGACACAACGGCCAGTTAGTGGAAGGAACACCTTCCACTATAGTCATACGGCATGACGGAAGGTTGCACCGGAGTCGGACACCGCCAGCAAGACCGGGGATGCAGTCCGCGCCTTCCGAGACGCCGGACTATGGAGAGGAGGAGCTCCAGCGCCCAGACTGGTGCGTGCTGCTGGGGGTAGCGACACCACCACCGACACCACCGACAACGGAGCCGCCGGAGGGTGCAGGTCCAGACGGGGGACGGGAAGAAGTTCCACGGCAGCGACGAAGAAGAAGCAGACCAGGGGCGAAGCGGTCCGGTAGGCGAAGGGGACGAACGAACCGCCATGCCAGTGACTAGTGTAGAAGAAAGTTTGAATAAAAGAGGAGGTGCAAAATGTTTTTTTTATTTTTTTATTTAACAAAAAAAGAAATTTCAAAAAAAAATGTGTAGGAGTTAAATAATTATTTTTATTATTTTTAAACGAAAAAATAGGCCGTAGTAAATATAAAAAGTAAAAATTAAGTAAAACCAAGTAGAAAAATAAAGATAAGAACAAAGATAGTCAGTAGAACATGAAAAGTTTAGAAACATACCGAAAAACACGTGTGAAAGACAACCATGTGGTAGGAGTATTGTCAGCCATGTAAATTCATAAAGTAATACCTAAAAAAAAATCATATAACACATCATTTTTTTAACATCACCGCACCACATTCTTAATATCACATTTGTAAGCACTGGTTTAACTATGGAAACCGTAACGTTTTTTTTTTAATTTGAATGAAACACTAATATAATAAGGTAAATAACCCAACCGACCCGTCGGGAATCCGATTTGATACTAAGAAATGAAAGCGAAGTGCATAGTTAAGTCATTGTTGAAACATTGATTAATCCCGTAACCGGTTTTAATTGTATGCGATATAATGTCGATAACGAGGTACTTGCAGTACGTCTATACTGGTAAATAAGGAATAGTATTAGAATACCGTAAGGTGATGATAGTAGGAAACATAAGTAACTTGTAGAAAAATATAATTTAGGAAACCTAATCAAAGCCCACTTACCAAATCTTTATAAGGGAAAAAGGGACAAAACTAGGCGATTAAGTACATTTTATTTATTTTTTCTCTCTTAACTACCGTCTTTTAGTTTTAGAAAACCGTTTAAGATATAGTATAAAAAGTAATGAAAGTGAGAAATAGGTATAATAGAATAAATGAGATAATTTAAACAGAAGAATAGGCAATGGTACAACCGTGTAATTAATAGTAATAGTAAGAATACAATAGGCATAAGTAAAAGCATAGTAAGTACCCACCGATGTAAGATATCAAGTAAGATGTAAAAAATTAGCCATTTTTAAGATTAGTTAAGCGTATATACAGTAGAAAACCATTAGTTTAGGACAAAATATGTAACCGGAAGGGAAAAGGGACCAACGTAGATAAGTAAAAACAAAATAAATGTAAGTTAAAGATCCCATACAACTGTGAACCTGTCAGTAATATGATACCTAGTTACCGCGAGAAAAGTTTGCTATGAAAATTGAGTAAGGCACTTGCAGTCGCTCATCAGTAACATAAAATGTAGCTTTGCTAACACATTTCCGTGAGGCGTTTGCTCATATAACAAAAAAGGTATTCGATATGAGATCACAGGGGTAGTAATGTAAGTAAAGATGTAGTAATTTAGTAGGAAAATTAAAAAATAGTAATGTAAAATAGTTAAACATTTTGAATATAGAAATAAAGGATAGGGGCAACATGATTACAACCGGGTTCTATCTAGAACCATTGCTTTAAGCATATGTTTATTCATGTATGAGTTTGCCCAAAACAAAAATAAAACAATTAAGCTAATAAATAAAATCCAGTTTATACTTTAACGTTGTACTATAACATAGGCACCGATGATGGTGATTTTTCCGCTGTACGTAAAAATCTTCAAAAGAAAGGGGGGAGTGTGACGGTAGTAGGCAAGCGTACCGCGTCTACCCGCCACAAACCGACCGGACGGGCGGTTGTATCCCTGCGCCCGCGCGCACCCCGCTACCGCCTGATGACGCGGACTCCGCTCAGCTCAGCGTGACTCACGCACAGCACGCACCGCGCCGCCGCAACCCCACACCGCTTTCGCCCTGGCCATGGCCTATATAAGGCGGGCCCCGGCTACCAGCAAGACAGAGTTTTCCGTTTAAGCTCTCCGAAAAGAGCTCTCGCGATACCCCTCTCTCTCCCTTACCCCTGGGTTGATTAAGACCGCGTACCAGTATCTGGATCGCTGGACCAACCCATTCCCGTCTTCCTTTCCCCTTGGGTTGATTAAGACCGCGTACCAGTATCTGGATCGCTGGACCAACCCTATTCCCGTCTCTCCCGCTTGGTTGATTAAGACCGCGTACCAGTATCTGGATCGCTGGACCAACCAGGCTCCTTTTATTCCCGTCAAACCCGTCCAACCCGCGCCGCACGATCGCTTAACACGGACCCGTACGTCCGCCATTGAGTTTCCGTCGCGCCGCACGTCCCGGCTACGCCGTAGCATCCCCGTAACGCGGTAGAGTCATTTAAAACCGTTAGAACCTTTCCCCGTAAACGCGCTGAACGAGCACGCATAAAATCCCTGGAGCAGCTGTCCCGTCCGGTAAGTGTTTCACGATTAAAACACACCACACGGTTAGGTATCTAGGCCCTAACTTCCCTCACGCTCTCCTAGTGGTCCCGGTCCAAGCTAGAGTGATAATTTCCCCATTGTAAAATAGCATTAAGTGTTGTCTAAGAATATACAGCCTTTGTTAGTTTATTTTCCGCATTTTATTTCGCCCTCTAACGCCCTCGAACATTCTATTCGCTACCCTCAGACAAGTCACTGGCCTCGAGCACAGCCAGTGGCACACTAAGGGTCAGCAAAAACAAAGCACGTGGTCCTCCCTCGGGAAACCACGTTACATAGTTAATGAATATTTTGATGAGATATTAGAAGAGACTGAACTTCTGATACAAAAAATTTGTAAAAGAATTAGTGGGAACGTTTTATAGAAACACTAAAATGGTAACTACCTATCTTGACAGTATATTTGTTTTAGTTTTATTTATAGTTATGTTTTTAAAATCTATAATATTTCAAGGAAGTGTTTTTGTGAATAAAAGTCAGTGTTTAGTAAAATATATTTTTTTATTTCAGTTAAAATACAACAATTATAAATAAGTCTTATTCTATAAAATTTTACATGAAAGACACACATTACAGCACAGTAACATGTTTCAAAAAACTAAGAATAAAAAATAAACTTAATGTATCAGATCAGATTAATCAGGATAAAGTATTGCAATGCCCCCAGGGTAAGGTATGAATTTGGTTTTTTAGTACCTGTCTCTTATCATCGTTTCTATTTAAAACGAGTTTATTTGTTCTTTGTGAATACAGAACATGTTTTAAGGACCTTATAGTGTTCATTTTACATCGCACGTTCGCATTTTTTCTCAATGTCATCTCATAATGAAAGGGTCTCAGTTTTTTTGTAATTGATTTTGTTACTCCCTTAGCTTTCTTTATTTGATTTTTTGTACTGTCAATACAGTAAAGTTTTGCTCGCAAACCAATAAATTGCTTGATAATATCGCCCCCCAGTTCATCTTTAAAAAGACCTGGTATTTTCGCATTTAAAAGAGGCATTCCATATGGGTTGGTTTTTTCAAAATTACTGGTATCAAAATAAGAAATAGATTTCAACATATCGTTATAAAAATCATCGGTATTTATCAAATACAGCAAGCTATCGGTATCGGTATAACATAACTTTACATTTTTCATGTATTTATTCATCATTATACTATAATGAAATCGATACATGTGTTGTTTTGCGTATTCGAGCACAGAAAACCCAACGTATATAGGTCTATCTAGAATAATCTTCTCCAGGCTAAGTTGAATTGCTACAAAATTTTCAGTAAATATTGACACGCTTTTTAAGTTCGGTCTTGATATTATTTTTTCCGCCCTTACATGCTTATTTGTGACATTACTATTATCTCTCCAGTTTGTAACAAGTTTAACATCTACCTGTTTTCGCCTATTTTCTATTGTCTTACCAAAAATTGCATTATTATAAAGTTTAAATTGATCTTTTTCAAATGTTGATGTCGCTGCTTGACGTAATCGAGTGTTCATATCAATATATTTTGCTAGAAAGTTTCGTTGACGGAAAGTTATAACCCGATGAATTTTTCTTAGTACTAAAAACCATTCAACAAGCACTCTTTTAAATAAACATAGTGTGTAACATAATTAAATTTGTCGTATAAATTTGCAATTAGTTTTTTACTTTTTCCCCCCGGTGGGATGTGTTTTTCTGATGCGAATGGTAGATCACTATGTATACTATGTAAACTATCAGGATAACCTAGATCTACTTCTAAAATATACCCGAATTCAGCATCATCAGAAATACTGAGCACATCTATTTTTTTAATTTCATCATCTGATAAAAATCGAAACTCGGATACAGGCATTTTTTTCATCATTGCGTGGCCATATAAATTATTACAATCTAAGTAAATAAGATAACTTGATGGTTTTGATTTATCATAGTCAGACATATACTTGTTATTTGCCTTAGCATACCTAAGTGAGCATTGAGCTAGACCACCACGAATGCCTCGTTCTATCATTTCATACATTTCAATATCGTCAATCAAATCTAATTTAACACCTGTATATAGAAGCATAGCATCCCAACTTAAGCCTGGAGAGGTAACATAGTAAGCTGGATCGAGTTTGTAATACTGAAGACTGGTGTTTCTAAACTTTTCAAATATGTCACAGAGCAATAGTACATCACATTTTAAATACAAATCTGTGTATTCACCCATTGACTTAATATGAAATGTATCCCAAATTTTAAGCGCCCTTTTGTATTCATCACAAGTTATGTGTTCACAACTTAAGCTGTTATAAAAAAAATCTTTTTTTGGCAGGCGCTTTTCTTCAAAACGTGACCAGGAGTCCATATAATCATATGGATATACTCCTTTCTGTCGTAGCAAATCAATCTTTTCTTTTGTTCCAAATTCTCTGCGTAAATATTTAAAATCTTTTTCCGACATATTTTTACTTAAATCATCCAAACTAGAACTCAAGAACTGAAATGAATCTAAAAACTTAATTTGCATCGAACAACGAGAATTCGAGTTCTTCAAAAACTTTGTAAATGTAATGTATTTTTCTTTTGTTTTTGGGATGACTTTAATTTCACCCTCATATTTTGACAATTCATTTATAAATAGATGGGCGTCATAGTTTACTAAGTTATGAAAGATGACTGGAACAAACGGACAAACTCTGTATAAAATATTACACTTAGAGTGAGCAGCACCTCTGTACTCAGAAGTTATATGATCGTGATCTGCAACTTTATCACCATGAAGTGGTAATTGACATATGTGACAAATACTAGATCTACTATACTCTTTACTTTGAGACATAGACATTGGTTTCATGGGCTTTTTATCTTGAAGAATAACACAATCCGGTCCTCTATATTGAACGTATTTATTTAGTTTTGAATCATGTGAACAACAAATATAATATGCGAAACATGATGGTGAATGCAGTTTATAGGTTTCTGTTTGAATACTCGTTTTTTCATAATTGTTTAGCAATAAACTTTCGAAGTCTGCATAAATGACAAAATTAATTTTTTGCTTTCTTTCATAATTTTTGAATTCCAGCTTACTATGTTTTTCAGGCAAGACGGTCAATACCTTTGAACAAACATGTGAATTAATTTTTTCTTGTGTTATAAAAAAACTGTAAACAGCTTTCACAAAGATGTGCTTTGTTGTGATTTTTACTTACTTGACGATGAGTAAGTTTTGCCAAGTCTTTAATTAAACAATAATGACCTCTACATTGGTTTTCAAAATACAATAAATTTACATGGTTTTGTTTTTTTTCACTTGTCATGTATAATGGACCTGTAACATAATTTTTACTATCTAAGCCATAGACACTAACACTTATAGCAGCGTTGTTTTTTTCAAATAATTTTATATCTGCAGGAGAAGGTGGAAAATTCATGCCTTTTATGTTTAAAACAGATGAATAAAATGGATATGAACTTGTTCTATTAGCATTTTGTGCACAAGGAAACAAAGCTGCTACTATACTCCATGCAAAACAATGGTTATCATAATTTTTTATATTTAAACAACTTTTTGTGCTGCTGATCACTTTAGGTAACATTAAATAGCTACCTCCTCTTAAAGGAGCGTATTTATTTACATTTATTTCTAAGTGACTAATAGAGTTAAAGTACCAACCCGACTCACAATGCTGAAATTCACTAAGTTTACTGATCAGAATATTCTGTGTTTCTAAATACAAGTTATTTAAATCAGTGTTTTTGAATACTGTTACATATTTTGTATTGAATGATTTCATATGAGTTTCATCAGACGTAGGTAATTTAAAATTAGCAAACAATTCAAAACTCAGTTTAAGCGAACCATGCTTCAACAAACACATGTAAAGGAGCTTTTTTACATCTTCAACAATATCATTCAAAAAATACTCAGGAGTCATATCAGAGCTATCTTTACAACTAGGATTTATTCTATATGTAATTATTCTTTCTTTGAAAGCTGTAGCTATGATAAAAATGTTATTAAAACTAGTTTTCAACAAACAGTTTTTTTTTGTGAATATTTGTTCGTAAATGATATCTATAGCATTGTTTAGAGATTGGAATATTACACTCTAAGCAGAACTTAAAATTCTCATTTTCTCTCTTTTCCATGCTGGGTTTTTTGTCTGAAAGGAAACAAAAATATTCTAATAAATTTTCATGTAAATGTTTATTATATAAGACTTACTTCTAACAGTGGATATACAAAACTAATAAGGGAGTAAGTACATAGTTTAACATATTAAACACTTGACCGTTATTTGAAGCTTAATTATAATGAGATAGGCCCTATCTGTTTTCCGGTTCTTTTACCTCTCTTTTTGCCCTAGCGCGCTATCCTTCTCGCACAGCCCCACTCGCTCCCCACCACCACCAGAGGCAGTGTGGGTTTTGAAACCCACAACCATTTTTAAAATCATTGGCGTCCTGTTTTCCGGCGCAAGCGGTCATACTTACATGACCTGAGTAATAAAGTTAAATTCAGTGACCTGTAGGTATCCTATATCTCCTATAGTTCTACAGTGCTGTTATATTACCTCAATTCACGTAAGTCTTTTAACACTTTTTTTTCTGTGCCTTGCTTTATAAAGTGTTTTCTGTTACATTTATTCTTAACGGTGTTACCGTTCGGTACTTAATTGTGCATATTTTAAATGTGGGTAGATTAGCTTCGATGCTTTTCTACATTTAAAATCTTTTGTTGTTTTGCCCTAGGTATTTTAGGTTGGCGTTAAATATGGAAGGGATTAATAATGACGTGGAACTTAACGATAATGTAACGCAGGCCACGGGGTCGCAGTCTGTGAGTCAAAAAGCTAAAAAGCGACGACGTTCAAATACGTCTAGTTCTTCTAGCTCATCAAGCAGTGATAGTTCTTCATCTAGTTCCTCCTCTGAAAACAATAAATCGTCTCGTCGCCGCCGCCGCCGTAATAAAAAAAGGGGGGGCAAACGTAATTATCGCCGCGACTACCGTCAAATCAATAAATTAACTGAGGAATTCAATAAATTCCGCGAACAAATTCGTTTTTGTGATTTAAATCGGTATGATACCGTTTCAAATGAATGTGTAGTGGACGATAACATTAGTGGTGAATTATACGTGGACTCAGGCGTTCCAGAAGAGGTGTCTCCGATTTTACCGGACACAGATCCTAGCTTTGTTTTTGAAATCGAAACGAAATTAAAGGAACCTTCCATTCCAAAGACACCCAAAGAGTTATTAGATACCTTAAAGGACATCCAACATTTCGACAGCAATGAGTGGTGTGAAGTTCGTTATGCTGACGTGCAAAAATTGTATAGTCACACGCCAGGTTTTACCGACTTAGAAGTCAACGACGAACTAAAAGCGTATGACTCATCACGTCATTTGACCAACTCTGATAAATCGTATGCCGCGTTAACGTTTTGCGTGCTTAAACAAAGGGAAACGTTACAAACTTCCCTTCGTACCCTTTTACAGTGGGCTCGAACCTCGGATTTAAACTTCGAAAATTTAAGTGAAAAAGTTAACGAACTATTTTTAAAAGGCGACTTTTTCAAAGTGTCTTCTGACTTGCTTCAATTAACTTGCGGACACAGAGCGGAAGTTATTCAGATGAGGAGGGATGCTATTATTAATTTCGTACGTGACCCCTTGATAAAAAGTGCATTACGTAAGGTACCGCCGTCGTGCCAAAACCTATTTAGTTCTGATGGATTGGTTGCTGTTCTTGATAAAGCTGGAGGCGTCCGTAAGGCTTTTTATCCAGTAAACAAGCCTAGCTCCACAGGACCTGCCGCGCAGACAGGATCCAATACCAACAAGCCACTTCGTCACCCCGCGCAGGGGCAGACTGGCCGTAATATACCCTCGCAGGGTAGTTCTCATACTCATGGTTGCTGCAGTGCCACTCACAACCATCACGCTTACAACCAACCCTCGCAGGGTTGTTACAATGCTCGCTCCTCACATGGTCATCAACAAGACAATCGTCCACCGAACTCTAGCAGAGGCTCCTTTCGCCCTAGAGGAAATCGACAAGCGGGGCGAGCTCAGGATTACAGCAGAGGAGGTCGTAAGCGCGCTAGCTCACCCTCTGACCACCAACAAAGCAAGAAACGTAAGTATTGACTCCCAAGTGTTCCGAGCGGGTCGACTATTTTTGTATCATCACCGGTGGCAACAACTAAACGCTCCCGAACATCTTTTGAAAATAATAAAAGGGTATCGCATACCATTCGATCAGAAACCGCCCCTAGTCATGCCGCGCCTGGAACAAAATCCTTTCAGTACAACTGTTTCGGCAGCAATGTCGACAGAAATATTGAAAATGCGCCGCCAAGGTGTATTAGAAATAGTCGAACCAGCTCCGAGTTTTATCTCAACAATGTTTCTTGTGTCCAAAAGCGACGGATCCAACCGACCCATTTTCAACCTAGCAGCTTTAAACAATTTTGTAATAACGAGCCCGTTCAATCTAATAAATATGTACCGAATTCCCGATTTCTTACAACCAAACGACTGGATGTGCAAAGTGGACTTGTCACAGGCCTACTTCCATCTACCCGTAGCAAAATCCCACAGACGCTTTCTTCGGCTCATTTACAAGGGCGAATTATTACAAATGACCTGCCTGCCCTTCGGTCTCAGCACAGCACCGAAAGTATTCGCATCTCTGACCAACTGGATAGCGCGAACTTTAAGAGACCAAGGGATACGAATTATCGTCTATTTGGACGACTTTCTCCTAGCCCATCAAAATCAGTACGTGCTAGAAGCCCATGTTCAAATACTGATCGAGAGATTACAATACTTAGGATGGCAGGTGAATTTCAAAAAGTCTATTCTTACCCCTCAACAGAGCCTAGTGTTTCTAGGCGTTCAGTGGAACACGTTTTTGAACGAAAAAACTATCCCAAGGGAAAAAGCAGTTCTCCTGTCTTCCAAGGTAATTTCGGCATTGAAAAAGAAGTCCGTTTCTCTAACAGAGCTTCGAAGCTTAATCGGCCTTCTAAACTTTACCAGTTTCGTGGTTCTGAAAGGCAGACTCCATTATCGAGCACTACTAGATCTTTTGAATGTTGTCATCAAGATGCCAGTTGCCAAACAGTATCACCTGACAGACAAAGCCCAGCAAGATCTCGTTTGGTGGCTAGACCACTACCAGTACCCATCAGAGATCCATCTACCCCCTCCAACCTGCTTCCTCTCGACGGACGCATCAGATCTAGCTTGGGGAGCTCAATTGGATGGTCTTTCCCTCTCAGGACAGTGGACCGACCAGGAACAGTCAAAGCATTGCAATCAGAAAGAACTTCTAGCCTTACTAAAAGTTTTACAAAGTCAGTATCAGCTGCTTTGTCAGTCGACTGTCCTGTGGCAAAGCGACAACAAAACCGCGGTTGCGTACATTCGGAACGAAGGTGGGACGAAGTCGTCAGCCCTTATGGACATAACTCATCAAATCTTTCATCTCCTAGATCAGCACCAGATTCGTATAACCGCTCACCACCTACCCGGAAACTACAACGGACACGCAGATCATCTATCTCGTTTCCGATCACCTCCAGAGTGGCACTTACTACCTCATTGCACCGACATGATATTCAGAAAGTTCGGGACTCCCTTAATAGATCTCTTTGCCTCTGCCAAAGCTCATGTGGTGGTAAATTATGTTTCCTTAGATTTAAACGACAGTTCTGCAATGTACCACGATGCTTTCTCCCGCACCTGGGACTATCCACTGGCGTGGGTATTTCCCCCTCCTTATCTAATTCCAAAAGTGTTAATTCATTTGAATCGCGCTCAAGGAATATATTTGTTAGTGGTCCCTCGGTGGAATCGCGTATTTTGGAGAGCGGACCTCAAGTCGAGAGCGCTAGCAGCCCCGCTAACAATTCAGAAACTGGAGCGTCGTCTGGTAGACACATCGACCGGCCTTCCACCTCCCAAGGTCAAACAAATGACTCTAGAGGTGTGGAAATGTGGGGGTGGTCCGATGACCTGATTGATTGGAATGAGGCACAACGCAGTCTCCTTTTATCGTCATGGAGACTCTCCACACAAAAAACTTATAAAGTCGCATGGCAAAGATGGCTATCTTGGTGTAAGCTTCATAATATTATTCCATCCAATCCCACTGGCTCTGTTTTGGCAAAATTTTTAGCAGATTTGTTTTTAAAAAATAAAATGTCATACAATACGATTCTTTTACATAAATCCGTTGTTTCTACTTTATGCAATCCTGAGCTATCTGGCAATTTGAGCTCTCATGTGCTAGTAAAACATGTCTTGAAATCTATCTCCCTACAAAAACCAGTTTCACATAGAACATCAGTTTGGAACGTGGATACCTTGATTTCATTTTTAAAAAGCTATTCTATAAACGAAAGTAATACTTTTTCAGTCTCCAGACACACTGCTGTTTTATTATTACTGTGCTCTGGTCGACGGGTTCATGACCTGACTCTCCTTGCTGTAGACAGGGATCATTTTCAAATTGGTGACGATCACGTAATTTTGTGGCCAATATTTGGTTCTAAAACAGATAATTCTAATTTCAGGCAATCGGGTTGGAAATTACTAAGAAATCCAGATTGTAAGCGCCTTGATCCCATGTATTGGATATTGCAGTGCAAACAACTTCTTAACGATCGGCGAATGTCTGCAAAATGCGCAAATTTGTTTGTTAATCTACGAGGCCAACCTAAAGCTGCATCCAGAACTATCATCGCAGGGTGGATTAAGGCATTGTTGACAGAAGCTAATATAATTGCCTCCCCAGGCAGCGTACGCTCTGCGGTTGCCTCCAAGAATTGGATAAATAACCTCCCCATCGACGAAATTCTTTCCAGAGGAAACTGGAGATCTGGGGACACATTTAGACGTTTTTATAGAAAGGAAGTTTTACCAGTGCCAAGTATGGACAACAATTCTAGTGTTACGGGTTTATTTACCACTATGTAATTAAAATAGTTCAGTGTCTGATTCCTAAGAATTGATTTCTCTTTATGGTTAAAATTATCAGAATATAAAATCAGAAGTTCATTTTATGTTTTTCTTTGTTGATTTTTATGTAAGTAAATCATTAAAAGGAAAGTTACCTTATATTATGTCTAATAATAAAAGTTAAATAAAACAAAGTTCATGCCTCGCACAGTTATGTTTTTCTATTCTGCTCCCTAACTGTAATTATTACCTAACTCAAGTAAATAATCACACACTTTACCATCGCAATCCCTCTCACATTGGCATCCATCCACCACCAGGCGATAACAAACACGTCTCATTATAATTAAGCTTCAAATAACGGTCAAGTGTTTAATAGAATCGTTTTACCTAAAATAAAACGCATATTAAATACTTACCTTATTTGAAGCTTAACTTTTATTTCCTGCCTGGTTTTCGACTTCAATGATTTTAAAAATGGTTGTGGGTTTCAAAACCCACACTGCCTCTGGTGGTGGTGGGGAGCGAGTGGGGCTGTGCGAGAAGGATAGCGCGCTAGGGCAAAAAGAGAGGTAAAAGAACCGGAAAACAGATAGGGCCTATCTCATTATAATTAAGCTTCAAATAAGGTAAGTATTTAATATGCGTTTTATTTTAGGTAAAACGATTCTATTAAAGTATTTATGTAAGTTATAACTAAGTGGGTAAGTATAATAATATAAATTTGGCTATACATATGCCATATAATCAGTAATGCAAGTACCAATAAACAGGTGGAGATATCGTTACTGATTTGGGGTACTAGTGTACGTAACGGGACAATCTTTAAAATCTTTTTTTACTTCCTCCAAAAATTTTACTAAATACTTATATGCGGGGGTGTCATCATCTACTTTAGTTTTTAATGTCACTATAGCTTGTCTCCATCTATTCATTGGTGTTATATTTTCAATTTCATTGCACATGTACAGCCTGAAATCGACAAATCGCAAGCCCTGTTTATCAGGGTGTATTTGTTTCGACACGCCGTTGGACCCTCGCCGGCACAGGTATGAAATTAATTCATCCTTTTTACCAGCTGTCTGATCCTCATCGAAATCGGAATCGGTCCCAATTATGTCCTTAGCGGTCACTTTCGAAGTAGTCGGTTGTGGCTTTACTGCACGTTGCGGCTCTGAGTGCTTCTGTTTGTCATCACTCTTCCTTTTCCTGTCTTTGGTCTTCGAACTGTAAATTAAATAATTCAAATAATTATATTAGGTAGAAATCGATGAAGCAGGGGGGAGTAATACAGCGGAGTGGTCTTTCACTAAATACAAATTACTTGATGAATAACTAATTTACTAATAGGAGGGCCACTGTTTGACTGTTAGTTTAGGTTAAGATTGGTATAACTTATTGCATTTTGTTTTTATATTTTATTTTTAGATGATAAGTATATTATGACATTATAATTGTGAAGTATCTATGTTTAATAATATACAACAAAAAATAAACAAGTTGCAGACTCGAATATAAATAAAAATGTAAATAAATTACTTTTACTTACCGTTTGTTCGATGAACGTGAATGCGATTTTGACTTTCTTTTGGAAGGTCGGTTGGCAGCGGTAGTTGTGGGTGCGGGCGCAGGCGCACGCGCCGGCGATGTCTCCCGGCTGCTCGAGCTGCTGTCGCTCGATGATGACGATGAGGAGCTCGAGCTTTCACTCACTACTTGTTGACTGGACCTGAAATTATTTATTTTAAGTTTTATTTACCGTCCTATATTTAACTATGTGTGTACTTACTAGTTATTGTTAAAAATGTAAGATCACAAAAACAGAACAGATTCAAAGATATTAACTTATTATACGAGTTTAGCTCATAATATCTAAGTATGATTTTTAAAAACTGCTATCATTTTATAAGTTCATTAATATAAAAGTACAAATACTTACATGATGTCTTGTGCTTATTTAAAAAACTTGAAGTAAATAATAAATGTAGTTAATTGAAAACTTAATCCGGTATAACACTGTTGTATACAGAAAACTTGATTTAACAATTGTATAATTAAGCAGCAACTGGGATAAAAGTAAAAGAAAAAAGTATCAAGTAAGAGGCAATATGCTCAGGTCAGGGGTATAAATAGATTCACAAGGTTTCTTTGTATTTGTGTCTATAGCGATGAAAGATACTTACCCTATTTGGTCCACGTAGTCGTGTGCGTGTGATATTGCTTGCATTAACAGAAATCCTATAAACGGGAGTCAACTGATATTTTAGCGATACTAATGTAATCACTTGGCTTTTCTTGTTTTTAAAATTTATTTTGAAATAAATTATCTGATGTCTTAAAATAATAACGGTACAGTCGAACAGGTCGACAAAAGAAATCAAATAGGATTTTTTGTTCTTAAATTGTAATACCTTACCACACCATTTTAAAAATAAAAATTGTGTAGAGCAGACGTTGCCACTTCAATTGGTGATAATTCTACCATGTCGTCACCGGTAAGTTTTCGATACGATATCATGATTTTTTAAATTACTCAAAGAGTTATATTTTATATACTTAAGTAAAAATTGTTCCTAATATTTAATACTACTTAAATACGTTATATATTTTATTTAATTATTAAATACTGGCTGTTTTCAGTTTTCGTCAGCTTGGAGTCCTCCTCTCTCAATGTTGGACTCTTCAACTTTGAGAAGCATCACTGGATTTCTTGACACAGAAAATAATCAGGATCCCTCAGTTGAAAGAAGAAACTTATTGGAATTCTTCAAAATGTCTTCTACTGGAACAAAAGTAATACGCATCGAGATTTATGATGCCACACAATTCACCACCGCTAATTTATCCTCATGTAGCTGCAACGCACGTGTGTGTACACAGCATGTAGTGAAAGATGAAGCTACAGATAATATATACCACCGAGTGAAAGACTTAATAAAGTGTATTGAAAATAACTTTTACACGTCACAACGTTAGTTTTAATTTAATAATGTATTCAGATAAGTTTGAAATAATTTTATATTAGATAGGTAGGTAGAAGATGAACAAAAAAGATTATCAAAAAATGTAGGAAATTAAGAATTCTGGATCACGCTCTTTCAAACATGATCAGAGTTTTAGTATTCAGATATAAGTGATGTGAGGGTGCGCAATGAGTTGAACGATTCACTTATATCTGAATACTAAAACTCTGATCATGTTTGAAAGAGCGTGATCCAGAATTCTTAATTTCCTACTACTGACCTTGGGCTTCTGGGGTTGGATGTCGTCGATGGGTCCCGGTGAGTTAGTTCAAGTAGAAGCCACTAATACAGGTCTAGGTTACTTGGATGTTTTAAAGAATGTGATGCTGCCAACTGTGCGCATTGCGTATCCTAATGAACATATTTATTTTGTGCATTATAACTCATCTGTTCATAGGGCTAAAGTAGTAAAAGATTGGCTAAACATCCAAGATAACCTGACTGTTATTAAATGGCCTTCTAAGAGCCCGGATTTGAATCCTATAGAAAACTTGTGGGGCCTTATGGTGTTAAACTGGGACTCATCGCAAGTTAGGTCTAAAGCCAATTTAGAGGCCCTTGTTACATCAACTTGGGAATCATTGCGTGGTAGTGATATGTGCTTCAATATGGTTTCTAGCATGAGAAATCGATTACAGCTAGTATTAGATAATAACGGAGCGCCAACTCGCTATTAACCTATATTAAGTATATAATTTAATTATGATATCCAGTCTAAATTGCTATGAAATATATTTTATTGTTATGTTGAATGTCTGAATCTGTAAAAAAAACTGATAGGTAACTCTTTAAAATCACTACCAGGCCGTGATTCCCAGAGATAGTAAACTTATCGCGTGAAAGATGTTATTGTTATTGAATTTAGAAGTTACTTATTCAAAATAACTTCTTTATAAATAACATGTTTATTGATATCACCGATACATGCTATATACCTCCTTAAAATGTTGATTATTTATTTTTACACATTATATTGACTTTATACAGCCTTGTCAAATTCATATCTGATAAATTTATTTTAATGTTTCGCTTTGATTCTTACAATAAATCATTGAAAGCAATCTACCTACCTATAGACGCCTTTTATTTAATGCTTGCTCCTTTTAACTTGAGTATCATCATAACATACCTAACTCATAAGTCCAATGCAAAGTAGTAACAACACTCAGTAAAAGTAGACAATAATTATAAATAAAAATATACAATAAATATAAAAGTAGGTAGGTACTTTCGATGAAATGATTTTATTTGTTAACAGTTAGGTAGGTAGTTAATAGTTAATAGGTACCTAGGTACACTCGACAAAGTTGTCAGGGTATCACCCAACATAAGCAAATATTGAACTATCTATAAGTCTAAACTTAGCTGAGCATTTCTATTCGTCAAGCGGTAGTGTGTGTGCGCTAATCGTTTACGCCGCCTCCTCGTTTGCAAAAAGTTTTCTGATCTGTGGCAAAACGTATTCTTTGTTGTTTATTGCTTCAAGACAGATTCATATAGATAATTTCGCCCAGACAAGTAAGCCGCTCACTAGCGCAATGGTAGTGTAGCGGGATAGCAGCAAATGAATGTAATAAAGAAGACACAAGTTCGAATCCTGTCTCGCGGTTGAGTGTTTATAATATTTATTGTGTATTTTTATTTATAATTATTGTCTACTTTTACTGAGTGTTGTTACTACTTTGCATTGGACTTATGAGTTAGGTATGTTATGATGATACTCAAGTTAAAAGGAGCAAGCATTAAATAAAAGGCGTCTATAGGTAGGTAGATTGCTTTCAATGATTTATTGTAAGAATCAAAGCGAAACATTAAAATAAATTTATCAGATATGAATTTGACAAGGCTGTATAAAGTCAATATAATGTGTAAAAATAAATAATCAACATTTTAAGGAGGTATATAGCATGTATTGGTGATATCAATAAACATGTTATTTATAAAGAAGTTATTTTGAATAAGTAACTTCTAAATTCAATAACAATAACATCTCTCACGCGATAAGTTTACTACCTCTGGGAATCACGGCCTGGTAGTGATTTTAAAGAGTTACCTATCAGTTTTTTTTACAGATTCAGACATCTATATATATAAAAATGAAACCCGTTTTCCGTTGTCACGGCATCACGCCTGAACGGCTGGACCGATTTCGCTAATTCTTTTTTTAAAATGTTCATTGAAGTCCAAGGATGGTTCTTACGGTGAGAAAAATTCGAATAATTGCCGGGAAAGCCCTAAAACAGACCTTTTCTTTTTCCCATACAAATGTTTTATTACTAAAATGTATAGTCAATTTGAACTTTATTCCTATACAATAAAGTTCATTCGAAGGCGGGACGAAGTTCGCCGGGACAGCTAGTTCAATATAACAATAAAATATATTTCATAGCAATTTAGACTGGATATCATAATTAAATTATATACTTAATATAGGTTAATAGCGAGTTGGCGCTCCGTACTAGCTGTAATCGATTTCTCATGCTAGAAACCATATTGAAGCACATATCACTACCACGAAATGCAAGTTGATGTAACAAGGGCCTCTAAATTGGCTTTAGACCTAACTTGCGATGAGTCCCAGTTTAACACCATAAGGCCCCACAAGTTTTCTATAGGATTCAAATCCGGGCTCTTAGAAGGCCATTTAATAACAGTCAGGTTATCTGGATGTTTAGCCAATCTTTTACTACTTGAGCCCTATGAACAGATGAGTTATCATGCACAAAATAAATATGTTCATTAGGATACGCAATGCGCACAGTTGGCAGCATCACATTCTTTAAAACATCCAAGTAACCTAGACCTGTATTAGTGGCTTCTACTTGAACTAACTCACCGGGACCCATCGACGACATCCAACCCCAGAAGCCCAAGGTCACGTGACCACTAGACCTATTTCGAAGGATATTCTTTTCGTGAAATCGCTCACCCGTTTTTCGATACAATATGACACGACCATCCTTGTCAGACCTAAAACATTTTTCGTCACTAAATATAACCACTTTGTTACACCAATCAAAGTCTAAATATTCTTTCGCAAAACGCATTCTTTCTTGTTGATGGCACTCTTTTAAATCAATCTTTCTTGCTGGTTTGCGACATCTTACTTAACCCAGCTGCACGTAAATGGTCGCGCACTGTTTGCAGCGACACATCGTGTTTTGTCGCGGTGGAACGGGTTGTCGCGAAGGGATCTGCAGTGTGGATAGCCACGATATCACGATGCATGGGGTTAGCTTCTGTGAAGGAGTTAGTAGGGCCACGGCGCAGGCTGTCTACATTTCCTGTAGCAGCATGACGATTAATCCACAATCGAACAGCCTTTCTCTGCAGAAGAATAATATAAATGTAATTAACTATTCTTAATTGCTTGGAACAGTATGAGCTTCGGTTACAAATAAGTAATTGTTACTTACCGATATCATTAACCGTCTTGCAATTTCACTAACAGAAACATTCTGCTCGTGCAAAACAACTATTTCTGCACGTTTGAAGAGAGTTAAATGTTCCATATTTGCTTAAAAGAATAGACAAAATATGAAAAGAAGTTTAAAAACGTATCGATAAGGCACGAAGCTCAGTAACGACTAATGACTACCTGTCAATACGTTTAACAAAAGAATTATCAAAATATCTGAGGGTAGTTTTCGTTGACTAACAATGTTAGTTTGCAAATCATAATTTATCATCACGAGAATATTCCATCTTGCTTCATTGCGATCTTTTTTTTTCATTTTACGTTTTAAAATAAATAAAAACATAACATTTAACAAATCTGGCTGGCATGATAGGGACTCGAACCTGGGTTCCTTCGATCGATCCATCCATATAGCCCCACCGCTGCCGCTTGACCAACTGTGCCACGGTAGCTGCTTACGAATAGTTTTAAAATTGGCTTCTTATTCAACTTGACAGTGAATGATCTTTTCTGATATTTATTATTTGCTACTACCGACCTTTCTTCAAAATGTTTGACCAATGAGGTCAAAGCAAAGCTGACTCACACTAACGAGCCAAGTTTAGACTTATAGATAGTTCAACATTTGCTTATGTTGGGTGATACCCTGACAACTTTGTCGACTGTACTAGAAACACCAAAAATGCGGGGCGCGGGTCGCGGCGGCGGCGGCGGCCCGCTGCGCTACGATCAGATGTTTGAGCGCTCA
Source organism: Anarsia innoxiella (assembly GCA_947563765.1). NCBI lineage: Eukaryota > Metazoa > Arthropoda > Insecta > Lepidoptera > Gelechiidae > Anarsia > Anarsia innoxiella. Next base: position 12,514,370 of record OX387391.1, on the reverse strand, counting down.
GCTGATCGTAGCGCGTGGCTCGTTGCGTCCGCATTTACACCGTTTTTGCATTATATTTTAACATCGAAAAAAAGTGCTCAAAAAAAAAAGTTTCTTTGGGAAAGTTGTTTGTTATGATCAGTACATGCACCCCCTTTTCTATCGTTCACTAATTTGAAGTCACCCTATATAGTATTTTTCGAAGTTGAAATAACAAGCACAGAGAAGCTAGGTAAGTTTCGCGTAAGAACATTCGAAGAGACCAAGAAAACAATATTGCTAAAAAATAAACGAAACTTCGAAGATGGAAAAACTACGTGCGGTTTTTAGGGTTCCATACCCAAAGGGTGGAAACGAGACTACTAAGGCTCGGCTACCCATCTTTCGTGTGTCTGTCTGTCTGTCCGTCCGTCCGTCCGTCCGTCCGTCCGTCCGTCCGTCCGTCCGTCCGTCCGTCCGTCCGTCCGTCCGTCCTTCCGTCCGTCCGTCCGTCCGTCCGTCCGTCCGTCTGTCCGTCCGTCTGTCCGTCCGTCTGTCCGTCCGTCTGTCCGTCCGTCTGTCCGTCCGTCTGTCCGTCCGTCTGTCCGTCCGTCTGTCCGTCCGTCTGTCCGTCCGTCTGTCCGTCCGTCTGTCCGTCCGTCTTTCCGTCCGTCTTTCCGTCCGTCTTTCCGTCCGTCTGTCCGTCCGTCTGTCCGTCCGTCTGTCCGTCCGTCTGTCTGTCTGTCCGGCTGTCTGTCCGTCTGTTCATCACCTCATAAATTGTTATAGCGATTACAAATGACGTATACCTAACTGTTGCCGCTATAAATCACACCAATCATCACGCCAAATACTCAAAATCGAATAATAATAATAATTAAGTAGGGCTCCCATAAAACGTAATTCCGATCACAATTTTAATACCAGGGTGCAGGTTAGTTGGTTTTGGAACATGTTTTTAAAATATAAGTGTTACTGAAAAAGTTATTATATCATAGGCAATTTAAAAACCTCATAAATGTATACTACACGTGAATCGAAGCGAAGTGAAAAAACTGAACGAAACAAATTCAACCTTAAACTACGTAACGCACATATTACTTCAGAAATATTAAGCATCGTAGGCATGCGAAGATGCACGATGCTTGATAACATTTCAAGAGTAATATGTGCGTTACATAGTGGAGTTCAGGTTTAAATTTTTATGTTTATTTTTTTTCGCTTTGCTTCGATTCGTGGGTAGTATATATTTTAATGCTTTCTAAATTCCCTATGATATAAACAAAACCAATTTTACCTTCATTTTGAAACGTCTTCCAGCTAGCTTAGCATGCACTCCGTGACAAGACGTTGTCATGCGTTTGTCACGCTTACGTCTCTGTCTATAGTTTTAAATGTGATAAGGACAGAATGCGTGAGATAATTGTCGCGGCACGCCGTGCTAAGCCCCCAGATCAAACTAGCTTGCATCCTGATATTAAAATTGTAGTCGGAAATACCTAAAAGCGTATACCATGACCCAAAAAGAACTCAAATTTATCAAGTGAAGCACAGGAATAGTTCAACATTTAAGCTAACAAGCGGATAATGTGATGTGAATGATTCATAGATTAAATGCTGTATTTGGCTAGTATTTGGTGGGACCGCCAATAGCAAATCAAAAAAAAAAAGCATCCAACACAGCATTCAACCTATTCCTCATACCAGTCACCATATTCCAGCACCCTTCTGACCCCCGCTGATTTTCCCAGGTCATTAGGACGTGTTCCCTTATTGTTTCCCTATTCCTGACTTCACTTGAGTCCCAATCGAGAATCATGCGTCCCCATAAATTCTCGATTGGGTTTAAATCTGGGCTCTTTGAAGACCACGGTATCAACTGTAGGTCCGGTTGATTTTGGATCTGGACAACAACAGAGCTATGGACACTACTATTATCTTGCCCGAGATATACAGTGCCCTCCGGATAGTGCATTCGCACTGTAGGCAAAAAAACATCCCGCAATATTTCAATATATTGCGGGCCGTTTAGATGACCCCCGATCTCCACAAGTTCCCCCGCTCCCATGGAACTCATCCACCCCTAGAAACCCAAGCTTATTCGTCCGCTCGACCGATTGGGTATGGTATTTTTTTCTAAAAACCGCTCATTATCGAATCGATAAAACATAGTCTTTCCATCTTCGCATGTTTGGAACGTTTTCTCATCAACGAAAATGACAATATTGTTTTCCCAATCAAAATTCAAATATTCTAATGCGAAACCTACCCTAGCTTCTTTGTGTGCCGCACTTAATAAAATTTTCTTCGCTGGCCTCCGGCACTTGAGACCTACGTCTTTTAGGCGCCTCCGGACAGTCCATCGAGATATCTGAAACAAATAATACCAAATTAATAGAAAACAAAACTAAACGATAATATAGGTGTTAGGAAAAGTATCAATTTCCTTTTAACCAGGTGTAGTGTTAGTGATATAGAACACATTCCACGAAAAAAACAATTTTTTGAACTCATTTCTAATTACGAATTTCATTATTAATCGCGCGATTCGCGCGCTCTAACGCAAAGGTCATTCAACTCTCGGTGAGTAAGTATGTCGGGAGCGCTCGCCGGCCGTAGTGAGCGAGAGAGAGAAAGCGAGCGCGCCGCGCGCCCGTCCTACTTACTCGCCGAGAGTTGAATGACCATTGCGTTAGAGCGCGCTATTCAAAATGAAATATTTGATTAAAAATAAGTTCAAAAAAATTGTTTTTTCGTGGAATGTGTTCTACATCACTAACACTATATCTGGTTAAAAGGAAAGTGACATCTTTTCCCTAACATCCTGTATAATCGAAGAAATGCTATATGTATTTTACGTAACTATAGTAGATAAGTATCTATGTAGTATCTGTTTATTTATTAACTTCAGGAAACTTAGATCCATATTGATAACTATATAAAATCAAATCTTCAAATCAATCAAATTCAAATCAAATTTAATTCAATTCAAATCAAATCCAAATTCAAATTCAAATTCAAATTCAAATCAAATTTAAATTCAAATTCAAAAATTCAAATCAAATTTAATTCAAACTAATCTTCCAATCAAATCTTCAAATCTTTGAATACTATAAAGAAAATACAAGATAAAAACTTTTTTTGAATGAGGGCACCATTAGTTTATTCGTTCGAAGGACAACATCTATTTATTTCTCTTTTCATTAGTAAAACAATTTAAGACTGCCAATTTGTAGCACAGAATTTTAAGATAATAATAATTATTATTATTGTTAGGAATACAGACAAACTTATGATACCTAACAATAATATAATGGCCTCTAATAAATCACCCCGTGCAGTGAGTTTTCTTTGTTAAGAAAATATAACTAAATGGCATCTGACATATTTGTATGGCGTCTAGTATAATAAAAAAACGGTATCAATTAGGCTAAACATCCCCTATTCGAGTTAGTACGGAAAAAGAAGTTGGCGGCTACTGATGAAAATTACGTCAATCGATAGAGAAAAATATTATAAATCGATAGTATTTTGGATAGTTGTCAAAAGTGATATACTTTCCAAAATATAGGACTTTGAAATATAAGGACTAATAAGACTATATTCTTAATACTTTGAAAAGTTTTCTTCGGTCGGTATAAACCGCGTCTTAGTTTTATACCAATATCCTTCAAACACTTAAAGTTAAATTTATCAAAATAAATAACTTACATTGAAGTCTGCATAGGATGCTCTTGTTGGCAAAAAAGGGTTGTCTACGTGAGCGGCAACCAGCTGTGCATCTTGTTGGGCTGTGGTGGCTCTCTCATACAGTGCTCTGTGATGAGCCTGAATCGAACTAGCTTCTTCCCATCGCCTCAACCAAAAATATATGGTTGGTCTCTAAAAATACGAAAATAGAATCAATGAGAGTTTTAAGTCTAAAATCGCCTGTAAAAATTAATATAATACATAATAAAATAATCAATCCGATCTTAATATCTACCTATCTATTATAATATGCAGTCAAAAGTGTTTTATATCACAAGTGTAGATTATCGAAAATAAACCCGATTCACACAAGGTTTATTTATACATAAAATAATAGTAAGTAGATGTCTATTCTAATAGTATTTATTTTTTTTGTATGTATTTTTTGGCTCTAGCCAGATATACATATTATAAAGCCACGCGCGCTCGATATACCGCGACGAACTATCGAACAATGATCGACCGTGTTCTACCGCGACTTTTGTTTAAAATTTAAACTCAGAACGCGGCTGCCCCGCGTGGCGCGGCGCGTCTCAATTGCGTGCGGCTGCCGCGCGAGCCAATGTTCGATAGTTCGCACCGTTGTTGGTATCGAAACGCAGTTATTCTAGCTGTCCCCACGATTTTATGGGCCGGCGCCACCTGACGGAGCGCAGCGCAGAGCATTTTTTTCTTCATATTATTATAGACTTTACCTTCATTAGAATAATATTGAAAATCAGTTGACACAACAAATGAGCATCGACGCATCGAAGACATCGAAGCAACTACCCGCGAATGTTGTGTCAACTGATTTTGAATGTTATTCTAATAAGAACAATGTTGAAAATAATATGACAAACAAAAATGCTCTGCGTTGCACTCCGTCAGGTGAGAGCCGGCGCAATAGGCAATGAATGAGCAGATTTATAATTTTAGTGATAAAAAGTATTAGTGATAAAAAGATAAAAAGCTACCTCCCTATTAATTTTCAGGCAAATCGGTTCAGCCGTTCTTGAGTTATAAAATGTGTAACTAACCCGGGTGCCTTTTATGTATAGGTAGGTAGTTAGGTATAGATATAGTATACTGAGGGCAAAAGTTTATTAGTTCGTTTCCTACTAATGTTAGCCTAAAGAGAAACAATAAAACTCCCACCTTAACCTATTCTATGCAAATCAGTAAAATAAACTACTACCTACATTCAGGAATTAAATATTAGATAATTTGTTTACATAATTTTAGGGTTTTTGACTTCAAGAAACAATTCAACTTAAGGTTAATCGACTGTTTTGATAAAAAGGATCTCATAATAATTGTAATATGAATAAATTTTTAAGGCCGCGGACACGAAGTCAGCGTTCGTCGGGGCGGCCACTGCGGCGCGGGTAGCGGCGTGTTTTGTATGGAAATATGGAACTGGCCGCGGACGCCGATTTCGTTACCGCGGCCTTATGGTCGTATTTTTATTTATAAAAGTAATAAACTAAAAAAAATGGTTGTCTGTGTCGGTTTACGGACGATAGTTTGACGTGACAACATCAAACATTAAGGTCATAGCTCATTATATCAACCCGGCACCCACTCCGCACGTCGTGCACAGTCGTGAGGTTAGTATTTTTTATATGAACTTGTATGGATATGCTACATCAACTTTATAACGTCAACGGATCGATGACGTTATAAAGTTGATGTAGTGAGCGCATATCCATACAAGTTCATATAAAGAATACTAACCGCACGAGATGAGGCGGTGCGGAGTGGGTGCCGGGTTGATATAATGAGCTATGGCCTTGACTCACAGTAGTTTTATCAACAGATAATACATAGAAGGAGTGGAAGGAACCGAAACAGGGCAGTGACGTCATCTTATTAGTGCATGCAATCCATAGTATCAACTTAACTGTTGCAGATGATTGTAAATTAATTAAAAATGAATGATTACTAAACAATTTAAAAGTTCTGATCAAATTTGAAAATAATTTTAGGTGACATATATAAAACTTCAAATAATTGCTCTTTATCCTGAAGTAAATAAGTGTCAAGATGCAAAAATTAAGACGCATCCCGCTTAACCACCACCGCCACAGATTACGTAAATAAAAGCAGCGAAGGCGATGTGGCCTAAGAATATCCGAATGCTTCCGAAATAAAATAGCAGGTTATGATGCTTAAATAAAATGTAGTATTACTTACTATGATAAACTGAAAATTGCAATTGAAGCAGGAGGTAAAATTTAAACTCGGAGAGTAGGTATTCCACTATATTTATTGCACTAAGAATTACACTCAACACTGTTTAATAATCCTCCAACGACTGAGTAAACTGTTGCCGTGCGCAATCGTCATCCCTACCCCTTTCACCCCCGGTTTTCTACAACTTGAAGTTAGTTTGTAGGTAGTAGGGTTAAATTGACCAATGATAAAAATATAATAATAAATGCGCACGTCAACAGACTTACTCTTAAAACTAACAACTTATCTAGATAAATTCTTAATTATAATTCTAATCAATTATATATTTATTCAAGTTATTTATACAAACTCTAACAGTCGGCCTTTCCTGACACATTCCACGTCTCGTGGAAGAACCATACAACAATTTTAAATATAACAATCAGCCTAACAAATTATTAACTTCATAACATAAGTAATAAAAATAATAACTGTATTATATACATACGTCAACAATGTAAGCTTTTATACTATATAAATATCCACGACATATCATTCGTATCTATAACAGTGTTCAGTATTGTGGCCTCTAAATATCCACAAACACCAATCAACTCACTCACTATTCCATAGTCGATATTGTGGCCTCTACATATCCACAACACCAACCAACTCTCTACACCATAGTCGATATTGTGGCCACTACATATCCACAACACCAACCAACTCACTACATCAATCGATATTGTGGCCTCTACATATCCACAACACCAACCAACTCACTACACCATAATCGATATTGTGGCCTCTACATATCCACAACACCTTGTTTTAATTTTTGAAAGTTTATATAATTAGCATGACTATAATTAACATAACTAACTATAATTAATATAATTTAATACAATCGTTTCTTTTCATATCATAACTGAAAGAATATATCTATCTCACTAATTACCTATGGGTCCTGGACATTCTTATTCACCATGCTTATTTTTATGAATAATAATCATCACACTATGAAACTTAAATCAATTAATTGCCAAATAATTTTTAACCCAATTAAATAAGTGTTTGCTAAACTAATAACTATCCTATTCGGTGTCATCGCTACTAGATGCATCGGAATCCTCATCATTTCTATTGAAAACTAACCACGGATGAATTTTATCTACTGAGAAAATATCCTTGAAACTTCTATTACCTTTACGCGACAAAGGTGTGTCTTCGACTACATACCGATCATGATCAAGAACTTCTACTATACGGTAAGGACCCCTAAGTTTTGCTATTAATTTTCTACTTTTGCCTACCGACTGAATTTCTCTCTCAATTCGAACTAAATCACCTACGTTAAAATGTATAATTTTCCTATTTTTGTCAAAATTTTCTTTTTGTTTTAATTGATTTTCTTTAATATGCTCCGATATTTCGTGCCTAATTTCGGTCAAATTGTTTTCAGTGTTATTGTCGTTTTCAATATTTAACTGTAGGATAGAATCTGACGTCCCTACAAGATTAAAACCGAACAATGCCTGAGATGGACTTTTACCTGTTCCTTTATTTATAGTATTATTTAACGCCCACTGAATTTCAGAAACACTCTCGTCCCATACATTTTCTGACTTCCCATGATTTGCCGCAGTCAAGGCGGCCAATACTGTTCGATTGTATCGTTCTATCTGGCCGTTAGCCCTAGGGGTTGCTACCGCATTCAGAATGTGTTTAACTCCTAAGGCATGTAAATAGTCTTGAAATCGTTTAGAAGTAAATGAAGTACCTCTATCTGAAACGACGCGTTTTGGAACACCAAATATATGAAAATAGTTTTTCATAGCTTTTACCGAATGAACCGCCTTGGTGCTTTTTACTGGCACTAACATAATAAATTTGGTGAATCCGTCAATTATTAAAAGCAAATAAGTATGTCTACTTTTGCTGCGAACGAATGGCCCCAAGTGATCGATGTGTAGTGTGTGAAACGGACAATCGACTTTATCTATACAATGTAATTCACCAGCTTTCTTACCAGCTGGGACTTTTGAATGAGCGCACTCTAAACAGGACTCTACATACTTTTTAATAAACTTTCTCATTTACAAGCTTTTATTTAGTTTCACCTGTCCCGTTGTCTGTCGTTCTGTAATCAAATCTTGCAACTTAAATTTGATCCACTTCCCGGTTTCCGATTGAGCTGAAATTTTGCATGCTTATGTATATCGCGTGACAATGCAATATTATGGCAACATGGAGCTGATCTGATGATGGAGCTGGAAGGTGGCCATAGGAGTTCCGTAATTAAATGATGCAACCCTATCGAGTTTGGGCTCATTAGATTTGTCTTGACAAGTACTTTGATACTATATGGTAACCAGGGTCTGATGATGGAGCCGGAAGGTGGCCATAGGAACTCCGTAATTAAACGATGCAACCCTATCGAGTTTGGGCTCATTGGATTACTCTTGACGAGTACTTTGATACTATATGGTAACCAGGGTCTGATGATGGAGCCGGAAGGTGGCCATAGGAACTCCGTAATTAAACGATGCAACCCTATCGAGTTTAGGCTCATTGGATTAGTCTTGACGAGTACTTTGATACTATATGGTAACCAGGGTCTGATGATGGAACTGGAAGGTGGCCATAGGAACTCCGTAATTAAACGATGCAACCCTATCGAGTTTGGGCTCATTGGATTAGTCTTGACGAGTACTTTGATACTATATGGTAACCAGGGTCTGATGATGGAACTGGAAGGTGGCCATAGTAACTCCGTAATTAAACGATGCAACCCTATCGAGTTTGGGCTCATTGGATTAGTCTTGACGAGTACTTTGATACTATATGGTAACCAGGGTCTGATGATGAAACTGGAAGGTGGCCATAGGAACTCCGTAATTAAACGATGCAACCCTATCGAGTTTGGGCTCATTGGATTACTCTTGTAGAGTACTTTGATACTATATGGTAACCAGGGTCTGATGATGGAGCCGGAAGGTAGAAATAGGAACTCCGTAATTAAACGACGCAACCCCATCTAGTTTGGGCTCATTGGATTAGTCTTGACGAGTACTTTGATACTATATGGTAACCAGGGTCTGATGTTGGAGCCGGAAGGTGGCCATAGGAACTCCGTAATTAAACGACGCAACCTCAACTACGGACTTCATAACGGAATAACGCTGCTACGCGCTGCGAACTACGTCGTAGTAAATCTCGAATTAAAAATAGAGGTACTAAAAAGTTAAAAATAAAATTAAAGAAAAAAAAACCTTTTTAAAAACAAGCTTTTATTATTTGTTTATAAAATGAACTAAAAAGTTAAAAATAAATTAACTCTAAAAAGAAATATAACACTTTGTAACTTGATTGTAACCTTTAACGACAAATAAGCGTCTTCGTCTAGGACAAAATAATTCCATATTGTACAAATTTATTTAATTTTAACACTAAAACTTTTCACCATACATAATTATTCAATCTCGTCCCCCCTCTTTATCATAGTCCCCATTTATAAATGAAAGCGTGTTACATTGTGATAGCCTGAGGAAAATGTTGTGATGTATTAATTAAATACAACTTATATGTTGTATTTAACAAATTAAAAAGAAAAATGTTGTGTTGTATTAATTAAATACTCATTTTTCTCAAGCTATCACAATGTAACACGCTTTCATTTATAAATGGGGACTATGATAAAGAGGGGGGACGAGATTGAATAATTATGTATGGTGAAAAGTTTTAGTGTTAAAATTAAATAAATTTGTACAATATGGAATTATTTTGTCCTAGACGAAGACGCTTATTTGTCGTTAAAGGTAACAATCAAGTTACAAAGTGTTATATTTCTTTTTAGAGTTAATTTATTTTTAACTTTTTAGTTCATTTTATAAACAAATAATAAAAGCTTGTTTTTAAAAAGGTTTTTTTTTCTTTAATTTTATTTTTTTGAAAACCAGTAACTGCTTTTAATTTTCTCATAAGTTTTATCAAAGCCGAAATGTCCCATCTGATCGTGATTAGCTTTTAAGATCTGCCACCTAACCCCCTTCGGTACAACCCAACGATCTCCATCTTCAGTTTTTCTATATAAGAGTCCTCGCTTTACAATAAAATTTTTCTTGATATCAATAATTTGATCATTTTCAGTATCATTCAGAATTTCAATAACGCGTTGTAACTCAGAATCGTTTTGCTGTACCGTACTAATCCAATCTGAATTAATTAAATTGACTTCATAACAATTATTATCGGCTGGAATTGGATTCCTCGAGAGTGCATCTACATGAGTCATAGTGATTCCAGATTTATAAACAATATTAAAATCATATTCCTGCATCACACTCCACCATCGAGCCACTCGGGGTATCATGTCACGTTTCTCAAAAGTAGCCCGTAAAGAATTGCAGTCGGTTACTATGGTAAAAGGAATTCCCAAAAGATAAACACGAAAACGCTGCAATGATGTTACAACAGCTAAAGTCTCCAATTCATAAGACGTAAACCTTGCTTCCTCCGGAGATGTCTGACGACTATAATAAGCTACCGCTTGGAAAGGTGAATCTTTATCTTTTCTTTGCATTAATATTCCTGCAACACCTATTTTCGAGGCATCAGTATGCAATTGTGTCTCGTAGTTAGCGTTGTAGAACATGAGTATTGGCCGTTCAGTAAGTCCTGTTTTCAAAGTCTTAAAAGAATTGTCTTCTTCGCTACCCCATTTCCATTTAACATCTTTTTTAAGCAATTGAGTTAGCGGTCTTGCAATTGAAGAAAACCCTCGTACAAACCTACGGAAGAAGCTGGCCAGTCCTAAAAACTGTCGAACCGTATGCTGGTCTTTGGGTGTTGGAAATTTATCTACAGCTTCTATCTTTTTGTGTTCAGGCCTTACACCACTTTTACTTACTTCAAATCCTAGATAGTCAATCGATTCTTTTAAAAAACTGCATTTTGAGAGATTTAACGTTAAACCTGAGTTTTTAAATATTTCTAAAACAGACTCAAGCTTTTGGATACCTTCATCAACTGATTTCGACGGAATAATGACATCATCCATATACGCAAAAGCCTCTTTGAATCTAGCATTTCCAAGAATGTTATTAATCGTTTTTTGAAAGGTAGCAGGAGCATTGACAAGGCCGAAGGGCATTCTATTAAATTCGAAATGCCCGTCGGGAGTTATAAACGCTGTAAGATGCTTTGATGACTCGAACATCGGGATTTGATAATAACCCGATGCTAGATCCAAAGAGGTAAAATATTGAAAGCCTGAAAGATTATCTAATTGATCGTCTATTCTTGGTAGCGGATAATGTTTTTAATTGTCTTTTTATTAAGAGATCTAAAATCAATACAAAGGCGGTAATCGCCTGTTTTCTTTCGAACAAGTATAATTGGGGATGCGTAATCAGAAGATGAAGGTCTTATAATACCGTTTTCTTCTAATTCTCCAACCATGTTTCTTACTACTTCCCGTTCAGAATATGATAAGCGGTAAGGCCGGTACACTACTGGTGTGTTATCATTTAATCGAATTTCCATTTCAGTGCCCGTAACGCATCCCAGCTCCCTAGTTGAAAACGCAAAACAAGTTCTATTCTGATTTAATAAATTGAGTAACCGATTTTTATCTTTAAATTCTATATTTTGACCGACATCTATCATTTCTTCTTCAATCAGTGAAGTTGAAGTTAATGTACTGGAGCTTTCAATGCGACTAACGTGGTAACTTTGTAACTCCGTCAGCGGAAGACTACGAGCCAATAAAGCGTCTTTATCAAGTTGGATACCCGCTGCATCAGTTGGTCCCTTTAAAACTACCATTCCTATGCCAGCATCCAACTTAACAACACTTTGTATTAATTCGTAATGTTTTTCAGGACTTTGACAAATACTTGGCTCTATTAGTACATCGCCAGTGTACTGCGGAAAGGAGTAAACTTCTACTTCCGTGTAACCATTTAAAATAACCCTAGAAGCAACATGTAAAGCCACGCATAACTTACGTGTGTCTAATTTTGATGTGATTTTTAATTGATCTTTAGTTTTATGAACAACTACGTGCCCCTGTTCAGTGAAAGATTGTCCTATTAGTAAAGGAACTTGTAAAAAGTGATCAGGAACTATTAATATTTGTACAATAGCTTTGGTCCCATCAATTTCTATTTCAACTTCAATTTTACCAATACAATTTACTATAGAATTTCCAAATCCTCTCAAAACCGGAAGATCTGTCGTTATCCAATTACAACCCAACTTGTTAGCCTCTGACTCGCGTATCATAGTACACTGGCTTCCAAAATCTATAAAACAATCAAAGCTATAGCTATTAACAATCGCAGATTTAAAATATTTAAAATCATTGTTATGGTCCTGAGAAACTTTTAAGACAGTCTTAGTATTAGCATTATTAGTTAGCTCAGTTTTCGAAGGACAATCTTTCTCTAAGTGACCTACTCGCTTACACGTTTCGCATCTTTTAATCGGTTGCTTGCATTTGTAATAAGGATGTCCATCTTCCCCACAGTTATAACATTTTCTAACGTATGGTTTGGTATCTGAACTATTGCTTTGATTATTGCTTCTCATAGCTCTAATATTTTTATTTTCGGAATTGCTCGCTTGCCCAGTATTATTAAATTTCTCATTTCTTTTAGTTACTTTTACGTTTTTTAAATATACCAAAAGTTTATCTGGTTCTAAGAACTGCGCGGCCTCAGCATTAGTTCTAACCGATCTATCTTCAATCCCTAGCAAAATGCAGTCAATTGCATTTTTACCATTGATCTTGCATCTATTCAAAAGAACCATCTTTTCGTAAAAATATTCCTCTAATGAATCACCGAATCGAGCCTTGCATGCGAGCATTTCCGTCAATAACTGCCCGTAGTTTTCATCACTAGGAAAAGCCAACAACAATTTATCTTGCCATTCAGACCATGTAAACAGGAGACTAGGTAATCCCTGATACCATTTTTGAGCCAAACCGACTAGCTTAGGTAAAGTAAATGAGTGCGCGAAAATTTATAATTTACACACTACTTTGCATATCCACATTTCCATAGTTTGATTTCTTTTAGCAGGATCAAACTCTGGGATTACGTTCATATTAGGAAAATTTTCACTTTTGTTTTCTGTTTTCATAGTCTGAATGAAATCTTTAAACATTGACAATAATAGATTATTTTGACTGGTACCGTTAGGAGACTTGTTGTTCGCACTACGTCCTCGTACACTTCGGCTTCGAGTTCGCTGGCTATCTCCGCTGCGACTCGGTGCACGTCCTCTAGATCGACGGCTGCGTTTTGTATCTTGACTCTCAGATATCCGGCTTTCCCGATTCCGAGCTCGTCCAGAATCCCGGCCCCGAGACCGCTCCTTCCTTTGGCTGTTGCGAACCCTAGCTGAAGGTCGGCTGATCGAGCGCCGGCTGTGGCGGCTACGCGACCGATCTCGGTCAAAAATCGCGTCAACGACCTGTCTACTGCGATCAACTGAGCGGCTACTGCGGCGACTGCGATGCCGCCTTGAACTGCGTTGCCGACTACGTGACCGGTGAATCGCTTCGCCTTGCGATGGCGGCGTTCTAATAGACCTCCCTCTATAGTTTTCCATAGCACTGTAATAAATTAAGCCATACCACAGCATCAAGCTAGCAAACAGATCTTTTTTTTCTTTTTCTTTTTTGTGATAAGAATATATAAAATAACGTTCATAAGCAAAGAAAGCTATTACTCCACAGCCTCCGTCATTATAGAGTTAGCAAAAGAAAATCACGATATCTTTTATATTTTAATGTACTGAAAGGTATAGTACCTACATATAGAACTATACTTTAAAATAAATTAATTGAGGGTAAGTGAGTAAACGATTCTAATAACAAGTATGTGCGTAATTATATTCTACATATCTATTCTATTTGAAACGCATATCCAGAGTATTTAATAACAGACTATTCAGTAAGTAATGTACTTAAATAAAGGTACAGAAGTACCGAGAAAGAAGAAAAGAATAATAATAAAAAAAAAAACAATAGATAAATAAATCAAGTCACCTACTATCACTATAATTATTTTCTAGATATTACTGTATAGATTACAAAAGATCAAACAAAGTAAAATAGATGGCCTACAATTCTACTCATATAATTGTATAATAAAACTATTACTTACGTTTTCCAATAAATTACCACGCGTGGGTCTGGGTTTATTCGCCAGTACCTATTTGTAAATCTGACGAACGATCCCACTTCTGAACTGAAGCAGGAGGTAAAATTTAAACTCGGAGAGTAGGTATTCCACTATATTTATTGCACTAAGAATTACACTCAACACTGTTTAATAATCCTCCAACGACTGAGTAAACTGTTGCCGTGCGCAATCGTCATCCCTACCCCTTTCACCCCCGGTTTTCTACAACTTGAAGTTAGTTTGTAGGTAGTAGGGTTAAATTGACCAATGATAAAAATATAATAATAAATGCGCACGTCAACAGACTTACTCTTAAAACTAACAACTTATCTAGATAAATTCTTAATTATAATTCTAATCAATTATATCTTTATTCAAGTTATTTATACAAACTCTAACACAATTTATCCGGATTTCATACAAGATAGATAGTTTTGACAATTAAAACATAAAAGCTGCTACTGGACGGATAGCCGTTTCATTACTACCTACATTTTACAAAACGCTTAAAACGCCCCTCGTAAAAAAAACTTACCAAGGGCGAGTCAGACTCACCCACGAAAAAAAAACTCGTTTGTTATGTGTATTAAAAAAGCCCACCTTAAAAATCAATTTATTTTAATTTTAGTATTTAGTTCAAAAGGCGATATCTACATAAATAATAATATAATAGGAGTCGTGTTAGTTACACATTTAATGTCTCAAGAACGGCTGAACCGATTTGTCTGAAAATTGATAGGGAGGTAGCTAAGAACTAGGGGAAGGTAATAAAATACTTTTTATATGCTAATTCCAAAATAAACATTCTGCGCATTTATTGCATCTAAGGCGGAATAAAATTCGAGGGGTCAGCTAGTGTAAATAGTTATTCTGATAATATTTCAAGTGTTTGGAGGGGTCAGAAATGAGAAGTTTCCGAAAGAGGGAGGGGGACAAAAGGGGGAGGGGTGCTGTCCAGATGCTTTCACCTTCATCCACAACCCCACCCCCTTTCTTAGATACTGATTTCTAAATCTAACCTGTGAGAGGTTGATCAAGCATTTAGAAACAAGGTGTCGACTTGTGAGAGGGAAAATTCATTAAAAAAAAAGTCTAAAAATACTCCGTTTAGACCAAAACAAATCTAAACAATCATAGATCTTGAAAAAAAAATACGCTTGCAAATCCCTACAGATTCTTTTTGATCAACCACCCACATCCATACTAATATTATAAATGCGAAAGTAACTCTGTCTGTCTGTCTGTCTGTCTGTCTGTCTGTCTGTCTGTCTGTCTGTCTGTCTGTCTGTCTGTCTGTCTGTCTGTCTGTTACGCTTTCACGCCTAAACTACTGAACCGATTTTAATGAAATTTGGTAGAGAGGTTGTCTAGACCTTGAGAAAGGACATAGGCTATATTTTGTCGCGAAAAAAGGCTTAAGGGGGTGGTAATAAGGGATGAAAGTTAGTATGGGAGATCGTCATTATTCAAAGATAAAACCATGAAACTTTATATTTAGGCACTTAATACTAAATCCATACTTCCATACTATCCATACTTTAATATTATAAATGCGAAAGTAACTCTGTCTGTCTGTCTGTCTGTCTGTCTGTCTGTTACTCTTTCACGCCTAAACGGCTGAACGGATTTTGATGAAATTTGGTATGGTGATAGATGATAACCTAGAAATGGTCATAGGCTATAAATAATCACGCCATCGTTCTTTGGGGGTAGGCAGTAGGTAGATAACTAAATTGAGTTAGTGATTTTTAGTCGTTTTTGTTGGGACTTTTGCTCTTTCACGTCTAAACGGCTGAACGGATTTTGATGAAATTTAGTAAGGTAATAGATGGTTACCTAAAAACGGATATAAGATCAAAATGATCACGTCATCGTACTTAGGGGGTAGGAAGTAGGCAGAAAACTGAATTGAGTTAGTGATTTTTAATCGTTTGTTTTAAAAATTTACCTCATTCACGCCTTAACGTCTGAACGGATTTTTATTAAGACTTGGTTAATTTAAAGATAGAATCCTAGGCACGAACACAGGCTACTTTTTACGGCGGGAAAATATCTCATTCCCGCGGAAATCTAGCGTGATCGTGTTAAGAAGCGCATGACGCCATAGCTACTGAAATGATTTTGATGTTTTTTTTTTTAAACTGAGTGTTACTAAGACTTCAAGTTAGTATTTAATCACTTTTCTAACTTAGAGGGTAGGTAGGCGCCATAATTTATGGAATTTATGATAAAATTTTGATGCAACTGTCTTTATTTAACAGTTTTACTTGGATCGAAACTTAGCGGCATTCCATCACACTATTTAACTTATAGGGTAGGAAGGTACCAAAATTCAGACTACTTTTTACTTCGGGAAAATATCTCATTTCCACAGGAACGTATACATGGCTACCTATCTACAACATTAAAACTCTGTCTAGAATCACATTACGCCAAAACTATAGATCTGATTTGTATACATCGGGGGTTGGCAGGTAGGTATAGTTAGTAGTATTTTAAACCGATTTACATTATTTACTTTTTATATTTACTAAGGAAACATTCGGAGCTATCCATTATGTGCTTAGGTTGCTTTTGAACAAATTTTGATGTGAAGTTGAGGACCGGAACACGATAGAGGGACATTGTTGCAGGGGGACTTACAGCCGGGAGAAAACAAAAAAACTTATGCGGACTAAGTCGCGGGTAAAAGCTAGTTTAGTATAATTCTATTAAGTAGGATAGCAATTAAGGCATTCTAGTCATAAATTATGCTTCAAAAAAAGAACTTACCGATATTCCCGTTTGTTCTGCAATTTCACTCACTCTGTAGTCACTTTCCCTCAAAGTTATAATATTCTGCCACTGAATTTGATTGAGTTGAGACGCCCTTTTTTAAAATTAAATATTCAAACAAAAAAAAAATGCGTATGCGCCGGCTACGTTGTCATTTTGCTACTAATTATCAAGCAGGTGAATGACAGGACTGAACATGACGCGGGGGGTGCTTGTCATTTAACATTTTAGCCAATAATTTTACACGCATTACGGAAACGTAAAACGATTGGCTAAAATTTTATTTGCGGAATTTTGACCAATGAACAAGGGGTGTGCTTTCTTTCTAGCACGCGTACTTACCGTAGTTATAGTTATATATACTGTAAAGGTTGACGTGCTCTCGAGCGTACTACAACACTATCCAAAAAAGCCAACCAATTGATGAAGTTCACCTTTTAACTGATTCACAAGTTGTATTAGCTTGGTTGAATACTAATCCCACTCTGAAGTTGAATGCATATGTTGCAAATAGAGTCAAAATGATTAATGAAGCCACAATCAATTTCAAATGGTCCTACATACCAACTGATAAGAATCCAGCTGATTGCTTGAGTAGAGGTTTAAATCCCTGCGACTTAATAAACCATCACATGTGGTGGTCAGGGCCTTCACATATGTTAAACTCTCATCACAATTTCAATGATTGCAATGTTGAACTGCCAAAATACATTCCAGAAACAAAAACTGCAACTAAAAATCAAGAAGTGTGCGCCGCCGCAGTATCACTGAACTCCAATGAGTCCTTTTTTGATAGCTTATTGCTAAAATACTCTGACATACATACATTGAAGAATGTACTTGCTTATGTTATTAGATTCTGTAAAAATTCAAGGCCAAATTCAACAAAAATAAAGAATAAATATGTTTCTTCCTCTGAAGCTAATGAGGCATTGAATTTGATTATTAAACATGAACAGAATAAACTTTTTCAAAAGATATTATTGCCTTGCAAAATAATAAGCAAGTACAAGCTTCATTGAGTGGTCTCAATCCATTCTTAGATGCACAAGGTCTACTCAGGGTAGGCGGTCGTCTGCAACATGCTGCTTTGTCATATAATCATAAGCATCAAATAATTTTACCTAGACAATCTAGGATTACATGTATGTTGATTGAAAACGAGCATTTCAAGTTGTTGCATGCTGGTCCCAAACTGATCTTAACTAATTTAAACTAGCGATACTGGATTGTCAATGCTTTGCGTTTAATTAAAAGTATTATTTTCAAATGTAAGATTTGCTTTCGTTTCAAGGCTGAAACAGCCAAACAATTGATGGGTTCACTTCCCTCTGATAGGGTTAATATAAGTCGACCTTTTGAAAAGGTAGGAATGGACTTTGCTGGCCCAATTCTTGTCAAACAATCGCGTGTACGCAGTGTGATAACAACTAAGGCTTACATTATAATTTATGTTTGTTTTACAAAAAAAGCTTTGCATGTGGAACTAGTATCCGATCTCACTACAGCAACGTTCCTAGCAAGCCTAAAAAGATTTACAGCAAGAAGAAATGTGCCAGCAGAGATCTATTGCGACAATGCAAGTACCTATAGGTGTGCTAGCACACAATTAAAAGATTTGTATAAGCTTAATGCTTCAAAATCACATCAAGAGCAGGTTCAGAGTATAGCCTAAAAGTTAGGTATACAATTTCACTTCATTCCAAGTTACTCCCCAGTTTTCGGAGGACTATGGGAAGCCGCTGTCAAAAGCGTTAAATACCATCTAAAATGAGTCTTAGGCTCACACATACTTACTTATGAACAGCTGTACACTGTGCTTGTAGAGATAGAAGGACCATTAACGCCAATGTCTTCAGATGCTGATGATATCTCTTATCTATCACCGGCTCATTTTCTCACAGGTACGGCAATGAATTGCATACCAGAAAAAGATATTTCAGGAACTGATACTAATAGACTTAAATTCTGGGAAAAATAAACAGCTATGAAGCAACAGTTCTGGAGACAATGGTCAAAACAATATTTAAATGTTCTACAAAATAGACCTAAATGGAAAACTAATTTACCTAATGTAAAAGTAGATGATCGTGTTATATTGAGAGAACTAGATACTCCTCCCATGACATGGCCAATGGCTAGGATCACAAAGGTATTTCCAGGTGATGATGGAAAAGTCAGAGCCATTGAAGTTATGAAAGCTAATAAAAAATGACATAAAACTTCTGTAACAAATGTTTGTTTATTACCTTTGGATTAAAATAATTATGGAACTCAAAGCAATTAGTTACTAAAATGTCAATTTGTGTAATGTTCCTATTAGTTTTCATAAGCCTAGATGCCCTCACATATTAAAATATCTGAGTGGATGCTAAGAAACAATAGTTAGTCTATAAGTTAAAACCTAGATTTAACACTTACCTAAGCATTTTAGTGAATGCTAGAAAGACTAATTAGTATTTAAGTTAAAGCCTAGATCTAACTAAGCTTAAAAAGGTAAATAACCTGATTTTACATTTAAAAGAGTATAAAACTCTTGTCTGTTTGTCAATTTATGATTGATCTCATTAAAATAAACTTAAATACTAAGAATAAGTAAATTGTATACCTACTTATCTTAAAAATACTTACTGTTTGTCAATATATATCTATACAGCTAGTAAAATAATATCTAAATAAGGTAACTACAATAAAAACAAGTGTAAACTATTTCATAAAAGTAAATTCTTTATTTTCAAAATATCATTATACAAACATAATTGTTAGATATAACTAGGTACTTAAAACTAAAAACTTATCTAACCTATGTACTAACTAAACTTCTATGTACTATGTACTAACTTACTTTATATGCAGTTATGTATTTGATAAACTAAATTTAAAACTTGTAATAACTACTTACTTGCTCAAGTCAATATTTCACATACCTACTTACTTGATGATAATTAATTACCTATATTATACTTAATTACTGCTTAACTAAATGTAGTAGTTACTTAATCGAAATAACACTTAACAATGCAAAAGTTATACCGCACAGAACCAGTCTCTTTAACTATTATACAGTCCACAATCGAAGCTATTTCTTTTGTATGTTAGGAGTTATGTTGAAAACATAAATATATTAAGTTTTTTACTAACAATAAGTGGTAGTATAAGTATGGCAATACTGTAACTCTTCTTCCGTCCACAATACAAGACTCAACAGTGAATTTGTGCTTTTAATTTAAATCACCTCAATATAAGGGCCGACCATCTCTTTTCAAATATGTATATTTTAAATATACCTACATTTTAAAATCAAAATAATAAAATTTAGTTTATTTATTCTTACATATTATGGTTTTTAATTTTTAATTTTTATGTTTAAGTAGGTTGATTATTTGGATTAGGTACCTAGCTAAAGGAACGAAGTATGTATAGACACTAGGTAAAACGTTTCTGTAAGAATAAAAACATATATTTTCCTAATAATCCACTGCTTTAATAAGGTACTCAAATTAATTAATAACTACATACAACTACTTTGCATTTGGCACATTGTTAGAAATATTTTTTTTAATATTATGTTCTCTTTTATTTCTCAGTTGTGCCTTAAAGGATGGACGACGAGATTGCACTCGGTTTCTTGTTTTGGATATGCCTCGGTATGTTCTACGGCTTTTCAGAAGAACTTTTCTTTTTTGGTCGGGCAACACCGAACTGAGCTGTCATAAAAATCAGCTGTGCTGTATTTAATTAGTTTTTAATCCGTTAATAAGTTAATTTCGATAAATTTACATGTGTAAAGTGTAGTATTTAAGTAAAATTAAGTGTTTAACTAAAAAGTTTAGTGTAACAACTGTGTTTTCAACCAAAAAACAACTCGACAATCATCGCTTCGCACCGGCCGGCTCAGCTGTCAACTGAACAATAGAATTGAATTCTAACGGATAAACCGGGGGAGTATTTCTTTTGTTTTACCTAATTTACCACCTATATTTATATACTATCTTATTAACAAACACTATATAATTAGTGTCAGTATTTAAAGTATATAACTTGGTAAACATCTGATAGTTTGCTCGAGAAAGTTGATGGTCAAGGTCGCCTTTGTCTCAGTTTGCTTGACGAACTGTGGAAGCGAATTTGAAGACTAACAGCTGACTTACATTAGTTGCCTGTTTAGACCTAACCTAATCTGGTCTCTGTTTGCTTGACATACCTGTGGAAGCAAATATTGAGGACTAATTCTTAAGGAAATTATATTTCTGAATTCAATTAGAGATTTAGAGTTAAATAGATTTTAAAAGTAATGCTAGTGACTCATACATAATAAACACTCAAATACTATTAATTACTGACTTGTGTAGGTATCTGTATGCAAGTAACATCTATTATCTGTTATAGGTATCTGATTTTCATATTTGACTTGTTTCTTTTTTTATTTCTCTGTGTTCATATCATACATATACATATCTACCTGATTTCAAAATTCAGATATACTCTGTTCATAGATAGGTGACCCCTAATTACATAATTATTTAACTTTAGTGCCTATTACATTTGTCTTTAGCAAAATCTGCATCAGTGGACTTGTTCTATATACATATTTATTTCAATTACCTATCTACTTACAATTACAATTTAATTATTATTAAATTCCTAATTATAATTACTTTTCCTTTGTACATATATTTAGTTTTTTTTTTGTCTTTTTCAGCCTAATCAAACAAAATGAATACTCGTAGCAGCATGGCATTACAGCAGAAGCTCCAGAAGACCCAGGAGACCTGAGGAGGGCCGATGAGCTCAACAATCGCCTTCTATGCGACAGAGATGAGAATGAGATTGAAATAAGAAATCTAAAGGCTAAACTGGCACTGCAAGATAAAAAAATCTCAATACTCAGACAACTAGAGATGAGGAACAATTGGAAATTGAGCGACTACAACACCAAGTCGATTCCTTAGAGTCCCAACATCTGGAGTTGGACGGAGCACAGGACAGGATTAGACACCTGGAAGATCTGCTGATGGAAGCACGAGGTCAAATCTCATTTGTCCAACGTGAGATAGAAAGTGCCCATAATGCCCATGCAATCTCACTGCACAAGGAGCTGTTTAACACTCATACACAGAAGAAGTTGTCAGCTACTTCAAAGAATATTATTAAATACTGCAGAATGAAGAAGATAATGAAGAAATCACGCAAGAATTTAAAATTATTTAAATTATATCTAAAGGTCATTCCAAGAGGGTAAGACGAGTTACGCTAATGAAGAGAGCTCATGACCTTCAGCTAGGTATCAACAACATCACAACAAACTATGAGGCTACGAGAAAAGAATACCTAGTGTGCCACCAAGAACTCATACGATCTCGAGCTGAAATCATTACCCTACAGAAAGAGACAGCAGAGTATCGTCGACTCGTAAGAGTTATTCTGGCCGATGATGAAGAGCTTGCTAATGTGCTATTGGAGGATTCGGACACTCCTGTTGTCGCCGACACTTGCAAAAAACCCACATCAATGAGCCCGGTGCTGCCCGTGCGGAGACCAGCCCCGGCTAAAGTGCGCACGCCTCCAGCAACAGTTACTAAAACACCAGCTAACAACAACAGGGCTGGGGTTGCCCCGGGACCTGCCGCCACTGCGAGACTTTTTTTGAGAAAGATTTTTGAGACAATTTTGTCATCAAAGTTCGAGAGTAGTTCGGTACTGGTAATTTTAATAGGCAAACCTGGAAATGTAAACAGCGAGGACCTAGCGACATATATTTCAAAATTAAATGCGATTTCTAACATTAAAAAAAAATATTTTGTTTACATTTCCATTTTGCATTAATTCTAACAATAATAATAATAATTATATGAGACATAATCTGAACATGATGCTACACAATATGACATGTTATAATAATACGTTCCACTGCATAGACTTTAATTCAATTATTAAGAAAATTAAATATCATTCGACAAGAGGTAGATTTTATCTTAATCGATTCAATCGAAGACAGATAGTGTTGTCGCTGTCCTATTTAGATTCTGCCAATCTGTTGGTAAACTTGACGACTGCTTCTATTGAGCACAGTAGAAGTAATGTCTTTATTTATGTACAACCATGTGATTCTAGTCATAATTTTTCTAGTCAGTCCTATTCTAGTCAACACCGTTCATCCGCTCTTTTGGTGGATTTGACTGCTCCTATAGAGCATTTAAACTAATTGACCAGACAACAAAGACAGTTGTCTCTAGCAAGGTTGCCATTGACATGCCAATGATGAATTCTAAATCTATAAATACTAAGAAACATGATTGTAATTTAAAACTTATTTCACAAAATATTCAGGGCATGTTAAGTAAAATGCATGAGTTGGAACTTCTCTTGAGCTGTGACAAAATTGACATTATTTGCATTACTGAACACTGGCTCAACAGCAACCAACTCATGTTTAGTTTTGACAATCACCATGTTTGCAGTTCTTTCATAAGAAATAGTGCGATTAGAGACTCTGGAGGTTCTTTAAATTATTATTAAAAATTCTTTAAAATACAAGGAACGCACTGATATTGTAAATCTATCAGTTGAACGTACCGTTGAGATAGCTTGTATAGAATTGGAGCGGCTTGTTATAATAAGCGTGTATAGAAATCCTAACGGTTCGTATGATACTTTTGAGGAAATTATGGAGACTGTACTTCAAAAATTAAATAACACTAATAAAGGTATTATTGTCTGTGGAGACTTTAAAATTGATCTTTTGGTGATGTCGACACTTTCGAAAAAGATTTTAACATTCTTCAAATGTTATAATTTAATAAAACTTTTCTTAGAACCTACTAGAATTACTGATAGTTCGAAGACCTGTATTGATAATATATTTACAAATACAGAATCAACAAACTTGAGCGTAATAAATAAGTTAGGGTTTGACCATTGCGGCTTGAGGGCAGATTTTAATATAAATGTAAACAAAACTAAAAAAATTATTAAATACATTCCAGTTACTGATGCTAGATTAAATAAATTTAATAATAATGTTACCTCAAAAATTTCAAATCTGGAACTTTGTGATGATTCAAATATGTTATACAGTAGGGTATTTAATGCCACTAAAATAGAATACGATAATATTTTTAAACCCAAAATATTGAAGGTTAACGATTGTCTTAAATTTAGTGATTGGGCAACGACAGGAATACTAATTAGTATTTTATTTATTTATTAAAATTACAATTCAAAAATTATGCCAACATTAAACCACAACGGCGTAACAAAAACCTATTTAGGTTTATCCGTACACCGGTTCGGCGACATTCTGCGGCGCAATGACAATTCATCATCATCATCTTATTTAAGAGCTTAGCTCTTGTCGGTGGAGCCTCTTCCATCCCTTCCTATTTTCTGCCTTCTTTTTAACATCTTGATACGACATGACACCCGCCTTTTCCTTCATCTGTTCTAGGAACGTCCGTCTGGGTCTTCCTCTCTTCCTTTTCCCTTCAATTTTTCCTTCTATGATGATTTTTATGTAGGAATCATGTCGTATCAAATGTCCTAGCATCTTTCCTCTTCTGTTCTCAATAGATTTTAGTAAACTTCTCTTTTCTCCCACAATCTGCAATACCTCCTCATTTCTCTTCTTTTCAGTCCAACTTATCCTCTCCATTCTTCGCCAACACCACATCTCAAATGCCTCCAGTCTTTCTCTATCCTTTTTATTCAATGTCCACGTTTCGCTGCCATATAGAGCGATACTCCAGATGTACACCTTTATAAGCTTTTTTCGGATTGTTCTTGCTATGCGGGCTTTGAAAAGGTACTTTTTAGTATTAAAAGCTTGCTTGGCCATCGCTATCCTAGCAATTATATCAGGTGTACAGGTGCAATGACAATTTACCTTATCATAATTTAAGTTACTTATATCTATGTTAGTTTAAATATTTAGTATTAAGTAAGAATAAACTATACAGCCTTTATGATGAAAAAACGGTGAATAATAGTGAGTCTTTCGTTGATTATGTGTGTAATTATTCGAAATTATTTAAGCGTGTATGTAATGTGGCCAAATCTAGATTCATAAAAAATAAGATTGTTAACAGTAAGCATATTGTAAAGTCAACTTGGCAAGTTATTAACCACGAGACTGGAAGAGTCAAACCACGCAACCTCGATTTTAAATTGAATATTGACGGTAACTGTATCAGTACAGACGTCGAGGTTGTCGAAGCTTTTGTTAAATTCTTCTCTGATGTTCCAGTCTCGACCACCAAAGACCTTGATTCTTCTCCCACGCTTGCTGAAGGTTTGTTGAAGCAGAACGTGGCTGAGTCCGATCAATTCTTTGCATTTCGTTACGTCAGTGCTTATTCAATAGTAAAGGCTTTTAAATCTTTAACTGTTAAAAAACCGCTGATCTGCATGGCCTTTCCGTTACAATAGTTAACTCCATCATAGACTGCATAGCGCCCCATCTAGCTATGGTTTTTAATAAATGTTTAGATGAGGGAAGTTTTCCTGACCTAATGAAGAACAGTGAAGTCATACCTTTATTTAAAGCAGGCAGTAAGTCTGACCCCACCAATTTTAGACCTATATCTATACTGCCAACCCTAAGTAAAATATTTGAAAAACTAATCTTAGATCAACTACAATTTCACTTCTACTCCAATAAACTAATGCACCTGAAACAATTTGGATTTACCAGGGGTCGTCCAACAACCGACGCAGGTGTTGACCTAATAAAGTGTATATTTGATGCCTGGGAGAAGTCGCACGACGCTTTGGGTGTCTTTTGCAATTTGTCCAAGGCTTTCGATTGCGTTGATCACTGCACATTGGTCAGGAAGCTTCATCATTACGGTTTAAAGGACAGCGCACTCAGCCTTTTAAAGTCTTACTTATGTGGACGTGTACAGAGGGTTGATGTAAACGGTAAAGTGTCGGGTGGATCTACGGTTAACATGGGTGTCCCACAGGGCTCAATTCTTGGTCCTTTTCTCTTCCTAATATTTATAAATGATCTGCCAAGTCTTGTAAATAACTGTCATGATAAAGTATTGTTTGCTGATGATACTTCTTTACTTTTTAAAGTTAGACGTCAATAAAATGTATATGACGATGTAAACAATGCTATTAGTAAAGTAGTCGAGTGGTTCACTGCCAATAATCTAGTGCTTAATGAAAAGAAAACTAAATGTATTAAATTTACTTTGCCCAATGTTAGACAAGTAAATACAGATATTGGGATGAAGGAACAGCGTTTGTGCCTTGTGGAAACAACCGTATTCCTTGGTATTACTCTCGATTCGAAATTACAATGGGGCCCCCATATTGACAAGTTAGCGGATAAGCTCAGTGTAATGTAGGTATTAGTTTATTTATAATTTATATGATGTCGGTAGTTTAAGATTGATTGATTTCTGTTCTGTCATAGGAGTTATCAGTCTGCCATTACACGTATAGCGATCTACTTGTGTGTTTTACTTCCTACATATTTAACAGTGGCTACGAGATCGGATAAGGACCATTTTTTATAAACGCGTGCTAATTATCTAATAATAATGCCTATCGGAAAAATCGCAGAGTTCAACCAAAAACAAGATGATTGGAGGCGGTACATTGAACGTTTAGAACAGTATTTCGTGGTAAATGAGGTGAAGCCGGAAATGAAGGTTGCTACGGTTATTACCGTCATGGGGTCGGAAAGTTACGAGTTGCTAGTGAATTTGTGTACTCCGGATAAGCCAAAGAATAAAACTTTCGATCAAGTCGTTACAATTATGCAAAAACACTTACAACCAAAACCGAGCGAATTAGCAGAAAGATATAAATTCAGACAAAGGAAGCAACACAGCGGTGAAACAATAGCAGAATACGTGGCCATATTGAAGAAGATGTCTATGACGTGTGAGTTTGGAACTTATTTGGAAGAAAGTTTACGTGATCAGTTGGTTTGTGGTTTAAACAGCGAAGTAATCAGGCAGAGATTGTTTGCGAAAACTGGTCTAAACTTTGCGAAAGCCTACACGTTAGCAGTCAATTTGGAATCGGCAGAGAAAGACGCGGCAATTGTGGTCGAGGGGCAAAAGTCATCGGTGGCAACAGCTGACTGTCAATTGTTTAAACCGGCACGGAAACAGGTAGCGGCTAGGGGCGAACGGCATCGCGGCGAGTGAGGCGGACGGACGGGGCGCGCGCAGCTCGGCATGGCGCGCTCGCGCATCGACAGCGCCGGCACCACATAAGCTGGTTGAGCGTGCTCGGCGGCAGCAACAGTGTCGTGTTTGTGGCGCGGCGCATGACTCAGCAGCGTGCAAATTTAGTTGTTAAGTGTGCCGCGTATGCAACAAGGAGGGACACTTACGGCGAATGTGTCCGAATTTAGCGGGTCAACATCGCGTGGAGGTGGCGGATGGCAGCGGCGTCGCCACGGGCAGCGATGGTGACAGTGAGGGAAGTGAAGAGTTAACTTTTGTTGAGTTAAATCAATTAACAATAGGGCAGTGCAAACCGATTTTAATATCTTTATGTGTGAATAAAAGGAACTTATTAATGGAATGTGATACGGGCAGCGCTGTTTCTTGCATAAGCCACGATACGTTTAAACAATATTTTAGTGATCTACAAATTAGAGATTGTTCATTAGTGCTGAGATATTATACGGGGGAATTAGTGCGGCCTTTAGGTATGATAACGCCTAAAGTCATGTATGCAGGAAAAAGTAAGGTTTTGGATCTTTATGTGATTGAGAATGGTAAAACTGCTTTGTTGGGGAGACAATGGATAGCCGAATTAAATATTAGAATACCATCGTTACAATATTGTACAGAAAATGTTTATAGTACACAGGAATTTGATTTGAACACATTTAGTTCCAGATATTGTAATGTGTTTGCGGACGGGCTGGGCTGTTTCACTGGTCCGCCGGTGAGCATCCACGTGCGCGAGGGGGCGCGGCCGGTGTTCATGCGCGCGCGCCCGCTGGCGTTCGCGCTGCGCGATCCGGTGGAGCGGGCCCTGCAGCAGCACGTGCGGGACGGCATCCTCACGCCCGTCGAGCGCTCCGATTGGGCCACACCGATCGTTCCCGTCGTCAAGAAGGACGGTAACATTAGGATTTGCGCAGATTATAAAATAACTTTAAATAAAGTATTAGAGATTAACCGCTACCCACTACCACGAGTTGAAGATTTGCTTACCCGTTTACATGGAGGTCAGCATTAATTTAGTAAGATCGACTTGTCACAGGCCTATTCACAGTTTGTTTTAGATGATTCTAAGAAATACACCGTAATTAATACCCATAAGGGATTATTTATGTATAATAGCACTGTATAATAGCAGTATTTGGGTTGGCGTCGAGTCCCGGTATTTTCCAGCGTCGTCTGGAGGAGTTGTTTGCGGATTTGTCGCGAGTTGGCGTCTTTTTAGATGATATTATAATAACGGGCGCTACTTCCGAGGAGCACATCAGTAATTTACACAAAGTATTCGACAGGTTACAAAAATACGGCCAGCGCGTAAAAAAAGAAAAATGTGAGGTTTTCGCGGAGTCTATTAGCTATCTAGGTCACGTGACAGATAAAAATGGTGTCCACACATGCCCCACCAAGGTAAAGGCTATTTTGGACACATCTGCACCAACAAATGTTTCAGAATTGAGATCATTCATTGGCATGGTGATGTACTATTCAAAATTTATAAAGAATTTAAGTACGTTGTTAGCACCATTATATACCTAAAGACCGGAACAAAGTATTTGTGGACCAAGGAGTGTCAGAATGCGTTTAGATTAGTTAAGGATAGGTTAACGAGCAGTGACGTTTTGATGCACTACGCGCCTGAGTTGCCGCTCGTGTTGACGGCGGATGCCAGCAGCGTGGGCGTGGGCGCGGTGTTGTCGAAGATCACGGCGCAGGGGGAGCGCCCGGTGGCGTATGCGTCGCGCTCGCTCACCGCGGCTGAGCGACATTACTCGCAGATAGACAGGGAAGCGCTAGGCATCATTTTCGGCATACGTAGGTATCATCAATATTTATATGGAAGGAAATTTATCCTCAGGACAGATCATAAACCGTTGACGTACATTTTCGGTGATAAGGTAGGTATACCGGTGATGGCAGCTTCACGATTGCAGCGTTGGGCAGTATTGCTGTCGGGTTATACCTATGACATTGAATATGTAGCTTCAAAAAAAAATTGCGCGGATGCATTATCGAGACTGCCACCTACCGGTATTAGTATTAGCAAACAAGGCAGGGTTAGAAAAGAAGTTACTTATTGCAATTTCGTAGAAGATTTCTTACCAATAACAAATTATGAGGTGAAGCAAGCAACAGCGAAGGACTCGTTATTAAGTAGAATTAAGCTGTACGTAGAATCGGGTTGGCCAAACGAAATTCAGGGTGATGAAGTCAAACCTTTTTATTCTAGGCGAAACGAGTTATATGTAGAAAGCGGGTGCGTAATGTGGGGATAGAGATTGGTCGTACTGTTATCATTGAGACACCTTGTTTTAAAACAACTACATAGTAGTCATATGGGAATAATTAAAACTAAAAGCTGGGCTAGGAGTTATGTGTGGTGGCCAGGCATCGACCGGGACGTGGAGGAGCT
Source organism: Anarsia innoxiella (assembly GCA_947563765.1). Taxonomy (NCBI): domain Eukaryota; kingdom Metazoa; phylum Arthropoda; class Insecta; order Lepidoptera; family Gelechiidae; genus Anarsia; species Anarsia innoxiella. The sequence goes on along the minus strand of OX387391.1, from coordinate 12,484,941 downwards.
GTGCAAGACGTGCGAAACGTGCGCGGGAGAGGCGGAGGCGCCGCCGCGCGCGCCGCCACAGCCGTGGCCCTACTTACCTCAGCCTTGGTCACGGGTACATGTCGACTTTTTGGGTCCGTTTAAGGGTAAAACTTTTTTTGTTTTAATTGACTCGAGCACGAAATGGTTAGAGGTGACAGAAATGGCTCAAACTAATGCAACAAGCGTAATTAAAACATTAAGAGCAATATTTGCTAGGTTCGGCATACCGGTGGAGCTAGTATCGGATCAAGGGCCCCCGTTTACAAGCGTAGAATTTGGTAACTGTAAAATCGAGAGGTTTCTACGGGATTCTCCTAATGCAGTAAAACACGTCTGTTCAGCTAATCGGTTTATTGCAAGAGAGCGTTACAAAAGAAACTTAAATCTACCTACATACTAAATTATTATTAAAATATCTATGTACCTACATCACACCTCTACGCTTAATTAGGAGACACATTAGGTAATTAACTTCTAGGACTTATAAACTACTCGTACTTATACATCAACAGTACTAAACTATAGGTAGGTACTTAAAGGAACTTAACTTCTAATTACACAGTTTCAATCAAACTCAAAACCATATCTTTGCGGTGGTTTACGAGTGCGCTCGGAACGTCTCACTGGCGGCACCACTGGCCTCTGAGGCGACTCGGTTCTAGCCGGCGTAGGTGGTGGCGGGGACGGCTGAACGGGAAGAGACTCTCGCTCTCTTAGTAGCGAATGCTCGCTCCTATTTCCTTCCCCCTTCACACTTAGTGGTGTTTGCGGCCCCGACACCACCTCCGGCTGCCGCACGACGACAACCTCTGTCCCGTCCTGCTGGTCCGTTGTCTGTGGATAAATAACACTGGATCGACTAGATCTACGCCTCATTTGATCGACATGTCTATTGAATAATTGACCGTTACCCTCTACGACGTATCTACGCGTACCTTCGTTAGCTACTACCGTACCTCGTAACCACTTATCGGTTGTACCGTAACTCTTAGCCCACACTGAGTCCCCCGGTACGAAGTCCCTCGCGACTCCACCGGCATTGTCCACCTGTCGCTGCTGCACTCTACGCACGCGGTCTTCCACGCCCCGATCACCACGCATAACATCTAATCTGGACCGCAACTGCCTACGTTGCAGCAACATAGCCGGACTCTGGCCCGTTGTACTATGTATGCTATTTCATTCTCGTCATTGCATAGATCGAGCGAGCACGTACGCATCGATTGCATATTTATTGATTGTGAAATCTATTTAACTACTTATTAAAAATGAAATGTGCTGTGTGTGATAATGATATATTTGATAGTGCGCAGTGTGGTTTATGTAAGAAATACTTCGGATTCTGTTGTGCCGGAATTTCTGAAATTGGCCACAGAAAACTGGGAGCAGACCGTAAAGCTGCCTGGAGGTGCCAGGCTTGCAAAAAGGATGCCTGTCCACATCACGCAGGTAAAAAGGATACCTGTCCGTCTCCATCTTCGAGTGAGCCTGTCACTCTGGAGTCCATCATGAAAAAGTTACAGGACATGGAGTTTACATTGTCCTGCATACCAAACATGATCCAAGACATCAAGGATATCAGGAAAGAGGTTGCGGACGTACAGGATTCCTGTAACTTCACCAGTGCCAAACTAGATGAGTATTCATCCCGGTTAGACGTGGTCGAGGGAAAGGTATCGGAAGTTTCAAGCTTACAGGAAAAAGTAACGTCACTAAGTAACGAAGTGGGAGGCCTGAAATGGGAAATTGCCAGTCGAGATCAATGGCAACGGCTGAATAACGTCGAAATAAAAGGCATTCCGAATAAAGCCAATGAAAATTTATTCAATATCCTAGATGACATCGGCAAATTAACGCGTTATCCAGTTGAAAAATCCCAAATTAATTATATTTCCCGGGTCCCAACGTTCAAATCTCAAGAAAAATCTATTATTGTGACCTTCGCCAACCGCTTCGTAAAGGAAGACTTTGTAGCTTCCGCCAGAGCATTGAAGACCATCTTGGCCAGTGACGTGGGTTTTAAGGACTGCACGCAAAAGATCTTCGTCAACGATCATCTTACGCCTGAGTACAAAAAACTTCTCACCGAAGTAAAAAATGTTCTCAAACCCAAAAACTACAAGTACATATGGGTGAAGTATTGCAAAATACATGTGCGTAAGGATGACAGTTCGAAAGTGTGCATAATTAATTCCCTAAAAGATTTAAACAAATTGGTTTAGTTAGTTGCATAGATAAAATAGTTCACCTTTTACTCTCGACTAGATGTTATTTGCTTTGTGACCCAGATTTTTCACCTAGATATTACAGCATTTGTTACATTAACCTTATTCTACCAATGACACACTCAGCAAATTATTGCACGTTTGCGCGCAAGCATATTTTTTTCGCGTTTTTGCAAATCAAACTTTTTTATACAATTAATCATGCTACATATTATTCATACCTACTCGACAAAATATTAATTATTATAGTTATAAATTGCTTATCACGTCTATTGAAAACTCATAAGAAATTGTGGTTTGATGTTTTACGCTTATTAATTTGTACTATTTATTCGTACTATATCGTTTTTACTTTGTTTCTTCATAAAAATGTTCTCAAATGGCTAATATAAATAAGATTAAATCATTCTACTATCAAAACGTGAGGGGTCTTCGTTCTAAAACTTTAATATTGAATCGTAATTTATGCTTATCTTCTCATGACATTATTCTTTTGACGGAAACATGGCTAATAGACGGCATTGCAGATTCAGAATTGTTTGATGACCGGTATGTAGTTTGGCGTAGGGACCGCGATTATCAGCTGACTGGACAGAGCCGGGGCGGTGGTGTTATTATTGCCACGCGCAGAGAATTAGCAGTGACACCTCGGGTCGATTTTAACTCGACTGCTGAGGATCTATGGATTACCCTCTCAATCAAAGATTTCAATAATAAATTAATTAGATTGCATATATGTGTCATCTATTTATGTGCTCAGCATAATGGACTCTCCTTTACAGAACAACTACATAATTTTTTAACAAAACTGGACGATATCATGTTGAATTTTCCTTTGGATAAAGTTTTGATTGTGGGGGATTTCAATATGAGCAATATTCAATGGTCATATCAAGATAGTACATTAATTCCATTTAACTACATTTCTAGCCATGAGCAATCTTTCGTAGACACATTGAATTTACATTCGCTTAACCAATATAATGGGATCCCAAATCACTTTGATAAAATATTGGACTTAGTCCTATGCAATGACTCAGTGACTGTTACAGAATGTGTTGATCCCTTAGTCCCCATTGATCCCTATCATAAGGCGCTGCATATATCTATAAATTTTGCCAACCTACCTTTTCTGAAGCCGGCCTCATCTATTAAATATTTTTTTAACAAAGGGGATTACGATAAAATAAATGCAGAGTTAACAACAATTGATTGGGAGATGGAGTTTGAGGGTCGATCTTTAGAGCAGTCTGTTGATTTCTTCTATTCTATCTTTAAGTCGCTGAGGGATAAATGTATGCCATCTAAACTGATTAACACTGACATGTATCCCAAATGGTATACACCTGTACTTAAGAAAGCCATAAAAGAGAAATTTAAATACCTGCGTAAATACAAACTATATGGAAACTTATCTCACCTCCACTCGTACCAATATCAAAGAGAAAGAGTTAAAAAACTTGAACATGAATGCTTCGATAAATATACTGAATCTGTTGAAATGTCTATTGAAGTAAATCCGAAGCATTTTTGGTCCTTTTCAAAATCGCGCACTACGTCCCATGGTATTCCAAGTAGTATGAAGTATAATGACTCAGTGATTAATGACGGTTCAGGCATTTGTAGTGCTTTTAGTGACTATTTCAATTCATCTTATCTTCAACCTAGTAATAACCGAACATCAAATTATACACAATTAGTTGATGTTAACGCTGCTAATGATATTGCTGCCGTGGAAGTCAATCCGTTGGTAATTAAAAACTTGCTCTTAAAGTTGGACCCTTCGAAGTCAGCAGGTCCCGATCAGTTACCAGCAACATTTCTAATAAATTGTGCGTCGAGCTTAGTCAAGCCTATCGTACTGCTGTTCAAGAGGTCTCTTGCGGAAGGCATTGTACCTACTATTTGGAAATCTGCATTTATCACACTTGTTTTTAAAAAGGGATCTCGAACTGATATTTGTAATTACAGACCTATCTCTAAGCTGTGTATACTATCAAAGGTATTTGAAAAAATCATTTATAGTCAAGTGTATTCAGCTTTAAAAAACTCGCTTAATAGTGCCCAACACGGATTCTCTCAACGCAAATCTACCGTTTCCAATCTAATACTGCTAAATGACTACATTACTGAAGCTATGGATAATGGATTTCAAGTAGATGTAGTGTATACAGACTACAGTAAGGCATTTGACAGAATTGACCATGACATACTTCTTATTAAATTATCTAATTGCGGAATTAGAGGTGATTTGCTAAGATGGTTCTCGTCCTACATTAACAATCGGTCTCAGGCGGTAGTTATCAATAATTACATGTCGGGGTGGGTGGACGTTCCTAGCGGTGTTCCTCAAGGATCGCTACTCGGACCTTTGCTTTTTAATATTTTCGTTGATGACATCAGTAAATGTTTTATCAATTCTAAATTACTATGCTTTGCAGATGATATGAAGATATACTCAAAAATTACTTCTATGGAAGATGCTCAGGCTCTTCAAGCAGACCTTTTACGCTTAGATGATTACTGTCATTTAAACAAATTAGATCTAAATCCTGCCAAATGTTTCGTCGTCACATTTACTCGTAAAAACCAAAGCTTACTTGCTCATTACTCATTGAAAGGACTTAGTCTTGCGAGGAAAACTGAGATGCGAGACTTGGGCGTCATCCATGACTCTAAACTACTATTTGATCAACATATTGATACAATTGTGTTGCAGGCTACCAAATCCTTAGGTTTCATAATGCGTACTTCTTCATGTTTCTCACGTGCCAAAACTTTTAAAATTTTATATTGTGCTTTTGTACGAAGCAAGTTAGAGTACGCCTCTCAAATATGGAATCCTAGGTATCAAACATATGTAGACCGAATTGAATTAGTTCAAAAGAAATTCATAAATTTTTTATGTTTCAAATTAAGGAATCCCTATAGTTCTTCATCTTACATCAATATCTGCAAGCAACATCACCTCCTGCCGCTTGTGATAAGACGTGAAATAGCTGACCTAGCATATCTCCTTGGTATAACTAACGGAACTGTCGATTGTCCCGAACTGCTTAGTAGAATTTCATTTCATATTCCAACAAGACTACGAAGATATTACCCTCTTTTATCTATTCCATCTTCTTCCACAAAATATCGCATGAATAGCTATCTATGTCGAGCAGGTAGGAATCTTAACAATCGTAGCAAAGATATTGATATTGATCTATTCAATTGCAATATACCTACGTTTAAGCGTAAACTTGCAAAAATGCTGATAGGCTGAGTGTGTTAGTTAAGTAATTAATTTATAAATTTTGTTAACCTTAGTGTATTAGTTTAAGACTATTGTAAAGAAATATAACAATAAAGCAATTTGTGACGTTTATGTGCGTATCTATATATCTATACTAACAATCAGTGCATTAGTGCTTTGACGGTACCTTCTTATTATATTTCTATTTGTGAAAACCTGTAATTGGCTCGTTTGTAAATTTTTAATTTTCTAATGTATTTAATGTAGCTGTTGGTTTTCCAATAAATAAATAAATAAATTTCTATATGCTAATAAAAATGTTTGTAATGCTGCATCAACGTCTATAGCGTCCCTATGTGCTTTTTTAATAGCCCGCTTGCATAATTTAACCGCGTTTTCGGCCGCGCCGTTCGATGACGGATGATATGCTGGAGAGAAAGATTGCCGTATTCCGTTGTGTTCCAAAAACTTGCTCATCTCTGAGCTCGTAAACGGCGGCCCTTGGTCTGAAACAACTTCCGTTGGCAAGCCAAACCTAGCAAAAATTGAACGCATTACTTTGATTACCGACGCTGCGTTCGTTTTCACCATTTCAAACACTTCTATCCACTTACTATAAGAATCCACCAGTACGAAAAATGTTTTACCCTGGTAGGGACCTAAAAAATCGATGTGTAGCCTTTCCCACGGCTGTGCCGTATAGGGCCACGGTTGTGGTGGGGCTCGTACCGGAGCCTGAGCTTCCATCGCGCATGTTTCACACTGCCGACAAATCATTTCTACATCGTTATCTATATTAGGCCACCAAACATAGCTGCGGGCAAGTGATTTGGTTTTGACAATGCCCATATGACTTATATGAAGCTGCTTTAAAACCTTTTCTCGTAAACTAGCCGGTATCACGATACGGTATCCCCACATAATACAACCGCAATCTATGTACAACTCATTTCGTTTATGAAAATAAGGTTTTACCTCTTCGACTTCACATGAAACTGGCCAACCAGACTGCACGTAAGCAAACACCCTTGTTAAAATTTGATCCTTTAGCGTTGCTTCTCTTACGTCACTATTCCTTATTGGTAAAAAATTTTCTACAAAATTTAAATAAGTTACTTCCTTGGTGCCGTCTGAAATTTCGCGCTCCTTTTGTGGCAACCGTGAAAAAGCATCCGCACAATTTTTAGCCGACGCTATGTACTCGATATCGTATGTATAACCTGATAACAAAATCGCCCAACGCTGTATCCGCGTTGCTGCCATCACCGGTATTCCTACCTTGCTACCAAAAATATAAGTTAATGGTTTGTGGTCGGTTCGCAACGTGAATTTCCGTCCGTACAGATACTGGTGGAACTTACGGACCCCATACACAATGGACAAAGCCTCCCTATCGATCTGCGCGTACGCTTTCTCGGCCGCTGTGAGTGTGCGAGACGCATATGCTATGGACCGCTCGCCTTCGCGTGTGAGATGCGAAATCACGGCGCCTATGCCCGTACCACTGGCGTCCGTGGTCAGTACCAGTGGCAGCTCCTGGGAGTAATGAGTCAGTACTTCACTCGAACTTAACGCTTGCTTAACTCTTATAAATGCCACCTGACACTGTTTGTTCCATTCAAACTTCACACCAGTGCGTAATAAATTATATAATGGAGCTAATATTGTACTTACATTCCGTATGAATTTCCCGTAATACATAACTAACCCTATGAAAGCCCTGAGTTCCGACACGTTAGTAGGAATCGGTGTGTTTTCAACCGCCTTCACCTTCTCCGGACAGGTATGTACGCCGTCTTCGCTAATAACATGCCCCAAGTAATCTATTGATTTCGCAAAAAAGCTACATTTATCTTTTCTAACTCGTAATCCGTGTGACTGCAACCGTTCAAACACCCTGTGTAAATTTTGTAAATGTTGCTCGTCAGTACTGCCCGATATAATGACGTCATCAAGAAAAACACCTACGAAAGGTAAATCACTAAACAACTGCTCTAACTTTCGCTGGAAGATTCCAGGACTCGACGATAAACCATATACTAACCGCTTAGGGGGAAGTGGGGCACATTGATACACAAAAATTCAAACTCCGTTTTAATACACAAATGTCAACATATTTGATCATTTTTTTTGCCGGGTGCATGGCCTGATATGTTAACTTATAATTAAGTTTAAAAAAAGCTGATAGAAACGAATAGGGAAAAAGTTATGGCGACTTTTATAAAAAATGGATTTTGTATCATTCTGCCCCACCGGTGGGGCACCTTGATACAGAGAGTGGGGCAGCTTGATGCGTATTTTATTTCCGTAAATATTATAATATTTTTTCAAAATAAATCGTTATATTACTTAAATTGACCAAATAAAAAGCAAATAATGCTTGGTATCTGAAAAAATCACGTTATTTATTAGTTATTATTCGTATTAACGATAATCACAATCAGCCTAATAATGAAATGAGCTAGGAAATAAAATTGTCATCAAAAATCTAGAATTTATCAAGATCTTAAACATATAATTAAACATAATTACTCAGTAATCAGCCTAAAAGTACTACAGAATTGGGCATAGTGAAATATAGAAATAACAAAATAAAATCCTCTATCAAAATTATAGAAACTTTTTCTTAAAACTTATAATCAAAAACATCACATAACTGAAATCCTAAACGATTTTTTCACATTTCTCTGCTTAACTTTAAAAGTCCGGACCATTTTCTATAATAAATGAGATTTTTAAGACTACTTTAAAATACTAACGGGGCACTTTAATGCACTAAAGGGGCACTTAAATACACTAACGGGGCAGATTGATACGTATCATTCTGCCCCGCGCTTTACTGTATCATAGTGCCCCAAGGGACTATATTCACGAAAAAGTAATTTATTATTTTTTAAATCAATATTGTATTAAATAAACATATTAAATAACATTTATTAAAGTATAAACGTACTTTTGGTAAAATAAAACTATGAAAACAACTAATAATATGGAGCTGAGACACAAACACATTGCTCTTAAAATTTTAGTTGTCGGTCCCAAAAACACGTTTGTGCCTGTAAAAGCAAAACGGCGAATAGGCGGCGAGCATCGTCACAACTATCATCCTTGTGGATGTCCTTGAGCGTTCTAAGGATGTGTCCGTGTGCGTATCGTTTTTCAGTATTTCAAAACAGGTACTGTGTCAATGTGCCCCGAGTATCAATGTGCCCCGCCTCCCCCTATACATAAACATACCCTTATGAGTGTTAATAACGGTATACTTCCTTGACTCGTCTAATTCAAATTGCGAAATGATCCATTTTAAAGCATTTTTCACCAAGGTTATTTACTTCGCTGTAAATGGGCATTTTTAACGAAATTCCTAACTCTGCCATCCATTGTCGGCCAAGTAGGAGGGTTTTCCCTTCTCTTATTACATATAATTCTAACCTCTTTTTCCTACCCTCATACTCAACTTCTGTCAAAATTACACCTTCGGGATAAACTAACTCCCCCGTATAATATCTGAGAGTTAATTTACACGGTTCCATTTTTAATCTATTAATTTTTTCCTTGTACAAATCATAACTAATGCATGAAACTGCGCTACCCGTGTCACATTCCATCTTAACTTCTCGCCCGTCTATTCTTACGCTTACTAAAATAGGTCTACAATCTGTCACGGTTAAGCGATTAATATTAACAATTACCTCGTCACTTAACTCGTCCTCTGCTTGACTCATAATACCCGTATCCGTATTCGCAACCACGCAGTACTGATCTGCCGTTATGTATGGGCAGACCCTCCGCAGATGACCTTGCTTGTTGCACACACGGCACACGTACTTCGGGAAACGACACTCGCGTGTATCGTGCGCAGCCCCGCATGCACCGCACCGACGCTGCCGCTGAGCCTGCTCCACCGGTCCCGACGACGACGCCGCGCGGCCGCCAAATTGCCCGGCGCCCGATCGTCGCGAACCTGACGCTGCGCCCGCACCACGTGCTCTCGCCGCCGCCGCGGACCGCTGCCCGGCCGCTGCCGCTCGCCCCGCACCGCGACTCCCGCTCGCGATGACATGGCACTCGGCGCTGCTCGTGCCGGCAACCACCACCCCCTGGCCTTGCATGACCGCCGCCGCGTCCCTCTCCGCCGCCTCCAAGCCCGTTGCTAACCGGTAGGCCTTCGCGAAATCCAAATGCTCTTCGGCAAATAAACGCTGCCTTATCATTTCACTGTAAATATTGCACGCGAACTGGTCCCGTAGATTTTCCATAAGGTTTGTTTTAAATTCACACGTAGTCGACAATTTCTTCAAGGCCGTCACATACTCAGCTATACTTTCCCCTGGCTTTTGTTTCCTGTGACGAAACTTGTACCGTTCCGCGAGTATACTGGGTTTCGGTTTTAAATGTTTTTGTAAAATCTCCGATAACTCTGCGAATGTCTTAGAACCGGGTTTGGACGGCGTACACAGATTCACTAGTAGTTCATAGCACTTAGCACCTATCACAGTTATTAAAGTTGGCACTCTTAAGTTTTCGTCTATATTATTCACTATGAAATACTGTTCGAGCCGTTCCGCATATAACTGCCAGTCATCTTCGTCGACGTTGAACTCAGCGATTTTTAACCCCCGACGCCCAAAGAGGGGTGTAATAAGTTTGACGTCGATGTCTGTCTGTCTGTCTGTCTGTCCGTCTGTGGCACTGTAGCTCCTAAACGCGTGGACGGATTTGGATGCGGTTTTTTTTAACTTAAAGCTGGTATTCCTGGGAGTGTTCTTAGGTATATAATATGCAAATCCGTTCAGCCATTTCAAGGTCATCAGCTCTTTTGTCGGCTGTGGTAGGGTTGTAGATCCAATATAACAGCAGATAATATATCGTGTTTGGATTCGTTTTGATCAGTGTTTAATTCTTAATATAATGCAATGGTGACAACAGGTGAGGAGCTGATGATGGAGTCAGAATTTCCAGCATACCATCCATTCTTGAAAAAATTAACAGCAGATATATCGTGTTTGGATTCGTTTTGATTAGTTTTTAATTTTTAATATAATGCAATGGTGACAACAGCTGAGGAGCTGATGATGGAGTCAGAATTTCCAGCACCCATTGTTGAAAAATGTAACAGCAGATAAGTATGTCGTGTTTGGATTCGTTTTGATCAGTGTTTAATACTTAATATAATGCAATGTTGACAACAGGAGAAGCTTAATATAATTATAAAGGTTTAAAGACTTCGAAATAAAAATTAAATTAAAAATTTAAAAAAACCCCGACTATAAAAAGTAACAAATAAAATAAATAGTATTTTGTCAACTAAACATCGATTAATATTTCATACAAATTGACAACTTTCATACAAACTTCATTTTGTCGGGGGACCGCGCGTATCGCGTATCATAACTAATATAATAATCATAATGTGATGTCAAAATTTAAAAAAATACCTGTGAAATGTTTTAATTCAATCGATAAGTATAATTAAAAATAGAATGTGGTCCCCCGACGAAATGAAGTTTGTATGAAAGTTGTCAATTTGTATGAAATATTAATCGATGTTTAGTTGACAAAATACTATTTATTTTATTTGTTACCTACTTTTTATAGTCGGGGGTTTTTTAAATTTTTAATTTAATTCCAATCGTCATCTTTCCTTGGCCGAATTGTTTATAATCACACGCGTATTAATACTTAAACAGGGTCACAATACGTCGTCGCCACTGTAAAATCGAGAGGTTTCTACGGGATTCTCCTAATGCAGTAAAACACGTCCGTTCAGCTAATCGGTTTATTGCAAGAGAGCGTTACAAAAGAAACTTAAATCTACCTACATACTAAATTATTATTAAAATATCTATGTACCTACATCACAGTAACTTTTTGAAGGGTAACGGAATAAAACAAACATTTTCACCAACTTATCACCCGGCGTCCAATGGAGCCGCAGAATGTGCTGTCAAGCTTTGTAAACGAGCTATTAAAAAAGCATATCGCGATGGAATAGATCTAGACGCGGCTTTGCAGACCTTTTTGCTGGCTTATAGAAACACAATACATAGCACGACAGGAGAGACACCTGCCAGGTTACTGCAGAGGCGCCATCTACGTTCGCGAATAGACCTCATACGAAACGATTACGCGTTGGAAAATAAGGTACGTAAGGCGCAAGAGAACCAGGTTAGGTCTGCGGGAGGGGTCGAACGAGGTTTCGAATGCGGTGACACTGTGTGGACTAGGGGATATGGCTCGCAGGATAAATGGTTAAAGGGCAAGGTAATCCAAAAAGAAGGGTCTAGGCGTTATAGTGTTGTGGATAGTGGTAGTGGTCAATGTTTAAAGAGACACGTAGACCAGATCAGACGAAGGTCGCGTTTATCAGATGCGCCATTTCCGGATGAAAATGTCGACGGAACAAGCGGTGTGGTCGGGTCGCCTTGCGAGCGGCGAGACGGGGCCGGCCCGTGCGTGCCGCAATCTCCGCCAGCCGTGGTGGATGGGAGTAGTGGAGTCACATCAGCGCCGCCACGCGTGAGTTTATCACCACCGCGGGGTGAAATACTGGAAAGTAGTAATAGAGCTAGCGACGCCGACGGCGTTGAGTCGATTCCTACCCAATCACTACAGGTTCAGCCACATAAGCAAACACGCCCAGTTAGAGATCGTAAAACTGTACTGCGTTACGGGTTCGAAATAGATTAAGTAACTTAAGTACCTAGTTTTAAGTCCTTAGTTAAGTATACATAGTTTAAAAGATTATTGTTCTTGTTAATTATTAAGTTGATTAAGTTTTATTAAGTTTGATATTTATGGTGGAGGTGTAATGTAGGTATTAGTTTATTTATAATTTATATGATGTCGGTAGTTTAAGATTGATTGATTTCTGTTCTGTCATATGAGTTGTCAGTCTGCCATTACACGTATAGCGATCTACTTGTGTGTTTTACTTCCTACATATTTAACACTCAGTTCTGCAGCTTTTGCCGTCAAAAAAATAAGAAACCTAACAGATGTTCAAACTGCTAGGCTAGTTTACTTCAGTTACTTCCATAGTCTTATGTCCTACGGCATTCTGCTGTGGGGGCATGCCACCGATTCTGAGCGCATCTTTATTCTGCAGAAGCGAGATAGATAGATAGAAATTCTTTATTGCACACAAAGAAATACAAATACAACTTAAGACTAAAACATTGTGCGCAAAGGCGGCCTTATCACTAAAATTGATCTCTTCCAGACAACCTTTGGAGTAGGACTAGTTTAGGAAGACTGTAGAGTAGAGCAGGGCAATAAATAAATACTGTAATTTACTACTTATTAAATAAATAAAGTGTACAAATATAGATAACAGTACAAAAAAAATATAAATAAATAGTATACATATATATAAAATACACATAGAAGCGACCTAATGTATTAGTTGCCATAAGCTTTAGAGAGGAGATGTGAATGCAATCTTCTCTTGAAGACTGCTAGCGACTCCGAGCCACGAATTTCAGCTGGGAGGTCATTCCAGAGAGAGATGGAGCGCACGGTGAAGGAGTGAAAGTAATAGCCAGATCTTGTAAATGGAGCCAACAGTTTTTTGTCCGAGTCGGAGCGAAGGTGACGGTTGTGGCTACCAGCAAGCCATTGGAAACGTTCCTTAAGATAGGGAGGGGACCGAGGATCATATAGGATGTTAAAGAGCAGGCTGAGAATATGTTTATCGCGACGCAAACGAATGGGAAGCCACTTTAATTTCCTCCTGTATTCAGACACGTGATCGAATTTGCGCAGTCCAAAGATGAAACGAATGCAGAGATTTTGTAAGCATTGTAGCTTATTCAGCAAGACTTCGTTGAGGTCAGTGAGACATGCATCAGCGTAGTCGAGGATTGGTAAAAGGAGTGACTGCGCAACTTCGATCTTAGTCCTCACAGGGAGCAAATTTTTCCACCTCTTCACACTACCATAAGCTGAAAACATTTTACGGCTGGTCTCGGTGATGTGGTCCAAGACAATGTTGCATCAAACAACACTCCCAGGTTTTTGACAGCTTTGGTGAATTCCAGAGTCATGCCATTAAACTCAATGCGCCTGAGACCACTAAGCTGCACTCGTGAAATCTGGCGAGACCCGCCCACTATAATGGCCTGTGATTTGTCAGGATTGACCAGGAGGCCATAGGATTGACACCACCGCTTGATCGCAGCCAGGTCACGGTTCAGCCCAGCAATGGCATCCTCGAGGTTACTCACTTCTGCCTGAGCGTAAATTTGCAGATCGTCCGCGTATAGGTGGAATTGACAGGAGAGGAGAGGAGTAATGGAGTTGATAAAAATGGAAAATAGGAGAGGAAAGAGGATTCCGCCCTGAGGTACCCCAGCGATAGCGTCACAGAAACTGGAAAATCGGTCATCCAGACGTATACATTGACGACGACCAAAAAAGTACTTGTGAAACCACTGCACTGCACCATCAGACACCGCGAGAGATTTCAGCAGAGCTAGGAGAATGTCAAAATCAACAGTGTTAAAGGCATTGCTGAAATCCAGCAGCACAATAATTGTCAAGAGCTGATTTGACATTCCCAAACGTATGTCATCAGCAACTTTGGTGAGAGCAGTGACCGTACTGTGGCCAGGGCGGAAGCCGGATTGGTATGGACTCAGGATATTATGGAGGCAGATAAAGGAACTGAGTTGATGGTAGACCAGGCGCTCGAGGACCTTGGAAAGGAACGGAAGGATGGAGATGGGGCGGAATTGACTAAGGAGAGAAGGATTACTGGTCTTAGGAATAGGAATGACAGCAGCAAGACGCCAGCAACTCGGACAGGTTCTTGTATGGAGGGAGAAGTTGAAAATGTGGCTTAGGATAGGCACAAGGAGTTCCAGACCCAGAGTAATCATTCTGCGACTGATTCCGTCCACACCCTCAGCGTTGGATTTAATCGCCAGAATATTTTTGCTAACTTCAGACTCTGAGACAGAACTAAAGGAGAAAGGGGTTCGAGTGGGGATAGAAGAGGATAGGGAGCTTAGGGTAGCGAGTTTAGAAGGAGCAGATAGAGATGAAGAGGAAGTGAAATGTTTGTTTAAGGAATTGATATCGGGATATGTGGAAGAAGAGGCTCTAGATTTGCCTATACCGAGGGAGTTGAGGAAGGACCACACCTTTGCAGGGTTTCCGTTTTCTACAGATGAGTATATATAGCGACGCTGAGCATCCCTGCACATATGACTACATCTGTTACGGAGTTGTTTGTAACGGAGCAGGTTGGAATCACTCGGACTGGATCTGTATCTGACCTTGGCAGCATTGCGTTTGGACATCACGCGTTTGATATCATCCGTTAACCACGGAGCAGGGAGATGTTTTAGTTTAACTGGTCTAAGGGGCGCGTGGACATCGAAGAGTTCAATAAGGAGAGAATTAAAAATGCTCATTTTCTCATCAATGTCGTCGACGTCAAAAACCGCATTCCAGTCAATGCTGGCAAGGTCAGACATAAATCGTTCCTTATTAATGCCGTTGAGGTTATGCTGCATAACCACCCTGGGTTTAGGCTTAGGACAACGAATCTTATATGAGAGGAAGATGAGATCGTGATAGGAAAAGGCTACGGCGGGAAATTGACCATGAGAACTCACATGGTCAGGAGAGGAGACTATAGCCAAATCTAGCAGAGAGGGAGCACAATTAGGAAAATGATGGGTTGAGGAAAAAGGGAGATGGTTGAGATTAAGGGAACGCACCATGGAACACAAGCGGTTGGCTCTGGAGTCTTGCTTAAGCAAGCAGGTATTAAAATCACCCATGATAATTGAGTGGTCCACAGTGGGGAGGAAGGTTTCGAGGAGGGATTCAAATTTATGGAAGTAATTTATGAGGAGGGAAGGACTATAGAACACCCCAAGCAGAACCTTAAGATGTCCAAATAGTACCTCAATGAGGAGATGTTCGGAGGACCCAGAATAGTCAGAAGGAGATTTGTCTAGGATATTAAAAGGAAAGTGGCTACGGAGGTAGATGGCTACGCCACCGCCACCTTTGCCAGTCCGATCATTGCGGATAAGATGAAAACCTGGAAGGGAGTAGGAAGTAGATGGAAGGCATGGCTTGAGGAACGTTTCAGAAACAAGAATGGCATGGACATTACTGTTTGAGGAGAAAGTGCTGGGGAGATCTGCATAGTGTGCTGGAATACTTTGCGCGTTAATATGCACCACGTTAAAGTTTTTGGGGAGTTGTCCAAACACGGACTCTAATTGCGAGTCTAACGCGAGACGCGAGGAGGTGCTGCAGAAACTATCGTCCGAACTCAAGGACAACGAGGAAGCTGACAGAAAATCTGGTTCGGTGACGCTATCATCGTCTTGTACAACCAATGACATCGCAACAATGTGTGGAAAGTATAAAAAAAATAAATAAATATATAATATAAATTAAACAAATGAGATATGTACTTAACTAACAAAAATTACAAACTACCTAAAAATTACTTTATATTTGTGTTACCCGCAAGAAGTGTGAAAGAGATCGAAAAAGAAAAAAAAAGTGTCATAAAATAAAAATCACAATATTTGCTAATTTATGCCTATGCCAGTCCAGAAACAAAAAGATGTTAGAAATTCCATATAAGAGTAACAATTTTTAAGCAATATTTAAAGCTAAAACTTGCATTCTTTATACTGTAATGTGTAACAGTAATAAGGTAATAATAATAATAAAAAAAAAAACAAAATATTATCAATAGAATGGCATCAAAAAACAAGAAAAATTAAATAACAAACAAAACGAAACAAACTTAGATTTAGCGGAAACCGCAGAAACAAAACGCAGCATGACAAGTAATGTCACATTGACAGTAGGTTGACAGGAGGCCGGTTTAATTTGTTTGTATGACGTTGACATTTGGATACGAGAATATATTATTGAAAAGTGCAAATAAAATCTCAAAATAGTCGGTATAACAAAACAATGAGTTACCAAGTAAAGAAAACCTGCGCCTCTGCCTCACTACCCTCTATTCTGAGGCTAGACTAAGGGGAAACGTTTACTGATGCCGCTTGAAGCTCTGCCATAGTTTCAATGGAATGTTTCACACCTGCAGCCGTTTTAATTATGATGCGCCCATCACGTGTCCAACAGCTGTTCACGCCAAACTTGTCCCGAGCCGCCATGAAGACTGAGTGCAGTGAAAGGGTCAGAAATTCCGACAGAGTGACCTTTGTACCCTTCAGAGCAGTTTTGCCATTCCACACTGCATCCCTGACCTCTTGGTCGGAAAACTTCACTACGATGGGGCGAGGCTTTTTTCCTTTTGCCTTGCCCATCCTATAGGACGTGCGGACACAAGTAATGTTAAGATCGGGCATTTTGATCTTGGCGGACAAGGTGTCCGCTACCAGTGCTTTAGTGTCCTCGTTGTCTAACTCAGGCAAGCCGTGCACGAGGATCATTTTACGCCTGGACCGCATCTCGAGGCGAGTAAGACCTTTGGAAAGGGAGCTAATTTCTACCTTCAATAACTTGAGTGCGTCGCAAACAAACGTCTTGAATGTGAGGAACTCCGAGTTGAGTGCAGCAATAGAGGTAGGGTTCTTCTTGTTAGCCAGATTCAGCTCAGCTTGGAATTCAGCCATCTTGGTGTTGAACATAGCAGTCATAGAGTCGATGGATGCTTGAACTTTCCTTACGTCCTGGTCCGATGACATGATGGAAGAGATAATAAAGGAGAACACTTCAGGCAGGCAACACAACAGAATTTACATAAAATTTACATTAAAATTTTGCTGCATATAATTTAAATGATTTTAAAAAGTGCGAGCTCTAAATTATGATGTTAGTAGAGCAACTACCCACAGCCGAAAAAAGCGAGCTATTCAATCTATTTATAAACTAGGTCCCAGGGAATCTCTCAGGGATGTTTTTAAGAATATTGACATATTAACACTAGCATCACAATACATCTTCTCAAATATAATGTATACACAAAAAAATCTAAACCAATTTAAACAACTAAGTAATATACATATTGTTAATACTAGAAATAGGGATAAATTAGTGCCTCATGCTAGTCGACTAAACAAAGTAAACAAATCGTTTGTGAGTCAATGTATACGCTTTTACAACAAGATTCCTGCTAGCATACGTAAACTAACCCCCAATAAATTCAAGATTGTTGTTAAACAAAAACTTAGTAAAAAAAAAAAAATGAAAATTTAAAAAACCCCCGACTATAAAAAATAACAAATAAAATAAGAAGTATTTTATCAACTGAACATCGCTTAATATTTCATACAAATTGACCACTTTCATACAAACTTCATTTTGTCGGGGGACCGCATTCTATTTTCCTTACGAATATTTTAAATTTTATTTGTCAATTCAATTAAAACATTTCACAGGTATTTTTAAATTTTTTTATGATAGGTATACTATAGTTTTGCGTACCTACCTAGCTACTTAGCGGTCCCCCGACAAAATGAAGTTTGTATGAAAGTGGTCAATTTGTATGAAATATTAAGCGATGTTCAGTTAATAAAATACTTCTTATTTTATTTGTTACTTTTTATAGTCGGGGGTTTTTTAAATTTTCAATTTAATTTTTATTTTGAATTTTTTAAACCTTTTTTATATAATTAATAATTATTATTATAAGCTCCTCCTGTCGTCACCATTGCATTATATTACGAATTAAACACTAATCAAAACAAATCCAAACACGACATATCTGCTGTCAATCAATCAATCAATCAATCAATCAATCAATCAATCAATCAATCATTTATTTGCATGAATACATTTACAGTCAGTACCCAGTCTGCATGCAGGCGTGCAAATGTTATATTAATATATAATTCATAAAGATTCTTAAAACTAAATAGGAAGGAAAACATGACAAAATGCAACTTATATTTCATTACAATTATACAGTTTACGTTAAATATTCTCTAACACTATAAAAACATTTTTCAATAAGCCATGAGGATAACTGTCGTCTAAAGATGTTATTATTATTTAATATTCTGATCTTGTTAGGAAGCCTATTATACAGGGTGTAACGGAAAGGGTTTATAATCCCGAAAGGGGGTAACTCTGGAAGGGGAAACAAAGCATATTCCAAAATATCAGCTCTCTAAGTCCATCCTACGATTTTTAAAACGCATTTGAATTGCAGACTTCTGCAACACATTGCCTGATATTGCCCATCACTATTGAGCAATCAGCTGTTAGGGTGATTGACCGCTGTCCCCACCGCTTTTACACCTATCTGTACGCCTGGCATGTCAAAGTGGGTTCCGCAGTAATTTTTCGTTTGTAAATAAAATGTCGTTTTTACATGTTTTTTGTAACATGATTTTTTTATTTTCATAAAAGGAAAATTAAATATAGAACATAAAACGCGTAAAACGTAACACATTCGTACGCGCGACGTAGTATGTACCTACTCTGTAAGTACGCCTTACGCAGAGCTGCTGGCTGGCCCTAATTAAAACTAAAATTCCTTTTTAAATCACTTGAAGGTAAGTCTGTCGATTTCTCGTTTACATTCCTAGGTTTTTATTCAAAGTAAAAAAAAATCGGTTGGTTTTTATTTTAAAGATTTTTTTTCTTGCTCAAAACTGACCAATTAAAAACAAAAAATCTTATTATCGGAGTGGTTTAGTGTTTCCACGCTACCAGGAAATGACGAATATGAAGAAGTTCAGACCGATAATTAGAAACCATTTTACAAAGGAACTCTAACCACCACTCGCGCTGAAAATTTGAACCAATAAGGATCAAGAAGATCGATAATTTGATAACGAAAGGACCAATGACATTATGTTGGGGCGTGACCAGGACTCTGGCGCAGGGCGGCGGGAGAGCGTTCGGAAAAGTTCGTATGGGCTCGGTCGGCGGTCGGCTCATTAATTTTCCTTCAGTCGCTCTCAATTCGTTGTCGCGTGTGCACTTGTGCTTTCGTATCTAATTGTGTAGTGGCTACCTTTTGCTTTCGCCATGTCTTATGATTCCAATTCGGAATATTATAACATGATTATGTGCGTTGGGTTTACCAACGGTGATTTAATACGGTGAGCGCTACATCGACGGGAGACCAGCTGATGAAGCTAGGCGCATGCCTTCGTACGGCTGTTTCAGTCGCTTGGTGAATCGACCGCTGCGGTCCCCAGACTTGACCCCGCTGGACTTCCTTTTATGGGGGCACATAAAGAATATTGTTTATGCCGTGGAGTGCTCTACTAGTGAGCAAATGGAGCAGCGCATTAGAGATGCGTTTAGTACTGTGACGCCGGAGATGCTAAGAAACACTAGAGCCTCTACCTACAGGCGAGCTGGTTTGTGCATCCAAGGACGCCATTTCGAACCATTTCTGTAAATGTAAGTAAAGTTTTAATTTATTTGATTAGCTTCGATACCTACGATGCGTTACGAACAGCTGTTTTCGTAGACACGCACGTCCTGCAGCGCCCGAGCCGCTTTAGGTAATTACACGCGCCGCGCCGCCGTTATATTAATAAAATTATTATTTAGATACCTACTGAAGCATAAAAACACTAATTTATCTTACTTTTGTTTCAGATTTGATACCTATGATGCGATTTACGAACGATTTTCGTAATACGCAAGTCCCACAGTCTCCGAGTCGCGCTTTACGTAAGTACTTAGGTCGCTGTCTTATCTAATGGTACCTACTGCAGCAAAAAAATACTAATTTATCTTACTTTTGTTTCAGATTTGATACCTATGATGCTTTATGAACAGCTGTTTTCGTAGAGAAGTCCCCCTGCCCCCGTCCCCGCAGCGCACGCGTCGCGCTTTACGTAAGTACTTAGGTCGCTGTCTTATCTAATGGTACCTACTGAAGCAAAAAAATACCTACTAATTTATCTTACTTTTGTTTCAAGATTTGATACCTATGATGCGATTTACGAACGATTTTCGTAATACGCGGGTCCCACAGTCTCCGAGTCGCGCTTTACGTAAGTACTTAGGTCGCTTTTTTATTAAATGGTACCTACTGAAGCGTAAAAACACTAATTTATCTTACTTTTGTTTCAGATTTGATACCTACGATGCTTTATGAACAGCTGTTTTCGTAGAGACGTCCCCCTGCCCCCGTCCCCGCAGCGCACGCGTCGCGCTTTACGTAAGTACTTGTGTCGCTGTCTTATCTAATGGTACCTACTGAAGCAAAAAAATACTAATTTATCTTACTTTTGTTTCAGATTTGATACCTACGATGCGTTTTACGAACGATTTTCGTAATACGCGGGTCCCAAAGTCTCCGAGTCGCGCCCTATGAACTGTTTTCAACGAAGACTTTTTGAACCATTTCTTTAAAAGTAGGTAACTTTGTTAGTTTTAATTCAATTTCAAACCTTACCTACCTACTCAGGCATTGCTTTTTTAATAAAATTAACGTGTAAATGGAACCACACATTTTGGATAGGTACTTACCTAACTTTTGTAACTACTTAAGTAGGTACCTTTTTTTTTTTCGTAACAAAAATTATTTTGTAAATTACTAATTTACTTACTTAGGTACGCCTATCTACTTATGCATAATGTCACTCATTTAATTTACTTTTGTTTCAGCTTCGATACCTACAACGCGTTACGAACGTTTTCGAGAGACGTCCGTCCTTGGCCGCGCGCCCGAGCCAAGGCCAAACGCTGCCGCCTCGGTCGGTATCCTTTGATAAAGCCACCGCTGCCGACCGGCGCGCTTTGAGCGTATGCGCGGCATGGCTTTGTGCAAGGAGAGAGAAGGAAGATGGGCGGGGTTGTCCTATGATGAAGAGAGAAGAAAGACGGGCGGGGCTAGTGATAGTGTACAGTGCCATATGATTAGACGAATGACCTCAATAGTGTTGGGACACGTTTGTTTACATTCTAAAATTAAAATTAATCAAAATTAAAAAAAAAAAAGTGTTTATTTTGATATGAAATACGGCTAGAAGACTTCTACATAATGTACAGAGTATGCCCTTTTCCGCTTTATAAACCCTTTCCGTTACACCCTGTATAACTGAATGCACATATAGTAACAATTTTTCCTAAAGATATATTTATTGCATATGGGATTATCAAGGATGGTTTGATAGTTCGAACGTAAATTCCTTCTGGATGTTTCCGAGAATTGCGAAAAGTATTGTGGGTGTTGTTTTACAAAGCAACATGCGTTTTTAATATACATACATGGTAGAGGCAGAATCTTTAATTCGTCAAAAAGTGGTCGACAGCTGTCAAGAGGCTGTGCATTACAAATTGCTCGGATGCATTTCTTTTGAAGTCGGAATATTATTTCTACGTCAACACTATTACCCCAAAGAATCAGTCCGTAATTTAGTACCGATGAAACATAACCATAATAGGCAGCTAGAGCTGCTTCTTTAGATACCGTTTGTCTTATTCTCCTAAGTGCATGCACGAACCGATCCAGTTTTTTACTTATATGTTGTATATGTGCTTTCCAATTCAAGTGTTTATCTATTATTATTCCTAAAAATATACAATTGTTTACCGTTTCTAATTTGTTATTGTTGTATTGAATGTTTAGTGTAGGGAAATTAGAGTTATAAGACTTGAATGTTATGAATTTGGTCTTTTTAATGTTTATTTGCAGTTTGTTTTCTTCTAACCAATGAATAACATCATTCAAAGCTTTGTTGATGTCTTCTTCATATTTTTTTATATTTTTATTCGTTTTTATTACGAGGGTTGTATCATCGGCAAATAATATAGTTTTATTTGATGTCGCATTTGGAAGATCGTTGATGTATAATAGAAAAAGAAGGGGCGCGAGGACCCCTCCTTGCGGGACACCAGTATTATTATGTTTATAATTTGACTCATAGTTTATCTTAGTTACTTTGTTGTTATTTTCATTAATTTTAGAGATCTGAGTACATTGCATTCGGTTCCCTAGATAACTTTTAAGCCAATCATATGCCTTGCCTCTTATCCCATATCTTTCTAATTTGCTGAGTAACTTATCATGGCTCACATTTTTCAAGAATGGATGGAGTGCTGGAAAATCGGGCTCCATCATCAGCTCCTCGTCTGTTGTCACCATTGCGTTATATTAAAAATTTAAATACTGATCAAAACGAATCCAAACACGACATATCTGCTGTTAAATTTTCCAAGAATGGATAAAAATTCTGACTCCATCATCAGCTCCTCGCCTGTTGTCACCATTGCGTTATATTAAGAATTAAACATTGATCAAAACGAATCCAAACACGACATATCTGCTGTTACATTTTCCAAGAATGGATGAAAATTCTGACTCCATCATCAGCTCCTCGCCTGTTGTCACCATTGCGTTATATTAAGAATTAAACACTGATCAAAATGAATCCAAACACGACATATCTGCTGTTATATTGGATCAACATTCCTACCACAGCCGACAAGAGCTGATGACCTTGAAATGGCTTAACCGATTTGCATATTATATATCTAAGAACACTCCCAGGAATACTAGCTTTAAATTAAAAAAAACCGCATCCAAATCCGTCCACGCGTTTAGGAGCTACAGTGCCACAGACAGACACACAGACACACGGACAGAGGCGTCAAACTTATAACACCCCTCTTTTGGCGTCGGGGGTTAAAAAGGTTTATTATAAAATCAACGATTATCTAGATGACTCAAATCCATGGGATTTACCTGCTCTTCTGTCAAGCTGTCTCTATTTAGCATAATTATTGAAATGTTAATTTAAATGTTTGTATCAAAGTGTTTTTGTCTAAGAATTTGTAGTGCCAAATTTGAAAAGAGCAACCCAACAGAGTTTCTTGCTAGATTCTTCTCTGGGGAAAACTGCACTCTTGCGAATCTAGCATTAACTTTAAAAAATGACCCGTCTTATGTGATGTCAAACTCGTCCTACAAGATTAAATAAACATTTCATTTCATTTCAAAACAATTCGATAGCGTGCTCACATCGAGGATGACTTCGGCGCGGTAAAATTTAATTCTCGCGCTCAATGTATCCTCGTGTTAAGCGCGGTTAGCAATACCGGACAAGCAAAATCTGAATGCCAGAACAAACCATACACGTTTTTGGTGTTGACGCGATGGATGATTTCCGCAACACAACGCAGCGTTGGCGTATCACAAAAGATCCTGCTGTTCAACACGGCCGCGCGTTGAGATGATGGATGATTTCCTAATAGTGAGAGTGAGCTTTTCTTAGATCTCATTGGTCAAACATTTTGAGGAAAGGTTGGTAGTAGCAAATAATAAATATCAGAAGTGAGCATACACTATCATGTTGAATAAGAAGCCAATTTTAAAACTATTCGTAAGCAGTTACCGTAGCACAGTTTGTTAAGCGGTCAGCGGTGGGGCTATATGGATCGATCGAAAGGACCCAGGTTCGAGTCCCTATCATGCCTGTAAAAATGAGCTAAATCATATGTTTTTATTTATTTTCTAAACGTAAAATGAAATAAAGAATTGAATATTGACATTAATGTAGAGTAGAAACATATATACATATAATACCTATGTACCTAGGCTAAGTACATCACGTATAAAACTATCATGCTTTAACCAAATAAACCAGTTGTAATCAATCAGTCTTGCTGTTTACTTTACTCTCCCGACATCCCACCTTTAGATGGCGACCCGTGCCATACTTGGCTGCCGCCGATCGGTTTCTTGTTACGAGTAACGAACTGTATGCAAGTTTTTTAAAAATGGATAGATTTATAATAATCGATTTGACACGCTGCTGCGTAGTGCTCGCGTTTTACAGTGATTATTTGAAGATCGTGGAAAAATGTGTAGGTAATTCACGCGTTTCTCAACCAGAAACCCGCAACGTTGTGACTCAAGTGGGTTACGAAAATCAAAATACTGTAAACACTTCTACGTCGATGTTAGATCATGTGAACAATTTGAACTGGTACACATTTCTTTTGTTGCTGTTAATTGTGGCGGCGTGTTTATTTCTCATAACAAGGTACATAAATAAATGTGTTAATAAACGTATCGAGCGACGTGCTGGGGCCCAGGCGCTGAGGCTGAGGATGGCTGTACGCGGCAGTGGAGGCAACGACAAATAGTGCGGAATTCGGCAATAATATGAAAGTGCGTTAACGTAAGTTGCAGTGAGTGATTCGTATATGGTAATATCCGTAATATGTCCAAAATATCAGTGCGTGCATCCCGGAATTGGAACCGCGAGGACAATATTTTATTTTAGAATAAGTCACAGTATAAACATGGTGTAAACAGTAATAATGGTAAGAGTATGTATTAAATTTTATTACTTATAATGTAATGGATTTAGAAGAATTTGATACCTTGCTGAACAATTTAATTAAAAGATGTAGGAACCTATCTAATTAAAATTAGTAGGTAGTAAAAGAAGGATCGGAAATATAATTATTACTAAGTTGTCAGAAGCAAAAACATTGCGAGAAAAATATACTGTACTGTTAAATAATACTACTGAGTATTTAATTTGTGACGGTAGTAGGCAAGCGTACCGCGTCTACCCACCACAAACCGACCGGACGGGCGGTTGTATCCCTGCGCCCGCGCGCACCCCGCGTTCGCCCGGCATCGCGCCGCTACATCCTCCGCGGCTACCGCACCCCGCTACCGCCTGATGACGCGGACTCCGCTCGGCTCAGCGTGACTCACGCACAGCACGCACCGCGCCGTCGCAACCCCGCACCGCTTTCGCCCTGGCCATGGCCTATATAAGGCGGGCCCCGGCTACCACCAGCTCCCCCCCTGCTCCGGCAGGGCGCGTGGTCGTGGGGTGCCCCCTCGGAGATGACAGCACTGAGGCCCCTCACTGTGCCCCCCTGCCTCGCGGCAGGGCGCGTGGCCTTGAGGTGCCTCCACCAGTGCCGGACCGTCTTCGCGGGATCGCCTCCTCCCTGCTTGATCGGTTCGCTGGGCTTCCCCCATGGGTTCCACCTGGCGGGCCAGATCGCGGAGTGAGGCAGAAGAGAGAAGACGGACCTTCGGATTGACCCGCGATAGCTGCTACCTAAAAGTGTAAAACACTGGTAAGGTCTCCCCTCGCGCCTTACGGCGCGAGAGAAGAAAGTCACGACTGCCACCGGCTCAGAGTTTTCCGTTTAAGCTCTCCGAATAGAGCTCTCGCGATACCCCTCTCTCTCCCTTACCCCCCTGGGTTGATTAAGACCGCGTACCAGTATCTGGATCGCTGGACCAACCCAATCCCATCTTCCTTTCCCCTTGGGTTGATTAAGACCGCGTACCAGTATCTGGATTGCTGGACCAACCCAAATCCTATCTTCCGTACTCCCGTGGGTTGATTAAGACCGCGTACCAGTATCTGGATCGCTGGACAAACCCCGAAACACCTTCCCGTTACCCTAGGGTTGATAAAGACCACGTACCAGTATCTGGATCGCAGGACCAACCCTATTCCCGTCTCTCTCGCTTGGTTGATTAAGACCGCGTACCAGTATCTGGATCGCAGGACCAACCAGGTTCCTTTTACTCCTGTCTAACCCATCCAACCCGCGCCGTACGATTGCTTAACGCGGACCCGTAAGGCCGCCTTTGAGTTTCTCGCGCCGCGCGTCCCGGCTACACCGAGGCGTTCCCATAACGTAGTAGAGTCAGTCAGTCCGTTTAAACTTTTCCCCGTAACGCGCTGAATAAGCGTTTACAAACCCAGGAGCAGCTGTCCGGTCCGGTAAGTGTTTTTATGATTAAAACACACCTCATGGTTAGGTATTTAGGCCTTAACTTCCTTCACGCTCTTTAATGAAGATACGTTAATACGTTAATGAAGATAAAGTACTGAAATTACTACCCCGTTTCATGAAAGGTAAAGCACTACTATGGCACAGAAACAACAGGCATTCGTGGGAAACCTGGGAAGACTTCGTGCAGACTTTTAAAGTGACCTTCCTACCGAGTAACTACGACAACGATCTACTAGGCAAAATCGTAGCGAAGAAACAACATTATAAACAAAAGTTTATTGACTACCTGATTGAAATACAAACGCTTATGAGAAGGTATGGTCGAATGTCAAAAGAAGAAGAAAAAGATAGAATTTATGAAAACATGGACACCCGGTATAAATTTTATATTAAACGACATGAATTCGCAACCATTAACGACCTAATAACACTGGCAGCCGATTTTGAGAAAATTAATTCAGACCGGATAGCAAGTATACGACAAAACTCAAGTTCAGAATCCGACCAACAAACAACAACCGATCAGAAGAAACCAACCGAACAAGAGGTAAAGCCAAAATATATAAACCAGTACGACCAAAAAACCCACTGTTGGAGTTGTGGCAAACAAGGACACTCATCAAGAGAATGTTCCGGCAAAAAAATCCTGTTCTGCAGCACATGTGGCAAATTGGGAATTAAAAGTACCAACTGCTGTAAGATACCGAAGAAAAGCTCCGAATCTATAGTTGTAAGCCAAATGGAAGTAGACAACCGTCCGTTTAAACAAATCACCATGTGTAAATTGATAAATAAATTAAATTTAAATAATAATATAGAAATATATGATCCCAATAAAATTGCAGAAACATTTAATGACTATTTTGTAAACATTATAAATAATAATTGTTTAACAAATACAGATAACTCTGATATTGATCTTATAAATTCAAAACAAAATACTATGTTTATCAATCCGGTAGGAGTTCATGAGTTAATTAAAATTGTTAAGTCTTTAAATAATTCTAATGCTGTGGGTTATGATGACATTTCTACCAAAGTAATAAAAAATAGCATATCTGCATTTGTACAGCCCTTAGCTTACACTATCAACCTTTCATTGATACAGGGTATTTTCCCTAACATTTTGAAACAATCTATAGTTAAGCCTCTCCACAAAAAAGGTGATAAAGCTTTAATGGATAATTACAGACCGATTACACTAATACCAATATTCTCAAAAATATTTGAAAAGGTCATGTTCTTAAGAATGTCTAGTTATCTTGAAAAAAATAACATCATAAAAGATGAACAACACGGATTTAGAAAAGATAAAAGCACATCATTAGCAATTTTTAAATTAGTTAAAAAAGTTACTCATTGCTTAGATAATAAGAAACCAGTATCTGCACTATTCTTAGATATGAGCAAATCATTTGATTTCGTTTGCCACGATAGATTATTAAAGAAAATAGCTAAATATGGAATTAGAGGACCAGCTTACAACTGGATTCAATCCTATCTACTAAATAGAAATCAATGCGTGGAAGTTTCAAATTTTTGCCCTATTACTAAGTCCTCATTGACATTCCGATCGAAATACTTACTTAATAAGTACGGTGTCCCTCAGGGCAGTATTTTGGGACCTTTACTGTTTTTGCTGTACATTAACGACTTACCAAATGCTCTCTCACATGAATGCATCCTATTTGCAGATGATACTACTGTTATTATTGAAGGAACAGACATGATCTCATATGAGTCAGAAATAAATGAAACACTTAGTAAAACAATTGAGTGGCTGAAACTTAACAATTTAAAAGTTAATTTAGAAAAAACTAAGTTTATGCAATTTACTACACATCAAAGATCACCTCAAGTATTAAATATTAGTTACAATAGTACTCAAATAGAAGAACTCAATGCTATAAAATTTTTAGGTATTTATATTGATAATTTATGTAAATGGAGTAACCATATAGATAATATTTGTGCCAGGTTGAATAAGTTTGTATTTGCTCTGAACCGTGTAAGTAAAGCTGTATCCAAACAAGCTGCCTTAACAGCTTATTACGGCTATGTAGAATCTATTTTACGTTACGGTATAGTTATCTGGGGTAACTCTACAAATATAGATAAAGTATTTATTAAACAAAAGCGTTGTATTAGAGCGATTTTTTGTATGTCTAGAGTTGAATCATGCCGGCCTATTTTCAAACAGCAAAATATCTTAACTGTACCTAGTATATACATAATGGAGTTATGTTTGTTCGTCCATAAAAATAGATCTCTTTTTCGACTGACTAGTGACTTCTCTACACGTAATATAAGATCTAAATATAAATTTAAATTACATCGATCTCCCACTAAATTAACCGTTGTCTCAAAGAACTGCTATACAATGTGTGTCAAAATCTATAATAAGTTACCGGACTGCTTTAAAACATTAGAACTGAATAAATTTAAAAAGAATATAAGACTATGGCTTGCCGAGAAATGTTTCTACAGTGTTTTAGAGTTTATGGATTACAAATGTTAAGTTTTAGGTAATATTGTTGTAAAATAGTTAATTATTATAGTTGTAGGATTTAGATTAAGTATAGAGATTTATAATTCAATATTTAAAAATGGTTTCATAACCACGTTTATTGTGAATTGTATACGCCTGTAAAGGCAAGATTATAGTGAGACTATTTTTATAATGCTATGTGAACTGCATAATGTAACCTATAATTTATACAATAAAGACTATTCTATTCCATTCCATTCCATTCCATTCCATTCCATTCCATTCCATTCCATTCCATTCCATTCCATTCCATTCCATTCCATTCCATTCCATTCCATTCCATTCCATTCCATTCCATTCTATTCTATTCTATTCTATTCGATACACAGTATGAAGCACTTATCGACACCGGCTCAACAAGATCATTTGTTACTAAAGAAATATTCCAGAGATTTAGAAACACCGGTAAGAAATCAATAAAAGCCGATGAGAAAATAATCGTAGGCGACGGATCTACAGTGCACATCACCGAAGTACTACAGATCGAAATCACCATCGACGGTAGGAAAATAAAACACCGAATGTTCTACCATCCACGGATAGTAAGAATACTGATCGGCATGGATATCCTGATACGATTAGGAGTACAACTAAAATGGCCGCAACAAAACAAAACCATAATAAACGAAGTAGGATTCATCGACACCCTGTATACATCAGAGTCGAAACGACCCGAAACGTTATTGCAGAAAAACAAGAAACAAACTAATCCGAAAATAAAGCAACCGAAAATTAAACCAGAAAACGGAAACTCAGACTGGATACAAAGAAAAATTAATGAAGTCAAATTAACCAAGAACCTGGACTACAAGATTGAAGAAAATAAACTATACCGAAACATTAAAAACAACGCATATGGACCACGGCAAAAAACATTCACCGAATGGAAACTATGCGTACCGACATCCGAAAGACATAGCATCATAAAACAATACCACCATGAGTCAACAACTGGACACTTGGGCACAGCTAAAACCCTAAACCGCGTTGCCCAATGTTACTACTGGCCCGGGATGTATAAAGATGTCTCTAAGTTCGTGAGGAATTGCATGGTCTGCAAGGACAACCCAACACCGCAATCGTCGAACAAATACAAACCACCCATTGTATGTTTCAACAAAACAACCAATCCGCAAATTCCCCAACGAATACCAAAACCGCCAGTCACAACGACAACCGAAGCCAAATCAACCAGCCCGACGACGACCGAGCCACCGGGGGTGAGTTCAAGTCGTAGGCGGGGTGGTGCACCGTTATCGCCGTCTCCGTTACCAGATGATGAACACAAGTCCGGAAGAAGACACCGCCGATCTCTCAATAACTCGCGTACCTACACCGAGCAGAAGAACGAACCAAGTAGGGACCGCGATAAAAAAATTACATGTGATTTCTAAAGTCCGAGTAGATTTAAAAAAAAAAAACCGTTAATTTAGATATAAAGTATTATATCTGTGTAATTAAAAATAATTAGCCGAAAATAATAAGATTAAAATACATACCAAAAAAAAACCTGTAGTTTATGTTTATATACCGTAACAATGTATTCATCCAAATCCATAAAATGATACCTAAAACACTTCATAACACATCACTTATTAATAACGCCACACTATATTCATAATGTATTCACAATTGTAAACACTGGTTTAATTATGAACACTGCAGCGAAACTTTTATTTTAATTAACACACTGATATAGGAAAGACAAACGACCCCACCGATCCGTCGGGAATCCGATTTGTTACTAAGAAATGAAGGCGAAACGCATAGTTAAACCATTGCTGAAACACTAATTAATCACATAACCGGTTATTGTTATTAAATAACAAAGTAACTAGTGGTACGTATACACAAGTACATAAGGTGTAGTATTAAAATACCATAAAATTATAGTAACAGGAAATGTTAGTAGAAGTAACATATAGGACACAAATTAGGTAACCTAATCAAAGCCCACTTACCAAATCTTTTTAGGGAAAAAGGGACAAAATTAGGCAATAACATTTTATACAACTACCGTCGTTTAAATTAAAAAAAAACAAGTAAAATATAGTGTAAAAAGTAAGGGAAAAGGGAAATAGATATAGTAGGATAAAGTAGATGATTTAAGAACAGGAATAGTTAATGATACAGCCATGTAATTAGTATTAATGGTTAGAATATAATAAGCAAAAACAAAGCATATTAAATACCCTCCGACGTGAGATAACAAGTAAGTTGTAAAAAAATAACCATTTTTAAGATTAGTTAAGCACATATACAGTAGAAAACCAATAGTTTAAGACAAAATATGTAACCGGAAGGGAAAAGGGACCAACGTAGATAAGTAGAAACAAAATAAATGTAAGTTATAAACCCCATACAACTGTGAACCTGTGAGTAATATGATACCTAGTTACCGCGGTAAGAATATTGCTATGAAAATTAAATAAGGCACTTGCAGTCGCTCATCGAGAACATTCAACGCAACTTTGCTAATACTTTTTCGTGAGGCGCCCGCTCATATTAGAACAATAGGTAATCAATATGCAATCACAGGGGGTGTAGTAATTTAGAGAAAAGATTTGTAAAAGAGTTAGATTAAAAAAAAAAAGTAAAATAGTTAAAAATTTAGAAATAAAAGATAGGGGCAACATGATTACAACCGGGTTCTATCTAGAACCATTGCTATATGCATATGTTTATTCATGTATGAGTTTGCCCGAAACACGTTTTAGATAATAACGTAAGGAAAATAGTAATAAAACAAGTTTAGCTAATAAATAAAATCCAGTTTATACTTTAACGTTTGTACTGTAACATAGGCACCGATGATGGTGATTTTTCCGCTGTACGTAAAAATCTTCAAAAGAAAGGGGGGAGTGTGACGGTAATAGGCAAGCGTACCGCGTCTACCCACCACAAACCGACCGGACGGGCGGTTGTATCCCTGCGCCCGCGCGCACCCCGCGTTCGCCCGGCATCGCGCCGCTACATCCTCCGCGGCTACCGCACCCCGCTACCGCCTGATGACGCGGACTCCGCTCGGCTCAGCGTGACTCACGCACAGCACGCACCGCGCCGTCGCAACCCCGCACCGCTTTCGCCCTGGCCATGGCCTATATAAGGCGGGCCCCGGCTACCACCAGCTCAGAGTTTTCCATTTAAGCTCTCCGAATAGAGCTCTCCCGATACTCCTCTCTCTCCCTTACCCCCCTGGGTTGATTAAGACCGCGTACCAGTATCTGGATTGCTGGACCAACCCAATCCCATCTTCCTTTCCCCTTGGGTTGATTAAGACCGCGTACCAGTATCTGGATCGCTGGACCAACCCAAATCCTATCTTCCGTACTCCCGTGGGTTGATTAAGACCGCGTACCAGTATCTGGATCGCAGGACCAACCAGGTTCCTTTTACTCCTGTCTAACCCATCCAACCCGCGCCGTACGATTGCTTAACGCGGACCCGTAAGGCCGCCATTGAATTTCTCGCGCCGCGCGTCCCGGCTACACCGAGGCGTTCCCATAACGTAGTAGAGTCAGTCAGTCCGTTTAACCTTTTCCCCGTAACGCGCTGAATAAGCGTTTACAAACCCAGGAGCAGCTGTCCGGTCCGGTAAGTGTTTTTATGATTAAAACACACCTCACGGTTAGGTATTTAGGCCTTAACTTCCTTCACGCTCTCCTAGAGGTCCCGGTCATTATTAAAGTGATAAAACCCACGTTTGTGAATTAGCATAAGAGTTCATTAGAATATATAACTTTTGTTAGTTCCATCCCGCCTTTTATTTCGCCTTCTAACGCCATCGAACACTCTATCCGCTACCCTCAGACAAGTTGCCGGCCTCGAGCACAGCCCGTGACATACTATGGGTCAGCAAAATCAAAGCACGAGGTCTTCCCCCGGGAAACCCCGTTACAAATTAATGAGAAAAATGAAACAATTTTAAAACAAGTTGACGATTATACGAAAAATTTTGAAACTTTGTATAAAGAGATAAGTATTTTGTGTAGCGAAAAATCAGAAACAAACATCATGGAGTTTGACCTGAAAACTGCGCTCAGTTTATTACCTGTTATGATGGACGATTTGTCCAACACTAAACAATTGATCGATGGTATTGATTACTATGATTCCATTTTAAAACCAGAATCAAAGAAAATGCTAGTGAACTTTGTACTTAAAAGTAGATTGTCGCAAAGTGCAAAATTAAAATTGGGGTTGAAATATCATAGTGTCACTTCTTTATTAAGTGACATGCGAACTCATTTATTGCCACAGAAATCTGCAGCTTCGCTTCAAAAACAATTATTAAATTTGAGGCAAAATGAATATTGATGAATTCGCAAAAACTTTGACCGAAATGTTTGTAGATTTGACGATTACGCATTCAAATAATAACCCCGAAACATATGAAATTTTAAAACCTATTAATGAGCGTCTCGCGATCAAACACTTCGCAGAAGGGTTGCGTAATCGCCGATTGAGCACTATTGTTTCAGCTAGGGACTACACTTCCCTCAAGGATGCCATTCAAGGAGCTATTGATGAAAATATAACATCGAATTCGGTACAGTCCAGTGAGATTTTAACCATGGGACCTAATCCATCGTTCCATTATACAAACAGGCCTACTCGCTTCTCAAGGGCGCGCACCAACACTAACTACAGAGGTAGGTAGGTATTTTAATACAGGTCATTCAGGGTATAAAGGCGGCAACCAGAGTCGCCCTATGTACAGCGGTGCGCCGCCGAGCAGTCGACCGAACCGTCCATGGGTTCGTGGCGGACACTCACGACCGAAGACGCGAGGAAATTACACAGGTAATCAATCTAATTATTACCAAAATAGGAGTCGATATTCACAAAATATTCGTGCGTACGAGCATCAAGAACCTTCAACGTCTACTAACACTACTGAAAATCTGTTTTTTTCGGACTAACCATACCATTTTAGCTTGTAATAATGTATGTCATGTAAAAATTCCAATCATTAATAATGAAATTTCAACATATCCCTTTCACGACGCTCTTATATGATCGTGCGTTAAACTTCAAAAAAATATTTTCGCGCGCTCAATCAACTTTACGCGACCCGGACGGTGCCACATGATAGTGCGTTTAATATAGTTTGAAAATAGCCGCGAAAGTTAAACCTGAGTGAAGTTATTACGGATCACCGTCCTTTTCCAAATGGCGGTCCAGCTGGTCGACGCGCGTGGAAAAAGTAAGTAATGATTAAAAATATTTTAAATAGTGATTGACTACAGTGTTTGTGTGATTTTAAAAGGTAATGAGTCCAAGTTAAATAGACAACTATAACTGAGTGCGAACTTCAATCGGTCACGAAGATATTGGGTCGCCGATTCAGACACGCACGAAAGTGCGAGTCCGGCTTTAATGAATCTATCGAATTCTTTGCTGAATATGAATTAAATCTATTTTTTTATGTTATAAATTTCTATAAATTATCAAAAAATCTTTTTTTTTTGTTTCAGAGAGAAAATTAACCTCAGAATACTTACTCGAATTGCTAGGAGACGGGAACAAGTCTAAGATAGAAGATCTGGAAGATGACGAAACTCATGAAGAGGAAGGCATTGAGGCTGTACCAGATAGGGTGGCGGCGGGTCAGTCATATTCGGACGACGAAAGTTCTAACAGTGAGCCAGAAGAAGCTACTAACATTCAGGTACCTGAAAGAATAACTCCTAGTCTAAATGCAGTCTGTACTGAATCTCAACGTGGTCGTGAGGTATCACGAAGAGCTCGAAGGGTTTTGGAACGAAGTCGAGGTGTCTCTCAACGTGGCCGCTCTGTAAGTCGCGGACATCAATTACCTGGTCGCTCTTCAAGCGCACTCAACACATCTCGTGGTACTTCTCGGCACCGCACGAGGCACCGCACCAGTAGAAATGATCAGCTGCCTGAATCATCTAGTACTCCGCCACGCAACGATCGCGTTCAGTCTGAGGTAGCCCAACGCGACAGGGATCCGTCTAGGCGAAGGCTATGGAAATGTATTCCGTTTGACCAAAAAGAACACAATTTTCCGTCACGAGAACAACAGACCATTAGAACGCCTCAAGAGTACTTTGAGGACTATTTTGATGATGCATTTTATGAAAAAGCTAAAAATAGCTATCATTTAAGGAAAACAGGGAGACTTTTACACACAAGTGCTCGTTTGTACAAAATACACTGTGAGACGGCTCGCGTACATAGAGGTCAAGTTTTTGACTTACTACAATTCAAAATGCAAGTACCTGACTGCCTTACCAACACACCTGATCGTCCAAGACTAGACCAAGATCCTGACGAAAACATGGAAGGGATAGAGACCCAAGGTCCAGAAAACGTCGATCCCAACATTCCAAGTGCTCGTTTGTACAAAATACACTGTGAGACGGCTCGCGTACATAGAGGTCAAGTTTTTGACTTACTACAATTCAAAATGCAAGTAGCTGACTGCCTTACCAACACACCTGATCGTCCAAGACTAGACCAAGATCCTGACGAAAACATGGAAGGGATAGAGACCCAAGGTCCAAGAAACGTCGATCCCAACATTCCAGCGAAAAGATACCGACCAGCTAATGTACCTTCAGAGGCGAAGCGTCATGACGGTTATGAACATTACCCGGTATTTGATGAGATCGAAAATCCTCGGTTCTGTAGAATAGAAGGGTGTTCAAGCCGATCCAACATACGATGTAAAAAATGCAACCTGTATCTCTGTCTTAACAGAAAGGGCAACTATTTCACGTCGTTTCATAAGCAACAAATAGAGGCTAAGTTTTCTAAGATTTTATAGTAAGAAGTACAAAGTGATGGAACCAAAATTTTTTAAGAAATTATTGATTTCAAGAAGTGTTGTTAATGTTTTTTTATTAAAATATTATATGATTACATAAACTAATAAATAATTACGACTAAACAAACCTTTTTATTCCTCTGAAATTACAAAAATATAAATAGAAAAATTACACCTAAAAAAATTCTAATAGACAAGTTAAAGCCGATATCGCACTATCGTGACATGGGGTTTTCTCAGGGGGGGAGGGGGTGGGAATTTTTTAATTATTTTTCTCGGATAACATAAAGCTTAGGTATAATGAATCTATCATTGAAAATCAACTACACAGACATTTTTTTTTCCCGGCCTGAAAGGGATATACTTGGTTAGTAGATACAGGGGCATCTATATCAGCAATAAAATTACAGTATGCCGAACAACAAAATATTCCATTGCACAAAGGTAGCATAATCATAAACGGAGTAGGAGGCAAAGTTCGGGCTATTGGATATGTCATTCAATTAAGGGTCGATAAACTCACTTTGACTCACAAGTTCTATGTATTTGATACTTTACTATGCGGAGCTCAAGGAATTTTAGGCCAAGACTTTTTAGATAAATATAACAGCGTCTTGGACTTTAACACAAAAACATTAACATTAAATTTTGATGAAAAAATTGTAACAATGCCTTTATTAATGAATGATAATAAATCAAAAAATATTTTTTGTATACCAGCTCGTTCAGAATCAATTCATTTTATTTCAACTAATAAGGATGAGGAATGTTTAGTTTGTGCGAAGGAACTTAGTGACGGAATATTTATTGCAAGCTCTTTAGCTACACCTGTTAATGGGAAAATACCGATTCGGATGTTAAATACGACAGATAGTAACTTTACTTTGACTAATATAGAGCCAGATATACACAATGTTGGTGATTACGAAATATGTAGTTTTGAATCCAGCCAAAAGAACGCAGATCGAGTCAAAAAGTTATTTTCTTTGCTACAGTTAAATACATTGAATAAAGAGGAACAAATCTCTATAGAACAACTGTGTGCAAAATATTGTGATATTTTTCATTTAGAAGGGGACAAGCTTACTACTACACCTATTTATAAACATACTATTAAATTGAAGCCAAATACAGAACCAGTCTATAGTAAACCGTATAGGTTGCCATATTTCCAAAAAGACGAAATTGATAAACAAATTAAAAATATGTTGGATGAAGGGATAATAGAAATGAGTCAAAGCGATTGGTCTAGCCCTTTGCTTTTAGTTCCAAAAAAGTTAGACGGTAGTGGGCAAAAGAAATGGAGATTAGTGATCGATTATAGGAAAATAAATAATTGTATACAGGATGATAAATTCCCATTTCCGAACATTTCTGAAATTTTGGATTCTTTGGCTGGTAGTGTTTATTTTTCTCATTTAGATTACACCAGGGATACTACAATGTTGAATTAGACCCAAACTGTCGCAAGTATACATCATTTTGCACTGGTTCAGAACAATACCAAATGACTAGGATGCCAATGGGTTTAAAAACCAGCCCTAGTTCATTTTCAAGGATGATGACTATAGCTTTATCAGGGCTTACTCAAGAAAAATGTTTGATTTATTTGGACGATTAGATTTGTTTGGGGAAAAATTTAGATCACCGTAATAAAAATTTATAAGATATATGATAGCGCAAGCTAAATTTATTTAAATCAAAATTAATTATTTGCATGTTGTTGATTTGTTTATTTTAAATTATTACGTTACTATAGTTGATTTTCCTTTACAAATAATTGATTATTGAATTACCTAATCAATTAATTTATCAAACACCTATTTTTGTTAGTATTCATTTAGTTTACTTAGATTGTAAGCTACAACCCCGCCAACGATGACTCGGAGTGGTGGGGCGCGCGCAGGTGCAACTTGTTTACACCCCACTATATAAGCCAAGCGCCCAGGTACGACGGGGCATTCTGAGTCGAGCGCTAGTATGGTCGACAGCTCCGGATTACATTGTTATTAAAAACAATTATTAATAAAATACTCAATCAAATACCAGGGTTTTATTTTCCAACTAGCAATGTATTCTCCAACATCAGAAGACGGGATTACGGAAGACGCTCCACGTATTTCAGCGCCAGCCATCCATGATGAAAACGAAATTCCACCGCAACAATCTCCAATCGTTCATCAACAGAACATCACAAGATTAAATCAAGATCCTCTTTCTTGTTATTTCTTACCCTAAGGTTGCCTAGAAGATATTGCTACCTAGCAATAAGGCCGCCTGTTGCTTCTTATATTCTTGTTTGTGTCTGTACCTTACATCTTTTGTGCAATAAAGAATATTTGTTTTGTATTGTATTGTAAAAATTAAATTAAAAATTGTAAAAACCCCCGACTATAAAAAGTAACAAATAAGTAGTATTTAACTTTCATACAAACTTTATTACGTCGACGGACCGCATTCTATTTTCCTTACGAATATTTTAAATTATACTTATCGATTCATTTAAAACATTTCACAGGTATTTTATTACATTTTGATATCACATTATGATTAGTTATTTATGAT
The DNA here is from genome assembly GCA_947563765.1 of Anarsia innoxiella. NCBI lineage: Eukaryota > Metazoa > Arthropoda > Insecta > Lepidoptera > Gelechiidae > Anarsia > Anarsia innoxiella. The sequence goes on along the minus strand of OX387391.1, from coordinate 12,446,863 downwards.
AGTTATATTCGCGTACCCACCTAACTACTAAGCGGTCCCCCGACAAAATAAAGTTTGTATGAAAGTTAAATACTACTTATTTGTTACTTTTTATAGTCGGGGGTTTTTTAAATTTTTAATTTCATTTTTATTTCGAAGTTTTTAAACCTTTATTATAATATTATTATAAGCTGCTCCTGCTGTCAACATTACATTATATTAAGAATTAGACACTGATCAAAACGAATCCAAACACGACATATCTGCTGTTACATTTTTCAAGAATATGTCGAGAGCTGGTCTCCATCATCAGCTCCTCATCTGCTGTCACCATTTCATTATATTAAGAATTAAACGCTGATCAAAACGAATCCAAACACGACATATCTGCTGTTATATTGGGTCTACAACCCTACCACAGCCGACAAAATAGCTGATGACCCTGAAATGGCTGAACCGATTTGCATATTATATATCTAAGAACACTCCCAGAAATACCAGCTTTAAATAAAAAAAACCGCATCCAAATCTGTCCACGCGTTGAGGAGCTACAGTGCCACAGACACACAGACAGACACACAGACATCGACGTCAAACTTATAACACCCCTCTTTTGGCGTCGTCGGGGGTTAAAAATAAGGAAATAATTCTCCTTCGACGTCAGGTTGAACTACCAGAACGAATGGTGTTCCAACAAAAAAACTACGATCAATCTACACAAAAAAGCGCGAAACTCTCTGAAATCTACCTCGCAGAATATAATCCTGATGATAATCAACTGACAGTCGAGGAATGGTGCAAGCAGGTGGACTCTCTGATTGAACTTCGCGGATGTTCTCGACAAATTGCCATGATGAAAGCACTTTCTTGTTTGAAAGGTCGGGCTAAAACCTGGGCCGACGCCAGTGCCCATGAACTTGCGGATTGGGTAGATCTAAAACGTGAACTAATAACTCTGTTCGGCGTAGAAAAAAGACACATCTTCTTCGTAACAAAATTTAGGGAATATACTTCAAACGACGCTAAAAACTACGCTGAGTACGTTGCAGAAGCATGGAAACTGTTCTCAAGAATATCTCCAAACGCACCTAACGACCTGATGATGGTCGAAGCAGTGATATCCGGCATACGCCCCAAGTTTTACCAAGCAGAACTGCTAAGATCAACACCACGGTCACAAGCTGAGCTGATTGCTACTCTCAACAACTACCAAAAACGGCCAGCACCAACTGATTCGACCCCGACAAGTGATGCAACAGGATCTAAACGTCCTCGCATCGATCCACCTGAAACGTCTCACAACTTACAACCACCGTGTAGGCGCTGCGGAAGATATGGACACAAGAGCCAAGATTGCAGAACGACAATTTGCGGTATCAGTAAAAAACCAGGACATCCTAGCTCTCTGCGCCGGAACAGAACGCTACTATCAAACAAGGACACTTTAGGCAACAAAGAAGACACTAATAACAGTCGAGAAGTCAACTTCATCCAGAAATATTGCCCTAGCTGCACGTCAGTACAAATAGGTGAGGTAAATCTTGTCTTATTGATACCGGTGCAGAATGCTCCCTTGTTAAACAAAAAATATCTGGATCTATACCAGGCAAACGCGAAGTATCTTGCATTCAATTGAGAGGTGTCACTGGCCAGCCCATGACATTTAACGAGCTCATTATTACCATAGCCACTATAAACGAGGTAGCATTCGAAGTTAAATTGCATATGGTTGTGCGGACCTCGAGTACGTGATAGATAAGACAACTCAGCGAGCGTGAAAATATTCCTGCATCGATACGGTTCCGCTGCATCAGCAATTACTCTCATACAGAGAGTGATTAGGCCGTAATCCACCACGCTGGCCAAGTGCGGGTTGGCGGATTTCACATACACCTTTGAATTTCTTCTCTGGTGTATGCAGGTTTCCTCACGATGTTTTCCTTCACCGTTAGCAAGTGGTAATCGAATAAATTGATCCGTACATGAGAAATAAACTCAGAGGTACGGGCCCCCGCCAGGATTCGAACTCACGCCCTCAGAATTCGAGGCAAGCGTTCTACCAACTGGGCTACCACCGCTTCTCGTAAAATTCTGGATCAAGAAGTGACAAATTCACTATCTACGTAGTTTCGGCCAAGTACAATACCAGCATCTGGACCCGGCGCGGCAACAACCTAGATACCTACATAAACGATTGATTCAACTTTGTTTTTATTATTACCGACGACTCGAAGAAAATTTTGAAAAATATTAAGATGATTTGTTGCAATTGAGTTCGCTGTACTTGGCGCTGACACAAGCAAATTCCTCAGTAAGCGAGAATTACGCACGACGCAGCACAAATGGACGAACGACGAAACGGGGTCAAGTTTACAATTAATCACGCTACATTGAAATTTTACTACAATTATTGAAATTAAGATCATCGCTTGGACAACTACGCATCGATACGGCCACGACATGCACCATTTTGGAGAGAATGACAGAGAAAAAGGCTCATCGTTGGATACGCAGCAATTTTTGATTTTGGTAGCGAGAAATCTGAAGTTCCTCGCACTGCCCTATTTGCGGTATTTTGTACCTGACTCTGCATTACAAGTACGTGAAACAATGAAACACGTTAAGAACGCTTGGTGCCCATGAGCAGGATTTGGTAACCGCTAGTGTATGCAGCCCACGACTAAGATAAGCGCTCCAGCGTGGAAGTACTGCTGATTTATATTGAATTATGATGAATATGAAGAATTTGAAGATTGATTTATGAAGAGACTGCGCAATGAACACGATGATGTCCGCAACGCAATGCTCTACAGTTATTGATTGTGAAGAAATATTGATTACTCGTCAAACGCTATAGTTTCCTTGGATTATTCCGGACGAGTCAAGGGAGCAGCTATTCGGCGAAGAAAGATGCAACGAGCGAAGTTTTAGCGGCATTTAGAAGTCCTGTTTTCTTTTTCTTTTCCAAAGGGGGGAGTATTGTGCGGACCTTGAGTACGTGATAGATAAGACAACTCAGCGAGCGTGAAAATATTCCTGCATCGATACGGTTCCGCTGCATCAGCAATCACATAGCCTATCACGTCCGCACATATCATCGCGCGGCCAGCATCTTAGTATATAAGCGTAGCTCTAAGTCATTGCTATTGTCCAGAGCCTACTGTCCAGTCCAGAGCGTTCAGTACAGTTACTATATCAATATGTAACTCCAAATATACGATTTACAACAACGCTGCGCCGTCTTTTTGTCACCTGCATTTGCTGGCCGGAACATGGTTGACAACCTTCACTATGATGTCATACTTGGCACCGACTGCTTATGCATTCCGGGTCTCAAGATTGTAGTCACAGAAAACGGTACAATAGTTAGCAGGGACCCATTTGATAACTCAGTACAAGTTAAATCTTCACCGACAATAATTAATACTGACATGACTGACACAACCGAATTAGACAAGATCCTTTTGAAACATACCGAAGCTTTTGGCATCACGAAACCCATAAGACAAGTTAAAGCTGGTAGCCTTAAGATCAGACTTAAAGACCCATCACGCATTGTTCAGAGAAGACCGTATCGCCTCGCACCTATAGAGAGAGAGAAGGTTAAGAAAATCATAGACGATCTAAAATCAAAAGGTATTGTGAGAGATAGTTGTTCACCATTTGCCAGTCCCATTCCCCTCGTAAAAAAGAAAAACGGCGATGATAGACTTTGTGTAGATTACCGAGAACTAAATGCAAACACAGCCCGCGACCACTTCCCGTTACCGTTAATCCAAGATCAAATAGATAAATTAGGCACCGCAATGTACTTCACCACTTTGGACATGGAATCTGGCTTTCACCAAATCCCGATAGACGAAGATTCAATTGAAAAAATAGCATTTGTGACACCTGATGGCCAATACGAGTATATTACTATGCCTTTTGGACTCTGTAACTCGCCATCCGTTTACCAAAGAGCTATTAATACAGCCCTTGGTGACTACAAGGATAAGATAGCGTTGGTTTATATGGATGACGTTCTTATACCATCAGAAACCGAAGAAGTGGGCCTCAAACATCTAGATCTAGTACTACAAAGATTAAGCGATGCCGGTTTCTCAATTAATATGTCAAAGTGCTTCTTTTTAAAGAAATCCGTCGAGTACCTTGGAAATATTATTGAAAACGGTAGTGTTAAGCCTAGCCCGCATAAAATAGAATCCCTCAAAAATTCACATCCCCCGAATAATTTAAAACAAGTGCGACATTTTTCGTAGGTTTATTCCAATTTTTTCTCAAATTATGACTCCATTATATGACTTGACCAAAAAAGACCCAAATTTGAATGGAAAAGTAGTCACGAAGAAATTCGACAAAAAATAATTCATTATTTAACTTCAAATCCAATTCTAAATATTTTTGATCCTAAATTACCAATAGAAGTGCACACCGACGCAAGTTCATTAGGCTTTGGAGCAATCTTCATTCAAATCGACGGTACTAGACGAAAGGTTGTTAGCTATTTTAGCATGCGTACTACTGATGCGGAAACTAGATATCATTCATACGAACTTGAAACCTTAGCCGACGTTAAAACACTAAAACACTTTCGCCACTTCCTTTACGGACGACATTTCACCGTCGTTACAGATTGCAATGCACTGAAAGCGAGTAGAACAAAAAAAAGAGCGAACTCGTCGTATTCACAGATGGTGGGCTTATCTACAATGTTTTGATTTTGATATCATATATCGAAAAGGGGAACATATGTCACGCGTTGACTATCTAAGTAGAAATCAATTGGTAAATATCATTACTAAGGACCCCACCTGGATCATTGTAGAGCAAGAACGTGATCAAAACTTAAGAGAAGTTCGCGATTCAATAAAAAACAACGAAGATTATGATAAAAAGTATTCCATCCGAGATAATCTCCTATTAATTTCCATTCAAAATCAAAAAGGGAAAACAGTAACTCGTACAGTTGTACCAAACTCATTAGTCTATAAACTCATAAACCGCTACCATGAAATCCTTATGTACGCTGGATGGGAACGAACTTTCGAAAAAATAAAGGATCAGTACTGGTTCCCTAACATGACGAAACGCGTACGCAACTTCTGCAATAACTGTTTAAATTGTAAAATTGGTAAGGGAATTTCTGGTAGGCAACAAATAAACCTTCATCCAATCGAAAAAAATTTAACACCGTTTACATCTATGCAAAAACTGTTTATTCAGCCACGGTGACGCAAAATGTAATTCTTACAAAACTTGCAAAGAATGCAATAAGAAACACCATACCTTACTGCATCAACAGCATTTTAATAAAAAATCACATACAACTTCGGAAAATAATAACAATGGAAAAAGCAGCCATGCCTCACAACCATCAACTTCATCTTATCTGAGCTCCAATCATCTTAACAATAATGAGAGGGAGATCCTACTTACTACTGTGCAGCTACGTGTACTTACAGGCAACAACAACTACATCACTCTTCGCGCCCTATTAGACCAGGGCTTGCAAGTGAACTTAATTACAGAAAGCGCTGCACAACTACTTAAACTACCGAGACAACGACTCGCCGCAACTATATCGGGAGTCGGAGCCGCGGCTGGGGACTGCCAGGGAAGCTTACAACTCACCTGCAAGTCCCTACACTCTGATTATACGTTTACATCACAAGCGTTAATCATGAAAAAACTTATTAACAACTTACCTAACTCGTCTTTTGAAACTACGAACTGGGGGCTTAGCATGGCGTGCCGCGACAATTATCTCACGCATGCTGTCCTTATCACATTTCAAACTATAGACAGAGACGTAAGCGTGACAAACGCATGACAACGTCTTCTCACGGAGTGCCATGCTAAGCTAACTGGCCGCACTTAGCGAATTTAAAGCTCGCTGATCCAGAGTTCAACGTATCGCACCCAGTTGACCTACTGCTTGGCGCCGACGTGTACTCGAACATCATTTTAGACGGCGTACTGAAAGGAACTGAACAATCTCCTATTGCACAACAAACGCAATTAGGATGGATACTGTGTGGCAAGTTGAAAACTTTCAACTGTCACGTCACTCTGGTCGATCTCAACGAGATAAATAAATAGGGAGCACGAAGATATTACTCCCGACGACAAGGACATACCTAAACACGATCGTTGTGAAGATCTCTACTCGAAAACGGTACGACGCACCTCGGACGGAATATACATCGTGCAGATGCCTTTCGTTCCCAACTATGAGGAAAAATTGGGAAAAACAAAACAAGTTGCAACGTCCCAATTTCTACAACTGGAAAAGCGTTTTTAAAGAAAAAACAAACTAGCTAGTATGTACCGCGATTTTATTAATGAGTACACAGAACTACGTCACATGATACCGGCACCGAGGTCTTCAATTACATCAACTGATAGCGAGTGCTTCCCACCTCATCACGGAGTACTGCGCGAACAATCAACTACAACCAAACTGAGAGTTGTATTCAATGGCTCTCAAAAAACTTCAAGTAACTATAGTTTGAATCAACTTCAGGAAAAGGGTTCTAACCTACAAAAGGACATTCAAGCCCTCGTTCTTAAGTGGAGGTCCTACCAATTTGCTTACACTGCGGACATCGAAAAAATGTACCGTTGTATATGGATAGCTGCGGAACAACAAAAACTACAAAAAATAATTTGGCGGGACTCTCCTACAAAATCACTACAGGAATATCAACTATGTACCGTCACCTACGGGATGAAATGTGCTCCATGGCTAGCTATGCGCACTTTACAGCAACTTGCCAAGGATGATGGTCACAAACACCCCGAAGCAGCTCACGTACTACAAACTCAGTTTTACGTTGATGACCTAGTTAGCGATCATAACTCTATTGACGCTGCAAATCAACTTCAAAAATCGCTTATCGAACTACTACGAGGCGCCGGTATGAATTTACGCAAATGGTCGGCCAACCATCCTGCTCTACTAAAAAACCTGTCCGAAGATCAAATTTCTACTAAAAACGTATTTGACTTCAAATACGAAGAACCAACGAAGACTCTTGGCCTCGGGTGGGACCCACAAAGTGACACGTTCACTTTTAACTGGAACTTAGAAGAGACAATAAAGGCTTCCGTAACAAAGAGGCAGCTTCTGTCCGACATATCTAAACTGTACGATCCCCTAGGCTGGCTATCTCCTATTACAGTCACAGCTAAATTAATTTTTCAACGAGTATGGGTGAGCAAGCTCGGTTGGGACGAAACACTGCCAGCTGACATACTTAACGAATGGACGAAACTGAAGACGGAGCTTCCCATGATAAAAGCCTTCAAATTGAACAGGTGGCTAGGGGGCACGCAAGACAACATTGAATTACTGGCATTCAGTGACGCGAGTGAAAAGGCCTATGCGTGCGTCATTTACTGTCGCGTTACAAACGCAGACGGCCCACCGACTATTACTTTGTTCGCTGCGAAATCTAGGGTTGCCCCTCTAGCGCACAAAACCACGTTACCCAGACTTGAACTTTGCGGTGCATTACTGCTTGCACAGTTGGTCGAGAAAGTTACGGAAACTTATAAAGGACACAAAATAACTGTTCAAGCCTGGACCGACTCTCAAGTTGTACTAGCGTGGTTACAGGGCGACGCATCAAGGTGGGAAAGATACGTAGCCAACAGGGTGACAAAAATCAAACTGATTGTCCCCGCTGAAAACTAGAAATATGTCAAATCGGAGGATAACCCCGCCGACTGCGCCTCCAGAGGACTTTACCCATCTAAACTACACAACTACAACCTCTGGTAGAAAGGACCAGCTTTCCTGCATACTTCAAGCAACAAAGAGGTCCTTACAAACTCACTTTGTTTCACAACTACCACCGAGGAACTCAAAAAGTCGTCGGAGGCAACCCTTACGGAAAATAAACCCAATTTCATAAATGAACTAATACACAAATACAGCTCATTGTCACGTGTAACACGAGTAACGGCCTGGATACTTCGCTTTGTTACAAACTTACGCAACAAAACAAAACCCGACACCAACCTACTGAGTGCAACTGAACTCGCTAATGGAAATAAAGTAATAATAAAATACGTGCAACAGAATGAGTTTGAAAACAAATACAAACTACTTAAAAAAAACGGGCAATTTCTCAGAAAAGCCCGATCAACAAACTACGCTCTTACATGGATGAAGAAGGGATCATTAGAGTCGGAGGGCGGCTCAACAAATCAGCGTTACCATTCGAGATGAAGAATCCAATCATTTTATCTCGCAATGGCCGCTTCACTAATTTACTAATTGAACAAGCGCATTTAACTACGTTGCACGGAGGCGCTCGACTAACTTTGTCATACATACGACAACGCTACTGGATTGTAGGCGGGAACCGCGCAGTTAAGGACAAGCTGCGTCACTGCGTGAGGTGTCATCGCCACAAGCCAACGGTCACCTATCAACTCATGAGCGATTTGCCACCGCAAAGAACTACCCCTTCCCGACCTTTTACTCACATTGGTGTGGACTTCACAGGACACATAGAGGTCAAACTTAACAAGGGTAGGGGTGTCAAAACATCAAAAGGGTACATAGCTATTTTTGTTTGTATGGCGACAAAGGCCGTACATGTGGAACTTGCTTCGGATTTAAGTTCCGAAACTTTCATCGCTGCGTTTCAACGTATGTGCGCGCGGCGCGGCACGCCCAGTCGCCCAAGCACATGTACTCGAACTGCGGCACCAACTTCATCGGTGCGGCTAAAGTATTGCGCAGAGAGTTTGAAAGTTTCAAACAACTTCTATCACCGGAGTTCTTCAACGAGATCACTAAGCTTGAGGTAGAGTGGCATTTTAACGCTCCCGCGTGGCCGACCGCCGGTGGACTGTGGGAGGCAGCCGTGAAGTCACTAAAATACCACCTGCACCGGGTTTTAGGTGATCAGAAACTTACGTATGAAGAGCTTTCGACCCTGCTAGCACAAATTGAAGCGTGTGATAGAATATGATGGTCATATAAGTACTTCAGTATTGTAATTTCATGATAATTCAGCTTGTAAAACGTAGTCCTTTAGGTGAAGCATCCTCTCGCTTATTATAAGGCTTCAATAATGATACAACACACTGGCTCACAGTGTGTTGGCAAGTCTGATTGTCATTTACATTTTATACTTATCATCAATAGATAACCATAATACTTGTTCATATTAATTATATAAATTACTGTTATTGTGTGGAACATAGCCTAAGTGTCGAATTACCTAGACACTATAATGTAAATTATGCTGTAAATATCTCATTTTTAAATTTGGCGGGTTATAGGTCAAAGCCAAGATAGTCATGGTCAAGGGCCATTTCTTTTAATAGTTCCGCATCTACGACACAGGTGGCAGTACCTGACCTGATAAGATATACCTTTTAATTATATTATTAATGTTATTGAGACTACTAAATAACGTACTTAGACTTGAGTAATTACCTATTTAATTAATCTAAGTATTTAGGTTTTAATACCTAGACTAAACTATTGTCGAACTTTAAAATGTAATTCAATATTATATCCGCAGTAGCTATTTGTTATGTCACAGGTGGCAGCATTGTCTAATGGACTAATTACATATTAGGATTATTGAGTAAATACTACCGTAATAACATGATAGTTATTGTAGAAGAACTTCAACAATTATGTTAATAATTATAGTGTTTAGATTAAGTACAAATACTGTCTTTTGTTACATAAGTTATACGTGTTTAAATGTTCGCGGCTCTAAGTCAATCTGTGATTGGCTGAAGCGCAGTGTAATGTGTGGTGGTCTCAGACCATATTATAGTGGTGGTTATAAATACGGGTAGATACCTACTTCCCTCTCTCTTGTTCGTCTATCTTCCTGCAGGACACAAGTTAAGTATTTTGTGAATATTCCTAGAAATAATTGGGCGTTGGCCATTTGTATTCTAACTTTAGTGATTTATCGTTTGTTCTGTGGTTTATCTTTTGTATCGCTGTTTAACATGACAATACAATATTGATTTAATGGTATTCCTTGTTTCTCTATTAATCCTCCATCTTTAATATATTAATTCCCTTACTTAGTAACATTTTCAATACAATAGCTTCATTGCAACTATAAAGTAACTTTAGGTACACATTTCATATTAGAATCAATTAAATCCTGACATCTCATATTCAGTAAATAACACCTTGATCTTCTCTATAACTCTATACTACATCTTATTTTCTAACACGTGCATGAACTCTCGACTACTATGTCCCCTTACAGAAGATCCCGACGAGTTTTATAACTATTTAACCCCGGGACATTTCCTCACCGGCGGGCCCACAATGTCACTACCCATCTCCGACTATAGTGACGACAGTGCGTTGAACTTAAGACGCCGTTGGATACTAACGGAGGCCATGATGCAGCAATTTTGGAAAAGTTGGTCAAACGAGTACCTAACGCAATTACAAAGTCGCAGCAAATGGAACATCACAAAATTCAAGATTTGAAATTTTTGTGGTAACATTATTATTAAATTTATTTAATCTAGCCTCAGTTACTGGGATGTATTTAATATTTTTTATTGTTTTATTAATATTAATATTAAAATCTGCCATTAAGCCGCAATGATCAGACCTTAACTTATTTATTACACTCAAACATTTGAAGAATGTTAAAATCTTTTTCGAAAGGGTCGACATCACCAAAATGTCAATGTTAAAGTCTCCACAGACAATAATACCGTTATTTGTGTTATTTAATTTTTGAAGAACAGTCTCCATAATTTCCTCAAAAATATCATAAGAACCATAAGGATTTCTATATACGCTTATCACAACAAGCCGCTCCAATTCTATACAAGCTATCTCAATGGTACGTTCAACCGATAGATTTACAATATCAGTGCGTTCCTTGTATTTTAAAGAATTTTTAATAATAATTAAAGAACCTCCAGAGTCTCTAACCGCACTATTTCTTATGAAAGAACTGCAAACATGGTGATTGTCAAAACTAAACATGAGTTGGTTGTTGTTGAGCCAGTGTTCAGTAATGAAAATAATATCGATTTTGTCACAGCTCAAGAGAAGTTCCAACTCATGGATTTTACTTAACATGCCCTGAATATTTTGAGAAATAAGTTTTAAATTACAATCATGTTTCCTAGTATTTATTGATTTAGTATTTATCATGGGCATGTCTATAGCAGCATTGCGAGAGACAACTGTCTCTGTTGTCTGGTCACTTAATTTAAATGCTCTATAGGAGCAGTCAAATCCGCCAAAAGAGCGGATGGTTGGTGTTGACTAGAATAAGTATGACTAGAATAATTATGACTAGAATCACAGGAGGGGTATATATAAATGTCATTCCTGTTACTCTGCTCAATAGAAGCAGTCGTCAAATTTACCAACAGATTGGCAGAATCTAAGTAATAGGACAGCGACAATGCTATCTGTCTTCGATAGAATCGATTAAGATAAAACCTTCCTCTAACTGAATAATATTTCTTAATAATCGAATTAAAATCTATACAATGAAATTTATTATTATAACATGTCAAATTATGTAGCATCATGTTCTGATTATGTCTTATATTATTATTATCATAGCTAGCATTAATGCAAAATGGAAATGTAAACAAAATTATTTTGTTAATGTTAGTAATCTCATCTAAACTTGAAATATATGTCGCTAAGTCCTCTCTGTTTACATTTCCAGGTTTACCTATTAAAATAACCAGTACCGAACTACTCTCAAACTTTGATGACAAAATTGTCTCCAAAATCCGAGAACAATCCGCCCCTGGCATACAATTATTTATTACATTAGTATTATTATTACAATATTGGCTAAGGTGGCAACCCATATTTTTACCTATTTCATCACTATAAATAATTAAGTTTGTGCATTGATTTTTGTTTACAGTAGGTGAGAGGGAAGTAATATTTTCCTGGTCTATAGCTGTCAAAGATTGACCAGTCCCACAGTCAGACACAGGGGAAGTTGGAATGGATGGTATGGATGGGCTGTCATTACAATTACAGCAAATATATTTTTGTAAAGACTCAAAACGTTCCTGATTGTCTTTACAAGATTTTAATAACTCATCCATCGCCTGAGTGTGAGAATGAATCTCTCTTTGTGCAGTTTCATATTTTATTGACATAAGATGCAATGATTCTAATAATTTGTCTATTTGGGAAGCAAGCAATTTATTATCATTGTCACTTTTAATTCTACAATTTTCTAATTCACATTGACAATTGGTTAATTCACTAATTAAATCATTGCGTTCCTTAATTAGGCTAACATTTTTGAAAATTGAATTGTTTTTATTTACTAATTTTTGAGTTTTATTAATATACCTACCTATTAACTTTAACATATTTCTTCAATTTGTTTTTACTGAGTCTTAAGGACATTTTCGGACAAGGTGTATTGTTGCCAGTTAGATCTATAGTGCTTATATTAGAGTGAGGTGAGGTGGTATTCATTGTTGACGGAGAACTAACCAACTCATCGAATAGTGTCAGAGTCTGAGATGCTTGAGAATCAAGTTTAAAGCACTCCAATTCGGAGATTTGTCTGTGTGCGTCACGAAGGTTAAGTTCCAGGACATGAATGCGACTGAGGGCAGCCTCAAACTCACTCCTATCCCGGTCAGACTCATCTACCAGTCGCTGAAGTTGCTCTGATTTCTCAACATAATGTTGTAATTGCTTATGCATATCAGCACACTCACACTTAAGCCGTTCGTACTTGTTTAAATTATCTAAGACTTCCCTCTCGCTATCCTCTCTTTCCTTTAGCAGTTGCTCGCTCAGTTCCTTGGATGTTTTTAGCTCCAACAAGGCAAATTGTAGTTTTTCCTCAAGCTGACGCGAGGACATGGTGTAATAGGAGCCATAGCTTATAAGATGATAAAGTAACTCGTTATGAGGTTAATTAAAACAAACAAAGATTGAGCAAACAGCCGGTAAGTTTTAAGGTTATTTTATATCAAAACAAAGGAATTTACCTTGCAAATATGACTCGATAGTGATATTTGACAATCCAATTGATGGTATTTATTTATAATATGCACATATAACACAGTTATGTAACACAAAACACTATAAAATACAAAAATAAAACACAAAATAAATACTATAAAACACAAAGAAACAGCTGACACAGCTTATAACCGTTAACAATTGATAGGCAACAATATTGGTTTTTTATATTGAAAATTTTATCAGTTATCAGTTATTAATTATTAATGTTAAATATTAACTTATATAGGCGAAATACAAAGTAAATTAATTAAAATGATTTAAATTAATATTCTTAACAAATTTTACGTCTAGTCACAAAGGGTTGCCACCGCAAAAAAAAAGCTGCAAGGAGGAAATAGCATATCACATATTGATGGACGTCGTGAGGTGAAATTGACGTGTTAGGTAGTAGCTCATTTTCTTTAAGAAATAGCAATCTCTTGTCAATTTCTCCAGTCGAAGTTTCATGTAGACTTATCAACGGTGTTCTATGGTAAGTTAAGTCAACGATTTTGTTGATCGTAGTGTTTGGCAATTGAACTTCGTATTGGCGATCCATTTTCATGTTCGTGTTGTATTCATTGTGAGAGTATATGATTAAGTCACTGGTCTGTAAAATACATCCCTGTACTAGGTTGACAATGCTCGACGTGCAGATAGTGTGTGATGTTACTTCATTTTCACAAACCGTACGTAAAGTGCGTGCTCCGCAACACACCGCAAGCCAACTGTTCGGCGAGTGTAATGCGATCCATGAATCATCGCACGGTGATTCTCTGACATCATAATGTGACGTCGAACTTTGGCTAAGTAATTTCGCTTCGCACGGTGCATCGACCTTTTGTAAGTTGAAGACTGGCAGGTTTTTATGACAAATGTAGTGGTCCATCTTCATCAGGGTGCATTGTTTGACATCATCTTCAGCGAGCGATATGTAGTTGTTTTTGTGGAAGTTTACAGCTACAAACGGTGAGTGCAGTACCATTGTTTTATATCCAGTTTCGGTTTTAACAGGTAGAGGAATAGCTCGATAAAGTGAGAAGTCATCGTCGGAAGTTAATGTCACGTGGACTTCAAACAGGAAGTAGCTTGCTGTTACGCGAGCCTTCACATATATTAGTTTGTAGATGTTTTTAATGTCCTCTTTGACATTTTCTACTGGTAAAGTTAGTGATTTTGGAAGTCTTCCCGAAACTAGATTGAGTTGTTTTACAAGGTCCACTGGTGAAAGTAGGTGTACATCCATGTGTCCTTTATAGACGTTGGTAAGACAGTCACGTGGACTTCAAACAGGAAGTAGCTTGCTGTTACGCGAGCCTTCACATATATTAGTTTGTAGATGTTTTTAATGTCCTCTTTGACATTTTCTACTGGTAAAGTTAGTGATTTTGGAAGTCTTCCCGAAACTAGATTGAGTTGTTTTACAAGGTCCACTGGTGAAAGTAGGTGTACATCCATGTGTCCTTTATAGACGTTGGTAAGACAGTCGAACAGCATTTCTTGCATGGTACGCATGTTTTGTAGCAGTAGGTATGTGGTGAGTGACGCGGAGTTAAAGTATGTAGTTGCCAGCATCATTTCAACAGTAGATTCGACCTTGGCAAGGTTTACGTCCGTTTGGTTCATGAAGCTGTCAATTATAGTAAGTTGTTTGTTTATATTTTCTTCTGTTTTCTTTAACACCTTGTTTTCCAGCTCAACAATAGAAGTTTGGTTCTTAATCAACCCAAGTAGATGGTTTTCGTTGTGTTGAATCGCTGCAATATCTCTTTCATATTTTTCAGCAAACTGTTGGTCCAGAACGCCAAATAATTGATTGGCTAGAGAGCCGACAGCATTCACCAGTCCTCGTTTCCTCCGTAGATAGATGTTTATGTGGGGCTAGTAGGATACTGTTATAGTGGTTGAGTAGTTCTGCTTCGTGATATAGTTGAGTTAAAGTAGGTTTGCAGTATGTCGGATTCGTTCTTTCACACAAGCCGGCCAAGTTTAGAAGGTAATTTTCAATTCGCTGTATATTGCTCCAATAGTCTGTTAAGTTGTAATACATTAGTAGAGTCCACTCGTCGTGTATAGTTTGCATTTTGCCGAACGTGTCATAATAGATAGGCCGGTCGTGTTCGAGGGCTGTAATGTGAGCGCTCGCCGGCTCGCTGCCGCTGACGTCAGTGCCATGTGCTCCAGTAACAAATGTAAACATTGTTATCAAAGTGATAAGCAATGTTGACAATGTTTTCTTCCCTGATTTACTTGAGTTTTTGTTAGTAGTCGTAGGTTTTTGTTGTTCCATCTCAAGTTTCAGAGGAAGCGATGCCAGTTTAGTAACAGGTCGCTTGATAACACCAGTTTGTGTTTTTACCGTAGTAACACGTACTAGTCCGTCAGAACCAGGGTGGACCTCTGTAATACGGCCCATTGCCCATTTTCCCGGCGGCAAGTTGTTTTCTCGAACAAGTACTACATCTCCCTTTTCAATATTCTTAGTTGGCTTGTTCCATTTGCTGCGACTTTGTAATTGCGTTAGGTACTCGTTTGACCAACTTTTCCAAAATTGCTGCATCATGGCCTCCGTTAGTATCCAACGGCGTCTTAAGTTCAACGCACTGTCGTCACTATAGTCGGAGATGGGTAGTGACATTGTGGGCCCGCCGGTGAGGAAATGTCCCGGGGTTAAATAGTTATAAAACTCGTCGGGATCTTCTGTAAGGGGACATAGTAGTCGAGAGTTCATGCACGTGTTAGAAAATAAGATGTAGTATAGAGTTATAGAGAAGATCAAGGTGTTATTTACTGAATATGAGATGTCAGGATTTAATTGATTCTAATATGAAATGTGTACCTAAAGTTACTTTATAGTTGCAATGAAGCTATTGTATTGAAAATGTTACTAAGTAAGGGAATTAATATATTAAAGATGGAGGATTAATAGAGAAACAAGGAATACCATTAAATCAATATTGTATTGTCATGTTAAACAGCGATACAAAAGATAAACCACAGAACAAACGATAAATCACTAAAGTTAGAATACAAATGGCCAACGCCCAATTATTTCTAGGAATATTCACAAAATACTTAACTTGTGTCCTGCAGGAAGATAGACGAACAAGAGAGAGGGAAGTAGGTATCTACCCGTATTTATAACCACCACTATAATATGGTCTGAGACCACCACACATTACACTGCGCTTCAGCCAATCACAGATTGACTTAGAGCCGCGAACATTTAAACACGTATAACTTATGTAACAAAAGACAGTATTTGTACTTAATCTAAACACTATAATTATTAACATAATTGTTGAAGCTGTAAACTTCCACAAAAACAACTACATATCGCTCGCTGAAGATGATGTCAAACAATGCACCCTGATGAAGATGGACCACTACATTTGTCATAAAAACCTGCCAGTCTTCAACTTACAAAAGGTCGATGCACCGTGCGAAGCGAAATTACTTAGCCAAAGTTCGACGTCACATTATGATGTCAGAGAATCACCGTGCGATGATTCATGGATCGCATTACACTCGCCGAACAGTTGGCTTGCGGTGTGTTGCGGAGCACGCACTTTACGTACGGTTTGTGAAAATGAAGTAACATCACACACTATCTGCACGTCGAGCATTGTCAACCTAGTACAGGGATGTATTTTACAGACCAGTGACTTAATCATATACTCTCACAATGAATACAACACGAACATGAAAATGGATCGCCAATACGAAGTTCAATTGCCAAACACTACGATCAACAAAATCGTTGACTTAACTTACCATAGAACACCGTTGATAAGTCTACATGAAACTTCGACTGGAGAAATTGAAAAGAGATTGCTATTTCTTAAAGAAAATGAGCTACTACCTAACACGTCAATTTCACCTCACGACGTCCATCAATATGTGATATGCTATTTCCTCCTTGCAGCTTTTTTTTTGCGGTGGCAACCCTTTGTGACTAGACGTAAAATTTGTTAAGAATATTAATTTAAATCATTTTAATTAATTTACTTTGTATTTCGCCTATATAAGTTAATATTTAACATTAATAATTAATAACTGATAACTGATAAAATTTTCAATATAAAAAACCAATATTGTTGCCTATCAATTGTTAACGGTTATAAGCTGTGTCAGCTGTTTCTTTGTGTTTTATAGTATTTATTTTGTGTTTTATTTTTGTATTTTATAGTGTTTTGTGTTACATAACTGTGTTATATGTGCATATTATAAATAAATACCATCAATTGGATTGTCAAATATCACTATCGAGTCATATTTGCAAGGTAAATTCCTTTGTTTTGATATAAAATAACCTTAAAACTTACCGGCTGTTTGCTCAATCTTTGTTTGTTTTAATTAACCTCATAACGAGTTACTTTATCATCTTATAAGCTATGGCTCCTATTACACCATGTCCTCGCGTCAGCTTGAGGAAAAACTACAATTTGCCTTGTTGGAGCTAAAAACATCCAAGGAACTGAGCGAGCAACTGCTAAAGGAAAGAGAGGATAGCGAGAGGGAAGTCTTAGATAATTTAAACAAGTACGAACGGCTTAAGTGTGAGTGTGCTGATATGCATAAGCAATTACAACATTATGTTGAGAAATCAGAGCAACTTCAGCGACTGGTAGATGAGTCTGACCGGGATAGGAGTGAGTTTGAGGCTGCCCTCAGTCGCATTCATGTCCTGGAACTTAACCTTCGTGACGCACACAGACAAATCTCCGAATTGGAGTGCTTTAAACTTGATTCTCAAGCATCTCAGACTCTGACACTATTCGATGAGTTGGTTAGTTCTCCGTCAACAATGAATACCACCTCACCTCACTCTAATATAAGCACTATAGATCTAACTGGCAACAATACACCTTGTCCGAAAATGTCCTTAAGACTCAGTAAAAACAAATTGAAGAAATATGTTAAAGTTAATAGGTAGGTATATTAATAAAACTCAAAAATTAGTAAATAAAAACAATTCAATTTTCAAAAATGTTAGCCTAATTAAGGAACGCAATGATTTAATTAGTGAATTAACCAATTGTCAATGTGAATTAGAAAATTGTAGAATTAAAAGTGACAATGATAATAAATTGCTTGCTTCCCAAATAGACAAATTATTAGAATCATTGCATCTTATGTCAATAAAATATGAAACTGCACAAAGAGAGATTCATTCTCACACTCAGGCGATGGATGAGTTATTAAAATCTTGTAAAGACAATCAGGAACGTTTTGAGTCTTTACAAAAATATATTTGCTGTAATTGTAATGACAGCCCATCCATACCATCCATTCCAACTTCCCCTGTGTCTGACTGTGGGACTGGTCAATCTTTGACAGCTATAGACCAGGAAAATATTACTTCCCTCTCACCTACTGTAAACAAAAATCAATGCACAAACTTAATTATTTATAGTGATGAAATAGGTAAAAATATGGGTTGCCACCTTAGCCAATATTGTAATAATAATACTAATGTAATAAATAATTGTATGCCAGGGGCGGATTGTTCTCGGATTTTGGAGACAATTTTGTCATCAAAGTTTGAGAGTAGTTCGGTACTGGTTATTTTAATAGGTAAACCTGGAAATGTAAACAGAGAGGACTTAGCGACATATATTTCAAGTTTAGATGAGATTACTAACATTAACAAAATAATTTTGTTTACATTTCCATTTTGCATTAATGCTAGCTATGATAATAATAATATAAGACATAATCAGAACATGATGCTACATAATTTGACATGTTATAATAATAAATTTCATTGTATAGATTTTAATTCGATTATTAAGAAATATTATTCAGTTAGAGGAAGGTTTTATCTTAATCGATTCTATCGAAGACAGATAGCATTGTCGCTGTCCTATTACTTAGATTCTGCCAATCTGTTGGTAAATTTGACGACTGCTTCTATTGAGCAGAGTAACAGGAATGACATTTATATATACCCCTCCTGTGATTCTAGTCATAATTATTCTAGTCATACTTATTCTAGTCAACACCAACCATCCGCTCTTTTGGCGGATTTGACTGCTCCTATAGAGCATTTAAATTAAGTGACCAGACAACAGAGACAGTTGTCTCTCGCAATGCTGCTATAGACATGCCCATGATAAATACTAAATCAATAAATACTAGGAAACATGATTGTAATTTAAAACTTATTTCTCAAAATATTCAGGGCATGTTAAGTAAAATCCATGAGTTGGAACTTCTCTTGAGCTGTGACAAAATCGATATTATTTTCATTACTGAACACTGGCTCAACAACAACCAACTCATGTTTAGTTTTGACAATCACCATGTTTGCAGTTCTTTCATAAGAAATAGTGCGGTTAGAGACTCTGGAGGTTCTTTAATTATTATTAAAAATTCTTTAAAATACAAGGAACGCACTGATATTGTAAATCTATCGGTTGAACGTACCATTGAGATAGCTTGTATAGAATTGGAGCGGCTTGTTGTGATAAGCGTATATAGAAATCCTTATGGTTCTTATGATATTTTTGAGGAAATTATGGAGACTGTTCTTCAAAAATTAAATAACACAAATAACGGTATTATTGTCTGTGGAGACTTTAACATTGACATTTTGGTGATGTCGACCCTTTCGAAAAAGATTTTAACATTCTTCAAATGTTTGAGTGTAATAAATAAGTTAAGGTCTGATCATTGCGGCTTAATGGCAGATTTTAATATTAATATTAATAAAACAATAAAAAATATTAAATACATCCCAGTAACTGAGGCTAGATTAAATAAATTTAATAATAACGTTACCACAAAAATGTCAAATCTTGAATTTTGTGATGATGCAAATTTGTTATACAATAGGGTATTTAATGCCACTAAAATAGAATATGATAATATTTTTAAACCAAAAATACTGAAGGTTAACGATTGTCTCAAATTTAATGATTGGGCAACGCCAGGAATTTTAATTAGTAGGAATAAACTATACAGCCCACAAGCACTGCAATATAAAATTTATTATATTGCCAGTGCTTTCAGTCGAAAATCTCACACGGGAGGGGGTTCTTTAATTTTGCTTAGAAATAACATCAAGTCTAAGGAACGAACCGATGTGGTGAGATTGTCGGTTGAGAAGAAAGTTGAACTATCGTGTGTTGAGCTGGAGCAGCACATTGTTGTATGCGTATATAGATCCCCTAACAGCTCGGACTTCCATGTTTATGAGTCAGTTATGGAGGTCGTGTTAAAATTAGCTTTTAATAAGGGAAAATTTATAATAATTTGCGGTGATTTTAATGTCGATTTATTAGTAAATAATTGTCTTTCGAGAAAACTTTTATATCAGTTCAAAGCTTACAATTTGATAAACGTATTTTTAGAACCTACCAGGATAACGCCAAACACAGCTACTTGTATTGACAATTTTTTTTGTAACCTAGATTATTTGGAAAAATCTATCCTTAATGCGATTCAGTCAGATCACACGGGTCAAGTAATTAGCATTAATGCCAAAAAACAAGTTACTAAAATTAAAATTAAATCTAGACCCATCACGGCTAGCAGATTAGATAATTTAAATAATGTATTGGTTGACAACCTGTCGCACGTTAATTTTGCAGTTTCATCGAATCCAAATAATTTATATAAAGAATTATTTAACTTATTACATACACAATTTAATTATATCTTTAAAGTAAAAAAAAGGAAAATTACTATGAAGTTTGAATTTAGTGACTGGGCAACTCAGGGCATTCGCAAAAGTAGGGAGAGACTTTTTGAATTTTATGAGCTTAAAAATTATAATCACACGGATAGCTTTCAGAACTATGTCAAAAATTATTCAAAAGTTTTTAAAAAGGTTTATATTTGTGCTAAATCATTTTTTTTTGAGTCATAAAATTAAGTCAGCTGATAACAAAATTAAAGCAGTTTGGAATGTTATTAACACTGAATCAGGTAAATGTAAAAACCGTCAAAGTAGTTTTGC
This sequence comes from Anarsia innoxiella, assembly GCA_947563765.1. Classification (NCBI taxonomy): domain Eukaryota; kingdom Metazoa; phylum Arthropoda; class Insecta; order Lepidoptera; family Gelechiidae; genus Anarsia; species Anarsia innoxiella. The sequence continues at coordinate 12,425,906 of OX387391.1, read as the reverse complement.
TTTGCGTAATGAACAGGGCACAATGTGCTCTTCTGATTCTGAAGTGGCTCATGAATTTGAAACCTTTTTTTCTAATGTACCTTTTAAAACAACTGAGCATCTAAATTCCTCACCTTCAGTCTCACTCTCTCTACTCAAAGCCAACGTACCCGCATGCCAAGCTGAATTCAGATTTCATCATGTTGGTCCCAATTGCATTATTAAAACGTTTAAAGAAATTAATTTAAAAGTAACCGAAGATCTTTGGGGAATGTCGGTCAAAGTCTGCGCATCTATTATTAATACTATATCATATCATTTAGCTCAAATTTTTAATAGCTGTATAGATCAAGGAATATTTCCTGATCTCATGAAATATAGTAAAGTCATACCTCTTTTCAAGGCTGGTGATGAAAACGACCCTAGTAATTACAGGCCAATTTCTGTACTCCCTGTACTTAGTAAAATTTTTGAAAAACTAATACTTAACCAGCTTCTTTATCATTTTAATTTAAATAAATTGCTACACAATCAGCAATTTGGGTTTACCAAAGGTCGTTCCACTACGGACGCTGGTGTTGCTTTAATTAAACATATATTTGATGCATGGGAACACTCGCAAGATGCCATTGGCATATTCTGCGACTTATCGAAAGCATTCGATTGTGTTCATCATGAAATACTATTAAATAAACTGAATCATTACGGTGTACAAAATGAATCTCTTAATCTTATTAAATCTTATTTATCGGACAGAATTCAAAAGGTTCAAGTCAATGAAATAACGTCACAGGGATCGCAGGTAGAAATTGGCGTGCCCCAAGGATCGATATTAGGTCCTTTCCTTTTTCTAGTTTACATAAATGATTTGCCATTTATGATAGAAAGTCTATCGCAGATTGTTTTGTTTGCCGATGACACATCTCTTCTCTTTAAAGTAGATAGAAAACGTCAAGATTTAGATATTTTCAAAGTAAATAGTACCCTGAAACAAATTCATGATTGGTTTAGTACAAATAATTTAGCGTTAAACGCGAAAAAAACCAAATGTATTAAATTTTCGCTTTGTAATGTAGTCAATAATGTAAGCAATATATATATTAATGATGAAATATTAAACTTTGTTAATGACACTGTTTTCTTGGGGATGACACTAGACTCGAAACTACAATGGGGACCCCATATTGATAAACTGTGTGGACGGCTAAGTTCCGCCGCCTACGCTGTCAGAAAAATCAGACAGCTCACAGACATACCTACAGCGAGACTTTTATACTTCAGCTACTTTCATAGTATTATGTCTTATGGTATTCTTTTATGGGGTCATGCCGCTGACATTCAGGCAGTATTTGTTTTGCAGAAAAGAGCTATTCGAGCCATTTACCATCTAAATAGTCGTGATTCCCTGAGAGAACTGTTCAAAGAAATAAATATTTTAACAGTTCCAAGTCAATACATATATGAAAATATAATGTTTGTAAGAAAAAATCTATCTAAAATTTAAGAAAAATAGTGATGTACATAAATTTAATACTAGAAATAATAATAAACTTGTTTTGCCTGGTAGTAGTCTAGCTAAGATCAATAATTCATTTGAAGGGAACTGTATACGGTTTTACAACAAACTGCCTGATAATGTACTAATTTTAACGGAAACTAAGTTTAAACGTTGTATCAAGAGGACTCTTTTACAAAGAGCGTATTATAGTTTTAACGATTTTATTAATGACAATAGGGCATGGTGTGTTAATGCTCTAGCTCCACACGATCATAATATATAAGTTGTTCTTTGTAAACAAATGATTGTAAACAATATTTTTAAAAAGAGCAACCTCTAGAGTTTCTTGCTGGCTTCTTCTCTGGGGAATCTGCCTTCCGAAGTCAGCGTAGCTTCCCTCCTTTAATGTTTTTCTTTTTTTGGTTCTTTAAATTCATTATTATGTTTTTTATTTTATTTTATTTTTTACTTTGTGACGAATTCAATTGTAAATTTAATGTTACCTACGAATAAATTATTTTTGAATTTTGAATTTTTTTGAAAAGCCTCTATGATGAAAAAACGGTGAATAAAAGTGAGTCTTTCGTGGAATATGTGCGTAACTATTCTAAATTATTTAAACGTGTATGTAATGAGGCCAAATCTATATTCATAAAAAATAAGATTGTCAACAGTAAGAATATTGTAAAGTCTACTTGGCAAGTTATCAACCACGAGACTGGAAGAGTCAACCCACGCAACCTCGATTTTAAATTGAATATTGATGGTAACTGTATCAGTACAGACGCCGAGGTTGCCAAAGCTTTTGTTAAATTCTTCTCCGACATTCCAGTCTCGACCACCAAGGACCTGGATTCTTCTCCCACCTTTGCTGAATCTTTGTTGAAGCAGAACGTGGCCGAGTCCAACCAAGTCTTTGCATTTCGTCACGTCAATGCATATTCAATAGTAAAGGCCTTTAAATCTTTAACTATTAAAAAAACTGCTGATCTGCATGGCCTTTCCGTTACAATAGTTAATTCCATCATAGACTGCTTAGCACCCCATCTAGCTATGGTTTTTAATAAATGTATAGATGAGGGAATTTTTTCTGACCTTATGAAACACAGTAAAGTCACACCTTTGTTTAAAGCAGGCAGTAAGACTGACCCCACCAATTTTAGACCTATATCTATATTGCCAACCTTAAGTAAAATATTTGAAAAACTAATCTTAGATCAACTGCAATTTCACTTCTACTCCAATAAACTAATGCACCTGAAACAATTTGGTTTTACCAGGGGTCGCTCAACAACCGACGCAGGTGTTGATTTAATAAAGTGTATATTTGATGCCTGGGAGAAGTCACACGACGCCTTGGGTGTCTTTTGCGATTTATCCAAGGCTTTCAATTGCGTTGATCATCGTACTTTGGTCAGGAAACTTCATTATTACGGTGTAAAGGACAACTCACTCAGCCTATTAGAATCTTACTTACATGGACGTGTACAGAGGGTTGATGTAAACGGTAAAGTGTCGAGTGGATCTGCGGTTAGCTTGGGTGTCCCACAGGGCTCAATTCTCGGTCCTTTTCTCTTCCTAATATATATAAATGATCTGCCAAGTCTTGTAAATAACTGTCATGATATAGTATTGTTTGCTGATGATACTTCTTTACTTTTTAAAGTTAGACGACAACAGAATTTATATGACGACGTAAACAATGCTACCAGTAAAGTATTCGAGTGGTTTACTACCAATAATCTAGTACTTAATGAAAAGAAAACTAAATGCATTAAATTTACTTTGCCCAATGTTGGACAAGTAACTACAGATATTAAGATGAAGGGACAGAGTTTGTGTCTTGTGGAAACAACCATATTCCTTGGTATTACTCTGGATTCTAAATTACAATGGGGCCCCCATATTGACAAGTTAGCGGATAAGCTCAGTTCTGCAGCTTATGCAGTTAAAAATATAAGAAACCTGACAGATGTTCAAACTGCCAGGCTAGTTTACTTCAGCTACTTCTATAGTCTTATGTCCTACGGCATTCTGCTGTGGGGTCATGCCGCCGACTGTGAGCGCATCTTTGTTCTGCAGAAGCGAGCTATTCGATCGATTTATAAATTAGGTTCCAGGGAATCTCTTAGGGATGTTTTTAAAAATATTGACATATTAACACTAGCATCGCAATACATTTTCACTAATTTAATGTTTACACAGAAAAATATACATCGATTTAAACAAATAAGTGATATACACACTGTTAATACTAGAAATAGGGATAAATTAGTGCCCCGTGCTAGTCGACTAAACAAAGTAAATAAGTCGTTTGTAGGTCAATGTATACGCTTTTACAACAAGATCCCTACCAGATACGCGAACTACCCCTCAATAAATTCAAGGTTATTGTTAAACAAAACCTTAGCAAAAAGGGATATTATAAAATTAACGATTATTTAGATGACTCAAATCCATGGGATTGACCTGCTCTTCTATCAAGCTTTCTCTAGCTCAACTGTTCATACTTATACAATTGTGAATTACTTACATTCCTTAAATTATATGAATGTTATTGTGTTGTAAAAATGTTGCCTCTGCAGTATCTTGGTAGGTATGGTATCTGTAATAGCTAAGCTTTTTTATGAATAAGGCGAAACGTGTGACATGTCATGCTCGCTTACGCCGTTGCAGTGGTGGCGCTGTGTGTCGGGTCTCCTACTTCCCTAAAATATGTGGAAGGGGCTGATGGCTGGCACATGCGTTGAGACCTGTGTGAAGGTGCTGCTGTGATGGCCGGTCATGTCATGCGGAACCCATCAAACTAAGCCTTTCACTTCTCTGTTTCCCATTTACTTGAATTACTTTTTCCTGGATATTGCGGGGTCATATTTTTATTATTTATTTATGGATAGCTGTTTTGAAATATTAATTTTATTATATGTTTCTGTGTATGCCTGAGATTTGTAAAACTTAAATTAAAAGATGCAGTCATCAGTAGCAGCCGCGCGCCTGGGTCGCCCGACACCCGTCCGGAAAGCAACCACTACTGGAGCTGACAACGTCGCGTTTAATTTCGATGACTAAAACTATTTACTTTATGTTCATTTTTATTTACATTGTACTGGCATTTCTTTTCTTTATGGGTAACTTTTCTTTGCACTTTTTCTTTCTTCCCTTTCTTTGGGGTTGCCAATATGTACGGTTACATCGTAATTTTTTTCATTTTTATTATTAATTGCTTACTACGTCGCGACCTACTTAGCGCGTCAGTATTCACTTTAGGTAGTTATTTTTAATATTAATAATCAATGAGTACGTTATCAACTGTCTTACGAGACACACCTAAGGAAAGAATTGCCATAGTTTTTGCTGTTTTATATACTTTAGTGACAATAAAGTTTTACTTTACTTAGTGGTGATTCTTCCTTCCAATGTGCTCCAACTACTACTTACTACTACAACTTACTTCTACAATTTACTCAACCAGAACTCTATCCACTCTACAACTACTCCTGCTACAAATGTACGACTCCAACTAGACCGTACAGGAAGGGCTATAGTAGACGCCTAGAAGAATTTTGGTACCGTGGGAGAGGGACACTTCGAGGAAGAGATGTTCAGCGGTGTTAGGAGGGGGCGGTTGAGGCGATTTGCTAAGGACAATAAAGAGAAAGTGAGAACGAAGATAAATGGCTACCCCTCCGTGGGAGGAGGTGGTACGATCGTTGCGAATCAGTTGGAAGCCGGGAAGACTGTAAGAAGTAGACGGGAGACAAGGATTTAAGAAAGTTTCGGAAACAAGAATAGCGTGGATATTTTTAATGTCGAAGGAAGCAAGCATATCCGGGTAATGGAAAGGGATACTCTGGGAATTTATATGCAAAACATTGTCATTTTTACTCACACCAGATAACGAGGCAATGAGTTGGTCTTGAAGAGACACATCCTCCACACTTTGAAAACTCGAACTGGAAGAGTCAGTGCATGATAAAAATATGTCACTATTTATAGATAAATTCATACTAAATAAATACTGATAATATAATAAGATAATATGTAAGTATATAAAATAAAAATAAATATAAAAACTATTGATGCACGCTTACCCGCCAGTAGCCTGTAAATATTAATTACATTAAATAACACAAGAGAAGTAAAATAAATAAAATAATAAACAGAACAAAAGGATTAATTAAATAATAAACAGGACATGAAAAATTGTCGACCTGACACGATTAGGCTCAAAACCTAAGTGTGCCAGGCCAACATCCACAAAAAGATAAGTAAAAATGTCAATGTCAGTCACGTCATTGAATACAGCTAGGGAAGTAGCCTCCAAATTAATTACATTCGTGCAAAAATTACCCGACAAAAAAGGATATAAAATAAAAAATAGATCGTTAGTTTGAAACAAGACAAAGGAAATGGAAAAAAAGTACATTAAAGTCAATGAATTTGTAATTATGTTAGTCCCAGGCATGTAGAGGTATATATCGACGGTGGAAATCTCAACTGGCTGCAACTGGACAAAACACGACTTTTCAGGAAGAGCAAAACAAAATTTTGACACTTAAACTCTTGTAACTCTTGCTGCTTTAAACGTACCAAAATGTTGTAAAGACCATTATTCTTAAAATTTTGAGGCGCGTCTTTTACAATAATCAGTATTTTTATAACTAGCTTAGATACAGACTTTATGTCCTTTACGACCATGAATTTGGATATGTATGTCCTTTACACCCTAATTTTTAGGTAAAAAGACCTATTAGGTATACAATTTCAAGTCTTGAACATTATTTGTTAATGTATCTCATGTTCATGTATCTCATGAACCGTTATAGCTAAAGCGTTGAAATTCTCTCAAAAAATGTATTACCATTGCCGGTATAAACAACAAATACTAAAAATAGAATAATAATAACAATTAAAGAGGGCTCCCATACAAAAAAACCTGTTTAAAAAAAAAAAAAAAATGTTTATTTCAGACTTTGTCCATAGATGTTAGTAGAAAAGCAAACTTACAAACTATGTTAGTACATTTACAACTAAAATTAAATTATTAAATGTATAACTAACTAATTTAATTTAAATATCTGCCACCGATTGGAGCACCGGGCACTCGTACATGAATTTGCACCCAGTGCCGCACAATGGGACAGTCCATTTTCTCACTAATCACTTTCAGGATGGTGTTGGGACTAGCGCGTACCCTACGCCACAACGAGGCGATACGGGACCGCACTACTGCGTGGAAACCGTCTACGTGCGCGTTCGCAAACATTGCTGACGCACTACAGTAGCGGGGCAGTCCCACCAACACCCTGAAAGCATTGTTATACTGCACGCGTAGTGCATTAACAGCCCGCTGCGTGTAGCCAACCCACAGACTGCACGTGTATAGGCTCTGACAAAACGCTTTAAATAGCGTCATTTTTACACCCATGCTACATCTTGCAAATCTGCGGGCCAGCATATTACATCGGACTGCCATCGCCCTCCTTTCCCTTTCGATGTCCGCATCGTCTTTTAAATCTTCGGTAACAACATGGCCGAGGTATTTAAATTGAGTGACTCGGGCTAGAGCGACACCGTTCAGAAAAACAGGCGCAGCATCCATCAGTTTGCGATTTCTGCTCTGAAAAATCATGAGCTCACTTTTTTAACATTGTATGTGAGCCCATGAAGCCTCGCATATCTTTCACATACTTTTATAAGCCTTCTTAGTGCTGAGATTGATGGACTGAGCAACACCATATCGTCGGCATAACTTATGTTGTTGACACAGAGACCGTCTATCGAGCATCCGACTCCGGTATCACTCAGTTCAACAATCAGCTGATTGACGTACAGGTTAAAGAGCGAAGGAGATGTTAACCCCCCCTGCCTTACTCCACACTTCAACCCGTACTCATCTGAAAGCTCACCCAGCCACTTGATCCTGTTAGTTTGATGCAGGTACCAGTACTTTAGTAACTTTATCCATTCACCCGGCACACCGGCTCCAGCTAATTTGGACCAAAGAACATCGTAGCCAACAGTGTCAAATGCCTTGGAGAGATCAAGGAAGGCTGCGCACACAGGCGTGCTTCTCTCCGTGTAATACCTGACGATGTGCTTGAGAGACAAGACGGCGCATTCAGTTGAAAGTCCAGGTCTAAAACCAAATTGGGCGTCGTGTATGGACAGATATTTTTTAAGTTGTCCCTCAATCAAACCGTCAAGCACCTTGGATGCTGTGGTTGCCAATGATATTGGTCGGTAATTATTCTTGTCAGAAACATCCCCTGTTTTTTTGTCGTGTTTTTTTTTGTTTTTTTTGCCTTTTTTGTTCGATTCTAATAATGGCTACTGGTAGACAATATTATTAGGCTATTATAAACCTAGTGGTTGGTATGGAACCCTTCGCGCATGAGTCCGACTCGCACTTGGCCGGTTTTTTTTATTTTCTAATAAAATATAGTCGTAACGGACCATTACGACTATATTTAATATATGGCAAAATAAATTAATTTTCCGTTACATGTCCGTTACGCCAAATTAAAAAAAGTTTTTATAAAATATGTCAGTTACGCCATTTATTGCGAAAATGTTGAAAAAATTAAACGCTTATAAAATCAAAACCTAAAGTTAAAAATACTGTCCGATAGAGAACAAAAAGCTTTATCCATTTATGTAAAAGAGTGAGTTTAGGTATTTTGTCCCTTACGCCAGTTGAGATTTCCACCGTCGATATCATGAGAGATTATTGTCATTCGAATTGTCTAATCATTAGTGTGTATTAGTAAATAGGTATGTCGGCGCATATGAAATACCACGTTTAATAATACGCGGTCGCTACACTTTGTTCGCTTTGGAATCGTACGATGGTGCGGGGTAGGGGTAGTCGCTAGAATCGTACGACGGCGCAGGGTAGGGGCGGCCGGTAGGGTGTCCCGTCAATGTATGGGAAAAATTTTTTTAGACTTACAGCTACGCAAGAGGTATCAAAAGTTGCGTATTAATGCATAGATTTGCCATTTTTAGAGGTATTGAACAAAATCCATAAATCATACAAACACAATAATTTTAAGGTTTTTATTCAGTTTATCAATACAAAATGACACATTTTAAAGTTTTAATCAGTTTAAATACTTATAAATGACTTCTTAACTTTAATTACGAGACTGGTATTTTGTGTCCAAAAACTAGGCATTTCCGCGCGTGACTTTAATCTTCCCATCCTGATATGTAGCATCTGTGACACTCTCAGAAGCCTTCTTCACTAGCTTTTCACAACTTTCCACAGATTCTGTACGACAGAGAAAATCAGCAATATCGAGGCTGTGTCCTTTAGCCTTCAGTCTCAGTTCATCGCCGGGCATTTTTCGCGAAATCAGTGGGGCGGGACTCTCACATTCTGCCAAAATATCAAGTCAATATGATCTTGCTCATTAAAGTAAAGCTTAGGGACTTTAAAAACCCCGCGAATATTGCTCTTTTCTGCTTTCCTGGCCTTTAATATTTTGTGAACAGCAAGCTCTCGAATATGCTCTCTGTCGTCGAATAACATGGTAATGTAATGAATAAGTTTTCTGGGTAAGCAAAAGTGTTTCACTCAATCACTGACTTACCAATAGATCTTAGTTGTTATATATCATATTTAGTAAATAATATCAATGTAATAACGTCCTTTATATAATTTATAACAGGTAATTGGCGATCGTCAAGTTCTTTATATACCCCCAAAAACACATGTAGTTTCACTTCGTCTTGAACTCATTTTTGTATGTAAATACCTATTAAAACCACGTATTTTATTACAAAGAAGTACAGAGCCGCTGCTCATAGGAATAAAATCGCAATAGAAATGAGCCCAACTCTCTTGTCATAGAAGTAGCACATATTTGAAAATCAAGTCAAGGCATGAATTTTATAGGAATTTTGTAAGTTTGACCCAAACCAATTCTTCGCTGTTATTAACTTATCAGAGCTTCTAAATTATAGCAAAAGGTATTTTTAACGATAAAATAACAAAATAGAACGGGATTGATGAGTAGGACATAGATTAGGCGATATTGACTAGAAGGTTGTTTTTTCGAATTTTGACAAAATAAAAATGCCAGTAGAGCCCTGAGGATCTTTTTAAATATTTTTACATTATTTTTACCGTAATCTATGTCTAATTACGCAACTTTTGAGGGGTCTTGTGTATCGAAAATCGAAAAAAAAGATTTTCGGGACACCCTAGCGGCCGGGTTGTTTACAGCGCATTATAAAAGGAGGCAGCCGGCCGATACCTGGTCATTCCGCACTCAACGCTCTTACCGTTGCATGCCAATATAATTATCCTTAGTGATGTGAAATGAATTACTGAATAAATTGATTATTATAGTTAAACGGGGTTTTCTTTAATAAAATGGGAGACGCTGATATAAATAATGAAGAGGTTTCCCGCCCTCCATCTCCTGTTATCATGCCCTCTCGTCCTCGCGCCGAAATCAGAAGTGGAATAGAACGACAATTACTCTCAGGTCAAGCAGCGAACGTCAATCAAGAAGAGCATCACCAAAGCAATCAAACCCTATCTGCACTGGCCTCTATTCTTCAGTCTCTCACTCGATCACAAGAACAAAACCAGAGAGCCACTCATGAATACCTTTTGGAACTGGTTAACAGATCGCAACATCACAAACCAAGGTTAAGCGATATATATATTGCACCGTTCAATACAAATGGCGATGTACCGGTTCGTGATTGGTGTGAACACGTGGACCAGGCTAAAGACCATTGGAAGCTGACCGACTATGAAGTCTGTACAAAAATTGCGAGTTTGCTACAAGGACGTGCTAAAACTCTCGGCGATACTTGGTTCGTTAAGTCACCCATTTGGAGCGATATGCGCAGTGCGTTAATACAAACTTTTGAACCAGAAGCTCGTTATTCCAACGATATGTTGAAACTACGCAATTTCAAGTACGATATGAACAATCCTGTTGAATCTATAACAAAAATTTGGAATATATGGAAACGAGTTGTAAGTGGCGACAAAGAAAGAGATGCGGTTGAAGCTGTTATCGCATGTATTGATAACGAAAATCTACGTTTACGACTTTTGTCAAGCAAGTGCACTACCGTTCCGGAACTCATTTTAATAGCCACCACAATGAAACCAAGAAAATCGCGACCTGGCAAACCACCTGCTAAACGACCTAGATTTCGAACCAAACGAGAAGAAGGTATAAATTGTTTTGACTGTGACAATATAGGACACATACAAGCTAACTGCTCTAAGAACAGTGAACAAAAAATGGACGATCCAAAACCTTTACTTACTGAAGCAAGTTCAAGCGGCCAACAACAGAAAAATAAGAAGAAATGCAGTTACTGTAGTAAAGTTGGTCACGTAGAAGCTAACTGTTATAAAAAGACGATGAGTGAAAAGAAACAAAAAATCAATCTAGCAAATGAACTTCCGAAAATCCCAACTCCAATGAAATTGTGTATTGACGGCCGCAAGTTAACTTCGCTTTTCGACAGTGGAGCAGATCGATCGTTGATAAAGCGGTCACTCAGCACTGCTATATCTGGAAAACGTGAAGATTGCAGCCTTGTTCTTAAAGGGTTGGGGGACAGCGTACCAATTGTTTCTTTTCAAAAAGTGACGGCAATGTGCAAGATCAGTGATATCCATGTAGAAATCTCATTTCATGTAGTAGAAGATCATGAAATACCCTGTGACATTCTAGTTGGATCGGACCTTGTTAAAACATCAGGTTTGGCTGTACTTATTACTACTGGACAAGGCGCAACAGTTGCAAAAACATCTACAGTGCTAACGACAACAAACAATGAGGACCTGTTTGCCAATCTCGATACCGATCTTACAAACAAAACTGATCTTACCAACCTTAAAGCTTTAATAACACAGTATAAAGATACGTTTGTAACGGGCACACCCAAAACACAAGTTCAAACAGGGCATTTAGAGATTCAATTAAAAGATCCTACCAAAATTGTTTCAAGACGTCCATATAGATTGGCACCAGTAGAACGGCAAAAAGTAAAAGAAATAGTCAATGGCCTCATCGAAAATGGTATTGTTCGGGAGAGTAGCTCAGAATTTGCCTCTCCAGTTATATTAGTAAAAAAGAAAAATGGAGAAGACCGGATGTGTACAGATTACAGGGAATTGATCAAAAACACTGTACCGATCAAATTCCCGTTACCTTTCATCTCGGACCAGATAGACAGACTATCAGACGCAGAATACTTTATTACTTTAGATATGGCCCAGGGTTTCCATCAAATCCCTGTCAAAAAAACCGCTTTTATCACCCCTGACGGCCTATTTGAATATGTACGCATGCCATTTGGACTAATGAATGCTCCAGCAGTCTTTCAAAGAGCCATCATGTCAGCGTTGCGGCCTCTTTTGGACGATATCCTCATCTATATGGACGATGTCTTAATCAAATGCAAAACAGTCGATGAAGGGTTAACCATGTTGGATAGGGTACTATCGTCGCTAACAGCAGCTGGGTTCTCAATAAACACCAAAAAATGTGCGTTTTTTAAGACAAGTGTTGAATACCTGGGCAATGTCATTTCCAAAGGAACTGTGAAACCAAGTCCCCGAAGAGTAGAGGCTCTCGAGAATTCACCAATTCCCGGTAATGCAAAACAAGTCCGACAACTTTGTGGACAAGCAGGATATTTCAGACGCTTTATACCATCATTTTCGGAACGTATGATTCCTCTCTATGAACTCACGAAGAAGGATGCAAAATTTAAATGGACGCCGCAGTGTGAAAACTCTCGACTCGATATTATAATACGTTTAACTTCGGAGCCAGTACTAACTATATTTCAGAAGGATCTGCCGATAGAACTACATACAGATGCTAGTAGCACTGGACTTGGAGCAGTTCTTATACAGATCAAAAATGGCCAGCAACAGGTAGTAGCTTATATGAGTCAGAGAACGACGGAGCCGGAAAGCCGCCTACATGAACTTGTCCTTGAACGAAAACAAGTTGACGACGAACCAGGTACCAAAACTTGGAAGAAAGAAATGAAATGAAATGATCATATAATCCTGTAGGTTTTTGACAACACTTAGGACGGGTCATTTTTTAAAGTTAATGCTAGATTCGCAAGAGTGCAGTTTTCCCCAGAGAAGAACCTAGCAAGAAACTCTGTAGGGTTGCTCTTTTCAATTTAAATTTTACAAATCTCAGGCATAAACACAAACATATACCTAATAAAATTAATATTTCAAAAGAGCTATCCATAAATATAAATTTTTGCAAAAAAAACTAAACCTACAACCTAAACCTACAACCTAAACCTACAACCTAAACCTACAACCTAAACCTACAACCTAAACCTACAACCTTAACCTACAACCTAAACCTACAACCTAAACCTACAACCTAAACCTACAACCTAAACCTACAACCTAAACCTACAACCTAAACCTATAACCTAAACCTAAACCTATAAACCTAAACCTATAACCTAAACCTATAACCTAAACCTATAACCTAAACCTATAACCTAAACCTATAACCTAAACCTATAAACTAAACCTATAACCTAAACCTATAACCTAAACTTATAACCTAAACTTATAACCTAAACCTTTAACCTAAACCTATAACCTAAACCTATAACCTAAACCTATAACCTAAACCTATAACCTAAACCTATAACCTAAACCTATAACCTAAACCTATAACCTAAACCTATAACCTAAACCTATAACCTAAACCTATAACCTAAACCTATAACCTAAACCTATAACCTAAACCTATAACCTAAACCTATAACCTAAACCTATAACCTAAACCTATAACCTAAACCTATAACCTAAACCTATAACCTAAACCTATAACCTAAACCTATAACCTACTGATGGTATCATCTACATGATCCTGATGAACATGCAGCAAGCAAGCAGGCATGCAGCAAGCAAGCAGGCATGCAGCAAGCTAGCAGGCATGCAGCAAGCAAGCAGGCATACAGCAAGCAAGCAGGCATGCAGCATGCAAGCAAACATGCAAGCAGGCATGCAGCAAGCAGGAATGCAAGCAGGGATGCAAAATCATGTTCTAACCTAACCTATCCTAGCCGTTCTGGTTAGGGTTTGTTTTTTTGGTGTCGGTCAAACAATAAATTATGGACTAAATAAAGTATTATAATTAATATTAGTGCATCTTATACTTATGTTTAAAAACCATTGTGTCAAACAAAAATATGGCATTAAAATTTATGGATAAAAAAGACTCCCTGATTCGTAATCTAAATTTAATGCATTTGGTTTTTTCGCATTGAACACAAGTTTGTTGATTGTAAACCAATCCTGAACCTGCCGAAGAACCTCATTTACATAGTCGTAGTTAAGGGCACGCCTGTCGACTTTAAAAATTAAGAATGTATCATCTGCAAATAATACAATCTTCGCCAGATTTTCAACCATGTGGGGTAGATCGTTAATATACACGAGAAATAAAAAGGTCCTAATATTGATCCTTGTGGAACACCTATCTTTACCAAAGATCCTTGTGACTTCATACCGTTTACTTGAACAGATTGGAATCTGTTACTAAGATACGATTCCAACAAACAAAGACATTTATTCCGAATACCATAATGATGTAGCTTTAACAATAGAGTTTTATGATTTACACAATCAAATGCCTTCGACAAATCACAAAAGACCCCCACGGCATCCTGACGCTCCTCAAATGCCTCAAAAATATGTTTTATTAAGGCAACACCGGCGTCAGTTGTCGAGCGGCCCCTGGTGAAACTAGTTTAGCGATAGATTCGCAGGGCATGTTTTCGACTCTTTTACATAATTTGCCAATACGATCAACGTAATTGTTTATCTTCGTTGCCGCTTGCCAGTATGATGTTAAATTGTAATATACCAGGAGTGTCCATTCGTCGTGTATTAGTAATAACTTCCCTGCTTCGTCAAATTATATAGGTCGGTTGTTTTCGATTGCTGTCACCTTGTAGCTTGCAGTTTGTGCCGAGCTTGCACTCTCCACGATTGTTGTTATCATCAGTAGTAGGGTTGTAAAAAGGCTAAGTTTAAATTTTCCGATTCGTTTTTTTTATTGTTGGCGGCGTCTCCGTTTGATCTTTTGGTTTTTCATTAGTTTTGATGTCCTGGTTTGTTTGTGGGTTCTCTTGTGTAGGCAGCGGTGCTAGTCTTGTTATAGGACGTTTTACTTGTCCTTTCTTTGTTTTAATAGTAGCCACGCGCACGTTGCCGTCCGAACCGGGGTGAAGTTCAATCACTCTACCTAGCGCCCATTTACCAGGTGGTAAGTTTTCGTCTTTTACAAGTACCAAGCTTCCATGTTCTAATTGCTCCTGGGTTGCTGCCACTTACTTCGTACTTGCATATGATGTATGTACTCACTAGACCAGCGCTTCCAGACATGTAAATTAATTTGCTCTACTAGCTTTCACCTATTCAAGTCACTCTGGTTAAAGTCTTCTTTTTCTCTTGGTAGTGATAATAGAGGTCCGCCAATCAAGAAATGTCCTGGTGTTAGGTAATCCAAGTCGTCTATATCTTCCGACAACGAACATAGAGGACGTGAGTTCATGCACGCCTCTATCTGGGTCAGCAGCGTAGTGAATTGTTCGAAAGTAAGTTTTTGTTCACCGAGTACTCGTTTGAGATGATACTTCATTCCCTTTACTGCAGCCTCCCATAGACCGCCAGCTGTTGGTTTTTGGCGCGTTAAAATGCCATTGTACTTGTGATTGGCTCATTTCGTCATAAAACTCGTGCGATGTAAAAGTGTTGTGTTTCTCAAAGTCGTTTTGAAGTATCTTTGCGGCGCCGACAAAAATTGTTCCATTATCTGAAAACATATGTTTAGGCGTACCTCGACGAGCGCACATTCGTTTGAATGCAGCTAAGAATGTTGCGGTAGAAAGATCTGACACCAGCTCCAAATGTACGGCCTTAGTGACCATGCAACCATGCAACAAAAATGAAAACCGCTATGTAAGCTTTACATGTTCTTTCCCCTCTTCCCTTGTTAATCTTTACATCGACGTGGCCGGTAAAATCCGCGCCGGTGTTTGTAAAGGGTCTACTTGGTGTTACTCTCTCCTTTGGTAAGTCAGCCATGATCTTTTCGTTTTTATGTGGCTTAAAGTGATGACATCTAACACATTGGCGCAGTTGTTTCTTGACCGTGTTGTTGCCACCAATTATCCAGTAGCTAAGGCGAAGATTTGCCAAGGTAAGCCGTGCACCTCCGTGTTTCGTGTAGTGATGAGCTTCTCGAATTATAAGCTCTGTCAATCTGCTATTTGCTGGCAAGATTATTGGATGCTTCGATTCAGGAGGCAGTAAGGAGTTTATTAAACACCCTCTTACCCAAAGTAGTCCGTTTTCATCGATGAAAGTGTCAGCTTCAATAAATTACTTTTCGGAGATAAAGTTAATTGTTTCTTCAATCGTTCAATCTCATCACTGTAGTGTTGACGTTGTATGTACTTGATCAAGACTTCCTTCGCCCTTTGTAGTTCTAAAGAGCTTAATGTGAGAACCTCGTTTGGTTTGCAGTCGGTTAAATGTTTATATGTGTCTCGAGAAGTCTGTGTAAATCGCAATATCCAAGCGAGTACTCGGATTACACGTTTGAGCTCGCTGTATTTATTTATAAGCGAATTAATAACTTCGCTGTCTACGACATTTGTATTGATTGCGTAACATCGTGCAGATCATTACAGCCTCTGGATAGTTTACTTTTTCGTCTTGCGCTAGTTGATGTAAAGTCCGCATGGCTAAGAAAGGAGCATCTTTCATGCTATAAGTTACAGTACATAGCTGCCACTCTTGAAGCGGCTCGTTAGGCGACGATCTCCAGATAATGGTTTGCAAGTTTTGTTGATCTTCGTTTAACCAGATGTTTCTGTACATCTTTTTCAACATCTGCCGTAAAGACGTACTTGTGCGTTCTCCATACAAAAAGTAATGCCAACATGTCCTTTTATGGGTTAGGACCAGTGTACATCATATCATTGAGACTGTTCTTCGTGTTAGTTATGAATGACCCGTTAAAAACAACCCTTAGTTTTGTCGTAGTAGATTCCTCATTCAACACACCGTGATGAGGTAAATAAACTTGACTCTTGTTGCTTGCTGTCCTAATTACTGGTTGCATGTGTCCCATGTCGATGTACTCTTTCATAAACTTCTTGTATTCAGCTGAAAATGTCTTGTTTTTCTCCATCTTGCGTTCTAACTAAAAAAAAATTGCAATATTGCTTGTGATTTTGTTCGGCCTATTTGCGTCTCGTAATCTGGTTTCATAGGCATGTTAACTACATATTTTCCGTCCGGTTCTCTCTTTATCGTCTGAATGTAATAGTTCTCACAGTAGATATCGTCGGATGTTGCAGTGGTAGTATTAGGGATTTCCTCAGTTTCCCAAAATCTCGTCATGTCTTCTAAGTCGTTGAGCGTGACGAGACAGTTAAATGTTTTAACGTTTCCGCACAGAATTTACCCGACTCTGGTTTGCTGTGCGACGGGAAGATCAATGTTACTCTTTATAACGCCGTCTAAAATTAGTTCAGAGTAAATGTCGGCTCCCAAAACATATCAATCGGTCCAGACACGTTAAATTGAGGATCAGCTAATTTTAAGTTATCGATGTAATGCCAGTTATCCTTTGAGAATGATGTACTTGGTAAATTGTTAATAAGTTTTCTCATTACTAGTGTCTCCACTTGGAAAGTATAGTTAGAGTGAATAGATTTACACTCTATGTTAACAAAGCCCTTAGAGTTCCCCGACAGAGCACCGATTCCAGATACGATAGCGCTCATCTTACGCCTTGGAAGACGTAACCGTTGAGCTGCGTCTTCTGTTATCAAGCTTACTTGAGATCCTTGATCAAGTAAAGCTCTAAGTTGATGTAATCTCCGTCAATCGTTTTCGCTTGTACTTGTAGAGTCGTCAACAAAACCTCCTTGTCGTTGTTCGTTACATTGTTGACTGCATGTTGGTTATGCGCAGAGGATGATGTTGATTTACGTGTCTGATTTATATTTTCCTGATTTGAGTGACGTTGAATGTTGATATGTGAAGCCTCGGTCTCATGCAGTAGAGTGTGGTGGGACTTGTAACACAGCTTGCATTTTTTACGAGACTAACAATGTTCTTCGCCATGACTGTACAGACAGTTTTTGCACAGTTGCAACTTTGAAACTATGTCGCTGCGACTTATTGCGTCCATGTTCAAAAATTCGTCGCACTGAATTAAAACGTGATCAGTTTTGCATAGTGGACAAGATCGCGCTGTTGTGAAGAAGACTTTGGACGTTGTTTTAGGTTTATTGGAGTTTGTTGACCTGGGTGAAAAGTTATAATTTTTATGTCGATTGCGATATGATGAGCCAGCGCCCGCTGGCTTGCTGTTGTTACTAGTATTTTTGGGCGAATTGTTTTGTTGTTTACCACTTTGACCGCCTTGTAATGTCTCAAACGCCATAAATTTTGTAAAGCCGTAAGAACTCTTGCAAATCTGGTAAGCTTCTTGGTGATGTTAAATCCTTTATATACTCGTTATAAGTTTGACTGTCCAACTTTTGTACTAGTAAATGTACTAAAATGGGATTCCACGTTGTTATGTCCAGTTCGATGTTAGTTAGCCCATTTATACAGGGTGTCCGGTGGCAGAATCAGGATTTAAAATATAAATAACAAAAAAACTACGTGAAATATACATTTATATTTTTAATCATTATAAAGAAGACAAATGCGGGTTTTATTTCTTAAAAATTATGTCGTCTAAATGTTGACCGTCACGTCGGATACATTCATGGAATCTGGCTTCAGTATTTCTTGCCACTCGCTGGAGAAGTGCCGCCGAGATGCCATGAACTTCGCGAACGATATTTTCTTTTAATGATGAGATAGTCGCCGGGTTTGTTTCGTAGACTTTATTTTTGAGATATCCCCACAGAAAAAAGTCCATGGGTGTAAGATCCGGTGACCTGGGTGGCCAGGGGATGTCACCGAAACGGCTTATCAGTTGGTTGGGGAAGAAATCACGAAGTAGCGCCATGGTCTCCCTAGCAGTGTGCGGGGTGGCGCCATCTTGCTGAAACCATGTCCGTGAAGTGTAGGAAGGATGGTCTCTCAATGTTGGAAAAAAAAATCATTGAGCATTCGCTGATAAGCAACACCAGTCACAGAAATTGCGTGCCCTTGACCATTTTCAAAAAAATAGGGTCCAATTATTCCCCTGCTTGATAATGCACACCAAACCGTCACTTTGGGACTGTGAAGTGGCTTTTGGTGTTTTAAGTGGGGGTTTTGTCCTTTAGGAGACCAATAACGACAATTCTGCTTGTTTACACTGCCATTTAAGTGAAAGTGGGCTTCATCACTCCAAAAAATAGTGTTCACCGTGCGAAATCGCTCCAACATTGTCTCACAGTAATTTTTACGCAAGTTGTAATCATTAGGCTTAAGCGCTTGCACAATTTGAATTTTAAATGGATGAAGTTTAAGATCCTTCTTCAATATCTCGTGCACTATAGTTTTTGGAAGCCCCAAGGCAGCCGCTCTCTTGCGAACGGACTGACGCGGATTATCGCTCAAACTGGACGCGACGAGTTCGATGTTTTCATTTGTTCTCGACGTCCGGCTGGGCCCCGGTCGTGGGTTATTTTCTGCTGAACTTGTTGCCCGGAACCTTCGCACCCATGATCGAATCAAATCTTCACTTGGGGCGTCACGTAACCGTCGAATATTGTAACGTGAACAAAATCTTCGACGAGAAATTGCACACGAATCATTGGCTTTAAAATACGCTTCGATTGCGAACGCACGTTGTTCACCCGTCCACTGCGACATTGCGACTAAAAAACCCGCACGAATGACGAAGCCAACGCGGCCCCCTCCCGGCTCCTCCGTGCAACGGTTACGGAGAAATTCGAAATTTAAATCCTAAATCTGCCACCGGACACCCTGTACATTCTAGAGTATCTAGAGTGACGTCATGCAGCTTTTTAATGGTTTGTGCGTTTGCTTGTTGTATCACAGTCTAATTTAGTAGCGTGTTCATGAATGAAGTAAACAACAAGCGCTGATTATCGTAGCGATGTTCAATGATATCCCAACAGGAGTCATAGTTGTCAGCACTTATGTTGAGATGCTGCACAAGCTTCTCGGCTTCGCTTTTTAACTTTGTTTTGAGATGCTGCATCTTTTGAGCTTTCGATAAGAGCGGATTGTTGTGAAAACTCTCCATGAAAAGATCTTTAAACGAAAGCCATTGAGTATAGTTCCGGTGGAACTCAAGAACATGCATCCTAGGCATAGTATTCTCGTAATGTGAATTATTCCATAACTTCTGGTTAATTTTCTTCTTCAAAGTTTCGTAGACAGTTTCCACAGCCGTAAATTCTTTCTCATAATTTGGGTCAACTTTTTGTGCGACGCAATCAATCTGCCAGTTGGTTTTTTCGATGTGCTCACATTTGGTCTTAAGATTGCTGAGGTAATCATCTAGTTCCCACTTTTCCGTTGAACTAGTTATCCTTATCTTGTTGGCGGCGCGATCAAACGCCTTAATGTTTGAATTTTGTTGACGTAGTAACTCGTTTACCTTGTTGACGTCACTACTTTCTCCTTTCGGTTTTTCACGCTCTCACTCTGGTTTTTCTGATGATGACGTCTTCGTATGTTGATTTAAAAGCTCCAATATTTCACTTATAGTGTCCTCGTACATATTCTTTGTTTTATTGTAAACATCATCATTAAAGTATGGAATATCCGTGTTCTCTAAGTTAATGAGATATTGATGGTTTACCTCAAACTCCCTCCAATGTACGTTGAGTGCCGCCAAACGTTTCTGCAGGTAATCGATGGTTTTCCTCGAGGCGCCGTCCTTCTTGAAGTTCACGCATATTTGCTGGATGTTGCTGAAAGAGGCTTCTTGTTGTTGGATGTACTTTGTATCAGTGTCAACCATGTTGATTGATGTTCAAATAGTTAATTAACAGCAGAATGTGTTGCCGTGAGCAGTTGTTATAGATGTATAGCCGTAGGCGCAGGTTCCTTGGCTGTCCAGTGCAGCGTAACAATCACTGTATGTGCGATATTCCTTCTCAATTTAACTGGTGGGACACGCTTATGTGAAGCCAGCTAAACCGATTCGCTACAGTAATAAAACACTACACCAACAACCAGTGATCGAAGGACCAAAACATGTACAGTGCAAGTATTAGCCCCGTACAGTAGATGTGGAAGTAGTAGGATGTTGTAATGAGAGTTCAAACCACAGGATCCAAATAACACGATGTTTATTAAGTAGATGTAACAATAGTTAACTTGGATGCTAATCCATGACAGAGTTTCTGTGGCTATGTATAAATGCGAACTAACTACTTAAATATTAATTTATAAATTATTGCTGCGCCAAAGTAGGACGCAACGCAAGCAAAATAACAATGCACGGTTATTGACCGTACACCTGGTTAAAAGGAAAGTGATACTTTTCCTTACAACCTGTATTGAATGTACAAATAAATCACCACATTTTTAATAACTATTTTACTATATAGATAGTTATTAAAAATGTGGTGATTTATTTTGTACATGTGTGTGCAGCGATGACTTACCCGGTTTGAAATTTATCCACATTTCTGCAAGTCTGCGTGTGCGCATCTCTATTACAAAAGTGATTTATGGCCTCGTCTGCCACGAGTCTTTGCGTTTTATAGTTCGGTTTCTTAATAACGGTAAGGTCGGATGCCTTATGAATTTGTATTAGCAATGTTTACTACGCGGTGTCATATTATTCACAGGTTCAGTATGTAAGGGATTTATAACTTACATTTTTTTTTTGTTTTTACTTATCTATATCAAATCCTATTTCTATCAAATTACATGTAAGGCCTCGGTCTCGAATTTTGCGGGCGGCGGAGCGGCAGCGGCGGCGGCGCGGGAGAGGGGCGGGCAACGCATACCTGTTCTCGAAACCAGCGGGCAGATCGCGCGGCACTGTAGCGGTGTAGCGTTGTGTTCGTGGTTGTGTTGTCGACATTCGCAAACGAAATGTCTGAAAATCATTACACATTCATTTCTGACATTTTGATACGTCACAAAAAAAATGTACAACACTATACTACAATGCAGACGCGCAACGCGGGACGGTCACCGCTCGACTGGAGTGCACCGCTCGTTGCCCGCCCCCGCGCCGCTGTTTTCGAGACCCGGTCCATTTGACGATACGCATAAGATCCTGCCGCTCCCGCTCCGCTGCCGCCGCCGCCCCGCTGCCCGCGGAATTCGAGACCGAGGCCTTATGGTTAAATTTATCGGTTTTCTATACTACGGCTGCCTAACTATGTTTAAAAATGTCAAAACTCTGACATCTTAATTTACTATCAAATGGCCGGTGGGTACTTACTACATTACTACACTACGGTTTAAACTAATATATTATTCTATTCTATAACTTATATGCTATTTCTTTTTATCGTATTAAAGTTGGGTCCTATGGAAACCATAAGTGTGTAAATTTTTATCAGTTCTAAGTAGTATTTGTCTACATACAATTAAATCGGATTTAAGAAAAATGGCGGTAGTTGTTGATACGGAAAGATGATAAAGAGAAATATAGGTTCCTAAAAAGATTTGGTAAGTGGGCATTGATTAGGTTATCTAACTGGCCTATTGCAAATTCCCACTTTCTATATTATTTGGTATTTTAAAATATTTCTTGTGTTTGGTGCGTTCGGTTTACTAGGTAATTTAGGAGCTGTAGGTTAGCTACCTAATTGGTATTTTGGGTAGTAGAAATCAAAGGCGTATTCTATAGTAGAATATCGGATAAGAATAATTTTATTTACAAATGTACACAGTCTTATTAGAAATATTAGGAACGCAACTAGCGTATATCTAAGTGAGTGACGAAATCCGAGAGAACCAGGTTCAACGTAGGCGGTTCCCAGTTGGCGCGTGGTGGGGATGAGGTACGCAACTAGCGGGTGTTTCGTCGAGTGACGATTTGCAGCTACAGTACTCCCCCTCAAGCGAAGCGTACTGGATTCCTGACGACTCGACCACATCTTGTTGTCTTCGTTGCGTTGCGTTGTTGCGATGTACCGGTGTCATCTTCTTCGGTGTCATCTTCGATGTCTTCTAACACGCTGTAGGCAGGCTTCAGTCGGTCGATCGATATGCTGACGTCTCGATCGGGCAGTCGTACGACGAAAACCTTGTTGTTGCGACTCAGTACTGGATAAGGTCCGTTGTATGGCGCTTGTAGCGGTTTCTTGACGGCGTCGACTCGTACAAACACTTGCTTGCATGTGTTGAGGTCGGGATGGACGAAGGTAGATCGCTTGTTGCCATGCGGTGTGTTAGGTACTGGCTTCAGACTGTTGATTGTTTCACGCAGTTTCTGGACGTATGCTTGATCCATAGCGACGTCACGTGGTGCGGACGAGAAGAAATCACCGGGAAGGCGTAGAGTACAGCCGTATGTGAGTTGGGCAGTACTAACTCCGGTGTCGGTTCGGCTTGCGCAGCGCAGACCAAGCATGACGGTGGGTAGCTCGTCGGTCCATGTCGTTGACTGTAGTCGTGCTATGAGTGCAGTCTTCAAATAGCGGTGCCATCTCTCGACTAGTCCATTGCTTTGCGGGTGGTACGGCGTAGTATGGATCTTATCGATACCGAACATGTGAGCGAGAGAGGTGAATAGTTGGCTCTCGAACTGTCGTCCTTGGTCGATTGTCAGTGTGGCCGGACAACCAAATCGTGAGATCCAACCTTCGTAGAACGTCTTCGCAACAGTGTCGGCGGTGATGTCTTGCACGGCGAATGCTTCGGGCCAGCGAGTAGCTCGGTCGATCATCGTGATGCAGTAGCGATGTCCGTCGGCTGTAGTACGCAGCGGTCCAACGATGTCGATGTGAACGTGGTTGAATCGGTCTGACGGCGGGAACGATGATATTGAGCTCGTAGTGTGTCGCTGTATCTTCGCACGTTGACATGAGATGCACGCTTTCGCCCAATTGCCTACGTCGGAGTTCATTGACGGCCAGAAGTATCTCTCTTGCATGAGCTTGCGAGTAGTACGTATACCGGGATGCGAGATGTTGTGAACTGCGTTGAATGCGATCGTTCGAAACTCAGTAGGTAGGTACGGGCGTACGTTCTGCGTAGAAGTTTCGCAGTAGATTTGCTTGCTCGATGTAGGTAGAGAAACTTTCTTCAGTGAGATGTTCGACTGTTGGAGTAGTGTTCCGATATTGCTGTCCTTGTCTTGCGCTTCCGATAGTTTGTCGTAGTCGATTGCGGAGGGGCAGGTTATTGTTTCGATGCGGGACAGGGCGTCGGCTACTACGTTGTCTTGACCGGAGATGTGGCGGATATCAGTGGTGAATTCACTGATAAACAGTAGTTGTCTTGTTCGACGAGGTGTTTCGCTATCGGACCCAATCTTCGTAAAAGCGTAGACGAGAGGCTTGTGGTCGGTGTAGACAATTAGTTCTCTTCCTTCGAACGTTTTTCTGAAGTGTTTCATAGCCATGTAGATTGATAAGAGTTCTCGGTCGTAGGTACTGTACTTCTGTTGTGTGTCGGATAGCTTCTTGGAGAAATAGCCGAGAGGTTGCCATTTGTTGTCGACTCGCTGCTGAAGTACCGCACCGACGCAAGTGTTAGAGGCGTCGCTCATGAGTGCGAGCGAGACGGAGTGATGCGGGTGCGCGAGTAGTGCGGCGCTCTGTATGCGTTCCTTGCATAGCAAAAATGCGTCGTTCGCTTCTTGAGACCAGTTGATTTCTGTCTTGTCTTTTCTTCGCGAATTGTGCAAGTAGGCATTGAGTGGAGCTTGTATGGCAGCAGCGTTGGCAATGTTCGAGCGGTAGAAGTTCATCATTCCGAGAAAACGACGTAATTCTTCGATTGTTTTCGGACGTGAATACTCGATGATTGCTCTAACTTTTGCTTCAGGCGGTTTGATTCCGTGTTCGTTGATTTCGTAGCCGAGGAAAGTGACTTGTTGACGGCCGAGTGCGCATTTAGAAGGGTTGATTGTGATGCCATACTCTTCTAAGCGTCGCAGTACTTGTCGTAGGTGTTCACGGTGTTCCTTTTCGTCTGTAGAGGCGAGTAGAAGGTCGTCGACGAACGGGAATACGAAGTCTAAACCTCGGAGTACTTCGTGTATGACACGTTGGAATGTTTGGCCAGCGTTTCGTAGACCGGGACACATTCATGGGAACTCGAAAAGTCCAAATGGAGTTATGATGGCTGTTTTCTCGACTTCGTTACTTGCTACTGGGAGTTGTTGGTAGGCCCGGTTGAGATCGATTGTAGAGAAAATCTTCTTGCCGGCGAGTTGAAAAGTGAAATCTCTGATGCGCGGTATGGGATAGCGATCAGGTTTCGTTATGCTGTTCAATCTTCTGTAGTCACCACAAACACGTAGATCTCCGTTTTTCTTCGGTACGACGTGGAGTGGGCTCGACCAGGGGCTTTTGCTTCGTCTGCAGAGGCCTTGAGTCATCATAGATTCGAATTCTTTCTTCACCCGTTCGTAGCGATGTGGTGGTAGAGGTCGTGCGCGGCAATGTAGTGGGGGGCCAGTCGTCTCTATGTAGTGTTCGACGCTGTGCTTCGAATTGAGTTTCATAGAAGTGAGACGTGTAGTTCCGGGAAATTCCGCTAGAATGTCGTGTAGCGATTGTTGTAGATCGATGCTTCGGACGGTAGGTATGTCGGACGAACAGGCGGGTGCTTTAACGGCGAGGCTTGTTGTGCTGTCGATTAACCGTTGATTTTTCAGATCTACGACGAGATGATGGTGCTTGAGGAAATCGGCTCCTAGGATTGGCTTGCTGATGTCAGCGATGATGAATTTCCAGCGGTACGGTCTTCGTAGGTTCAAATTCAACTCGAGCGTTTGTTCACCGTAGGTAGATATGACGGTGTTGTTGGCGGCGTACAGGTTGAAAGACAGAGGTTTCTTTTGAGTTTTCCGACTTCTTAAAAGTGCACGGAGATCGGCAACGTCTTGCTTTTTCTTTGAAGCGACGGTGAAAATAGCAGTGCGACGAGTTGCGTGAGTGCGAGCGAGATGGCTGCCTTAAGGATCGGAACGGCTGTCTTGTGCGAGAGCGAGAACGAGGATAGCGCTGTTTCAGTTCCGCGACTTCGAGTGAGAGTTTCTTAATTTCTTCTAACAACGTCTTCGTGTCGTCGGAGGAGACTCGCCGCGTCCGCCTGCGCCGTCGGTTGTGTGAGGTTCGAGCGCTTACCCTCCCTCCCCCCGACCCGCGCCGCGATCGAAGTCACCCTCAGCCCAACTCGGTTATCGCGCTCGGTTTCTTGTGAAACCGAGTGGCGATACTAGTCGTGCGCCTACATAGTAGGTGCGCGACCGGGACCCGCCGATCCCCCAGTTGGCTGAGGGCGAGGACCCGAGCCTACTCGTGTCCAGCGCTGTCAGTGATATGTGGGTGGTCTAGAGTTGAGTTCGTCTCCTCCCACCCACACTAACTTTGACTTTCGCGAAAGGACGCATTACTCGCTAGTGAGTGACTTTTTTGTTGTTTGTGTCGTCACGGGGTCCCGATATGGAGCCCCGCAAGCCGAAACCCCCGGACCCCAAGCCTCGGTCTGGCACTTCGGTGCCGACCGGTGAATCCGGGAACGCCGCCGCTGCACGCGCTGCTGCCCGGGCCGCCGCGGTATCCACCGCGCGGGCCTCCCCAGCAGCCCTGCCAGCCGCGCCAACCACACCTGCGCCGGCCACTGCACCAGCCGCCGCGCCAGCCGCCGCAACATCTGTTGCGAGCACCGCTGCGCCGCTTGCTGCGCCAGTCGCCGCGCCACCCACTGCGCGCCCAGCTGCGCCACCCAGTGCCGCGCGCTCGAGCGCACCGGTTGCTACGGCACCCGCCGCGTGCTCAGCAGCGCCACCAGCGCCGACACCCGCCGCGCGCTCCGCTGTGCCAGCCGCCGCGACATCAGTTGCGCGCATAGCTGCGCCAGCCGCCGCGCCAGCCACCGCGCGCGCCGCCGCACGTACCGCTGCGCCAACCGCCGCAACACCCGCCGCGCGCACTGCCGCACGCGCTGTTGCGCCGGCCGCCGCGGGACCCACTGCGTCAACCGCAGCTGAGGTCCTGCAGTTTTCTGCCGCGCGCACCGCCGGCACTGCACGCGCTGGGTCTATGAGGGCCGCACCAAGGACGCCAAGCGTCAACGTCTCCGTGACGCCGCCGGTGGGGGGGGAGTGGTTCACACCGCCCTCCACCCCCTTCGCCATGCCGACCGCCCCAGCTGTGGGCAGACGACCGCGGTCGCCGTCGCCGGCGCCAACCGCGCCGCTGCAGACGCCCCCGCAGCCCGCCGCTACCCCCACACCCGCTGCCGCCGCCCCCGCCGCCGCCGCCGCCGCCGCCGCCGCCCCCAGTCCCCAACATCCGCTCGCTGCCGAGGGGTGGGCGTCCCAGATGACCGACCGCGCCCAATATGAGTTGGACGTGGCGGCCATTGCACACCTCTGCACCTCCCACCGCATAAGTGCGGGGATGCAGAGGTGGCTGGACGTCTACCTCAGGGCAGCTGAAGTGGATATGGGGGTAATAAGGGGGGAGGCTCTATCCGAGCAAGACCGTGACGCGCTCACGGTCTACCGGTTGCTGCGGGTACAAGCGGCCCAAAAGCGGCAGCTCACCCCGCCGACTCCACCGGAGGGGAAGCGGCCGCACAAGCCCCACCCGGCGGACCCCAGGCTGCGATCGAGGTCCATAAGCGAGGGACGTATTGTGCGCCCCCGCCCAACACCGATCCCGTTCCAGCTGGACCCGCCCACGCCGCCTCAGGGTGAGTCGAACTTTCAGCCCGCCCCACCGGCCACGCCCAGCACGAGCCGCGCGCCGACCAGCCCGCCTGCCCAGTCTGCGCGCCCTTGCGCCCCAGGCCCAAGTCCGCCGCCGCAACCGCTCCCAGCCGCACAGGCCGCCACGCGCCCCGCCGGCGCGGTGCCCCTGCCGCCGAGAGCCCTGCCCCCCCGCCGAGCGGGACCAGCCGCCCTCCCCCCTCCCCCTACTCCAGGGGGCCTCACCTTTGCCCAGGTCGCGGGGTCCTCCGCGACCAACGGGGCTGTCTCGGGGCGCGCCTCTCCACCAGGGCCGTCCAATCGGGTTCCCAGCGCTGGGAGTGGGCCGTCCAATCCGGGAAAAGCTACCTATCCACCAATCGTGGTGGAGGTACTCCCGGATTGGGTGACCCACTTCAGGGCGCTGACGGACCTGCTTGGGCACAAGCCCAACGCGCGCCCCTATGGGAGGGGAATCAGGTTCCTGCCTTCCGGGGAGTCCGAGTACCGACAGGTCCAGGCGTACCTTTCCGATTTGGAGAGGAGCCTGGAACTATCATGGTACTCCTACTCCCTGGAGGGTGAGAGAGGCCTGAAGGTCGCAATTCGCGGCCTTCCCCTCCAAACAGACCCCGAAGCCATCAAGGGGGCCCTCGCGGATCTGGGCTATAATGCGGAGCACATAAAACAGATTCGGGCACGTTCTGGCCGGCCCGGATGCCTGTTTTATGTGCTGCTCAAACGCGAGCCGCACGTGATTCCGGGGATATACAGCATCACTGAGTTGCTGTGTATGCCCGGAGTCACCATCGAGGCCTGGAGGGGGAAGAAGGGGCCCTCCCAATGTCACCGCTGCCAGGGCTTTCGGCACTCTTCGCGGGGGTGCCACCGCCCTCTTGCCTGTGTGCGCTGTGGGGGCGCACATACGGCGGCGGACTGCCCGCGCGACCTAAGCGCGCCGGCTAAGTGCGCCAATTGCCTGGGGCCGCACCCGGCCAACCACTCGTCCTGCCCGGTGCTACGGGCGGAGACGCGCAACCGCAAGGCGGGCACGGTCGCGCGTACCACCACGACGACGAGGACAGCACCGCCAACCCGACGTGGGCCCACAACGAGGGCCTCGGTGGGGCGGGCTGAGGTGGGGGAGACGTCAGCGGCTTCGCTGATGGCGCCAGCCAACGGCCCGACCCAGCGCGGCACCACGCGGCCCACCGACACCGACAGTCGACCCGACGCAGGTCCCTCCGCCGGACGGAGAAGAAGGCGAGGAAGAGGCCGAGCTAGGGACAACAGGCAGGTGAGTGAGCACCCCCCCGTAGTCACCGAGGGGGCTCAGCCAGCGCCACCAGCTGCGCAGGCACAGCACCAGCCGACCCAGAGCTCCGCACCGGCCACTTCCACGGAGCAGCTACTGCTGACCATCGCCTTGCTGATCCAGAATCATCTCGGCGACAACCCCTCCGCTGCCACACAGCCAACCAGCTCCAATGGCGCCCCCCGGTAGGTTGCGAGTCGCCTACTGGAACGCGCAGACGCTGTCGGGGAAACGTCTATTGCTCGCGCACTTCCTCCGCGAGCACAACATAGACGTGGCCCTGATATGCGAAACGCACCTGCGGGCGTCAACCCGGTTTAACATCTCGGGCTACTTGGCGTACAGGCAGGACGAGGTGTCCCCTGCGGGCGTAGCCTACAGGGGTCTGCTTGTCCTCGTACGCCGGAGAGTAGTCCACCAACCGGCACCCCCAGAGCAGCTGACGTCGATGACAGCACTGGGCATCGACGTCCACACGGAGGGAGGGGACCTGCGACTGTACGCGGCCTACAAACCTCCGAGCGCCGTACTCGAGGTGAGTGAACTTCGGGGCCTCATCAGGTCGTCCCGCTCGACCATCGTAGCGGGCGACTTGAACGCTAAGCATCCCAGCTGGTACTCGACCACCAGTAACGCCGCCGGGAGAGCCATACTGCAGGACGCTATAGACCACGACTACGATGTCACCGCCCCGAGCGAACCCACCCGGTATGACCCGATGGGTCGGGTCGATGACATTTTGGACATCGTGGTCTATAGGGGCCTGCCGGGCGTACCGCACCTCCAGGTGTGTATGGACCTCCCCAGTGACCACCGGCCGGTCATCTGTGACCTCGACACGAGGACCACTCTCGTGTCCCCACCGCGCCCGCGTTACAGTACCAACTGGGATGCTTACGCCGACACCCTGTCACAGGGAACCCCCACGAGGCCCATCTCGACTCCTGAGGACGTCGACTCAGCCGCAGGGGAGCTAACCGCCGCCATACGGGGAGCGCTGAAGTCCGCATCGTCCCTGAACCGTGTCCGGCAGAGGAGCGATCCGCTACCGGCTCGGCTGAGGACTTTGACAGCGGAGAAGCGCGACCTGCGTGTGCGGTGGCAGCATACCCGATGCCCAACCCTCAAGACCGCGCTTAACGCCTTGGTCGAGAGGGTGAAGGCAGAGCTGGTTGACTTCGCCAGAGAGTCGTGGGACCAGCACATCATGACCATAAGCGATGAGATTCCCTCGGTCCATCGCCTATGCCGTCAGCTCGGTAACGAAGTCACTCCCACAAGGCCGCTACAGAACGAGAATGGCGAGCTCCGGTACAAGGCTGAAGATCGGGCGGAGATCTTCGCCAACCACCTGGAGCTGCAGTTCTCTCCAAATCCGGCTGAAGACCACCAACACGTGGCAGCAGTTGAGTCACACCTTCGTGAGTATTTCGCGCAACCGCTGGAGCCAACTGAGGACCCCATAGTCTTCTCACCTGGTCAGGTAAAGCGTGCCCTGCTGAAGTCGAAGCTTAGGAAAGCCCCGGGAGTGGACCAGATTACGAACGAGGCGTTGCGGCACCTGCCGCACCAAACCGTCTCGGCGGTCACTCGTTTGTATAACGGCATCCTCCGGACGGGTCACTTTCCTACTTCCTGGAAGCTGGGCCGCGTCATCATGCTACCGAAGCCAGGCAAGTCTCCCATGCGAGCAGAGGGTTATAGGCCTATAACTCTCTTGCCGACACTCTCGAAGGTCTTCGAACGACTCCTGCTGCAGCACCTGCTGCCGCACATCACGCCGCGTCCCGAGCAGTTTGGGTTTCGGCCCGAACACTCCACGACGCTGCAACTCACGCGGGTGCTCCACGAGCTCGCTGACCGCCTTAACAGGCGCGAAAGCGTAGCAGTGGTGATGCTGGACATGGAGAAGGCGTTTGACAGAGTATGGCACGAGGGTCTGCTGTACAAGCTGTCGACGACAACTGCTCCTCGACGTCTGGTAAGAGTCATAGCGTCTTTTCTCTCTGAACGGAAGGTCCAGGTCGCGGTGGAAGACGCCGTATCGACTCCCCGTCAGGTGAGAGCTGGCGTTCCGCAAGGAAGCTGTCTCTCGCCGGCTTGCTATTCCCGGTACACCGACGACATCCCAGTGGTAGGGCGCGCCACTCTGGCGCTTTTTGCCGACGACACCGCCTACTGGGCGGTGTCGTTGAACCCTATCCAGGCAGTGAAATACCTGCAACCCACGCTCGATGCCCTACCCAACTGGCTCTCCAAATGGAGGTTGTCGGTGAATGTCGGGAAGACGCAGGCCATGATGGTGAGTCGTAGGCTAAGGATTCCCCCGCGGTTGAAACTCTCCGGGCAAGAGATCCCGTGGTCAACCAGCGTCAAATACCTTGGCCTAGTAATAGACAAGGGATTGACGATGGTGGACCACGTGAAACAGACGCTTGCCAAAGCCAAGGTGGCTCGAGCGAAGCTGAGACCTATCTTCGCCTCGCGGCTCCCGCTGCGCACAAAGGTAGGTCTGTACAAAGCCTATGTCAGGTCGCGACTTACGTACGCAGCACCGGCATGGTACGGCTTGGTAGCCGAGTCCCATCGTCGCCGACTCCGAGCTCAGGAAAACCTGACGCTCCGCACGATTGTGAATGCCGGTCGCTATGTACGTAACGACACGATCCGACGAGACCTGCAGGTTGAGGGCTTGGATGACTTCGTGCGTCGTCTGGCCAGGGGCATGTACGAGCGGGCCGATCGCTCGGCGCATCCGCACCTGCGCGACATCGCACCGCTCCATGCTAGACCACCGGACGGCCGCCGAACTGCCAAAGCCCTCCCGCGGGAGCTCGCCACCATCGTCGAGGACGCCAGTGCTTCCCCCTCCCATACTCCCCAGTCGGGTCGAGGGGCGGGGGGAGCACCACCATGGGTCGACAACGCCCCTGCTTGAGTCCCTCGCCCGGGGTGATTCGCGGGGCGTCACCAGAGACGACACCACGAGGCCCCCCACTCGTACCCCCCTGCTTCGGCAGGGCGCGTGGTCGTGGGGTGCCTCCTCAGAGATGACACCACGGGGCCCCCCCCCACTCGTACCCCCCTGCTTCGGCAGGGCGCGTGGTCGTGGGGTGCCCCCTCGGAGATGACATCACAGGGCCCCCCACTCGTACCCCCCTGCTTCGGCAGGGCGCGTGGTCGTGGGGTGCCCTCTCTGAGATGACAACACTGAGGCCCCTCACTGTGCCCCCCTGCCTCGCGGCAGGGCGCGTGGCCTTGAGGTGCCTCCACCAGTGCCGGACCGTCTTCGCGGGATCGCCTCCTCCCTGCTTGATCGGTTCGCTGGGCTTCCCCTACGGGTTCCACCTGGCGGGCGAGATCGCGGAGTGAGGCAGAAGAGAGAAGACGGACCCTTGGATTGACGGGCCCACCAGACGTGGGCCGCGATAGCTGCTACCTAAAAGTGTAAACACTGGAAAGGTCTCCCCTCGCGCCTTGCGGCGCGAGAGAAGAAAGTCACTACTACGTGTCGTCGGATTTGAGGTGCGAAGAGGATGAGGGCGATGGGGATACCGCGGCAACTTCTTGAGTAGTTTCCAGCATCTTGTCGGCGAGCATGGCAAGTTCGTCTAGCGCGGCGGTTTTGCTTAGCGTTTCGCTCACTGTGAGTACGGAGCGAACATGGGCTGGGAGTGTTTTCAGCCACATGATTTGAAGCGTTGCGTCTGGAATCTTGTCGTGCGCTAGGTTGCGCATCTTGCGGAGTAGCTGGGACGGGCACTGGTCGCCGAGTTCCATCTCGGAGAAAAGTTTGCTCATCTGCCGCTCTTCGGACTCTTCGTAGACGGATATCAGACGATCTTTAAGGATTTGGTAGAAATCGTCGTCGTCGTTCGGTGGTTTGTACAGAAGATCGCAGATTTGTTCGACGTCCTGCCTTTCCAATTTAGCGATGACCATCTGCGCGATTCTCCGCTATCAAAGTCCTCAGCCGAGCCGGTAGCGGATCGCTCCTCTGCCGGGCACGGTTCAGGGACGATGCGGACTTCAGCGCTCCCCGTATGGCGGCGGTTAGCTCCCCTGCGGCTGAGTCGACGTCCTCAGGAGTCGAGATGTGCCTCGTGGGGGTTCCCTGTGACAGGGTGTCGGCGTAAGCATCCCAGCTGGTATTGTAACGCGGGCGCGGTGGGGACACGAGAGTGGTCCTCGTGTCGAGGTCACAGATGACCGGCCGGTGGTCACTGGGGAGGTCCATACACACCTGGAGGTGCGGTACGCCCGGCAGGCCCCTATAGACCACGATGTCCAAAATGTCATCGACCCGACCCATCGGGTCATACCGGGTGGGTTCGCTCGGGGCGGTGACATCGTAGTCGTGGTCTATAGCGTCCTGCAGTATGGCTCTCCCGGCGGCGTTACTGGTGGTCGAGTACCAGCTGGGATGCTTAGCGTTCAAGTCGCCCGCTACGATGGTCGAGCGGGACGACCTGATGAGGCCCCGAAGTTCACTCACCTCGAGTACGGCGCTCGGAGGTTTGTAGGCCGCGTACAGTCGCAGGTCCCCTCCCTCCGTGTGAACGTCGATGCCCAGTGCTGTCATCGACGTCAGCTGCTCTGGGGGTGCCGGTTGGTGGACTACTCTCCGGCGTACGAGGACAAGAGACCCCTGTAGGCTACGACCGCAGGGGACACCTCGTCCTGCCTGTACGCCAAGTAGCCCGATGTTAAACCGTTGTTGGCTGTGTGGCAGCGGAGGGGTTGTCGCCGAGATGATTCTGGATCAGCAAGGCGATGGTCAGCAGTAGCTGCTCCGTGGAAGTGGCCGGTGCGGAGCTCTGGGTCAGCTGGTGCTGTGCCTGCGCAGCTGGTGGCGCTGGCTGAGCCCCCTCGGTGACTACGGGGGGGTGCTCACTCACCTGCCTGTTGCCCCTAGCTCGGCCTCTTCCTCGCCTTCTTCTCCGTCCGGCAGAGGGACCTGCGTCGGGTCGACTTTCATTGTTGGTGGGCCGCGTGGTTCCGCGCTGGGTCGGGCCGTTGGCTGGCGCCATCAGCGATGCCGCTGATGTCTCCCCCACCTCAGCCCGCCCCACCGAGGCCCTTGTTGTGGGCCCACGTCGGGTTGGCGGCGCTGGCTTCGTCGTTGTGGTACGCGCGACCGTGCCCGCCTTGCGGTTGCGCGTCTCCGCCCGTAGCACCGGGCAAGACGAGTGGTTGGCCGGGTGCGGCCCCAGGCAGTTGGCGCACTTAGCCAAGCAGGTCTATCAAGTCTACAAAGGTCTACTAAGCAGGTCCGTCAGCGCCCTGAAGTGGGTCACCCAATCCGGGAGTACCTCCACCACGATTGGTGGATAGGTAGCTTTTCCCGGATTGGACGGCCCACTCCCAGCGCTGGGAACCCGATTGGACGGCCCGGGTGGAGAGGCGCGCCCCGAGACAGCCCCGTTGGTCGCGGAGGACCCCGCGACCTGGGCAAAGGTGAGGCCCCCTGGAGTAGGGGGAGGGGGGAGGGCGGCTGGTCCCGCTCGGCGGGGGGGCAGGGCTCTCGGCGGCAGGGGCACCGCGCCGGCGGGGCGCGTGGCGGCCTGTGCGGCTGGGAGCGGTTGCGGCGGCGGACTTAGGCCTGGGGCGCGAGGGCGCGCAGGCTGGGCAGGCGGGCTGGTCGGCGCGCGGCTCGTGCTGGGCGTGGCCGGTGGGGCGGGCTGTAGGTTACACTCACCTACAGCCCGCCCCACTTATGCGGTGGGAGGTGCAGAGGTGTGCAATGGCTGCCGCGTCCAACTCATATTGGGCGCGGTCAGTCATCTGGGACGCCCACCCCTCGGCAGCGAGCGGATACTGGGGACTGGGGGTGGTGGCGGCGGCGGGGGTGGGGGCGGCGACCGCGGTCGTCTACCCACAGCTGGGGCGGTCGGCATGGCGAAGGGGGTGGAGGGCGGTGTGAACCACTCCCCCCCCACCGGCGGCGTCACGGAGACGTTGACGCTTGGCGTCGGCGGTGCGGCCCTCATGGACCCAGCGCGTGCGTTGCTGGCGGTGCGCGCGGCAGCAAGCTGCAGGACCTCAGCTGCGGTTGACGCAGTGGGTCCGGCGGCGGCTGGCGCAGCTGTGCGCGCAACGGATGTCGCGGCAGCTGGCACAGCGGAGCGCGCGGCGGGTGTCGGCGCTGGTGGCGCAGCTGAGCGCGCGGCGGGTGCCGTAGCAAATGGTGCGCTCGAGCGCGCGGCACTGGGTGGTGCAGCTGGGCGCGCATTGGGTGGCGCGGCGACTGGCGCAGCAAGCGGCGCAGCGGTGCTCGCAACGGATGTTGCAGCGGCTGGCGCGGCGGCTGGTGCAGTAGCCGGCGCTGGTGTGGTTGGTGCGGCTGGCGGGGCTGCTGAGGCCCGCGCGGTGGATACCGCGGCGGCCCGGGCAGCAGCGCATGCAGCGGCGGCGTTCCCGGCCTCGCCGGTCGGCACCGAAGTGCCGGACCGAGGCTTGGGGTCCGGGGTTTTAGGTTTACGGGGCTCCATACCGGGCCCCGGGACGACACAACACAATAAAACACACAAATACGGGTAAGCGTCCTTTCGCGAAAGTCTAAGTGTTTAAATGTGGGTGGGAGGAGACGAACTCAACTCTAAACCACCCACATAGCACTGGCAGCGCTGAACACGAGCAAGCTCGGGTCCTCGCCCTCAGCCAACTGGGGGATCGGCGGGTCCCGGTCGCGCACCTACTATGTAGGCGCACGACTAGTATCGCCACTCGGTTTCACAAGAAACCGAGCGCGATAACCGAGTTGGGCTGAGGGTGACTTCGATCGCGGCGCGGGTCGGGGGGAGGGAGGGTAAGCGCTCGAACCTCACACAACCGACGGCGCAGGCGGATTATTTTATTTACAAATGTACACAGTCTTATTAGAAATATTAGGAACGCAACTAGCG
This sequence comes from Anarsia innoxiella, assembly GCA_947563765.1. Classification (NCBI taxonomy): domain Eukaryota; kingdom Metazoa; phylum Arthropoda; class Insecta; order Lepidoptera; family Gelechiidae; genus Anarsia; species Anarsia innoxiella. The sequence continues at coordinate 12,390,356 of OX387391.1, read as the reverse complement.
TATATCTAAGTGAGTGACGAAATCCGAGAGAACCAGGTTCAACGTAGGCGGTTCCCAGTTGGCGCGTGGTGGGGATGAGGTACGCAACTAGCGGGTGTTTCGTCGAGTGACGATTTGCAGCTACAGTAACAATCGGAATACAATGACTATAACAACCGGTTATGAGATTAGTTTTAGAAAAGTTAACTAGCGTTTCGGCAATGGTTTAAATATGCGCGTTGCATTTTATTGCTTAGTATTAATTCGGATTTCCATCGGATTATGAAAATGAAAATTTAAAAATCATTTAATCCTGTAGGTTTTGACAATACTTAGGACGGGTCATTTTTAAAAGTTAATGCTAGATTCGCAAGAGTGCAGTTTTCCCCAGAGAAGAACCTAGCAAGAAACTCTGTAGGGTTGCTCTTTTTTTTATTTAAGTTTTACAAATCTTAGGCATAAACACGGAAACATATAATAAAATTAATATTTCAAAAAAGATATCCATAAATAAATAATAAAAATTAGACCCCGCAATATCCAGGAAAAAGTAAGGTAAGTAAATGGGAAACAGAGAAGTGAAAGGCTTAGTTTGATAAGATCCGCATGACATGACCGGCCATCACAGCAGCACCTTCACACAGGTCTCAACGCATGTGCCAGCCATTAACCCCTTCCACATAGTAGGAGACCCGACACACAGCGCTACCACTGCAACGGCGTAAGCGAGCAAGACATGTCACACGTTTCACCTTATTCATAAAAAATTTTTAGCTATTTCACATACCATACCTACCAAGATACTGCAGAGGCAAGATTTTTACAACACAATAACATTCATATAATTTACACCTTAAATATGCCGGTAAACATCTTCCCAGAGTATTGGCGATGTTTTATAGCTTGTTTGTGTCTCACTCTTACCTACCGACTGACATGATAAAAACCTTGGTTGTGCCGCTGGTGAAGAACAAGACTGGTGACATTTCTGATAAGTCGAATTATAGGCCGATATCTTTAGCGACTGTAATTGCCAAAATATTGGACGGTTTGCTTGATAAGATTCTTGACCAACAAATGGACATACACGATACACAATTTGGCTTCAGACCCAAACTGTCAACTGAAGCAGACCGTTCAATACTATAAAAGCCGTAAGACCCCAATGTACGCGTGCTTCCTGGACCTGTCAAAGGCGTTTGACTTGGTGTCATATGACATTCTGTGGGAGAAGCTAAAGAAGACTGGGATAAGTGTTGAGATCTTAAACATACTACAGTACTGGTATACCAACCAGGAGAACAGCGTCAGGTGGGGGACAGCGTTGTCTAAATCGTACAAGTTGGAGTGCGGTGTTAGACAGGGCGGCATCACCTCGCCCAAGCTGTTCAACCTGTATATAAATGAGCTGATAGTGGCGCTAAGCAGCCAACGTGTCGGGTGCTGGGTGGATGGAGTTTGTGTAAATAACCTTAATTACGCGGACGATATGGTGCTGCTTGGTCCCACGGCTGGTTCGATAAGAGCATTACTGGGACTATGTGAAAACTACGCAAGAGGTCACGGCTTAACTTATAACGTCAAGAAGAGTGAGTACATGATCTTTGGAGTCGTCGGGGTGACTATGAACTATGAACCCAACTTAAAACTAAATAATGTACCTCTAAATAGAGTGAAACTTTTTAAATATCTAGGTTATTTCATCTCCGAGGACTTCAAGGATCATAAAGACATAGAGCGGGAACGCAGGACACTGGCAGCAAGAACTAATGTGTTGGCTCACAGATTCGCTCGTTGCAGTATCGAAACAAAAATAACCCTATTTAAGACGTACTGCCAAACGTTCTACACGAGCGCTCTCTGGGTGAACTATAGTAACAAGGCGCTGAGTGATCTCAGGGTGCAATACAATAATGGCTTTAGGGTGCTGTTGGGGCTGCCGCGGTTCTGCAGTGCATCGGACATGTTTTCAGATGCTGCAACAGATGACTTTTATGCCATGATGAGGAAAAAAACCGCCTCCATACTGCAGCGAACCCGAGGTAGCACCAATAGCATACTAAAAATGTGGAGTGGTAAGCTTAGTGAGCCATTATTGGAACACTTCATGGGCGTGTTGGTTCGACCGGTGGCTTGCTGAAGATAGTACCTAACATATTGCACTGATCGGATACTTAAGTAGTATATTATTGGGCATTTTACCCCACCTATCGTTCGCTTCGCTATCGACCGTTCGCTGCGCTCACTTAGGTGTGGTAGAATACCCAATAATATATTTGCGATTGCGATGAATACGAACCGTTCTTTTGTTTGCGTTTTATGCTTTTATAATTTATCATACAACAGAGACTGTATAAAATGGAAATCATTTTGTTTGCGTTCTCATTTTTATTGCAACCGTTTTAAACAACGCACATCGATGAAATTTGTTAAGCAACCCGAAACGCTTGAGGTTGAAGCGTTATGTTTCGGAACGCAAAAACATCGCGACCGACACGGAAAACTGTTACCCGATACGATTACATGTATTATATGTGGCCCTTCTAATTGTGGCAAAGCTAATTTAGTGGTTGGTTTATTATTACACAAAAATGGATTAAGGTATAAGAACGTATATGTATATTCAAAGACATTACAACAACCAAAATATATATTTTTAGAAAAGGTTTTGAAGTTGGTTCCAGATGTCTCGTTTTCAAAATATAGTGGAAATGAAGAAGTTTTAAGTCCTCATGAAGCAAAACCTAATTCAATAATAGTTTTTGATGACGTTGCATGTGAAAATCAAAATAATATTAGAGATTACTTTTCAATGGGCAGATATAAAAACATAGATTCATTTTATTTGAATCAAACGTATAGTAAGGTCCCTAAACAATTTATCCGAGACAATGCAAATCTTATAATTTTATTTAAACAGGATGAAACTAATTTAAGACATGTGTATGATGAACATGTTGGCACTGATATGACCTGGAACGATTTTCATGAAATGTGTTCTAAAGTATGGAAAGATCGTTACAACTACTTAGTTATAAATAAAGACTGTCAAAAAAATAATGGGTGTTATCGAATGAGGTTTGATCGATTTGTTGTTTTTAATGATTGAATACTTATTTTTACAAGTATATAAACCATAATTCTGTTTATAATATACTATTCTTACCTTAACATCAATAGAGAAACAAGCTTCATCTAAACTATGGAGAAATCTTTAAAACAACACATCGTTAATGCAGCAGAAGCTGTGAAGAGAAAAGTACAAAGAATGCGAGATATTGAGGATACTAATAACACACATTTAGAAACTGTATTTAAGCCATTAATTAGTTAAATGAAATAGTATCTCATAAAAAGAGAAAAACTGAAATTTCAAGTGAAAATCCACAGAAATTTAAAAAAGAAAAAACTCAAAATGCGAGGAATAGGAAAACTGAAATTGAAGATATCTTCCATTTCCTTCTTCTTTTATATTGATTATTCTCAAAATACAAGTGAGGGCTTTGACTCGGACAAAGAAACTGAGCATTTTACCTTTCAATGAAAAAGAATTTTCAGATCCAGATATTGATAACGATTTAGATGAGAGTGGCGACTCATTCAAAACTCTTGACTTTATTAACAGTCCAAAACAAAATGTGTCATCTTGGTCTCTCAGTTCAGAAGCATTCGAAGATGTTCCTTTTGGCATTAGAATTGTAAAAGGAAAACCAATGTTAGGGTCAGCGTCAGTGGACTTAGACGGTAATGTCATAAACGTAGCTGGTAGCACATATGAATTGACACCTGGATTGAAAGAGTTGTTATTTAAAAAAACACCAAATTTAAATATAATAAGTGAATTGGACAGGCGAAATTATAAATTATTGTTATTAGTTACAAATGCTCATCGACGAGATTTCGATGTCAAAAAACCAATAAAAAGTAATAAGGGATTTAAATACATGCAAATAATAAAACCGCTGTTTAGATTGTATGAACAATCTGAAAACCCTGAGAAACCTGTTTCAAAAGGAAAAGGATTATCGGTTTTGAAGAAATGGAATAATAATGTTGACTATGTATATTGGGATGATCCTAATGAATTAGTTGAACGACTGAAGTTATTATACGCATCTAATGAGGCTGGCAACACTGGATTGGACAATGAAGTAATATCGATTGTTGAAGAATTACGTGAAGGTATTTCATTAAATAGCCAATGAAGTGTAAATAAAATAAATAATAATTACTTTTACTAAGTTTTTCATTCAAGTATCACATTAACACAGCATAAGACGTAAAAATGAACACTGATAAATTTGGTCATCACATTCATAAACGAATCCAATTTTCTGATGTGTTTGATATCTTATATATAATTCTGACGGGGATTTCAATTTACAAAAAAATAGACTTTTAGGTGTAATCGATCCTGTAACAGCTGACGATGCTGGCTGCAAAAAAATAAATAAAGGATATGTGGATCAAATATTACATAACTTACCTAATAACCAGGAAGTTGAATTACTGCTCGCAAAATTGAGACGCGTAATGATAATAATGGTAGAAAGTAAAATTGAGGATTTATTAACAAATACTACTGCTTACGTGGATCAGAGTATTAAGTACGCTTATGCTGACAAGACGAGTGAAATAAAGCGAAATGACAAAGCAGCAAGTGGTTAACGAATAACATAGATCCGCGCGTAAAAACTTTACTCGACGTCGTGTCATACTGAAAGGCATCTATGACTTGTGGCAAGCTGATCTTATAGATTTAAAACAATTTAAAACCTTAAATAAGGGATACACTTTTATCCTTGTTGTTATTGACTGCTTTTCGAAATATACTTAGGCACCTCCTCTAAAAACGAAAACTAAACTCGAAGTAACAACTGCATTTGAAGATATCTTGCAAAAAAGTAGTCGTAAACCTAAAATCTTACAAACTGACTTAGGTACTGAATTTTATAACGAAAATTTTTCGTCTTTAATGAAATCTTTGAGGATCAATCATTACTCTTCATTTTCTACCAAAAAAGCTTCAATTGTGGAAAGACTAATAAAAACATTAAAAGATAGACTTTATAAAATTTTTAGTTTAAATGGTAATTACAAGTGGATAGGTTCAACATTAGAAAATGTTATTTATGATTATAATCATACTAAACACGCCACTATAAAGTTGAAACCGGTAGACGTTAATAGAAAAAATGAAGGTATTGTAAGAAACCGTTTTGTATTATTAAATAAACCGAAAACAAAGAAAAATAAATTTAAAATAGGTGACTATGTTAGAGTTAGTAAATATAAGAATTGTTTTGAAAAGGGTTACACCCCTAACTGGTCCACTGAAATTTTCAAAGTTACAAGTGTGAACAATACTAATCCAGTGGCCTACCACATCGAAGATCAACGTAAACAAATAATATCAGGAGCATTTTATGAAAAAGAGTTTCAAAAGACTTGTTTTCCTGATATTTACCTTGTAGAAAAAGTTTTAAAGAAAAGAGGAAATAAAATGTATGTTAAGTGGCTTGGATTAGATAATAGTGAAAACAGTTGGATAGAGAGAAAAAATCTAATACGTTGATATCAGAATTTTAAATATCATAACGTATTATAAATTGTACACTACTTCAAAAAAATATCATAATACTTTAAGCAATGCAAGGTGGCGGACTTGTCAATAGTATTATAAATAACTTACCGTTTGAATTACATTTACCGGGTTATAACTATTGTGGACCGGGAACCCGATTGCAAAAACGTTTATTACGTGGTGACAAAGGTATTAACCAGTTGGACGAAGCTTGCAAACAACACGATATAGCGTACGCTAATAACTTAGATATATCGAGTCGACATAAAGCTGACTTACAATTACTCAATATGGCAAAACAACGAGTTAATTCTAAGGATGCTGGTAAAGGAGAAAAAATGGCTTCTTGGTTAGTTAGCAAAATTATGAAAACGAAATTAAAAACAGGTGCTGGGTTAAAATCCTTTAAGTCCTTTATTTCAAAAATTCGTTCGAATATAAAAAAAAGTAAACTCAAGGGCTCTAAAAATATAGCTAAGTTAGCATATTTCGCAGCAAAGAAACTTTACCCTAAATGTAAACAAATACAAGTGCCTCGAATCATTCCTTTGCCTAAGACAGGTGGGGTTTTACCACTGATACCCATATTTGCTGGTTTGTCAGCGCTGGGTTCACTGGCAGGCGGAGCGGCTGGAAGAGCTAAGACAGTCAATGACTATAAAGTAGCCCAACAAAATATACGCGAAGCAGAATGGCATAATAGAGCAATGGAATCTGTAAAGCTTGGCAAAGGTTTATACATTAAACCGTATAAAAAGGGGAAAGGACTATTTGTCGATTGTTCAAAAAACCAAATTCCAAGCTACCTAATCGTGCTCTCACTGATGTGGATATAAAAACTGCAGCCCGTGGTTTACCATATTTTCGGGGTGTATTCATGCGGGACGCATTACCGAAAAAGATCAAACGCTATGAATGTGGTGTAGTCAACTTAGATAATTCATGCAACGAAGGAACACATTGGGTAGCTTATGTCAAAATTAATAATAACTGTGAATATTTCGATAGTTACGGCGATTTACAACCTCCTTTAGAACTTATATCATATTTCAATAATTATCAAATTTATTATAATTATACCACACATCAAAGATTTAACACTGTAAATTGTGGTCACTTATGTTTAAAATTTTTGTATGTTTTTTTAAAATAAACTATAAAACTAATGTTTCTGTTTAATTTATATCAATTGCAAAATGTCTTTCACGCTGTCAATACCCAGAAACTCTTCCACGTTGTCAAATTATTATTCAGCGACACTGCAACTGGAAGACGAATATGAGTGCACTTTATTGTATTTATCTACATTTAATTCTATTCCAAACATAGATTATCGAAATAATAAATCTTATTACGATGAGAGTGAAGTTATTGAAATACCTGATGGAGCGTATGAGTTACAGGATATCAGTGATTTTATAAAGTCGAACATTAAAGGCGCTACCATAAATTTACTGTGTAACAATAATACTTTAAAGACGAGTTTATACTGTACAAAAATATACATTTTACAAAACCAAATTCTATTGGGAGATTATTGGGTTTCGGTGATAAAATTTTAGAAGCAAATAAATTACACGTGTCTGAATATCCAGTCAACATTTTGTCTACGACCGTGGTGCGAGTTGAATGTGACATAGTGAGCGGTTCATTTAAACGGCCAACAAAGTCATATAATTCACGAGTTTGCACCTAACGTTCCTCCTGGATACAGAATCATCGAAGTACCGAAAAACGCGATTTACTTTCCGGTTAATCAAAATATAGTACATCTCAGAAGAAAATGATTGATTATAATAAACATCACAGCATTCAAACAAAAGTTATTAGTTGTAAAAAGACCAGTAACAAAGTCACACGGACAAATAAAAACGTTCGTAAATTAAACAAAGAAAATATTCAATTTCTGAAATCCATCGGTTTACGAAAATGAATATCTTAGATGTGTTATCAACTCCTGTTTATTATAATACGGTTGACGGTATTGAATACCATTCTTACAAACCCTACATTACAAGTTTCAACAGGAACGATGAAATACGAATACCTATCAACCAACAGGACTTATACGTGTTACCATCAGCAAGTACATTGTATCTGGAAGGAACTGTACTCGTGCAGAAGAGCCGCGATTCGAAAGAATTGGCTCCTAGCGTTCATTTTACTAATAATCCAATGTTATTCCTGTTCCAAGACATACGCTATGAGTTAAATGGGATCGAGATAGATAAAATTAAGAACGCTAGCTTCACCACAACAATGAAATCTATATTATTATGAATGAAAGTGAATCTAAAATGTCCAGAGCTTGGGGATGGGATATTGATGGGTTTAAAAATACTTAAAGTGGTAATTTCTCCGTTTCTATTCCTTTGAGTAATATTCTTGGGTTTGCGGAAGATTACAAAAAAGTAATAATAAACTGTAAACATGAATTGATATTACTCCGTAGCAACACTAATTTGAATGCAGTGAAACTTAACACCGGTGAGGGGGTTGATTCTATTCTAATAAACAAAATCATCTGGCGTGTGCCGCATGTAAAAGTATCGGATAGAGAAAAAATAAACTTGCTTAAAATACCCCACAAAGATAGGTCTCTCCAATTAACATTTAGGAACTGGGATCTTTATGAATATCCTTTCTTACCTAAAACTACAAAACATACCTGGTCTATAAAAATGTCTTCACACATAGAAAAACCTCGTTACGTAATAATTGGTCTGCAAACTGGTAGAAAAAATGATGGTATGATGGATATGTCGAGATTTGATAATTGTAATTTACGTGACGTTCGAGTGTACCTAAATTCTGTACGAAAATCCATACGAAAATTTAAATGTTAGTTAGTTTTTCTAATGACAGAATTGCTTTATTATATTGTGACGGAAGTGGGCAGACGCGCGGCCTCATCGCAACTGCCCGCTGCATACTGACCGGCCGGACCATCGCACCCCTGCGCCCGCGCGCAACCCGCGTTCGCCCGGCATCGCGCCTGGGCACCCTCCGCGCTTACCGCAACCCGTACTCGCCTGATGACGAACGTCGCACCCCGCTCGCCTCCGCGTGACGTCAATCACGCACGGCACGCACCGCACCCCGTCGCAACCCCGCACACGCCTATATAAGGCGCGTTTCCGCAGCCTGCGGCTAATAAGTTTCGGTCAGCTCAATCAGGTAAGAGCTCTCGCAATACCCCTTTCCTCTCCTTTAACCCCTGAGGTTGTTTCAAGCCCGCGTACCTGCCTTTGCCTGGATCGCGGACCAACCTCTTCCTATCTTCCGAATCCTCTCTGGTTGTTTCAAAGCCCGCGTACCTGCCTTTGCCTGGATCGCGGACCAACCAGATCCCTGATTTCCAAACTCCAGATATTCCGTTTTCCTGAACCCGAGGGTTGTTTCAAGCCCGCGTACCTGCCTCTGCCTGGATCGCGGACCAACCCATTATCCCGTCTTCCTGAGGTTGTTTCAAGCCCGCGTACCTGCCTTTGCCTGGATCGCGGACCAACCTCTTCCCGTGGGAATCTCCCGTCTACCCCTGCTATCCAAACCGCGCCGAACGTCACCTTAAAGCGGACCTAAGGCCGCCATTAAGTTCCGCGACGCGCGTCCCGGAAAAGTGTAGTGATCATAGTTTTACCGTATAAGTTAGTATCGCGAGTGCTAAGCAAACCACGTAGGAGCTGTTCCTGATTTTCCCGGTAAACGTTTGTTAAACGTTTTGCATTCCCCGTTAGTAGCGGTCCGGCCCGGTAAGTACTTTTACCATTAAAACACACCACACGGATAGGTTCCGACAAGCCATAATTAGGTCGCCTATTCCCGGCATATTTCCCCCTAGGTCCCGGTCATTAGTTAGACGTCTGTAAATACCTTTGAAGTGCAATATACCGTTTCCTGTCACACAGTTTCGTGTTTCATTTCGCCTCTGACGCCTGTTACAACTCTCCCTCGCTACCCTCAGACGAACCGCTGGACCTCGAGCACATCCAGTGACACACTGTGGGCTAGCAAAAGCATTGCACGTGGTCTTCCCACGGGAAACCACGTTACAATATGAACAATACGCACGTTTTCAACAGTCGTATTACGGACGTCGCACAGAACCTTTATCAAACGCAAAGGAGTTTAAAGAGATAGCTCCGTTTTTTGTGATCGACTGTTCCAGACAATCTGAAACGGGTCCAGTCGTTTATGTTCGCGTAGAAATAGAAAGTGAGCAAGAAATGCCAGATCAAACTTCTGCGTATTGCCTTATTCTTAACGATTGTATAATAAAGTACAAACCACTCAGCAACATCGTGAAAAAAATATCATGAAATCGGATATGATTATAGTAGACGTGCAAGGATTTAAAGACATGCACAATAAATTTATTATAAATGAATTAGCTATTTCAACAACAGAACTTACTCAAACTATTTGATCAAACCACCGTACCTATTTGTTTAACAATTTAACCAAAGAAGAGAAAAAACAAGTGAAATGGATTAAGTCTCATATGGGCATTATTGGGCATATATTGGAGTGAAGGATTTATTGACTACCGAGAATTTAAACGTATAATACTTCCTTATCTCGTTAATAAAAAAAAAATTACAAAAGGGCAAGAAAAAGTAAAGTGAGTAAAAGAGCTGTGTAAAAATTGTGAAGTTATAGATTTGGGTGAAAAAGGATGCCCTTGTCTTGTGAAATTGTATGATATTTACTATTGTAACGTTCTAACCCCAACCCCTACCTAAAGAAAATTTTAAAAATATGCAAATATAAAACTCAGCTTAGATCTAGGGGATTTTGGCCCTTGAAGAGGGGGGTGCGCCCCGCCACCGCGCCGACAACACTTCTATTTTAAGTAATATTAAAATAAAAGAGTAAATTGGTAATACTTGGTTGCAAATTGATAACACTAGATTGTGAATTGATAATACTAGATTGCGAATTTATAAAACTAGATTGCATCGCTGCAATCTATGAAATAGAAATATTGTCTCACTCTGTGAGACTCGTCCCTGACTGGACATCCCTCCGCCATATATGGTAAAACATGCACCCAAAGGCAAACTAGCATGCATTACGAGAGGATGATCAAAAGGGGCAATAAAGTCTACTAATAAGCTTTCTTAGGAGAGTCTTGTGCAATGTAATTAGAATAAAATTGATTTGAGAATTTCCTTAACTCTAACCTTTAAAATTAACAACCCAACTGTTACCTCATGAATCGCAAACTCGACGCCTACAAGTTTATGATCCACGATTACGGTCTCTATCGCCAAGTGCCTATGTCGATGCATGCAAGCTGAGCAACTGACAGAGTAGTGTATTTAGAGATACGTTACATATAAAATTCTCAAACGCGGACGAGTCAGGCTTACACAACACAATAAACTCTAGCTCTCAGCGTATAATACACGACCATGTGCCAAAGGGCTTAGCTTTATGTTAGGCCACAGCCTTTGAGTTGTGTGTAAATGTATTTGTGATCTATATACATATATAAATACCTTATGACTAACTTAACTAACTTAGGTGGTAGAAGTTGTAGACATAGATAAATCTATGTCTGTGTGTGGCAGCTGACTTGGGGAGCCTAGCTTAGACACCCTTTGCATAGATTCCGTGGACATACGAAAGGTGGTTAGGAGAAATGGAGCATCAAACACAGAGTTGGGGACTCCCTCGTCATGTGAGTTACACCTCATCGATCCGTCACCCTCGCGACCGCGGTCTCATTGGTTTCAAAAATAATTAGTATATGCTAAAACTGCACGAGATCTCCCCGTCAGGACATTGGTGAGTTCCTACTAGTGCTATTAATAAACAGATGCGCTAATGCGAACTATACATAGGAACAAGGAAGCCTTGATCGTGCAATATACAGGGTTACTTTTTCAACAGTCAATAAATTTAACGTACAGTCGACAAAGTTGTCAGGGTATCACCCAACATAAGCAAATGTTGAACTATCTATAAGTCTAAACTTGGCTCGTTAGTGTGAGTGAGCTTTGCTTTGACCTCATTGGTCAAACATTTTGAAGAAAGGTCGGTAGTAGCAAATAATAAATATCAGAAAAGATCATTCACTGTCAAGTTGAATAAGAAGCCAATTTTGAAACTATTCGTAAGCAGCTACCGTGGCACAGTTGGTCAAGCGGCAGCGGTGGGGCTGATGTGCTCTGTGGGCTATATGGATGGATCGATCGAAGGAACCCAGGTTCGAGTCCCTATCATGCCAGCCAGATTTGTTAAATGTTATGTTTTTATTTATTTTAAAACGTAAAATGAAAAAAAAAGATCGCAATGAAGCAAGATGGAATATTCTCGTGATGATAAATTATGATTTGCAAACTAACATTGCTAGTCAACGAAAACTGGGTTCCATACTTGATTTCGAAACCCTATTATCCGAATGATGATTTATCGATGACGTTCTGTAGAAAGCATTTTAATTCGAAGCCTCAGTGCATCGAGTAATCGTTGGAACGATAGCCATTATATCGATAATACGTTTTGTCGAAAATTGATAACACGATAGTTTAATTTATCTAAAGCTTCTTATGTCGACGTTCTTTTTAACTAATTATCGATACAAGCAAATTTTATATATTATACTTTGCTTTTTCTAACTTGTAGGCGTTCGTTATGATTTCTTGCACTTGGTGGGTAGTTAAAAAACATTGGTTTGTGAGTTACTGTGTGCGATGTAATTTTGATTGTTTTTGTTAAATAAATATTAGATTTGGACAAAACAATGTCGGACTTTGTTGAAACTTCGGTTTCAAAACGTGGAAAAGTGATAATCGTTATCGATGGATATGAAATGTGCCTAAATCGAACGACTGGAAATAAATATTATTGGTGTTGTGCATTTAAAAAAGCAAAACAGTGTGCGAGTACGATAACGACCGAAATAGTCAGTGGGGATAGTAAACATTGTATTTGCAGATCCATGAATGAGCATTCCCATGCACCGAGTGCAGCGTTAGTGGATTCCATAAGGTTCAGAGCAAGTTTGAAGCGCGCTGCTGCAAGTAGCAATGACGCACCTGCGAAGTTGATCCAAGAAAACTTAGCCCAGCTACCAAGTTCAAGTTCGTGTTCATTGCCAAATAAGAATGCTATGCGACAGATAATAAGACGCGCAAGAAAAAAACAATTGCCACCAGAACCTAAGAGCTTTGAAGAAATCGATGTTCCTGAACAGCTGTCAACTATAGAAGGCGAAGTTTTCCTAGCACGGGATGTCGTGTATGGAGATAATAAACGGCTGCTAATATTTTGTACGAAACAAGCTATTTCAATTTTATGCGCAGCTCTTATATGGCTAATGGATGGTACATTTCGTACTTGTCCGGCATTGTTCACACAGATATATTCCATCCATGCTATGATAGGTCACGACGAAGAAACGAAAAAATCCGTGCCTTTGGTGTACTGCTTCCTACCAGACAAAACCGAAGCTACGTATATGACGTTTTTTAAAGCTCTAAAAGAGTATGCTCTAGAGTTGGGATACACTTTGAATCCACAGCATGTAATGACTGATTTTGAGATAGCTATCATAAACACAGTCAAAATTGAGTTTCCTGAGGCAACTCACAAATGTTGCCTTTTTCATCTCGGTCAAAATGTGTGGCGCAAGATTCAAAGCTGTGGACTAGCTTCTAAATATGCCCGGGACAGCGAGTTTTCTTTACGAATTCGTCACATGATTGCTTTGGCGTATTTGCCTCCACAAGAGATAACAGATGCTTTTGCAAAGCTAAAAAGTGAAGTTTTGCCTGAAGAAGCAGAGTCCGTTACAGAGTGGTTCGAGACCTTTTACGTCCTTAGAAAGTTGAAGACACAAGCTGATAACACAATTCTTCGGTTCAAAAGAACAAATCCGATGTTTCCGCCAACACTATGGTCGGTCCACCAAAATAACGAATTGCATTTTCCGAGGACGCAGAATAACGTAGAAGCTTGGCACCGAAGGTGGAATTCGTTGCTAAGTAACAAACGTTATGGATTGTATACAACAATCGATTATATGAAAAAAGAACAATTTTCTGTAAATCATACAATTGAACAAACAAGAGCCTGCGTGCCGCGAACTCCGCCAAAAAAAAAGGGAAAAAGGAGTATGAATGCTATCAGCCGTATTTGCCAAAATAAGGACAATATGTCTGTGATAGAATTTTTAAGAGCAATTGCTAATCATATTGATATTTGAATGTAATGATTAAAAATATATAATTAAAAATGCTATGATTGTCACTTGATTAGATATAATTATCTACCTTATTATTCTATTAAAGTACCGTGAAAACTTTCAACTCTGCCCTTGGCAGGCAACTTTGCCACGTATACAAATCACAATCTATTAAAAAAAACTTTTTATTTCGTAAAAAGATCAAATAATTTAGGACTTTGGTTTAATTTTTCAAATTACAAATCATATTTTCTGTAAAAAAATATGTAATAACTATTTTTCTGAATACCTACTACGTAGCTTGTACTTTAATCACCAATGTTCACATACCTAATTAAATGTTTTTGTTGTACTTACAAGAGATCATTTCTATAATAAAAAATTTTGTTTTCAAACATTTTCTTTTTGTTTATATTTTCTTGAGTGTATTTCTTGTACCTACCCATCAGCGTGCATGAATTTTGTTTTCCAAGATTATCTCATCTTTCTAATCATATACCTAAGGCTTTGTCTGTATGAAGCCTAAGCACTATAAGAAATTTATGCTAATGAATATGTATTAAAAATAAGTTTAGGTATAAGTGATATTTTTCGATAAAATAAGTTGTCGGCTAAAAGTAGTTTCTCGGAAATGAGATATTGATCAATGAATACTTCGCAAAAAAATAAATCTATAAAACGAAACATCGCTTTATAGAGAGTCTATTAAATGAACTTTCGCTTTAAAAAACTGTTGACAAAATGTCATCGACAAATCAACATTCGATTAACAGGGTTTCGAAATCAAGTATGGAACCCACGAAAACTACCCTCAGATATTTTGATAATTCTTTTGTTAAACGTATTGACAGGTAGTCATTAGTCGTTACTGAGCTTCGTGCCTTATCGATACGTTTTTAAACTTCTTTTCATATTTTGTCTATTCTTTTAAGCAAATATGGAACATTTAACTCTCTTCAAACGTGCAGAAATAGTTGTTTTGCACGAGCAGAATGTTTCTGTTAGTGAAATTGCAAGACGGTTAATGATATCGGTAAGTAACAATTACTTATTTGTAACCGAAGCTCATACTGTTCCAAGCAATTAAGAATAGTTAATTACATTTATATTATTCTTCTGCAGAGAAAGGCTGTTCGATTGTGGATTAATCGTCATGCTGCTAGAGGAAATGTAGACAGCCTGCGCCGTGGCCCTACTAACTCCTTCACAGAAGCTAACCCCATGCATCGTGATATCGTGGCTATCCACACTGCAGATCCCTTCGCGACAACCCGTTCCACCGCGACAAAACACGATGTGTCGCTGCAAACAGTGCGCGACCATTTACGTGCAGCTGGGTTAAGATGTCGCAAACCAGCAAGAAAGATTGATTTAAAAGAGTGCCATCAACAAGAAAGAATGCGTTTTGCGAAAGAATATTTAGACTTTGATTGGTGTAACAAAGTGGTTATATTTAGTGACGAAAAATGTTTTAGGTCTGACAAGGATGGTCGTGTCATATTGTATCGAAAAACGGGTGAGCGATTTCACGAAATCCTATAGAAAACTTGTGGGGCCTTATGGTGTTAAACTGGGACTCATCGCAAGTTAGGCCTAAAGCCAATTTAGAGGCCCTTGTTACATCAACTTGGGAATCATTGCGTGGTAGTGATATGTGCTTCAATATGGTTTCTAGAATGAGAAATCGATTACAGCTAGTATTAGATAATAACGGAGCGCCAACTCGCTATTAACCTATATTAAGTATATAATTTAATTATGATATCCAGTCTAAATTGCTATGAAATATATTTTATTGTTATATTGAATGTCTGAATCTGTAAAAAAAACTGATAGGTAACTCTTTAAAATCACTACCAGGCCGTGATTCCCAGAGGTAGTAAACTTATCGCGTGAGAGATGTTATTGTTATTGAATTTAGAAGTTACTTATTCAAAATAACTTCTTTATAAATAACATGTTTATTCATATCACCGATACATGCTATATACCTCCTTAAAATGTTGATTATTTATTTTTACACATTATATTGACTTTATACAGCCTTGTCAAATTCATATCTGATAAATTTATTTTAATGTTTCGCTTTGATTCTTACAATAAATCATTGAAAGCAATCTACCTACCTATAGACGCCTTTTATTTAATGCTTCCTCCTTTTAACTTGAGTATCATCATAACATACCTAACTCATAAGTCCAATGCAAATAGTAACAACACTCAGTAAAAGTAGACAATAATTATAAATAAAAATACACAATAAATATTATAAACACTCAACCGCGAGACAAGATTCGAACTTGTGTCTTCTTTATTACATTCATTTGCTGCTATCCCGCTACACTACCATTGCGCTAGTGAGCGGCTTACTTGTCTGGGCGAAATTATCTATATGAATCTGTCTTGAAGCAATAAACAACAAAGAATACGTTTTGCCACAGATCAGAAAACTTTTTGCAAACGAGGAGGCGTAAACGATTAGCGCACACACACTACCGCTTGACGAATAGAAATGCTCAGCTAAGTTTAGACTTATGGATAGTTCAATATTTGCTTATGTTGGGTGATACCCTGACAACTTTGTCGAGTGTACGTAATGGTTATCGAATTTAAGAAGACCCGTGTTTTTTTATTTGTACCCATGGGGAACAAAAAAATCAAAATAAATGGCCCCAAACGTAGCCAAAACTTTCACGTAACTTATGGCCACAGGCCAGCTGACGCGCGAATACGCGCGATCTGGCGCCGTCGCACGCTAAACCACCTAAACTCAGCCGCCTGCCCCCGGCGAGTGTAAGCAAGAAAGAGCCTTAACTCAAAGAGAACAGGATATCTCTTTCTTTCGCGTAAGCTTTATCTTGTCTGGCGCACTGAGTTTGCACTACATAGTACCTACCTAGCCGTGCGCGTGCTTCGTGCAGCGATTAGCCGATAGGTAAACAAATTCAAAATAACCAAACTGGGTATCTAGACCTCAGATTACGATAGATGATTCGAATTTTTCCTTCATACTTTAACGGGCTTAGGACCGTCAAAACTAAGGGTCGGAGAGTCATGTTAAGGGCGGCTTTTCTACTTTTATTAGGTATGTTGCTTTAAAAAAATTAGGCATTATGTTTTCTCTCTTAATTTTGGCGTATTTAAAAAATTTGAATCAACGCTATGTACAATAATTAAAATCAATGATCAACATACCTAATTAATGGAGTCCTTTTCTCGTCTACAACTAATTAATCAAATTAAACTACACGTATTTTAACAATTGTTCAAAATGTCTACCTTCTTGCTGCACACACAGTCTCGCACGTTTTTGCTCATTTAGTGTCACATTTTGTAAATTGTGTAAATAACGTTCACTCCTTAGTTCATCAAAAGCACTTTCGATTCTTGCTTTGAGCTCATCGTATGTTTGTGACTCCCGTAAGTAAACCCGACGTTTTACTTCGCCCCACACTTAACTTGGTGTGTACAGTAGGTACTCGCGGATCAATAATGCCGGCATTTCCCAGCCGTGGGACACTCACTTCCGCGTAAATCAGCTGAGCACGTGCCGTGTTTTCCCCACTATCAAAATAGCACCGAACCATCTCGTAGAAACTCTCTATTCGAGTACCTACATCGTAAACGGACGCGACCGGGCGTCGTCGGCGAAATTCAAAGAGACGCGCACGCGACGAGTTCAAAGGTCGCACTGCCGACGCCGGCCGGCGCGCGGAACTCGGAAGGATGCGTGCGCGCTGTTGCCAATTAGTGCATTGTTTACGTTAGCGCCACGCCCCTTCCCTTTATTTCCACAATTTATAGGAATTAACGGAATACATAAATAATACATAATTAAAAAAAAAAAACGATTTTTATTCGCTAAATATGTTCTATTATCCATACTGATGACGTGGTTAAAAATTATTGACTGACCAAAAAGTAACCCTGTATAATGTATGATGCATAATACAATGTGAAATAGAGACCCGAGCAAACACAACTAAGAGTAACTCATCTTAACCGGATGTCTTATGTCGTGGGTAAACTTAACTCTACAAAGTCAGATAGTCACTTACCGGTTAGTCTGTAGCACCTTAGTACTTACAGACAATACCGAGACTCCTGATTTCCACGCAGGCCGTTCTTTGACGCTCAACACCAAGACCACCGCACTTCACCACTGTCGAACACTAACTACCTCATCCTCCACATGCAATTCTTCATTTTACCTTTTTTTTTCTCAAAGCCCGTAAATCTTATACAAACTAACACTTCTCCCGTTATCGGCCCTAAGTGTTTCAGACCTTCCAAGAACGCATCCTTACAACCATCCATCCCACGCTTAAGTATTACAACCATCCCTTTTGTTTTTGTGTCACTTGACTTCCCATGATGCAATTCTAAATAACCATTCCACCCTAACACATGTTCGGATACTTATAACTAGGTACCTGATGTCTGGCCTTGCCAAGCTTTGCGACAATTCCTACTTAAAATTATATTTCATAATAGTTGGAGAGGAAAGGAATCGAAAATAACTAACGGCCTAGCCTTAGGTCGTTACATTTCCCCCTCTGAAAATCAGATGCGCAGACGAAAGTTGAGCAGCGGCATTTTCAAAAGTTTCATTTATCTCTCCTCCATATTACTGCAAACATCTCGAAAGTTGGTCACCATATTAATACAGTTTTGGGTTTACGCACAAGTGTTTAGCGCTTTAGATATTTGTCAAGTGAAAAGGTTTGGACATAAGTACGCCACCTCGCGAACAGGAACCTCCACAGTCAGTCGCATTACTTAACTTTTGGCAAGTAGTAGTTGATAATATTTAGTTTGGCTGGAGGGTAATAATGTCATGTCGTTGTATTATGATTGTCATAGTTGTTGATGTTGGTTGATGAAGGAATACGCTGACTCTAAATCGACTTCCTGTTCAAGGTGTATCACGTAGTCTTTAAGTTAAATGGGGTAACACAATTGATCAGCTGGTTACATCTGTTAGAAATAGGATGTAGTAGAGAGTATAGAGTGTATAGAGTATGTAGTTATAGTAACATAATATAACGTGTCCTACTCCAAGGCTGTCTGAAAGACATGGCCCCCAATGACAAGGCCGTCCCTACGCACAACGTTATAGTTCCAAGCTCTACCTGCATCCATCTGCGTGCAACAAAGTATTTCTATTTATCTAATAGGGTAGTACACTGCATTTGGTGTAATAATCGTACACGTTATTGGAGTGTTAAATGCATTGCTAGGTATGAACAATTTTCTTCATATACCGTACATAATCGGCGGAGCCTCTCAATAAGTGGGTCGTAAAATGAACATGGAGAAGACAAAAATTATGTTGAACTCTCATGTCGCACCCACTCCAGTAAGAGTTGAAAGCTCTGCGCTCGAAGTTGTTGACCAGTACGTATACCTAGGACAAACAGTCCAGTAAGGTAGGTCCAACTTTGAGACGGAGGTGTCTCGACGAATGCAACTCGGCTGGGCAGCGTTCGGAAAGCTACGGAATATTTTTCCGTCCAAAATACCGCAGTGTCTCAAGACGAGAGTCTTTAATCAGTGCGCGTTGCCAGTGATGACTTATGGCACAGAAACGTGTTCCTTAATAGTGGCCTCATACGAAGGCTCAAGGTCACCCAAAGGGCAATGGAGAGAGCTATGCTCGGAGTTTCTCTCCGTGATCACATCAGAAACGATAAGATCCGCAGAAGAACCAAGGTCACCGACATAGCTCGAAGAATCGCAAACCTCAAGTGGGAGTGGGTGGGGCACACTGCTCGCAGAATCGATGAACGATGGGGCAGAAAGGTTCCCAAGCGGCGACCACGCACCGGACGACGCAGTATGAGAAGGCCTCCAAAAAGGTGAACTGACGACCCGGTCAAAGTCGCTGGAGACCGTTGGATGTGGGCAGCGCAAGACCGATCGTTGAGGAGAGCCCTGGGGAGGCCCCTGTCCAGCAGTGGACGTCTATAAGCTGACATGATGAACGTACATAATATATAATTATATTTGTAGTCGGCAATCAACACCAGATGCTTTATTTGTCATGCATAGTGCCGCACCTCCTAAATATAGGTGCACATACTACATCCAATCAGCACCTTCTATTTTCTAGGTTCTGTCTTAACTACATCTTCTTATCTCCACTGATGGGCTTGAACCTCATATTTGAATGATCGCTAGGTACGAAATACTACAGCATTAGATCTATTTACTTTTATCAACCATGTCTTTTTTTTCCTCATAACTAATTGAAGTGAAGTGGTTGCAAGCAATTACCTACTTACAAGGGCTAAATGACCCTTAACCGTATTTTAAGCAGAACAGTAAATAGCAATCACATACCGCCATGTTAGCTTACTGTTGAAATTAATCGATTCAGTAGTGTTTGGTACCAGTCTGCTCGCTCGTTGAGGTTGACTTATGATTTGCCTCCTTCACTGCTGAGCTGTAGCTCCTCGATTATATTTCTTTGTTCCTGAAATTATTCACGTACATCGTGTAAGAATAAATTGCGTAATCTGGACGGAGTGTATCTAATTTTCCACTGGAGTCTAGCTGATTCATGTCTTATAAGAAACCCATTCATTTGTAATCAGAACCCCCCTCAGATTCCTAGTCCAATTATAACTCTTATTAGTCTAGTTGGAGTTTTTGATAAGAAATCACTAAATGTCTGACTGCAACAAATACGACTTAGAACAATTAAAATTAATTACAATTTTGATTTAATGTACATATTTTCTCTGCCTGACAAGAGTTGGATAAATCGAAAAGTAGCATTTTTTTATTTTATTTAACCCAATGCTGATTCAACCCATATTTCTAATTAGAATTAAAATACGAGTACAAGCTAATCAAAATTTAATTAGAACCGAAGCACAAGATTGAATTTGAATAGCAAAAGAATGATGATGATACTCAAAATAGCACCTCTGAAAGAATATACTTAATTAAACCCTTATCGCAAGAATACTCATAAGTATAAGACCTAATTCAAGCTGTGCTTCCGTTTTTTTTCCATTCATTACCTACATAATTTGTCGCAAGTTGTGTATTCTGAGTGCTTGTAAATATTATGTCAAATATTAGTCAATTCTGTGATATGTCGTAAAAAGTAATTAAAATAAAATTTGCATTCAAATAAATCCCTCAATTGACTCCAATCAAGCCGGACACACATACATGTTATCAACGGAGGTACGGCGCATTTAGATCATTCAACTTTTTACCTTGGTGTACCTACCTACATGTCTACCTGACTGCCCGAAAATCAAAGAACCCTTACTAGCAGTTAGTTATTCAAACTTCTAATCTATATTTAAATATTTATGTTCACTGGAAAGCCTTACTAAGATTACTAATAATAAATACGTAGTCGTCGCCGGTTGATGGGGATCGAACTCATTCCATCTGCTTGCAAAAATAACGGTCTTCTAATTAAATAAGAACGATGACCGTGGGTGTTGTTTTCATTTCAAACATGCAACTAATACAAGGCAATATCAATTTATTGATATATGGGTTAAGTATTACAACCATCCCTTTTGTTTTTGTGTCACTTGACTTCCCATGATGCAATTCTAAATAACCATTCCACCCTAACACATGTTCGGGTACTTATAACTAGGTACCTGATGTCTGGCCTTGCCAAGCTTTGCGACAATTCCTACTTAAAATTATATTTCATAATAGTTGGAGAGGAAAGGAATCGAAAATAACAAACGGCCTAGCCTTAGGTCGTTACATTATGAAAGTAAAAATGTGAAACATTGTATTTTTAATTATGCGAAATCGTGTGCTCTAAGAAATGTGATTTTTATTAGAAAATGGTATTTTGATAATAATATGTCTGCTTTCAATTTATTCTATTAATATAGAGGTCAAAACGAATTAAGATAAAGTTTGTGTAACAAAATGTATCAAATAATAATAAACATTTTAAATATTTTTTTTGAGTTTCATTTAGGTATAACTTTTAAAATTTTAAATTAATAAAAAAAAAAAAAGCTTTAATATGCGAAGTTTTTACTGCTTATCTCAAACCTCTTATAGCGCCAGAGTAGCATGGTTTTAGATGCAAAATGTCAACTCTCACTAATTTGGTTGATTACGTGCAGGAACTATCTGAAGCTGTTGATGGTGGGCTTCAAGTTGATGGGGTTTACACTGACATTAGCAAGGCATTCGACACAACTTATTAATAAATAAACTTGCTAAGTTTGGAGTTCATGGTTCCATGTTGAACTGGTTCGAGTCTTATTTAAAGAAGCGGTCACAAAGAGTTGTAGTTTGCGGTCACGAGTCTAATACATTCGCCACACCATCAGGCGTCCCTCAAGGCTCTCATTTAGGTCCAGTGCTTTTTTTGGTCTTCATAAATGACACAACGGTAATAATACATCATTCAAGCGTTTCTTTTTTTGACGACGACCCATAGTGTCTTCCATAGTGTCTGCCATCAATCTGCACATACTGCCACCCACCGCAACGCACCATTCGCCGAATTGTTCTCCTTCTCTCCTTGATCTAGCTATCACTTCTTCTCCTCAACTTATCGCTTCTCATGGTCAGCTCACAGCTAATTTCTCCTATCATGTTTTAATTTTTCTCTCTTATAAAATTCGACCACCTAAACGCCGTCCTAAATTTCTTTATCTTCGGTCCTTTAGAGGTATTAATTTGGAGTCGTTGAGAAGTGATGCTGCTCATGCTAACTGGCAACCTTTGTTCGACACTGACCTCATTGATTCTAAGGTGGAGTACTTCACCAAGGTAGTCACATCCCTTTTCGACGTCCATGCTCCGGTTCGCAAAGTCAAGGTTAGACACGTCTCAGCCCCCTGGCTAACCGATGAGATCAAGGATCTCATGGCTAAGCGAGACCGTGCTAAAAGACGTTTCAAAGGATGTGCTACGGAACGTAACTTCGCGCGCTACAAATTACTAAGGAATCGTTGCAGTCGTATGTGTAGGGATGCTAAGAGACGCCATATCCACGAGTCAGTCCATTGATTCCATCGATCCTTCGCAAATCTGGAGATTCCTCAAAACTCTAGGTATTGGCAAGTCATCAGAATCCTGTGACTCTCAATTTGACTTCGACGGCCTGAATAGGCATTTTTCAAAATCCCCTGTTTCTATTCCAGACGCGACTAAATCTAATACTATTTCTGAACTTCACCGTCTACCGCTTCCTGTATGTTCTCCTTTCTGCTTCTCTGCTGTCTCGGAGGAGGAAGTTAGAAAACATATCCTGTCCATAACCTCTGCGGCTGTAGGTAGTGATCTGCTCTGCAGTCGTATGATTTCCTTAATCCTTCCGGAACTCTTACCTATTCTGACCCATCTGTTTAATTTCTCCTTAGATAAGAGTTTCTTTCCTCGAGCTTGGAAACATGCCCATGTCATTCCTCTTCCTAAGGTATCTAATCCCTCTTCTTTCTCCCAGTTCCGTCCTATTTCCATCCTACCGTTTCTCTCCAAAGTCCTCGAACACATTGTCCACAAGCAACTTGCTGGATTCCTTTCATGTAATAGTATCCTTTCTCCTTTCCAATCCGGTTTCTGTCCTGGGCACTGTCACGTGTACCCCCGGCCTGGTAGGTGACAAAGTCAAGGTAGGAATTTGATGTAAATAAAATCCGGAAATAGGTTCAGTATTAAAACTTTTTTTAATTCGTTACCTCAACCTTAATTACATAATATAAAGCTCAGAAACAGATGGTAGGAGCAAGTGGGTTCTCATATAATATTATAGTTATTATAACTAAAATAAATTTAAAATAATCTTAACTATAAACCACCAACACAATTTATCATAAAGTTCATAAAATTTAAATTTACTTAAAGATTCCCTGATATGCACTTAAAGGTTCTTTGTCAAAATTAAAACAGTGTTATAGAACAAAGGCAGAAGGCCAAAAACAAAAATAAAACTTAAGGGTAGCTCAAGGGCATCCTAAGGTCAAAATTTAAGAACCAAAATTACATAAGGGTTAAACCAAAAGAAAGGGCAAAACAAAATACTGAATAAAAGGGCGAAACGAAAGGGCATCGGAATCTAAAAACTCACTGAAACCGGAAAGACTCAAAATTGTTCATCCCCGGGTTAACAGGATCACACCGATCTAAAACAAACGTGGGTATCTCTTAAGACCGTCTTCACAAAACTGAATTTATGGTTATCACTTAAATAAATTAAAAGAAATACATACCAATACTTAAAAGCAATATGCTGGAACATAATAGGATATTATCCTGTTAATCCGCCGGGAAGATTCTGGAAAAATTCAAAGAACAGCGTTTTCATTTGGAACTTGAGGGTAGGAAAATAAAAAATAGAATTGGGCGTTGGCCCCAATCTTCCTTAAAACACCATGTACTACATACCTGAAGGTTACTATAATTTTGCCAACATGCTGAAGATCATCCTTTCTAAGGACGATAACAAAATTCTGAAAAGAATAAACGAAAAGAACAAATTACTATAGTTGCAACTTAAAGGTCACCATGTGACTCCAACACAAAGGAATTTCCTTCAAACAGAAATCTTCACAATGAAGAATATACTTACAATTTTATAATCCCATAAGATTTATTTACTTGCTGACATTTTGGAGGATGTCCATAACAAAATTACTTAAATCGGCATATTTTAGAAAACAACTTAAATTCAGAAGATGAGTAAGATTTTACATCTTCAGCGTCGCACGCACAAATTTACACCAAGAAAAGGTGCGTGAGCGCTCTGCAAGCGGTCGCAGAAAAGAAAGAAAGTTCGAGACATCACTGTGTTGTCGACCCAAAATTCACAAAACATCAAATCCAACAAATAACTTCCAAACTTGACACAATTTAATCACATTTTAACAAAATCACTAACCAATTTACACAAACTTAATCGCAACTCAAAATATTTCAATTATACTATAATTTAATATTTTTTACACATAAATTTAACAGCTAATTCAAATTCGAAATATCCAAACCAACCAAAACACAAAAAAATAAATCAGCTGATCTGTTTAAATGACAGACAACTGGTCACCCAATGAACTAATAGTTTTTTTTTATAATCTATGGCCTGACATCCGAACATTTAATGCAACGTCACTTGTTGTACAAACTACTTAATAGATGGCGTTACTTGTTTTCCAAATACATGAAAATGACCAAAACGAAAAATCATAACGTTACAGCACAGTACAGTGTCCGCACTGCTGAAAGTCACTGATGATATCCGCCAGGCTATGGATAATAAGTCCCCATACTCACGCTACTTGATTTCAGCAGTGCATTCAACTCCGTCGATTTTGATATCCTTCTTGCCATCCTTAGTTCTATCAACGTTTCCTCCTCTGTGATAGCCTGGTTCGATTCCTATCTTCGTGGTCGCTCGCAGCGGATCCAT
Organism: Anarsia innoxiella; assembly: GCA_947563765.1. Taxonomy (NCBI): domain Eukaryota; kingdom Metazoa; phylum Arthropoda; class Insecta; order Lepidoptera; family Gelechiidae; genus Anarsia; species Anarsia innoxiella. The sequence continues at coordinate 12,365,192 of OX387391.1, read as the reverse complement.
TGTGACGAGTCATTCTCGGAACAGTGTGATCTCTCTGCGGGTGTACCTCAAGGTGGCGTTCTCTCTCCTCTTCTTTTCTCGATCTTCATAAACACTGTTACTTCTGTACTCTCCTCTAATTCCCATCTCTACGCAGACGACTTGCAAATTTATAGGCACTTCAAAGTTGAAGAGGTCACGAGTGCCATTGAAGGCATCAACTCCGACCTTCGTAATATTGCGACATGGGCCGAATCTTTTGGTTTGTTAGTAAACCCTAGAAAATCGCAAGTAATAGTCATTGGCAGTAAATATTGGTATCAACGCATTGATTTCGCCTCTATCACACCAGTTACGTACAATGACATCGAAATTAAGTTTGCGTCTACTGTCAAAAACCTAGGTTTGATACTCGACAATCATTTGTCTTGGGCCCCTCAGGTTAATGAGGTCAGTAAGAAAATTCACCACTCCTTTCACTCACTCAAACGTCTCCAAAATTTCTTGCTTCTGAAGACCAAAATCCATCTAGCCCAAACTCTTCTTTTACCTCTTCTCGACTACGCGGATTGTTGCTACCTAGACGTGTCTGAAGAACTTCTAAATAAACTTGAGCGGCTTCAAAATCTTTGCATAAGATTTATTTTTGGTCTGCGCAAGTTTGACCATGTCTCTGGTTTTCGTGCCCAACTCAAGTGGCTTCCGATCCGCCTCAGAAGGAATGCTCATATCCTTAACTTCTTATTTCAAACCCTTCATAATCCTGCTGCTCCTTCCTACCTTCGCGAGCGTTTCAGGTTCACCTATCAACCTGATAGGCCCTGTCGCTCTCACCTAAGATCCCTTCTTGATTTCCCGTCTCACTCTTCTGATTCTTACTCTTATTCCTTTTCTGTTCATGCAGTCCGGCTGTGGAATTCATTGCCACACAATATACGTGACACTCACTCTCTCCACATTTTCAAACGGAAAGTTAAAGAGCACTGTCTTTCCTTATCATAGAGAATACAATATATATTTATATAAATTATAATATTTATGTATGTGTATTTATCGAATATATATATATATATGTGTAGGTTTATACTTATATATTTATTGTTTATTGTAGTGACTATCCTGCCTTCATGCTTTCACTTCTCTCTCTGTGGGGTCTGCAGGAAGAAATTTCTTTTAGAAATATGCTGTACCTTTTGTATAACTTCTCTTTTTTTCTGTATCTTTGTACTATCATCTTACAATAAACTGTTAAATAAATAAATAAATAGACGACATAAAAGTATATAAAGTCATCAAAAATGTTTCCGACTCCGTTTTATTGCCGAATGACCTTGATAGAATATCTGATTGGTGCTACGAGAACAAACTTCCACTTAACATAAATAAATGCAAGCACATCAAATTTACGAGGAAAAGGAGAGCATCGCTTGAAGAGGTTTATGAGATAAGAGATCTAGGCGTGACTCTTGACAGTAAACTGACTTTTAGAGCTCACATAGACAGTACAATTAAAAAATCTTATAAGATGTTGGGTTTCATTTGGCGTAACTGTAATAGGTTTAGGTCTTTTCCTGCATTAAATTTACTTTATGGATCTCTTGTGCGCAGTTTCTTGGAGTACTGTTCGCCCGTCTGAAATCCTCACTATAAGTGTCACGTCGATAGACTAGAAAGAGTCCAAAAAAAGTTTCTGTTCCTTGCGACTATCAACCAAGGCAAGCAATCGCAACTTAAGTCTTATAAAAAAAGGCTTGATTACTTTAAATTAACATCCTTAGAAAACCGTCGCTGGGTAGCGGACCTAGTACTACTTTACAAGATCATTAATAATTGCATCGATTATTGTCCCTAGTTAGTTTATAAACTAAAATTCAATATACCTCGTCCTAATAGTCACGCAATTCATTATCGTCCATTCGTACTGGCATCGCATAGAACAAATCTTGGTTTTTACAGTATTATTAACAGAATATGTCGTGAATACAATAAAATTTACACTCGTACGTTTTTTCCAATTCCTTGTATACTTTCAAAAAATATATTGTACTCCTGTCAAACACCTTAGAACTGTAGCTATACTTAGTCCTTTTTTTGCTAGTTTTTTTTTTTTTTTGTTAACATAACTATTACCTAGTTTAAATTCTGTTATTGTTTTTTTCTATTATTTTTAATAATTTAATCTTACTTAGTTATAGTTATTCTTAAGCACCTTTTTATATGCAAGCTGTGTCTGCCTGTTATTGGGTAAGCATGTTGTCTCCTATATATTGTCACTTTTATTAGCAAGTAAGATGTTAACTACCTGTTGGCAAACCAAATAAATAAATAAATATTCCTTCTGCGAAAAATATAAAATCTTCACAGAGTCTCAAAACGGATTTCGTAAAAATAAGTCCACAACGTTAGCTGTTTACAAATATATTCAGGAAGCTCTAGGTATCATAAATAATAAGTCATACGCAGTAGGCCTTCTCTTGGATATGTCTAAAGCATATTAATTATTTTATTTTGTTTATTTATTTATCAAAGGAACACCAACAGTTACTACAACAATAACTACTATATATAACTTAAAAATAGGCACTAATAGCTAATTGCGTAACCAATTAAAGGTGAACACAGAATGCGACATAAAAAATACAAACAAACAAAGACTTCGTATCTACGTATACGCATCAAAGATTTAAATTAAAGATAAAGTAATTGGTCTAAGCGGTTTTTCAAGAACCTCATTATTGCTTTCTTATATGTTGATAGGGAGTCCGAAAACATATCTACCTGGTTGGAGCACTCAATGTATAATTTAAGAAAGCGAGAAACGGGAGAGTTAGCACCCAGCACGGACTTGCGGAAAGGCGGGTGGAATAGTCTACCTCGGAAGCATTGATGTCTTTTAGGGACTTCAAATTTTATGCAGCTTAGAAGTAGGGGACTGTCAATCTTGTTATTCATAATTTTATAAAAAAACACCAAATCTAGCAGTTCCCTACGTACAGCCAAAGATTCCATACTAAAAAATTCAAGCCTTTTTTTATATGATTGAATATTTCTAGATACGCCAGCTGAATATGCTAAATGCCACAGGAAACGTTTCTGTATGCGCTCAAGTTGCAGTGATCGTACAGCATAGTGAGGTCGCCAGGCTACGCTACCATACTCAAGAATACTTCTGACGTAACTGTAGTATAAAAGCTTCTTAGTTTTCATGCAACAAAAAATTTTCCCATTTCTGATAATGAAGCCCAACATTCTGGATGCTTTCTTAACTACTGATTCTATGTGCGGTGCAAATGTTAGTTTTCTATCGATAAGCACGCCCAGATCTCTGACAGACTTCACCTCTGTGAGGGGCGTTTCGTTTATGCAGTACGATGAAGGTATTTCGTGTAACTTGCGAGTGAACTTAACAAGTAAGCACTTTTTGATGTTAAGGTGCATATTATTTGCCACGCACCACGAGTATAATGAGTCTAGATCGGACTGCATGAACATCCATCATCCTGTGGTGAGTCGATTTTTTTAACTAATTTTAAGTCATCCGCGTACAGAAAAGGAGTAGCGTGCTTAAACACTCCAGGCAAATCATTAATAAAAATGTTAAATATTATTGGGCCAAGATGAGAGCCTTGGGGAACTCCAGATGTTATATTATAGACTTCGGAGGCAAATCTGTTCACAACTACATAAAACTGTCTATTACACAAATAAGATTCAAACCATTTAAGTATTGGACCCATAAAACCGTACTGAGACAGTTTATCTATTAAGATTTTATGAGAGACCTTGTCAAAGGCCTTGCTAAAGTCGGTATATACAACATCAACTTGAGCATTTGCATCGACTGATTCTATTAGGGTCTCAACGAATGAGGCTAAGTTACTACATGTGGAGCGCCCTTTAATAAGCCCATGTTGATGTGTATTTTCATATTGTTTAAAGAAAAGCTGTATATAAGGATATACCAAGGCCTCAATGACTTTTGCGAACACCGATAAAATGGAAATGGGTCTATAGTTACTTACTAATGCCTCGTCACCGGATTTATGTATAGCCACCACCTTCGCCATTTTCCACAAATCAGGAAATATTCCTGTGTTTAGGGATGTATTATAAAGTAAAGATAATGGGGTAGCCAATTGTTTTGCGCATTCTACAATAAAGAGTGGTGGGATATTATCAGGTCCAGCTCCTTTAGTTGTATCCAGTGATTTTAGGAGTTTCATTACATCTTTTGTTTCTATTTGGAGATTAGAAAAAAATACTGTGACTACTGATGGGGTTGCGACTTTTATCGTTTAAAATAATCCTTTCATAAACAGACTCAAACTATTTAGCAAACATGTTACAAATGTCAGTTCCATTTGCAGTTTTCTTTTTTCTATCCGTCATCATTACTGGGTAATTACTAGAACCTAGAAACATATGATAAAGTAAATCATAAAATACTACTCAACAAACTTACAATATAGGAATACGTGGAACAACCCATAAATGGTTTACCTCTCATCTGAAAGATAGAATACAATCCGTAGAAATTCAGGACCTAAATAAGGAAAAAAATGAAATGCTGCTGCTGTGGGGGCATGCCGCCGATTCTGAGCGCATCTTTATTCTGCAGAAGCGAGTTATTCGATCTATTTATAAACTAGGTCCCAGGGAATCTCTAAGGGATGTTTTTAAGAATATTGACTTATTAACACTAGCATCACAATACATCTTCTCAAATATAATGTATACACAAAAAAATCTAAATAAATTTAAACAACTAAGTGATATACATACTGTTAATACTAGAAATGGGAATAAATTAGTGCCTTATGCTAGTCGATTAAACAAAGTAAAGAAATCGTTTGTGAGTCAATGTATACGCTTTTACAACAAGATCCCTGCTAGCATACGTGAACTAACCCCCAATAAATTCAAAATTATTGTTAAACAAAAACTTAGTAAAAAAGGTTATTATAAAATCAACGATTATCTAGATGACTCAAATCCATGGGATTGACCTGCTCTTCTGTCAAGCTGTCTCTATGTAGCATAATTATTGAAAAGTTAATTTTAATGTTTGTATCTAAGTGTTTTTATCTTAGAATTTGTTATACCAAATTTGAAAAGAGCAACCCAACAGAGTTTCTTGCTAGATTCTTCTCTGGGGAAAACTGCACTCTTGCGAATCTAGCATTAACTTTAAAAAATCACCCATCTTATGTAATGTCAAACTCTTCCTACAAGATTAAATAAACATTTCATTTCATTTCAAATATATAACGTACGCTCAACTAGTAAAATTATAAACACATCGATACCCCGAGGTAGTGTCCTGGGATGTCTTTTGTTCTTAATATATATTAACGATCTTCCTAAAATAACAGATGACCACTGTGTCCTGTTTGCTGATGATGTGTCGATATTGATGCCCTTAAAAGATAATAATACTCATCTTACAACAAAGCTTACCTCTACACTTGAGAAAATCACAAACTGGATGGAAAAACACAATCTCCAGATAAATTTTGATAAAACTAAAGTTATGGTTTTCCACCCTCGACAAAAAAAAATTGTTTAGATTTTACTTTTACATACAACAACACATAACTTGAAATTGTAAACCAGTTTACCTTACTTAGAATTGATATAGATTCACACATCACCTGGAAACAGCACACCCAAAAAATTGCTAAAAAAATCTCCCGTTTCTCTTACGCACTTAAAGAAGTTAAAAAATCTACAGATCTAGAAACCGCACTTTCAGTACATTATGCATACACATTTGCATGGCTCAGCTATGGAATAATCCTTTGGGGAAATAGCACAGGTGCCGCAGAATTATTCATTTCACAAAAAAAATTACTTAATAAACAGATAGCTGTAAACCCCACTTTCAAAAACTTAAAATATTAACTTTACCGTCTATATACATATACGAAATTTGTAAATTCATCCGAAATAATCCAATGATTCACCAAAAGCGCGGAGAAATACCTGTAACATACTCACTAAGATTTAAAGACAGACTCATGCAACCTGTATGGAATTCTTTATGAATTCAATTGTTTACCATTCGGTTTATGCACCGCACCATTTGTTTTTACAAAGTTGCTTAAACCGGTTGTACAACATTTACGCTCATTAAATTATATTTCAGTTATTTACTTAGATGATATCCTATGCATTGGTAAAAGTTATAATGATTGCCTTGATAATTTGCACCAAACTAAATGGTTGTTAGAAAGTTTAGGATTTATAATAAATCTAGAAAAGAGCAATCTACTCTTTGTACAATCTGCTGTGTAAATGCTGGGATTCGGGAGGTGTGCCTCAGGATATGCGTGATGCTAACATCATCACACTGTACAAGGGAAAAGGTGACCGCGGCGACTGCAACAACTACCGCGGCATCTCCCTTTTGAGCATTGTTGGCAAGCTTTTTAGTTTAGTCATTCTATCCAGGCTACAAAAACTTGCAGATCGTGTCTATCCTGAGTCGCAGTGTGGTTTCCGACCTGAGCGTTCCACGGTGGATATGATTTTCACACTTCGTCAATTGCAAGAGAAGTGTCGTGAACAAAACACCCCCCTACTTATGGCTTTCGTTGACCTAAATAAGGCCATCGACACGGTAAGTCGGGAGGGTTTGTACATAGCGCTGGAGAGTATTGGGTGTCCACCTAAACTTCTTGATCTCATGAAATCTTTTCACGATGACATGAAGGGTTCAGTAGTTTTTAACTGCAAATCATCCGAGTCGTTCGTTGTCTCCAGAGGAGTACGACAAGGTTGTGTCCTGGCTCCTACCCTGTTTGGCATTTACTTCTCGCTTATATTATATACTGCTTTCGGCAGGGTATCCATCTGCACACGAGGGCCGACGGAAAGATGTTTAACATCTCTCTCCTCAAATCAAAACGAAAACGCGAGGATCTTTTCGTTGACAGCCTTCTATATGCCGATGACGCAGCCTTCGTTGCTACTTCCGAAGATGAGCTCCAGTTGATGGTGAGCAATTTATCCCAGGCGTGTTCTCTGTTTGCCATGTCCATAAACGCAAAAAAAACCGTTGTGCTAGCACAAGGTATATCTGTGGCTCCAGCAATTTTGCTGAATGGCACGCTGTTAGAGGTAGTTGACAGATTTTGCTACCTAGGGTCGACCGTGACGAACAACCTCTCGCTTGATGCGGAGGTCGACATTCGTATCGGTAAATCGGCGACCATGTTCGGGAAGCTTAGTACAAGAGTTTGGCGTAACAAACACCTTACGACAAAGACTAAAATGCTAGTCTTTCAGGCTTCAATTCTCAGCATACTCTTGTACGGAGCTGAAACCTGGACAACGTATGCAAAGATAGAGCGTCGTTTAAACTTCTTCTATATGCGTTGCGTACGTAAGATCTTAGGCATATCATGGCAAGACAGAGTGACCAATGAGAAGGTTCTTGAAATTGCACAGCTGCCTAGCTTGACAGCGTTTCTTAAACAGAGACGTCTACGTTGGCTAGAGCATGTGCATAGGATGGAACTAACTCGACTTCCACGACGAGTTCTGCTTAGTGCTGTCGCGGATGCAAAGAGAGACGTTGGGAGGCCTTTGCTCCGCTTTAAAGACTGCGCTAAAAGGGACATGGCTGCCTTTAAAATAGACCACCGAAGCTGGGAGACTCTTGCGGACAAGCGGACGGAGTGGCGCAAACGCGTTATGGAGGGACGCAAAATATATGATGAGACTTGGTTCGCGGCTCTATCTGACAAGAGACAAAGACGTCGATAAGGCGACACAATTCCATCTGTTGCAAACTTCTCTTGTCAGGCCTGCGGTAAAACTTGTCGCTCTCGCATAGGATTGTTCAGCCACCAAAAACATTGTAACAGGCTTGCACCATAAATCGTCTGCAATAGACGTAAGGCCTATATACATATAGAAAAGAGCTGTTTAACTCCCAATAATCAATGTAAATTTCTCGGTTTTGTATTAGATTCAAAACGTATGATTTTAAAACTACCCACTGAAAAGAAAAATAAGATTAAAAAACATGTTTATAATTTCATACATAACACAAAGAAATGTAAGCTTCGTGAATTTGCTAGTTTGATTGGACTATTAATATCTGCGTGCCCAATAATAAAGTATTCTTATCTTTATACTAAACATTTTGAACATTTTAAATTTCAATGTTTAATTAGAAATCCATCTTATGAGCAAGTTGTAAGTATTCCTGAACTTGCCGATTATCCAAAGACTGAAAACTTTTCGACTATTTTCGTTTCGTTTTTTTTTACTTTGCCGAAATCACGTTTGCCACTATTTTAGTTGACCTATTATCATTTCGATTTTTTTCTTTACTCCGATGTTTTATTTTGTCGAAAAACTTTCGACTGAAGTTATGCAAGGTCACAATAACGATTGATCGAAGTATTGTATGTCCAAACATTCAATACCTAAACCATTTTTCATTTTTTTTGTTTCTTTTAATTGTAAATATTAAAAATCCGATGGTCTGACTATGTGCGGAACACGGAAGTACTTCGCCGAGCCAATGTAGGTGGCATTGAGGCGTATATCATGAGGCGACAACTCCGGTGGTGTGGTCACGTCTCAAGGATGTCTGAGCAGAGAGTGGCTAAGCGCATCTTCTAATCTGAACTTGAGGAGGGCAAGCGAAAGCATGGCAGTCAACTCCTCAGGTTGAAGATGTTCTTAAGCGCCACATGAAGAGATGTGACATTGAGCCGTCTCATTGGGAACAGCAGGCGGCGAAACGCCCGGAGTGGCGGATCCTAGTTAAGACCAAGGTCCGCGACTTTGAAGTCAAACGGCGCGCTGAGCTTGATGCCAAGCGCGACGCTCAAAAAGCCCGACCAGCAGTGGCATTAACTTATAATACTGTCGATGGTGTGCTCACATGCCCCCACTGTGGTAGAACATTTTCTAAAAAGATCGGTTACATCAGCCACATGAGAGCACACCAACGACAGCAGAGTTCGGCGTAAGCGGTCGCCGTGACCGAAATCGGTCGGATTCATTCATTCAATTGTAAATTACAATCAATACTTCAATACTAATATTATAAATGCGAAAGTAACTCTGTCTGTCTGTCTGTCTGTCTATCTGTTACTCTTTCACGCCTAAACGGCTGAATGGATTTTGATGAAATTTGGTATGGTGATAGATGATAACCTAGAAATGGTTATAGGCTATAAATAATCACGCCATCGTTCTTAGGGGGTAGGCAGTAGGTAGATAACTGAATTGAGTTAGTGATTTTTTTATGGTTTTTGCTGGGAGTTTTGCTCTATCATGCCTAAACGGCTGAACGGATTTTGATGAAATTTAGTAAGGTAATAGATGGTTACCTAAAAACGGATATAAGATCAAAATGATCACGTCATCGTACTTAGGGGGTAGGAAGTAGGCAGAAAACTGAATTGAGTTAGTGATTTTTAATCGTTTGTTTTAGAAGTTTACCTCATTCACGCCTTAACGTCTGAATGGATTTTTATAAGACTTGGTTAATTTAAAGATAGAATCCTAGGTACGGACACAGGCTACTTTTTACGGCGAGAAAATACCTCATTCCCGCGGAAATCTAGCGTGATCGTGTTAAGAAGCGCATGACGCCATAGCTACTGAAATGATTTTGATGTATTTAATCACTTTTCTAACTTAGAGGGTAGGTAGGCGCCATAATTTATGGAATTTATGATAAAATTTTGATGCAACTGTCTTTATTTAACAGTTTTACTTGGATCGAAACTTAGCGACATTCCATCACACTACTTAACTTATAGGGTAGGAAGGTACCAAAATTCAGACTACTTTTTACTTTGGGAAAATATCTCATTCCCACAGGAACGTATACATAGCTACCTATCTACAACATTAAAACTCTGTCTAGAATCACATTACGCCAAAACTATTGATCTGATTTGTATACATCGGGGGTTGGCAAGCAGGCAAGCATGCAGGCAAGCAGGCAAGCATGCAGGCAAGCAGGCAAGCATGCAGGCATGCAGGCATGTAGGCAAGCATGCAGACATGCAGGCAAGCATGCAGGCATGCAGGCAAGCATGCAGGCAAGCAGGCAAGCATGCATGCATGCACACATGCAGCAATCAGGGATGCAAAAATCATGTTCTAACCTAACCTAACCTATCCTATTCGACTTTGTCTGGTTGTGGTTTTTTTTCAATGCGAGCCCCCCTTCGGGGGATTCCACCCCCCGTACCCCCCTCCGCGTGTCCGCTTTGCCGCAATTTTTTCAGCTTAACCGGTTTTAAACAATTACCTACCTACAAGTAACATACCTATACATTCGACAAGATGTTGTTTTGGTAAGCTGAAATTATTGCTAATAAATCATCTAGCAAATGAAAAAAATCCAAAAGTCTTCGGCCAGTATTAAAAGGTAATTTTAAAAATCGAGTAAAGGTGTTTCGGTAAAATGATACTTACGTCAAATGACCTATCGGTGTTTTAAATATATGGCGAATAATACATGTGGCAACAAAGACATCGACCGAAAGTTTTCGGTAGAATGAAATTCGGGAAAGTCTAGTTCGACTAAGTAATCGGTTCCCCGGTACATCACATCAAGACTACTACAGGCCCTCCAGTCTTCTGCACCCCACGTAGACTCGCTCCCGATAAACTGAAAATAGCCAAACAGGAGTTTGAAGCTATGCTGAAATGTGGTACAGCTAGACCATCAGATAGCCCTTGGTCGTCGCCGTTACATCTCGCACCCAAGAAGGACAACGGATGGCGGCCATCTGGGGATTATCGTATGCTCAACTCACGCACCGTCCCTGACAGATACCCCATCCGTCACATCCACGACTTTGCGAAAAACGTGACTGGCTGTCAAGTATTTTCAACTATCGACTTGGTTAAGGCATACAATCAGATACCCGTTGCTAAAGACGACATCTGCAAGACTGCAATTTCCACACCGTTTGGACTCTTCGAGTTCCCGTATATGACCTTCGGGTTAAGGGACGCAGGGCAGACTTTCCAAAGGTTCGTGGACGAAATGACACGGGGTCTTGATTTTTGTAATGCCTATTTGGATGACTTTTTGGTATTCTCTAGAGACGAGGCAGAACACGAAGACCATTTACGCCAATTATTCACTCGCCTGAAAAATTACAATATTGTCATAAATACGTCCAAGTGTGTGTTTGGTGTAACTGAAGCCAACTTACTGGGTTATTCTATCTCCGCCGACGGCGTAAAGCCACTCCAAACAAAGGTTGAAGCTATACAGAGCTTTCCCACACCAAAAACCGTCAAAAAACTACGACGTTTTCTAGGGATGCTCAATTTCTACCGGCGGTTCATCCCAGATGCTGCTCAACTTCAAGCCCCTCTACACGCATTGCTTACAGGCTCAGTTAAAGGTTCCCATCCAGTGGACATCTCAGGTTCCACAATGAAAGCCTTTGAAGATTGCAAGGATAGCCTATGCAAGGCAGCTCTCTTAGCTCATCCAGACCTGCAAGCTAGATTAGCTCTGGTTACAGATGCTTCCGATACAGCCGTAGGGGCCGTCTTACAACAGCACAAAGATGGCGCATGGCAACCTCTGGCATTCTTTTCTAAGAAGCTGTCTCCCGCTCAACAAAAATACTCGCCGTACGACAGAGAATTACTAGCGATTTATAAAGCTATCAAATACTTCAGCCATATGGTGGAAGTTCGACATTTCACAGTATTCACCGACCACAAACCTTTGTGCTACGCGTTTGATTCAAGAAAAGAAAACTGTACTCCCAGACAATTCAGACATCTGGATTATGTTTCACAATTTACTACCGACATACGGCACATATCCGGTAAAAATAATGTGGTCGCAGACACCTGGTCACGGATAGAAGAGATAGCTCAACCTGTAGACCTCATAGAACTGGCAAAGTCACAGGAAAGTGACCCAGAGCTAAAAAGCCTTCTTAATAATGGAACATCTTTGCGTTTAGTCAAGATGACGATTCCTGGTACAAACAAATTCATTTATTGTGATCAGACCACAGTTACACTTCGACCATATGTACCTAAAGAAAAGAGATACCAAGTATTTGAGAGTCTACATTCGCTTAGTCACCCCGGAGCAAATGCAACGGCGCAAATTGTCGCAGCCCGCTACGTATGGCCAAGTATACGTAAAGACTGTCGCGACTAGGCAAGGTCCTGCAACGCATGTCAACGTGCAAAGATCACCAGGCACGTTTCATCGCCAGTGGGTACGTTCCAGATACCACGCGCCCGCTTCATGCATGTACACATCGATCTGATAGGACCCCTCCCAGTGTCAAATGGATTCAGATATTGCCTCACAGCCATCGACCGCTTCACACGCTGGCCCGAGGCCATACCTATAACGGACATTACTGCAGAAACAGTCGCGCAAGCATTACTCTCAGGCTGGATTGCTCGATTTGGTTGTCCGATTGAAATAGTGACAGATAGAGGACGACAGTTTGAATCCGCTTTATTCAAATACCTGTCTGAAATAGCAGGATTCCAGCATAAGAGAACCACGGCCTATCACCCTGCCGCTAATGGACTCATAGAAAGGTTCCACAAACAGTTGAAAGCGGCAATTATGTGCCATCAAAACAGCAACTGGACAGAAACACTTCCATTAGTCCTACTTGGCATACGTTGTGCGTTCAAAGAAGACCTGCAATCAACATCCGCTGAGTTGCTATATGGCGAGACCCTACGACCGCCAGGTAAAATGCTACAACCAGAATCAGAGACAACTAGCGATCTGACAGACTTCTCGGCACGTCTGAGAGACTTTGTCGATAAAATCAAGCCGCAACCAACTTCGCGACACGGCAAAAGGACTACCTTTGTTTTCAAGGACTTAGCTACCACCACGCACGTGTTTCTGAGAGAAGACGTGCTCAGAGGAGCACTACAGCCAGCTTACGCAGGTCCATACGAAGTTCTGGAACGTAAAGAGAAAAATTTACCTTTAAAATTCGGATTAAAGGCAAAATAGTTACCGTGTCCATAGACAGACTAAAACCAGCTTACCTTCTCGTCGATTCTCACGCCGCTAACCCAACGCCTGCAGTTGAGACTCCAGCACCACCACCTGAAACAAAAGCTAAGGAAACCCTACCTAAAATACCTAAACAAACACGGTCAGGAAGAAAAGTAAAATTTCCAAATTATTATCGCCCGTAGCCAGGTCTCTAGGGGGGAGTGATGTGGCGACTCCCATAAATAATATACCTACCTAGCTTATTAAATATAAATAAATAACTTAATCTAAACCTAAATAACTAAATCTAATTAACCTAAAAATAAATAACTTAAATCTAAATACTTACCGTACTCGAGATCCGATGCACCACCGTCATGTCGTCCCGGCATAATGGAAACTCTTCAAACCACTTGGGAACAATAGAAGACGTCACGGCATCGGCTCATCGAACGATGCGCCTGCGCGTCCCCTCTCGCCAGTCCTGATCTCATTGCGATGCAGAGCGCACGCTTCTCGGCTACTTATTCTCGCTTTCGCGATTTCATTGTTAAAGACTCATACTTACTATCATCTGTTTTTCTTATCTTGGAACTATCTATGAACTGTGCCTTCCTAATATTCTTCGCCTTGAACATTCTGTGCTTTCTACAAACTGTATCTTCATTTCCATGTGCTTACCTGTGCTTATAACTGCTTGTGCTTAAACTACAATAAACATTATTGGATTAAATGTGAGTGTTGATTATTTCCTACATCGACCCACATGTGTTTTAAGTTCGTCTAGAGATTGATTACGTTTTGTAGTAGCGGTTATGTGAAAACAAATATGTTTGGTTTTTGTTAAATTAATAGTGAGTAAGTTGTCTTCTAGCCATGAAGCTACCTCTGCCATGCTCTTCCTCTGCTACTGCTTTAACGTCGTCCCATGTAGTCCCATCAAACAATACTGCAGTGTCATCAGCGAAAGTAGTGATTTGGGCCGACGCTAGATTTATCGTACACAGATCATTTATGTAAATCAAAAATAGCGTCGTTCCCAAGACACTACCTTGAGGCACTCCAAAGCGTGTCTCATTCAAATCTTTGCTTGTTCCTTGTAGATTCACAAACTGCTTACGGCCCTCTAAATAATATTTCTAGCTTTTCGAGCAAGAGTTTGACGGACACGGTGTCAAAAGCTTTTTTTAAGTCAAAGAATACTTACTCCTACAGTCTTTTTTCCTGAGTCAAGGTTCTTTGCCACCGTGCCCGTTAGATGTAAAATAGCATCTTCAATAATCATATCACTCCGAAACCCAAATTGGTTCTTCGCTAGTATTTGGTTGATTTCCAAGAAATATTTTAAGCGACCGTTTACTACCTTCCCAAGTATTTTTTCCAGTAAAGTTAGTAAGGAGATCGGACGGTAGTTTTCAACGTTAATAGGGTCTCCAGCTTTGAATACAGGACATGTTTGAGCTATTTTAAGAGAATCTGGAACAATACCGGAAGACATACTTAGGTTCAGGACATACTCAGGTTCAAGACTTACTCAGGTTCAAGACTTACTCAGGTTCAAGACTTACTCAGGTTCAAGACTTACTCAGGTTCAAGACTTACTCAGGTTCAAGACTTACTCAGGTTCAAGACTTACTCAGGTTCAAGACTTACTCAGGTTCAAGACATACTCAGATTCAGGTTCTCAGGAGCTATAATAGGTTCAACTATAATATCTTGAGTTTCTTTTAAAATCTTCGGTGTGATACCATCACATCCCGGAGATCCGTATGTTTCAAAGCTTTGTATTATTTTAGCTATTTCATAAATGTTGATTGGACGTAGATAGCAAGAATTACATGTAGGTTTCAGCCATTCTTTCATTTTTGATAGGAGCTCAGTTTCATTTTTTTTTGAGAATTTGTTCAGCTAGGTTTGCTCCTACCGAAGTAAAAAAGTTATTTGTGATGTTAGCAGAATCTTTGAGGCTATTAGCAAGATTACTCAGATCATGGTTTGTTATGTTAGATTTTTGAATGTTGCATGTTTTTTTTATTTTGGTCCAAGTTTTTTTTGGGTTCTTGATGTCTTTCTGTATATCCACGCTGTTATGTGCATCATGAAGGTTGCTGAGTATATTATTGCAAGTATTCCGGTAGTTTTTGTAGAAAGTTGTAAGGGGTATAATATTAGGATTTCGTTTGATTAGTCGATGTAGTCGGTCACGCTTTAGTATACATTTGATTAGGGATGGAGTAATCCACGGATTCAAGTTGTTTTTATTATGTGGTATGCGATACGACTTATAACAATCCTTTATTGCAGTTTGCAAAGTATTAACCCGGCGTCATTGAGGTTGGGTCAAAATTACCCGCCATGTTTACGATTCCCGATATTATTAAGAGTGCGCATGCGAAGTACCCGCGTTTTTAAGTAGCTGCAGGTGACAATGTCAATTTGACGTTTTTCATGAAAAAACAGTGAAGAGGTTTCAATTTCAAGAGTTACACGCCTGCAATTTACAAAAAGGTATTTTTGACCCATCCTCACTGACAACGTTATAATTTTGCGCCATTTCTTATTGATAATATTTTCTATTATGTTTTTGTGTTTATTGACGAAATTACAAAATTTTGAGGTTATGATTTATTGGTTATATTTTTTTTGTAATCGTCACTATTTTTTTGTTATTTAAGGTACTTAAAGTTATAAAAACAACGTATGATGGATCCAGAAAGAGAAAGGGAACGTATATTATCGATTCTGGAGCAGACCGACTCTGAGATAGAACCTGATAGTGACGATGATGTTGAAGAACAGGATCATATTAGCGTTCAAAGTCAACCCAGCGATTCAGAACAGGAATGTTCAGAAACGGATGAGCAAGATAATATTCCGTTGTCTCATATTAGTAGGCGAATTCAAATGTACACAAACCACGGATTTTTACTAGAGGCATCAGTATCTGATTCAGAAACTTCAAGTATTGAAGCAGGTAGCTCACAATATTTAGGCAAAGACGGTACAGTTTGGCTCAAGACACCATATCGGCAAAATGTAAGGACTAGGGCGGAAAAAATAAATAATTACTCAATTGCCAGGAGTTACACAAGAAGCTAAATCAGCTAGTTCTGAGTTGGAATGCTGAGCCCTTTTTTTATCAATGATAATAATGTTATTGAGTATTCTGACTTACTAATGTCGGTATATAACGTAAAATGTCAATATGTGTAGATTTTTCCAAGCACACTTACATGAAGAAAATTTTCCCTGGCAGAATTCAAAGCATTTATTGGCCTTTTATATGTATAGCTAACCTGAACCGCTCCGGAAGGCAAAAAAATTGAGCGGTTTGTGTGCTTCCGATGCACCGGAGTTGAAATATTTAGGATGGATATATCTGAACAACGATTTCATTTCATACAAAGCTGTTTGTCTTTTGACGATGACACTACTCGTGAGGAAAGGAAACTTTTGGATAACTTAGCACCAATCAGGGAGCTTTTTGAAGCATTTGTTGGTAACTGCAAAGCAGCGTATATTCCTGGTGATTGTCTAACCATTAACGAAATGCTCGTAGCTTTTCGAGGCAGATGCAAATTTCGTCAATACATTCCTTCCAAACTAGCAAAATATGGGATAAAGATTATCGCTTTAGTAGATGCAGGAAATTACTATATTTCAAATCTTGAAATATATCCTGGAAAACAACCTGTTGGTCCTTTCGAAGCAAGCAATAAACCGTACGATGTTTTGAATCGCATTGTTCAACCTGTCTCGAAATCTCACCGTAATATTACATTCGATAACTGGTTTACCAGTTATGAACTTGTCCAAAATCTGCTGAAAGAACACCAATTGACATCAGTTGGAACTTTGCGTAAAAACAAAAGACAGGTCCCTTCCGAATTTACTAAAACTCGTGGATAACAAAAGGATACTACTCTCGTCTCTCACGTACCAAAAAAAAAAAAGGTAGTGTTATTGATGTCAAGTCTACACCATGCTGATGACAAAAACAAAAGCCGGTAATTAACACATATTATTACAACAAAACAAAATGTGGAGTGGATGTTGCGGATGAACTTTGCGCCACATATGATGTGAGCCGTAACTCCAAAAGATGGCCTTTGACAATTGTTTACGCTATATTGAATATGTCTGGAATTAATAGCCATATAATACATCGCATTAATAATAAATCAACCGAAAAACGACGACACTTTTTAAAGCAATTGGGTCTTCTTGCATTGGTAAGTGAGAATTTGAAAACACGCAAAGACTTGAATCGCTTACCACGTGAAATGCGTAAAATAATTAGGCAATTTGTTAGTGAACCATCAGAAGAACCTTTTACAAAGGTGCCTAATGTCCGTTGCTACGATGCCAAGTGTGTCCTGTACAAAAAGATCGTAAATAAAAAACACACATGCCACGGATGCGCTATATATGTTTGCCCAGAACATATCATACATTTCTGCAGTTCTTGTGTAAATAATGACGATTCCAGTTAGTTCTTTTATTCTTTTTCCGAAAGATGTGTTAGTTAAATTTTAAAAAGTGTTATTTATAAGTAAAACACTGACTTGAAGCTTAGCAAAGTGTCTAAAACTGAAGAGATCTCATTTCTGTTACGTTTATTTTGAGTTTACGTAGAAGTTGTTTTTTTAATTAAAATTTATTTATCTTTACTTATTTTTGGTTTTATTACACAAAGATAAGAACAATAATGCCTAAAACTACAATAAATGACATTTAAATTATTAAAAAATAAGTATATCGTCCATAAAAAATAGGGGTTCCTTCACCGTTAGCAAGTGGTAATCGAATAAATTGATCCGTACATGAGAAATAAACTCAGAGGTACGTGCCCGCACCAGGATTCGAACCCGCGCCCTCGGAAGTTCGAGGCAAGCGTTCTACTTTTAACCAACCTCAACGTCCGCGTCAGTATTTTCTACCACAATGTCGCCGGGTTAATAAATACATCTGTCTGATATTCATCTGATATTTGGATCTTCTGTACTATAGAGATTTGACCAGTCTAATTGAGAGAGTTTATCACATATGTTAGATATTGCCCCTCATTTAGATAAGCTTACTATATTATGTTTACTCACTAGCCCCTCACTTAGATAAGCTGATTATATTATGTTTACTCCTCATTAGTTAAGTTCCTCTTAGTTAATAATTAAGATATTATTTACTATTCCCACTATATCTGTCCCTATTTAAAGCTTTATCATGCAGTCCTACCCCGACTCTCATTCAGAATACAACCATTGTACCTATTATATGTTAAATTAAATAACAAGTTTTTAAAAACTAGTTGGATTGTCCCACTGGTTAACATTTGGCGCAGTCGGTAGGATCTTGCGTGATCCGCTACGCGGAAGACGAGTTCGATAACGTCGCCAGAAAAAGGAAGACGGTACCTGCAGGGTTTAAAGCTGAACTCGCCAGACTTGCGTCGCTGCTCCGATAAAGATCTGCATAACAATACTGTTAACGTGGTGAGTGGCAAAACTTGTTTGCTCAACTTGTATCCCTTGTCCTTTTATACTATTTCCTTATCTCATTACCCATATATATCTATTCAGTTGCTATATCATTTATCTATTTTCAATTACTACTATGGCCGAAGATAAAAAAATCATAATGTCAGAAATAAAGTTTTGTGACGGAAGTGGGCAGACGCGCAGCCACGCTGCTTAACTATCCGCCACAAACTGACCGGACGGACTATTGCATCCCTGCATCCGCGCGCACTCCGCGTTCGCCCGGCACCGCGCCACCATACCCTCCGCGCCTACCGCACCCCGCTTTCGCCCGATGACGAACACCGTACTCCGCTCGGCTCGGCGTGACGTCAATCGCGCACGGCGCACCCTCTTTCCGTTCCCCTTGGGTTGATTAAGACCGCGTACCAGTATCTGGATCGCAGGACCAACCCAAATCCCCTCTCCTTTCCCCTTGGGTTGATTAAGACCGTGTACCAGTATCTGGATCGCAGTATCAACCCAATTTCCGTCTCTCCTGCCTGGTTGATTAAGACCGCGTACTAGTACCTGGATCGCAGGACCAACCAGGTTCCTTTACCCCCGTATATCCCGTCCAAACCGGCGCCGTACGTTTGCTTAACGCGGACCCGGAAGGCCGCTATTGAGTTCTCGCGCCGCGCGTCCCAGTTATGCCGTAGTAATACCGTAAAGACGTAGAGAGTTTTAATCCGTTTAACCCTTCACACGTAACGCGCTAGA
This sequence comes from Anarsia innoxiella, assembly GCA_947563765.1. NCBI lineage: Eukaryota > Metazoa > Arthropoda > Insecta > Lepidoptera > Gelechiidae > Anarsia > Anarsia innoxiella. The sequence goes on along the minus strand of OX387391.1, from coordinate 12,345,989 downwards.
TTAGCGCTTACATTCCCCAGGAGTAGCCGTCTGGTCCGGTAAGTGTTGTAAATAAATAATACACACCACACGGTTAGGTACTGTAGGCTGCCTTAGGCCTTAACTCCCCTCACGCTCTCCTAGGGTCCCGATCATATCTGAGTGATAAGCACCTGTAAGCTACCGCCTAAGAATTATACTAGAATAATACTAGAATATACCATTCCTAGTTTTTCCATTCAGCCTTTTATTTCGCCCTCTGACGCCAACGAATACTCTATCCGCTACTCTCAGACAAGTTGCTGGCCTCGAGCACAGCCAGTGACACACTGTGGGTCAGCAAAATCAAAGCACGTGGTCTTCCCTCAGGAAACCACGTTACATTTTGGCGCCCAACTTAAAAACCCTCTATATTTCGGTTACATCCTGTAATCAGTGGCGGTACATCCATACAAGCCCAAAAGCCGGGCTTGCCTTACAAAAATATCACATCATCTAACACAAATTCATTTCACAATTTACTCTTATAAAATATTCAAAGATTTTATATTTAAGATTCCAAGCCAAAAATAAGTAAAATCTGTACATTTTTATGAGCCAAAAAAGCGCGCCATCTTTGAATGAACATGCCAAGTAAAACGGATTACGATTACGTCTTTATTCTGTTTCGCTCGCACTCATTGGCTTCTTATGTGGCTTGCTTTTGTACTACTCTAATGTATGAGAAATAACTTAAAAACCATCATAATTTGGTCGGCTAATTACATCAGTTTGTATGAAAACCTAAGCCGGGTTTGCCTATGAGTATAGTCACGTATAGTTATTTGCGAGACGGCCGGACTGCGACCAACTTCAAGTTATTTATTTGTTAGTGGCCGCCGCCGGTCGGTAATTGTTGTTGTTTTTTTTTCGTGTTTATGAAAAGTTTTGCTCGTTTCATAGTTTTATTGTAATAAATTGACTTTCGTTACGAAAATGAGCAGTGATAGTGAGGCTGTGGTGCCTTGTGAAGGTTTGAAATGTGTTAATAACTTTGATCAACGACGCAAAGTGATCAAAGTTATTATCCCCTTCATTGACTTTTATGAAAAGAAGCAGCTAATCGTTTTGGAAATGCCAACCCCGGATTTAAATATTTCGTTTTTCAGTAAGTCACCAACTTTTTACAATTACGTACCTAATAAAATCTACGCACTTTCTTTCTTAGTGGTTTTCGTGCATTTCAAACCAGAGCAAGAGTGAGGTTATTATATTCATCCGCACAATCAAACAACGGCTTTTGTCAATGACATGTATTTAATTCTGTCTAGAGTTAGTATACTTTTCGTGTGCTTTAATATATCTACTCAACGTAATCGTTTTTCCAACCCAGAAGAAACCAGAAACAACCCAGAAGAAAGGACAAATGTTGGAAACGAAACTAAGTAGGTAGGTACGAAAACACTTTTTTATAATCGGTTACGAAGTCGAGTAAAAAAAGTACATTTTAGGATCTCTGGCTTGCCCTGTCCTTAGGTCCTAGGCACGCCACTGCCTGTAATTTAGGTCCAATTTGAAATACAAACCCATTGCGCGAACGCCTAAACAAAACCTAGTAGTGGGTACATTTAAGCGCATCACGCAAGTACAAGCGACAGCGCAGAGAGCGTTATATATCCCGCCCGACCCGAACCCGTCTAATTTTTGACCATTTTTTTTAAATAGAAAATAGCATTAAGCTAGATAAGAGACAACGGCAGTAGCGTAGCATATAGTACCGAATACCCAGCAGTATTAAATTAACAAACATTGTTCCGGCCCAATAAAGTAGGCGACAATAATACGGCGCAGCGTAGTTGTAGAAATTATATTTGTTGTTGTTGTGTACTGGACGCTCTGGACAATAGCAATGACTTAGAGCTACGCTTATATACTAAGATGCTGGCCGCGCGATGATATGTGCGGACGTGATAGGCTACGTGATTGCTGATGCAGCGGAACCGTATCTATGCAGGAATATTTTCACGCTCGCTGACTTGTCTTATCTATCACGTACTCGAGGTCCGCACAAACATCATATACCGAATAAATAATAGAAGAAAAATCTAGTAAAATTTTATCCAGTACGCTCGAGAGCACGTCAACCTTTACAGTATATATAACTATAACTACGGTAAGTACGCGTGCTAGAAAGAAAGCACACCCCTTGTTCATTGGTCAAAATTCCGCAAATAAAATTTTAGCCAATCGTTTTACGTTTCCGTAATGCGTGTAAAATTATTGGCTAAAATGGTAAATGACAAGCACCCCCCGCGTCATGTTCAGTCCTGTCATTCATCTGCTTGATAATTAGTAGCAAAATAACAACGTAGCCGGCGCATACGCATTTTTTTTGTTTGAATATTTGATTTTAAAAAACGGCGTCTCAACTCAATCAAATTCAGTGGCAGAATATTATAACTTTGAGGGAAAGTGACTACAGTGTGAGTGAAATTGCAGAACAAACAGGAATATCGGTAAGTTCTTTTTTTGAAGCATAATTTATGACTAGAATGTATTTAATTGCTATCCTACTTAATAGAATTATACTAAATGTGGGTGGTTGATCAAAAAGAATCTGTAGGGATTTGCAAGCGTATTTTTTTTCAAGATCTATGATTGTTTAGATTTGTTTTGGTCTAAACGGAGTATTTTTAGCTTGATCAACCTCTCACAGGTTAGATTTAGAAATCAGTATCTAAGAAAGGGGGTGGGGGTGGTGGAGGAAGGTGAAAGCATCTGGACAGCACCCCTCCCCCTTTTGTCCCCCTCCCTCTTTCGGACACTTCTCATTTCTGACCCCTCCAAACACTTGAAATATTAGCAGAATAACTATTTACACTAGCTGACCCCTCGAATTTTATTCCGCCTTAGATGCAATAAATGCGCAGAATGTTTATTTTGAAATTCGGATATAAAAAGTATTTTATTACCTTCCCCTAGTTCTTAGCTACCTCCCTATCAATTTTCAGACAAATCGGTTCAGCCGTTCTTGAGACATTAAATGTGTAACAAACACGACTCCTATTATATTATTATATATGTAGATATCGCCTTTTAAACTAAATACTAAAATTAAAATAAATTGATATTTAAGGTGGGCTTTTTTAATACACATAACAAACGAGTTTTTTTTCGTGGATGAGTCTGACTTGCCCTTGGTAAGTATTTTTTACAAGGGGCGTTTTAAGCGTTTTGTAAAATGTAGGTAGTAATGAAATGGCTATCCGTCTTGTAGCAGCTTTTATGTTTTAATTGTCAAAACTATCTATCTTGTATGAAATCCGGATAAATTGCAATTTTCAGTTTATCATAGTAAGTAATACTACATTTTATTTAAGCATCATAACCTGCTATTTTATTTCGGAAGCATTCGGATATTCTTAGGCCACATCGCCTTCGCTGCTTTTATTTACGTAATCTGTGGCGGTGGTGGTTAAGCGGGATGCGTCTTAATTTTTGCATCTTGACACTTATTTACTTCAGGATAAAGAGCAATTATTTGAAGTTTTATATATGTCACCTAAAATTGTTTTCAAATTTGATCAGAACTTTTAAATTGTTTAGTAATCATTCATTTTTAATTAATTTACAATCATCTGCAACAGTTAAGTTGATACTATGGGTTGCATGCACTAATAAGATGACGTCACTGCCCTGTTTCGGTTCCTTCCACTCCTTCTATGTATTATCTGTTGATAAAACTACTGTGAGTCAAGGCCATAGCTCATTATATCAACCCGGCACCCACTCCGCACCGCCTCAAGTCGTGAGGTTGCTATTTTTAATATGAACTTGTATGGATATGCTACATCAACTTTATAACGTCAACGGATCGATGACGTTATAAAGTTGATGTAGTGAGCGCATATCCATACAAGTTCATATAAAGAATACTAACCGCACGAGATGAGGCGGTGCGGAGTGGGTGCCGGGTTGATATAATGAGCTATGACCTTAATGTTTGATGTTGTCACGTCAAACTATCGTCCGTAAACCGACACAGACAACCATTTTTTTTAGTTTATTACTTTTATAAATAAAAATACGACCATAAGGCCGCGGTAACGAAATCGGCGTCCGCGGCCAGTTCCATATTTCCATACAAAACACGCCGCTACCCGCGCCGCAGTCGCCGCCCCGACGAACGCTGACTTCGTGTCCGCGGCCTTAAAAATTTATTCATATTCCAATTATTATGAGATCCTTTTTATCAAAACAGTCGATTAACCTTAAAAGTTGAATTGTTTCTTGAAGTCAAAAACCCTAAAATTATGTAAACAAATTATCTAATATTTAATTCCTGAATGTAGATAGTAGTTTATTTTACTGATTTGCATAGAATAGGTTAAGGTGGGAGTTTTATTGTTTCTCTTTAGGCTAACATTAGTAGGAAACGAACTAATAAACTTTTGCCCTCAGTATACTATATCTATACCTAACTACCTACCTATACATTAAAAGGCACCCGGGTTAGTTACACATTTTATAACTCAAGAACGGCTGAACCGATTTGCCTGAAAATTAATAGGGAGGTAGCTTTTTATCTTTTTATCACTAATACTTTTTTTCACTAAAATTAGAAATCTGCTCATTCATTGCCTATTCTAATGAAAGTAATGTCTATAATAATATGAAGAAAAAAAATGCTCTGCGCTGCGTTCCGTCAGGTGGCGCCGGCCGGCCCATAAAATCGTGGGGACAGCTAGAATAGCTGCGTTTCGATACCAACGGTGCGAACTATCGAACATTGGCTCGCGCGGCAGCCGCACGCAATTGAGACGCGCCGCGCCACGCGGGGCATCCGCGTTCTGAGTTTAAATTTTAAACAAAAGTCGCGGTAGAACACGGTCGATCATTGTTCGATAGTTCGTCGCGGTATATCGAGCGCGCGTGGCTTTATAATATGTATATCTGGCTCTAATAGACATCTACCTACTTACTATTATTTTATGTATAAATAAATCTTGTGTGAATCGGGTTTATTTTCGATAATCTACACTTGTGATATAAAACACTTTTGACTGCATATTATAATAGATAGGTAGATATTAAGATCGGATTGATTATTTTATTATGTATTATATTAATTTTTACAGGCGATTTTGGACTTAAAACTCTCATTTATTCTATTTTCGTATTTTTAGAGACCAACCATATATTTTTGGTTGAGGCGATGGGAAGAAGCTAGTTAAATTCAGGCTCATCACAGAGCACTGTATGAGAGAGCCACCACAGCCCAACAAGATGCACAGCTGGTTGCCGCTCACGTAGACAATCCTTTTTTGCCAACAAGAGCATCCTGTGCAGACTTCAATGTAAGTTATTTATTTTGATAAATTTAGCTTTAAGTGTTTGAAGGATATTGGTATAAAACTAAGACGCGGTTTATACCGACCGAAGAAAACTTTTCAAAGTATTAAGAATATAGTCTTATTAGTCCTAATATTTCAAAGTCCTATATTTCGGAAAGTATATCACTTTTGACAACTATCCAAAATACTATCGATTTATAATATTTTTCTCTATCGATTGACGTAATTTTCATCAGTAGCCGCCAACTTCTTTTTCCGTACTAACTCGAATAGGGGATGTTTAGCATAATTGATACCGTTTTTTTACTATACTAGACTCCATACAAATATGTCAGATGCCATTTAGTTATATTTTCTTAACAAAGAAAACTCACTGCACGGGGTGATTTATTAGAGGCCATTATATTATTGTTAGGTATCATAAGTTTGTCTGTTTTCCTAACAATAATAATTATTATTATTATCTTAAAATTCTGTGCTACAAATTGGCAGTCTTAAATTGTTTTACTAATGAAAAGAGACATAAATAGATGTTGTCTTTCGAACGAATAAACTAATGGTGCCCTCATTCAAAAAAAGTTTTTATCTTGTATTTTCTTTATAGTTTTCAAAGATTTGAAGATTTGATTGGAAGATTAGTTTGAATTAAATTTGATTTGAATTTGAATTTAATTTAAATTTGAATTGAATTTGAATTTGAATTTGAATTTGGATTTGATTTGAATTGAATTAAATTTGATTTGAATTTGATTGATTTGAAGATTTGATTTTATATAGTTATCAATATGGATCTAAGTTTCCTGAAGTTAATAAATAAACAGATACTACATAGATACTTATCTACTATAGTTACGTAAAATACATATAGCATTTCTTCGATTATACAGGATGTTAGGGAAAAGATGTCACTTTCCTTTTAACCAGATATAGTGTTAGTGATGTAGAACACATTCCACGAAAAAACAATTTTTTTGAACTTATTTTTAATCAAATATTTCATTTTGAATAGCGCGCTCTAACGCAATGGTCATTCAACTCTCGGCGAGTAAGTAGGACGGGCGCGCGGCGCGCTCGCTTTCTCTCTCTCGCTCACTACGGCCGGCGAGCGCTCCCGACATACTTACTCACCGAGAGTTGAATGACCTTTGCGTTAGAGCGCGCGAATCGCGCGATTAATAATGAAATTCGTAATTAGAAATGAGTTCAAAAAATTGTTTTTTTCGTGGAATGTGTTCTATATCACTAACACTACACCTGGTTAAAAGGAAATTGATACTTTTCCTAACACCTATATTATCGTTTAGTTTTGTTTTCTATTAATTTGGTATTATTTGTTTCAGATATCTCGATGGACTGTCCGGAGGCGCCTAAAAGACGTAGGTCTCAAGTGCCGGAGGCCAGCGAAGAAAATTTTATTAAGTGCGGCACACAAAGAAGCTAGGGTAGGTTTCGCATTAGAATATTTGAATTTTGATTGGGAAAACAATATTGTCATTTTCGTTGATGAGAAAACGTTCCAAACATGCGAAGATGGAAAGACTATGTTTTATCGATTCGATAATGAGCGGTTTTTAGAAAAAAATACCATACCCAATCGGTCGAGCGGACGAATAAGCTTGGGTTTCTAGGGGTGGATGATTTCCATGGGAGCGGGGGAACTTGTGGAGATCGGGGGTCATCTAAACGGCCCGCAATATATTGAAATATTGCGGGATGTTTTTTTGCCTACAGTGCGAATGCACTATCCGGAGGGCACTATATATCTCGGGCAAGATAATAGTAGTGTCCATAGCTCTGTTGTTGTCCAGATCCAAAATCAACCGGACCTACAGTTGATACCGTGGTCTTCAAAGAGCCCAGATTTAAACCCAATCGAGAATTTATGGGGACGCATGATTCTCGATTGGGACTCAAGTGAAGTCAGGAATAGGGAAACAATAAGGGAACACGTCCTAATGACCTGGGAAAATCAGCGGGGGTCAGAAGGGTGCTGGAATATGGTGACTGGTATGAGGAATAGGTTGAATGCTGTGTTGGATGCTTTTTTTTTTTGATTTGCTATTGGCGGTCCCACCAAATACTAGCCAAATACAGCATTTAATCTATGAATCATTCACATCACATTATCCGCTTGTTAGCTTAAATGTTGAACTATTCCTGTGCTTCACTTGATAAATTTGAGTTCTTTTTGGGTCATGGTATACGCTTTTAGGTATTTCCGACTACAATTTTAATATCAGGATGCAAGCTAGTTTGATCTGGAAGACGTTTCAAAATGAAGGTAAAATTGTTTTTGTTTATATCATAGGGAATTTAGAAAGCATTACAATATATACTACCCACGAATCGAAGCAAAGCGAAAAAAAATAAACATAAAAATTTAAACCTTAACTCCACTATGTAACGCACATATTACTCCTGAAATGTTATTAAGCATCGCGCATCTTCGCATGCCCACGATGCTTAATATTTCTGAAGTAATAATGTGCGTTACGTAGTTTAAGGTTGAATTTGTTTCGTTCAGTTTTTTCACTTCGCTTCGATTTACGTGTTTTATGAGGTTTTTAAATTGCCTATGATATAATAACTTTTTCAGTAACACCTATATTTTAAAAACATGTTCCAAAACCAACTAACCTGCACCCTGGTATTAAAATTGTGATCGAAATTACGTTTTATGGGAGCCCTACTTAATTATTATTATTATTCGATTTTGAGTATTTGTCGTTATAGCGGCAACAGTTAGGTATACATTATTTGTAATCGCTATAACAATTTATGAGGTGATGAACAGACGGACAGACAGACGGACAGACAGACGGACAGATACACGAAAGATGGGTAGCCGAGCCTTAGTAATCTCGTTTCCACCCTTTGGGTATGGAACCCTAAAAACCGCACGTAGTTTTTCCATCTTCGAAGTTTCGTTTGTTTTTTAGCAATATTGTTTTCTTGGTCTCTTCGAATGTTCTTACGCGAAACTTACCTAGCTTCTCTGTGCTTGTTATTACAACTTCGAAAAATACTATATACTTATATGTTATATATTCGTTTGTCATGTTTAATTTATTTTTTCGAAGTTCGTGTTTTTGTTTCTTGATGTTATTATATTTGATTTTTAAATTATATTTTAATATTGGAAGACTGATTTTTTATTATTATTTTGTTTATTATGATTAAATAAATAATTAGCATACATTTCTCTTTTATTTTTACATTTTACCCAGGGTCCAAACTATGCAAGCAGGTAGATTACGGTCAAGTAATTCGCCATGTAGGTAAAGAATCATATCGAGCTGCATCCAGATAGACCGCACGGGCTCGCGCGGCAGACTCGCAAGCCAGATGCTCGGTCAGTGTGGACGTGTTCAGGGCCGTTCGGGCGCACGAATGCTCGCCCAAACGGCCGAGCGGGCGAGCCGTCATGCACCCGAACGGCGCTCAGGGCGTGCGCTGTCAGATGAGTCATAGCATCATCAGTCAGATGGCATGCGCGGCTGCCTCGCAAGGCAAATGCTTGGTCAGTGTGGACGTGCTCTTTGACGACGTTTTCAAAACTCGCGGTAGCGGAGCGGTTTCCGCGATTCAACCGCAACCTTGCAAGCATTGAAAAAAAAATGTATGCGTATCGTCGTCCCTACTCCTCCTACTCCGCTCCTATGTTTGTATCGCTTCAACACGCACGTCAACCACGTTTTAAGCGCGGGTTTACCGCGAATAGAATCGCGGAAAACACTCCGCTAAAGCGCGTTTTAAAAACGCCGTCTACTATAGCTCAAAAGTTCATTAAAATTTATCAATGTGAGAAGATTTCCTGTCCTATAAATTATTTGAGATTAATGCTAAGAGCTCACGGAGCGGTTTTCAACGGCGCAAAAGGCTGCGGGCACGCAACCACGTGCGGGCGCGGTTGAAAACCGCTTCGTGAGTTCTTAGCCTTCGAAACATAGCTGACGGCGTTTTCAAAACGCGCGGTAAGGGAGCGGTTTCTGCGATTTTAATGCAATTTGACCGCAGCTTTGGAACCTTAATACTGTATACATTTTATCGTAGCTTACTCAGCTATTATGTAAATAGTAACAACTTTAATAAAATTCATACATTTTATGGGGAAATATCAGGTTTTTCAAACTAACAAATAAAATCTAAGATCAATGTGCTCTTGGTGTAATTAATTTAGTCATACTAAATATTTAGTAATTATAGTCTTTATTACTAGTTTACGCAAAATCATTGTAAACAATATAAATATTTTGTTAAGATTACGCATCATAACAATATATTTGTTCGCCGCCCCTCCTGCTTCTATTCCGCTCCTATATGTTTGTGTCGTTATGGCGCACTTCAAAACGTGCGTTGCCTGTGGTTCTACCGCGCCGAAAACACGCGGCTACCGCGCGCCGTGAGCTTTGGGCTGCGCGGTCGAATCGCGGAAAAAGCACCGCTACCGCGATTTTTGAAATCGCGGTCTGCTATGGCTTTAAGCGTGATCTTGGTTTTTTTGTAATTTCAAGTATTAATTCAAGTAAATTATGTCATGATTTGATGCTATATTAAACATTTTGCAAAGGGTATCATTTTGCCAAGCTTACTTAGTCAAATCTAAAGTAAGCGGAAAAGTGCTACATAAACAATATTATAAACCAGTCAGTTACACACACATTCACTTCATTGATTGCTATTAATACACACACGCACAAAAACGGCAGTGCAGCACGAAACACTTGACGCGAAACAGACATACATTTATTCATCTCTGTCACTCATTTTCTCCGTTCAACTTCGAATAGGGCAAAGTCCAAAGTAGAATTTTTGACGTGCTCCCGAGTGTACCTACACCGAGTGTCCGCTACGCAGCCGATTGTTCTCGAGCCTGTCCGCCGGCCTGCCTCAATACGCAGCGCTTACCGCACGACGACATCATCGCAAGCTCGCAACCTACTACTTTCACACTAAACCAATTCGCATGTTTTATTATTTTGTTGTATGAATGCATGGAAAAGTAGTTTGGGCCCATCATTTTGTTTTATTTTACCGTATACCATTGGCAAATTGTTTTTTTTTATGAACATTACCAAAATATTTCATAGACATTTCATAGCCGCTTCTTAATCTTAAAAACAAAATTTTATCTTTCATTTTTTTTAATGATAAAGATTCCTCTGAGTTGGATTTAGAAACAAGTATCTTTATTCTGAGACAACTAAAGTTCTAGGGGGATTCTAGAGATCATAACTAAACATTCTAAATTGATTTTGGTTGCCGGAAAAGCGAAATTTATTTATAAAAAATAAAATAAAATTATAAAAATTTTGTGAATTGGACGTAATTGAGTGTGAAACATATTTTTTTAAATTTGCACTATGTGAAACGGAACGTGAAATTGAGAAAAAGTACCACGTTTTTCTTGCAAATTACGAAACGAAACGCAATATCTGTCATTTTCACCGCCATTTTGTGTTGTTTGACATCGCGTTGTTTTGTCATTCCGTTGCTCATCTCTGCTTTTGAATGTTCTGCTCAGTGCTCTCCCGTGATTTTACGACGACTTTGGCTGTGTTTTTGGACTTTGTTTGGATTGCTTCTCCGTACGACTTGGCTTTTTCACTGGACACGGATTGGATTTCTTATACGACCTACTTTTGGCTTGCCTCCTGGACTCTTGATTTTGCCTTCGACATGGACAGCATTCCGCAACCTGGATCTTCTTTTGTCCGGGACCCGCAACCCGGACCTTCGAGCGTTCCCGACCCGCAACCTGGACCTTTGAATGTCCAAGACCCGCAACCCGGACCTTCGAACATTCCGAAACCATTAATCGCCATTTACTAAGTGAAGAGGTTATAAGAGCTTGGTCCCTCTCAAAAGTCATCAAAGATTTAGGGACCAACGAGCAGTGCATATCTTTTGCTGAACATAATCGATTGGTGCCAACCGAAAAACTATGTCGGACACACCGTACTCCTATGAGTATCGCAGCCTCAACAAACAGGTGAGCCTATCACATGTCTTTTTAAGTAAATCAAATGAATATAGGTTAGGTTTAGGTTAAAATTTACTGTCAGATCCAAATTTGCCCACCCCGATGCCACGTGGTACTGTCTGCCCGGAGGCACGGAGGGAGAGCAGCCCTCGCCTGCTGTAAGAAAGTGCAGGTGCCTGGCCAAGCCGTAGCGACGGAGGCTGGTCGCCGCAGACGACCAAAAAGCCGAAGCTGCAGAGGCGAAGATAGGCACCTGCACTTTCTTACGCAAGGGCGAAAGGGCTGCACTTCCCGTTGTGCCGGAGCGATTAAAATATCACAGTGTAGTTAATTGTCATATTACAGTTATTTTATACTGGATTGTTTTGTCCGCAGGTCGTTTGGATCCTTTATTTGCACGGAAAGAACGTGTAAAAACAAAGTAAAAATATCTAGAACAAAGTCCACATTCTTCGAAAACGTGAAGATAGAACTCAGAACAATATTTTATCTTATTTATGCGTTCTCCCAAGGGTGGAGCTACAAACAAACTATTCATGAAGACCCATATAAAGAGGAGAACGCTACAACAATCAGTCGGCCAACAATAGCCGACTGGTTTAATTATTGCCGGGAGTCCATTGTGATTCATTATTTAGAAAGCCAAGAAAATACAGGCAAAATAGGAGGTCCGGGCAAAATCGTACAAATAGACGAGTCAAAGTTCGGAAAAAGAAAATATAATCGGGGGCGTCATATCGAGGGCCATTGGGTCCTCGCTATGATTGAAGATGAGTCCGAAGATATTAGGCTAGAAGTATGCCCTGAAAATTTAAGATCAGCGGATGTGCTGGTGCCCCTTATACAAAAACACTAGCTTTTACCCGCGACTTCGTCCGCATAAGTTTTTTTGTTTTCTCCCGGCTGTAAGTCCCCCTGCAACAATGTCCCTCTATCGTGTTCCGGTCCTCAACTTCACATCAAAATTTGTTCAAAAGCGACCTAAGCACATAATGGATAGCTCCGAATGTTTCCTTAGTAAATATAAAAAGTAAATAATGTAAATCGGTTTAAAATACTACTAACTATACCTACCTGCCAACCCCCGATGTATACAAATCAGATCAATAGTTTTGGCGTAATGTGATTCTAGACAGAGTTTTAATGTTGTAGATAGCTATGTATACGTTCCTGTGGGAATGAGATATTTTCCCGAGGTAAAAAGTAGTCTGAATTTTGGTACCTTCCTACCCTATAAGTTAAGTAGTGTGATGGAATGTCGCTAAGTTTCGATCCAAGTAAAACTGTTAAATAAAGACAGTTGCATCAAAATGTTATCATAAATTCCATAAATTATGGCGCCTACCTACCCTCTAAGTTAGAAAAGTGATTAAATACTAACTTGAAGTCTTAGTAACACTCAGTTTAAAAAAAAACATCAAAATCATTTCAGTAGCTATGGCGTCATGCGCTTCTTAACACGATCACGTTAGATTTCCGCGGGAATGAGGTATTTTCCCGCCGTAAAAAGTAGCCTGTGCCCGTGCCTAGGATTCTATCTTTAAATTAACCAAGTCTTATAAAAATCTGTTCAGACGTTAAGGCGTGAATGAGTTAAACTTTTAAAACAAACGATTAAAAATCACTAACTCAAATTCAGTTTTCTGCCTACTTCCTACCCCCTAAGTACGATGACGTGACCATTTTGATCTTATATCCGTTTTTAGGTAACCATCTATTACTTCACAAAATTTCATCAAAATCCGTTTAGCCGTTTAGGCATGATAGAGCAAAACTCCCAGCAAAAACCATAAAACAATCACTAACTCAATTCAGTTTTCTGCCTACTTCCTACCCCCTAAGTACGATGACGTTATCATTTTGATCTTATATCCGTTTTTAGGTAACCATCTATTACCTTACTAAATTTCATCAAAATCCGTTCAGCCGTTTAGACGTGAAAGAGAAAAAGTCCCAACAAAAACGACTAAAAATCACTAACTCAATTTAGTTATCTACCTACTGCCTACCCCCTAAGAACGACGGCGTGATTATTTATAGCCTATGACCATTTCTAGGTTATCATCTATCACCATACCAAATTTCATCAAAATCCGTTCAGCCGTTTAGGCGTGAAAGAGTAACAGACAGACAGAGTTACTTTCGCATTTATAATATTAATATAAAATTAATATAAATAATATAAATATTTTAATATATATAAATATATAACATAAATATATATATATATATATTTATATATATTTTATTTAGTATATTTAGTATATATAAATAGTATGGCTTGTATGGAAGTATGGATTTAGTATTAAGTGCCTAAATATAAAGTTTCATGGTTTTATCTTTGAATAATGACGATCTCCCATACTAACTTTCATCCCTTATTACCACCCCCTTAAGCCTTTTTTCGCGACAAAATATAGCCTATGTCCTTTCTCAAGGTCTAGACAACCTCTCTACCAAATTTCATTGAAATCGGTTCAGTAGTTTAGGCGTGAAAGCGTAACAGACAGACAGACAGAGTTACTTTCGCATTTATAATATTAGTATGGATGTGCGTGAGAGCACCACCATCCACACTGATTATTGGAGGGCATACGACTGCTTACCGCAATATAGTTACATCCATAAGAAAGTCAACCATTCGGACCCAGAAAACCCTTTGATTGCCCCCGATAGGACGCATACACAAAGAATGGAGAGCCGTCAAAAGATTCTTCAGGAAAGAAAATTATAACAATACAAAAAATGTTGCTGATGCAATTGTAGAGTATATGTGGAGGAGAAGGGTTTATAAATTAAAAAAAAAGATAAATTTTGCTTTAATTGAATCTATAAAATATGTTTATAAGGTTTATTAGTTAGGTTAGTAGTTAGTATTAAAATTAGGGCTCATTTTTAAGCACATTAGTTTAAAGCTTTATTGTTATTTTGCTATTTAAGTTAGTTCAATTTTTATTTTTATTTGTTTTAGTTTTTGATTAGGTTAAAGCTTTATTGTACTTTTGCTAATTAAGTCAATTTATCAATCTTTGATAATTTAATAATGTTCTTGAATAAATCTTGTTTTAAAATAATAGAAGTACTTTTAATACTACATTTTTCTTTCTCCACCATACTCTGTATCTTTGTTCCCCTTCCTCCGGTCTCCCCTCCCCTCCCCCTGTTCTCTCCCCTTTCCCCCTTCCCTTACCCTCCCTCTTTCTCTCCCTCCTCTTTCCCCCCTTTCCCCCTCTCTCCTTTGTTCACGTCTCCTCCCTTTGCACCGTTATCACCGTCTCCGTTACCAGATTATGAACCCAAGTCCAAAAGAAGACACCGCCAATCCCTCAATAACTCGCATACCTACACCGAGCAGAAGAACGAACCAAGTAGGGACCGCGATAAAAAAAATTTGATATGATTTTTACATATTTCCGAGTAGACTTAAAAACCGTTGATTTAGATATAAATTACAACCTATGTAGTTAAAAATAATTAGCCGTACATTTTAACAATATAATTAGATTAAAATACATACCGAAAACCCGTAGTTTATGTTTCTATACCGTAACAATGTATTCATCCAAATCCGTAAAATGATACCAAAAACACTTCATAACTGACCACTTTATAACACCATAATTATATTCACATTTGTAATCAGTAATCACTGGTTTAACTATGAGTACCGTAACGAACCTTTTTTTAAACACACCGATATAAAAAAAGTCAAATCATCCCACATATTCGATGGGAATCCGAATTAATACTAATGCAACGCGCATAATTAAACCATTGCCGATACGCTAGTTAACTTTTCTAAATCTCATAACCGGTTGTTATAGTCATTGTATTCCGATTGATACCGAGTAAACCGAAC
This sequence comes from Anarsia innoxiella, assembly GCA_947563765.1. Classification (NCBI taxonomy): domain Eukaryota; kingdom Metazoa; phylum Arthropoda; class Insecta; order Lepidoptera; family Gelechiidae; genus Anarsia; species Anarsia innoxiella. Next base: position 12,330,835 of record OX387391.1, on the reverse strand, counting down.
GCACTGAACACAAGAAATATTTTAAAATACCGGAAATGAAAAATAATATAGATTGTGGGAATTTGCAATTAGGCCAGTTAGGCATGTGCGGACCTCGAGTACGTGATAGATAAGACAAGACTGCGAGCGTGAAAATATTCCTGCATCGATACGGTTCCGCTGCATCAGCAGTCACGTAGCCTATGACGTCCGCACATATCATCGCGCGGCCAGCATCTTAGTATATAAGCGTAGCTCTAAGTCATTGCTTTTGTCCAGAGCCTACTGTCCAGTCCAGAGCGTTTAGTCCAGAACGTCCAGTCCAGCCATCCAGTCAGTACAGTTACTATATCATCATGTAACAACAAATATAAAGTTCTTGCAACAACGCTGCGCCGTCTTTTTGTCACCTATTTTATCCTGGCCGGAACAGGCAACCTTATGAATACCCACTCACCAAATCTTTTTAGGAACCTATATTTTTCTCTTTAACATCTTTTCGTATCAACAACTACCGCCATTTTTCTTTAATCCGATTTAATTGTATATAGACAAATACTACTTAGAACTGATAAAACTTACATATTCATAGTATAGTTTTCGTAGTACCGAACTTTAATAATTACTACGATATAAATTAATAGCATATAAGTAATAGAATAGAATAATATATTAGCTTAAACCGTAATGTAGTAAGTACCCACCGGCCATTAGATAGTAAATTAAGATGTCAGAGTTTTAACATTTTTAAACATAGTTAGGCACCCGTAGTATAAAAAACCGGTAAATTAACCCTTTCAATGCTATGCCTATTTTCATTTTTCATTACTGTGTAGCGCGATCTCCGAGCGGAGCAGATACCGCCCGGCGCCCATACATTTGCAACGAACGATTTTGTTATGACGCGAATGCGCGTCATTGCGCCGCTCAGGTCTGTTTCGAGCGTTTGGATGGTTTCATGCGTTATTTTAAGTAACCAAGCTTTTTATTTTATTTATTTATTAGACGTACACAACAGTTTACAATTACAATTATAATGTATTTACATACTGGGTGCATCAATAGGTACAGTTCCTAATTGCAAACCACTAAGGTGAACGTACAACATGATAAAGCAAATAGGCTAATGATAGTTTCTATATCTATACTATTACACAATTAAAAGGTTTAATTTAGAACAATAACATGCACAGATTAGAAAACACTATATTACCTATATAAGAACAAAATACTGACATGATGGATAAAGTGATCAGTTTATGTTAAGAGATGTTGAGAACTTTCCTTACAGATCTTTTAAATGATGTCCTTTTAGGATTAAATATGTCAATATCCTTTTTGGATTTACAGAGGTCATTATATAAGCGACACATTCTAGTAATAGGATTATAATAAGATGTATTATTTTTATAGACTTTAAGCTGAAACAGTACAGGGTGTCGAGGGTTAGGTTTTATGTTGATGTCAAGTTCGGCAAGCAAGACAGGAGTACTAAGATATGAGTGCAGTATGTTATGGAGGTGAATAAGGTCAAACTGTTCACGGCGAGTACTTAGTTTACTTAACCTAAACCTTGCTAGCCTGTCTTCATAAGATGCCATTTGTCGCTTTCTATACCCCAATCTGTAGAATGCAATTCTCAGCGGCTTGCGCTGCAGGCTTTCAATATTATCTGAGTGTAGTCTGTAAAAGGGTGACCATAATTACAGCACCATACTCAGCTACACTCCGTACCAGAGTCTTAAACAAATGTATGAAGGAAGACGGGTTATTAAAATCTTTGGTTGTTCGGGTTACAAATCTCCTGTTAACAATATTATCATAATGAAGTTTGAATGATAACTTAGAGTCAAAAAGGATCCCTAAGTCTCTGGCCATTTTTATTGTGTGTATTTAATTTACTGTAGAAATGGTGGATTGTTTCAATAAATACAAACTAGTTTATTTAAATATTTATTGTAGAATGCCAAAATATAAATAGGTAATACAACAATCCATACTTAATATTATAAATGCGAAAGTAACTCTGTCTGTCTGTCTGTCTGTCTGTCTGTTACGCTTTCACGCCTAAACTACTGAACCGATTTCAATGAAATTTGGTAGAGAGGTTGTCTAGACCTTGAGAAAGGACATAGGCTATATTTTGTAGCGAAAAAAGGCTTAAGGGGGTGGTAATAAGGGATGAAAGTTAGTATGGGAGATCGTCATTATTCAAAGATAAAACCATGAAACTTTATATTAGGTCTTTACCTATGAAATTGCCGTTTTGTATGAAAAAATTCAAACGATTTTTTTTTCATATAATTTTTATTTGTATTAAGTGAAGTAATTACCCATACCATCAATGCATCTTTGCCAACGCAGTGACAGTTTATTAATGCCCTTCTTAAAGAAATCAGCTGGACGAGAGGCAACAAATTCTTCAAAGGCGTTTTGAACTGCCTCTTGGTTATTGAATTTTTTTCCAGTCAAGAAGTTATCCAAATTCTGGAAAAAGTAGTAGTCTGTAGGGGCAAGGTCCGGTGAGTACGGTGGATGAGGGAGAGCTTCCAACCCCAGTTCTTGCAACTTGAAGACCGTCATTTGTGCGGTATGAGGTCGCGCGTTGTCGTGCAGGAGCAGCGGAGACGAGCGATTGACCAATGCTGGTCGGAGACGTGCCAGCTTCTCCATCATTGTGTTCAATTCTTCACAGTACACATCTGCAGTAATACTCTCCCCATTTGGTAAGAAGCTGTGATGAATCACACCGGTGCTAGACCACCAAACAGTAACCATCACCTTTTTAGGGGTAAGTTTTCGTTTAGGGCATTGTTTAGGTGCTGAACCAGGATCCAACCAACTTGCTGAGCGCTTACGGTTATCAAACAGAATCCATTTTTCATCACAGGTGACAATGCGGTTCAAAATTCCTTCATTTGTGTGTCTGTTGAGCAATGCACGGCACGTCTCGACGCGTACTTGGCGCTGGCGATCATTGAGTTCGTGGGGCACCCATTTGTCAAGCTTTTTTACCTTGCCAATTTGACGCAAATGGACCAATATTGTTTGATGCTAACGTCGAAAGCTGCTGCTAATTCAGCCGTAGATTGAGTATCATCAGCTTCCACGATCGCCTTCAATTCGTCTGCATCGACCAAAGTCTTCGGACGACCGCGGGGTTCATTTTTCAGGTCGAAATTTCCAGAACGGAAGCGAGCAAACCAATAACTAGTGGTTCGTTGGTTTGTAGTGTTAGCTCCGTACACGTCGTTGATGTTGCGAGCCGCTTGTGCCGCGTTGCTGCCACGACGGAACTCATATTCCATAATTACTCGAATTTTTAACGTATCCATGTTGACGAAAATGATTGAAATGCAATGAAAATGTAACACTAACCAATAAACAAATGACTTTTTTTGGAAAAAGAATTCCATATTTTTAAAATGAAATTAATTTGAAATTAGAATTCTTAGCTAAACAAAAAATATTTTGAATTGAAATGGCCAGTACTGTAAAACGGCAATTTCATAGGTAAGACCTATTATTTAGGCACTTAATACTAAATCCATACTTCCATACTATCAATACTAATATTATAAATGCGAAAGTAACTCTGTCTGTCTGTCTGTCTGTCTATCTGTTACTCTTTCACGCCTAAACGGCTGAATGGATTTTGATGAAATTTGGTATGGTGATAGATGATAACCTAGAAATGGTTATAGGCTATAAATAATCACGCCATCGTTCTTAGGGGGTAGGCAGTAGGTAGATAACTGAATTGAGTTAGTGATTTTTTTATGGTTTTTGCTGGGAGTTTTGCTCTATCATGCCTAAACGGCTCAACGGATTTTGATGAAATTTAGTAAGGTAATAGATGGTTACCTAAAAACGGATATAAGATCAAAATGATCACGTCATCGTACTTAGGGGGTAGGAAGTAGGCAGAAAACTGAATTGAGTTAGTGATTTTTAATCGTTTGTTTTAGAAGTTTACCTCATTCACGCCTTAACGTCTGAACGGATTTTTATAAGACTTGGTTAATTTAAAGATAGAATCCTAGGTACGGACACAGGCTACTTTTTACGGTGGGAAAATACCTCATTCCCGCGGAAATCTAGCGTGATCGTGTTAAGAAGCGCATGACGCCATAGCTACTGAAATGATTTTGATGTATTTAATCACTTTTCTAACTTAGAGGGTAGGTAGGCGCCATAATTTATGGAATTTATGATAAAATTTTGATGCAACTGTCTTTATTTAACAGTTTTACTTGGATCGAAACTTAGCGACATTCCATCACACTACTTAACTTATAGGGTAGGAAGGTACCAAAATTCAGACTACTTTTTACTTTGGGAAAATATCTCATTCCCACAGGAACGTATACATAGCTACCTATCTACAACATTAAAACTCTGTCTAGAATCACATTACGCCAAAACTATTGATCTGATTTGTATACATCGGGGGTTGGCAGGTAGGTATAGTTAGTAGTATTTTAAACCGATTTACATTATTTAATTTTTATATTTACTAAGGAAACATTCGGAGCTATCCATTATGTGCTTATGTTGCTTTTAAACAAATTTTGATGTGAAGTTAAGGACCGGAACACGATAGAGGGACATTGTTGCAGGGGGACTTACAGCCGGGAGAAAACAAAAAAACTTATGCGGACGAAGTCGCGGGTAAAAGCTAGTTTTAACATAAAAATAAAATAACTATTTTTAATAATTTGTAAATTACAAGCATTCATTTTTGCATATTAAATCTAATTTAATTATTTATTATACCATAATCCTAACAATTAGGTACTTTATAATTGTCGAATATATGACGGCGCCAGGATTGGAGTAGTGTGGGCGAGCTCGTCATCATCTTGGTTGAAAGCATCCATAATGGCGGGTAAACTCAGGCAAACTGGTTAAACACAGTACGTTGATCCAATCGTCTTTTATTGTAAGCTTGTTACACAAAACAAAGTAAACACTGTACGGTGAACTCGACAGTTTCGATGGAGAGCCTCGCTCTGATTATAAGTCACAACTAAATCACGTTTTTAACGAAGAAAAGTAGAGAAGCAGATTCTAATTTGTTTCACACTCAAAACCATCGACTCTGTCCGCGAGCGCGGCAAAACGACACTACGACAAACGCCACGCCTCGCCGTTCACGGTACTAAACAATGACAACCTAGGTTACGTTTAGAAATCATTCATTCGGTCGTTTAGAAATTAAGTTGACAAATAAAATGACGACAGTGTTGCCAGTCGCATCGTTTAAAAATCTACTGCGACGACACGGCCATTCCTGGCGTATCACACGTCCTCGTGTGTACCTGCAACAAGCGACAGAAAAAAAAGGTTGAAGCAAGCTTCTGCTCGGCTTATCCTGACTAACAGGGTAAGTTAAGGTAAACATTAAGATCATTGACTGACACACACTGAAAATCAGAAGGATGCCTCACAGTTCCTAAACAATTAGAACACAAATCATGTTAACACACAGAACAACACTAACCAACACGGCCCAGCAGTACAATACTAGGATTCCCATGACAATACATGGAATCGGGTGTACCATCTCCGTACACAGGTCATCATAGACCTACAGTGGTCACCATTGACCCATTAAAATCATCATTAACAAACAGAGGTCACCATTGACCTATACAGATCATCATTAACACACAGAGGTCACCATTGACCTATACACATCATCATTAATACACAGAGGTCATCATTGACCTATAGTGGTCTCTCAGCAGATCCAGAAATACCAACCAAACCATCAGTCGCACATCGCGCCCTGAACAACTTAACATCGAGTCGCAGTTACGACTACGACTGATGCGAATGGTAAGCAAAATGCGTGGCCATGTCAGTCTATGTAAAAACTTGAGACGAGGTGCCTTCACCGGCACTGTCTTCATCTGATTCAATGTCACAAGAATTTAATTCGGAAGGTATATCACTTTGAGGCATCTTTCGGAGTCTATCATGGGCGTACTTATAAACCCTGTTACCAGTCAATGATTTCAGAGTGTAACGATCTCCTTCGAGTACTTCAAACACTTTAAAAGGGCCACGATATTTAGGATCAAGCTTGAGCTGATTTCGTTCCTCATTTGGTATAAGGACTAAGTCCCCAACGTCAAATCTAGTAAAATTTGCCTTATTAGAATCAAATCGGGTCTTATCATACTTGGCGTTTTGTTCAATATTGTGGGCCGCTTGTTCTCTCACTTCGAAAATGTCTATTTCAACTTCTTCATCATCAATAGTCATCAGATTAAGAGGTCTAGCTACACGGCCTATCATGAGTTCGAGGGAACTCGCTTTAGTAACCCTACTTACGATACAGTTTAATGCTAACTGAACCTCATCAAGGGCATCCACGACCTATCAGATGTTTCAATAGCAGTCAGCATACCTTTCAAGGTACTCATGACGCGCTCGACCTGACCGTTAGCGCGGCTAGATCCTGTCGCAATCAGATGGAGAAGTATACCGTGCGTCTCACAATACTCTTTAAAATCTTTACTAGCGAAGCAACGGCCTTGATCTGCTATCACTCGCGAGGGCGCGCCAAAAAGAGCTACACTAGATTTAAGCGCCATAACAACGCTAGTGGTATCAATACGAAGCGTGTGATACAGAAGTACAAATTTAGTGAAAGCATCAATCATAACTATCACGTATTCTTTTTGATCGTTTTTGCCACTTAGCTTGCCAGTAATATCAACGTGGACAGTGTGCCACGGTATGGTAATCTTAGGTATCGGATGAAGCTCCGCCTGAATGCGACCAGAATGAGATTTAGACACTTTACACGTGATGCAATTTTCTACGAACCTACGAACGTATTTGGCCATTCCGTCGAACCAATAATGTTCGTATAACTTTTCTAGAGTTTTATCAGCACCAAGATGCATTATCGCCTCATGTACGTGATTTATAACTGTCCAACGGAAGGCGCGCGGCACAATAGGTAAGCAACGCGTGCGTCGGTTACGTTGTATTCGTCGATGTAATACACCTGACCTAATCTCGTACGTATTGGCAATGTCTATAGGGAGTTGATTTTCCTTTAACTTTAACACCAATGCCTGAATTTCGTCATCCTTCAACTGTTCTGCTAAAAGCCAATTATCAGACAAAGTGGTAAGATCGACTCCCTTCTGTTCTACCTTCTTAAACGCCACAGGTGTTTCACGAACTTCAGGCAATGGATTGCGAGAAAGACAGTCCACATGACTCATTCTTTTACCCTCCCTATAGACAATGTCAAAATCGTACGCCCGCAGGAACGCCCAGTAACGATGTACGCGCGGGGATAGATTGACTTTACTATGCGATGCCTTCAAAGAGTTACAATCAGTAACTACAACAAAATGACGACCTTGTAAGTAGTGATGAAAATGTTCTACCGCCTTCACCACCGCCAGAGTTTCCAACTCATACGAGTGGTATCTAGACTCGACGTCCGTAGTTCTTCGGCTGTAGTACTCGACCACGCGTAACTGATCGTCGACTTTTTGAAGGAGTATTGCACCGTATCCGAGAGCACTGGCATCAGTGTGCAATTCAACTGGCAAATCTGGGTTATAAATTGTCAACACGGGCTCACTAGTTAGTACCGAGAATATTTCTTGTCTGACTTGCTCATGCTCAGGTTTCCAGTTGAATTGAGCACTGGTGTTGAGATGAAACAACGGAAGCATAATGCGAGAAAAGTCCTGTACGAACTTACGAAAATAGGACGCAAGGCCAATGAACTGTCTAAGTTGAGCACTATTTTGAGGAGGAGGGAGCATGGTAAGTGCCTCCTTTTTACGGGGGTTAGGTCGTATTTGCCCCGCAGAGATATCATAACCGAGAAACTCGACGCGTTGTTTAAGAAAGGAACACTTTGAAAGCTTCAGTGAAAACCCGGCATCAGTCAAAGCAGTTAAAACTTCCCGCAATCTAGTAAGGCTCTCTTCAACATCACGTGACGGAATCAAAATATCATCAATGTACAAAATTGCATACGAATACAGCAAGGGGCCTAAAGCATTCGCTGCTGCGCGTTGAAAAACACTAGGCGCGTTACGTAAACCGAATGGCATCGCTAAGTATTCAAACTGTCCGTGTTGAGTCACGAAAGCGGTCCGCTCTATGCTTTCAGGGTCATTAATAGGAATTTGGTTAAAACCACTTGCACAGTCTAAACACGTAAAATAGTAAGCACCATTTAATCTAGCTATCTGGTCATCGATGCGCGGTAATGGGAACCGATCAGGAATAGTATTCGCATTTAACTCGCGGTAATCAATCACCATACGCTGTGAATTGTCACGTTTTTGAACAAGGTGCACGGGGCTAGCAAACGGGGAATTACTAGGCCGTATTATATTAGCACTAAGTAATTCATTCACCTTTTCACGCACTACCTCACGTTCATGTGGACTTTGACGGTACGGTCGACGATATACCGTGCGAGTAGGGTCAATAAGACGAATTTTTAATTCACCCGTCTTCATTCGAGATCGCGGCAAACCGTCAATAAAAGCAAACGAAAACTCACTTAACAGATGTTTAAGAATATCCATAAACGCGACTGGAATATCGGTTTCAATTGCACTAAAATCAACAGTCTTAAGCGCACTAAAAAATGAAGTGGTTTTGCTAATTGACAAACGAACTCGATAAGCTGATAACTACATCGTGATTTAGAATATCCGACCCTATCATAATGTCATAAGGCATAAATTCGTCTGGCACTATTAGGAATGACAATTGTAAACAATGCTCATCAATAATAATCTCACTTAACATTGATTCTGTGCAATAAACGTGAGCATTACCAACACCTGTCAAGCGAACGTTAGTTTCAGAACGCACTCCCGTGAATTTATTCGCAACACTATGTTTAATGAGAGAACATTCAGCACCACTATCAAAATAAAAAGGGTACGACTCACCAGATTGTTTAAGCTCTCCTTGTACACCACGGATCTTACAAAAATTGACGCGTCGCTCAAGCGCCGCGTTCGACCCAACGTTGGCCGAACTCGACCCAACATTCGCTGAACCGCCACCTCCGCCGCCGCCGCCACCGCTCGCCTTTGGACAGCGCAGCGCGATGTGGCCCCGCTCTCCGCAGCGGAAGCAAGTCACGTCCTTCTTGTAATCCGACGATGTAGAGCTTGAAGTAGTAGTCCTTGGAGTAGTCCCGGGCATCTTGCTTCTTCTAAGACGACAGTCGACGAGTTTATGACCAATTTTATGACAATAATTACACTCGATAGCATTATTACTCTTCACTATCGGCTTGCTTCGTTTTATATCAGGAGTAAAGCTATCCGAAGTACTACTGTCTTGTTTACGTTTAAGAAAGAATGCTTGAACTTCTTGAATCAACTTTGTTCGTGTCTTTATTTCCGACGTGAATGCGAGTCGATTGATTCGATTGTCAATTTGAGATAGGTGGGCAAGCACAAACGCAACAGCTATTTCTTCGGAGTCCAAATCGTTCCATTTCGCGTGCAATATGGTAATAAGTCGACTTGCGTACGCGGCCAGAGTCTCGCCATCTTTAGGTCGGCTATTATTGGCGTTGATGATAGTCGCCGCACAGGTCTCAGCAGTGTCGTAGCGCGCGAGAAAAAGGTCCTTGAACTGGCTCCATGTCATGCCTGCGTGTGAAACTTGCGACAACCACGATGATGCTGAACCTTTCAAGCATTTACTCAGCGCAATAATCAAAGCTCCTCCTTCCATCGGACTTTCAGTGAGGCAGATGTTCACCGTAGAGCACCAGGAACGAGGATCAACGTCTGGTAGGTCCGGTTTGAACTCGGGCAGCTTAATCGTAGCCGGCGTCGTGGGTCTTCGTATAGCTTCTATCATTTTCAACATCGTTTGGCTTTGTTGTTCGATAAGCTGCCGCAAAATATTGTCATTCGTAGGTGCCTGAGCGTATCCCACTTCTGATGACGGCGCCAGGATTGGAGTAGTGTGGGCGAGCTCGTCATCATCTTGGTTGAAAGCATCCATAATGGCGGGTAAACTCAGGCAAACTGGTTAAACACAGTACGTTGATCCAATCGTCTTTTATTGTAAGCTTGTTACACAAAACAAAGTAAACACTGTACGGTGAACTCGACAGTTTCGATGGAGAGCCTCGCTCTGATTATAAGTCACAACTAAATCACGTTTTTAACGAAGAAAAGTAGAGAAGCAGATTCTAATTTGTTTCACACTCAAAACCATCGACTCTGTCCGCGAGCGCGGCAAAACGACACTACGACAAACGCCACGCCTCGCCGTTCACGGTACTAAACAATGACAACCTAGGTTACGTTTAGAAATCATTCATTCGTTCGTTTAGAAATTAAGTTGACAAATAAAATGACGACAGTGTTGCCAGTCGCATCGTTTAAAAATCTACTGCGACGACATATATATTTTTTTCTCTTTTTATTAATTTCATATGTGTTATATCTGACAAAATTATTGTTAATTATTTTTATTTTTGTTTGTGATTTTATGTCAATTTGTCTAGTCCTAGTCATACTTATGATATTAGTAATTTATTTAATGCCAAAATTTTGATTTCAATTGCTTTTTGTTCTTATTTTTTTACTTGTTTTTTTTTGTTATTCAAAGTATTGTAATTAATAGAGAGCCTAATGAATTATTTTTATATTCTTGACCTTGAGGTACCTATACATACCCCAATATTTTATAGTTAATGACATGTGTAATTAATTAGTTTTTATTGTTTTTTCTTTTTTCCCCTTTTTTTTAAGTTAAACTGTATGTACCTAATGGATACCAATGCAGGCGCCTCACTGGTTTGTCCGCACTGCCCTACCGAATCAACTCGTCGCTTTACAAAACGCGGGTTAGCCATCCACATTAATCGGAAGCACAGACCAAGACCCGCTGTTCCGACTTCTACCACCTCACAGTCTCTGCAGAGTACTGGTACGACGGTTCCGGAAGCGCAGGTCGAAGCCGCCGCTCCATTAGCGACGGCGTCTCCTTTTGAAGCCTGTTTAGAAAGTCTGGGTTCGTACCGCTCGAGTATACGTGTCTTAAAACATATACCAAGAGGTGCTCGTAACCTAGCTGCGGGAAAACTACGGGCTATTATAGATAAATGTTTGCAGAGTAACGCCCTCGAAGACTGGTACAGTTTACTCTCCTTTGCGTACTCAGCGTTCAGGGTTCCAGAGACCAACAATGGTATAGAATCCCTGACTAGTAGGTTTAAGAAGAATATTGAAGAGCACATCGTAAACCATGTCGCTAGCGATACACCTGGGAAATCCCCGTCTTTATATAAAGCTTTTGAAAATAAAGTATACGACGGGGATTTGAGGGGTGCTGTGAGGTTATTGACATCGGATTGCAGCCTGGCACCTGCTGATGCAGCCACCTTGGCCAGCTTGAGAGAGAAGCACCCGGACCCGTTAAGGCCGATAAACAACTCCACAGGACCAGCGTCTACTACTCACCGACTTACAGTCACAACAGCAGAAGTGGCCAGGGCTATCGGCTCCTTCCACGCCAGTTCAGCTGCCGGCTTGGACGGTTTGCGTCCGCAGCACTTGAAGGAGCTGACAGCAGTATCTGCAGGTGATAACGGACCACTCCTTGAGTCCCTATCGAGGCTTTGCTGTTTCCCACTAGATGGCAAGTTGTGTGACCTGGTCTGTCCTTTTTTGTATAGGGCTTCTCTTTGTGCCCTTAATAAGAAGGACGGAGGTATAAGGCCTATAGCGGTGGGTAGTGTCCTTCGGCGTTTGGTTGCAAAACTAGGCTGTTATGCTGCGGTACGAGGTCAGATAGCGGATCTTCTCCGTCCTCACCAGCTCGGCTTTGGCACGCCTTTGGGCTGCGAGGCCGCCATTCATGCTACTCGCAACTTTCGCTGAAGACCAGGCCCATACCCGCGATGTAATATTAAAATTAGATATTAAAAATGCATTTAATAGTATTGAGAGAGACGTGATGCTGGCCAAAAAATTTATTATAATGGCCAAAAAATTGCATCGCGGGTTGGTGCCCAACAGGGTGACCCCTTAGGCCCCCTGCTATTTAGTTTGGCCATACACCGTGTGATAGCGTCGTTAGAGGCTCCGCTCAACATCTGGTACCTCGATGACGGTACGATCGGTGGAGCCCCAGATATATTCATATTCATATATTTATTAGTATTAAACATACATGGTCAGAAAATATACATTACATAGCTAAGACTATGAAAATAATGGTCGTAAAGATAATAATTAAACATATTAAATTAAAATAAGTACAGAATCAATCAATAATGTAATTCATAAAATTAAATTAGCTACACATAGTACATAATTCTTCACCAAAGGAACTCTCTAACGCTATAATAAGCCTTCAGTGCAAGAAATGATTTTAACTGAGAAATGAATTTTCTGTCTGTCGGTGCGTCTCGTATACTTTTGGGTATTTTATTGTATATACGTAGACCCATTACGCATAAGGCATTATCCGTTTTTTTAAGACGATGTTCAGGAATTGCCAAGTAATGTTCTCTTCTTGACGAGCGGCTCACCTGTACATGATACTGTGAGAGGTTCATCCTGACGTACTTGGCGACTTCAAATATATAAAGAGATGGGACAGTAAGAATCCGCAGTTTTATGAAAAGTACGCGGGCTGGTTTATCATAAGCTACGTGTGATATGGTCCGAATTGTCTTTTTTTGTAAAATAAAAGGCCGGTCTCGGTCGGCAGCTAGTCCCCATAGGTCTATACCATATGTTAGGTTTGAGTGGAAATATCCATAGTATGCAGTGAGTAGATTGGGGGTGGATAGTGTCCCGGCTAGCCGTGCAATACAGTAATAGGCTGAGTTGAGTTTACCGCACAGTTGGTCAATATGTTGGAACCACGAGAGCCCGCTGTCAAGAGTGAAGCCTACATAACGAACGTGAGGTGAAGCTTCTACTGTCACGTCGCCTACCGGGATAGAACGAGGCAGATTTGGTGTGGTTTTTAAAGAGAACTCTATCAAGTCGGTCTTATCTATGTTGAGAAGTAAGCCATTGCAGGCAAACCAATCAGATAGCCTCCGTATGACAGCAAGAATATTTTCATTCAACTGGTCGTCACTCTGCCCCGTAACCACAGCACAGATGTCATCGGCATACATGGTAAATTCTACGCAGGAGGATGTAAAAGGTAGATCGTTCATAAGGAGGATAAAAATACTGTTGCCCACGTTCGAACCCTGGGGGACCGACCTATCTCCTATGAGACCGGGCTCAGATAGTTCACCCGCCACTTGAGTGGCTTGGGTGCGGTTATCAAGAAATGACATTATAATTTGTTTGGAAATACCCCTAATTCCATAGTATTCCATTTTAGCTGCTATGAGTTGGTGATCTACCAAATCAAATGCACGTGATAAATCAAATAGCACAGCAGCGACCCATCGCTTCTCTTCCAATGCCCTAATTACCAAACCCGTGACCCTACGTGCGGCTGCGACAGTGGAACGGCCAGCTTTGTAGGCATATTGCTGGGGACACAGCACATCCTGAGAGGCAAGAAAGTGGGACAGCCTATTACATATTCCCATCTCGAAGACTTTAGAGATGGAAGGGACTAAAGAAATAGGTCTGTAGCTCTTTAATTCTTTTTTATCACCTTTGCCTTTATAGACTGGTGTCACTTTGATCCTTTTTAATACATCAGGATACTGGCCGATCGTAATTAAGTTGTTAAAGTATTCACATAATGCGCTTAGGAAATTAGAAGGTAACTTGTGTAGCACATGTGTCGGTAAACCATAGATATCTTTGGTATTTTTTGGTTTTATGTTTTTAATGAGCGTGGCTATTTCCAATAAGGTAAAAGGTCTAAAAACATAGTTGTGTTTATACGCGGCGTCCATGCCCGCAGTAGTTGCATTGCGATAGAGATATTCGGTCTACACGGTGTGTCCCTAACTACAGATAAGTAGTATTTGTTCAGAGCGTCCGCGAGAGCCCGGTCCGAGCCTCCAGGACCGCATACTGCTTGACGAACTACGCAGTACGGGTCACTACGCTGCCCACACTTATTAGTCTCCTCCTTAATAACGCCCCAGAGTGCAGCGCTACGATTAGGACCACTATTAACCATGTTATTCAGAAATGTTTTGCGTAATTTATGCAGTAGTCCGTTGTGTTTACATTTACACTCATTTAGTAATTGTTCTAGGTTTTTATTACCAGGAAGTGATTTAGCCCACATTGCCACCAATAAAATAAAGTCACGACTTTGTCTAATCTCATCATTTATCCATGATTTGGAAAGTGACCGAAGTAAGACCTTTTTATACGGACATTTGGAGTGGAATTCCGTTATTAAATTATTAAATAATAGATCAAATTGGTTAACATCCAATACTGGCCTACAATTCCAGTCGTGCTTACCAACTGCGTGTATAAACCTTAACACATTCTTTTCGCTAGTTATTCTTCTCATAACGTGTCGCGTTGAGTGTATGATTTTATAAGATGTCAGTTCGAAACAAATACCACGGTGGTCACCAATATTTACATCTTACACTTTTGTTTGCTCAATTGGTAAATCAGTGTATGCATGATCAATACAAGTACTAGAATCATTAGAAATACGTGTAGAAAATTTAATTAATGATGTCATGTTGAAGCGAGACAGTAAGCTAAAGATTTCGCGTTTTTTATTTGAATATTTTAACAAGTCTATGTTTATATCTCCCATAACTAAAACGTAAGCATTTTCCTGCAACAAATTAATAAAGAGAAGTTCTAATTGATGAAGAAATATGTCAAAGGCACCTTCCGATGCTGAACGGTAAAGACAAATAATAATTAAGTTGAGGTCAATTAATTGAACAGCAGAGATTTCAATGTGCATTTCCCTAGAAAAGCCGCCGAGATCACTTCTGCTTATTACATTAACACTATCGTGAGCATAAATACACGAACCGCCGTGAGTGCGCGTGCTTCGGCAATAAGACGAAATTAAGTTATAATTCATTATGTTAGTCACTAATATTTCACTCGCGTTTAACCAGTGTTCTGTTAAAAACAGCAGGTCATACTTGTCACCACTTTGCAGATGCGCCTCAATCCTAGGGATTTTATTACGTAAACATTGGGTATTTTGTAGATAAATCCGAAACATTTGTCGGTGCTCAGTCATAGTCGAAGCTGCCGCCGCCGCCGCTGGTAAATTATGAGTGCGAGGCGGTCTCATTGTCGAGGTTGCCCCGCTACGTGCGGGGCCGTCTGCGAAACCAGTTGGTGAAGCGAACGCGGCGTGGCCACACTGCCGGCGATTCGAACTTGCTGTATAATGACTCAGGAATACCAATTATAAAAGATGAGTGTCGATCAGTTTTTATTGAGCGCTTTTCAACATAATAGTCTTCAGAGTGTTCGACTTTATTTAAGAATTTCAGTACCATTTCAGTTGTGGTTTCTGGTCTGAAAGACCATGCTTGGATGTACTTTATTTGTTCCACGGTCTGTAATACGTTGTCTTCACACCCAGAGCCGATGATTATTTTCTTCGACTGCTTTCTAGTCTTTTTGTGATGAATCTTCGTCCATCCATCCACGTCCACTTGTAGGCAGTCAGTGGTTTCAAGTTCGCCATGAGAGGAAGCGGTCGCTGTTGGTGTGGCCATACCTACATCTGCACTTGTAGACAGTGTGCTAGTGGCGGGGGAAGAGTTGGGAGTCATCGTCATGTCTCTTTGTCTTTCAGGCTTCTTGGCAGCTATGTTAGAGAAGGATGGGCGAGATTGGGCCGCCACTTGTGCGCTTGATTGGGAAGGTAGACATTGCTTGTCTGAAGCGCTTAATGCAGCCATAGCCTTTAGACGAGCCGATCTAGGAGGTAACCGCAAAGCAGCTGTATTAGCTGTTGCAGAAATCGTCGTCGTCGACAAGAGGGTAGGCGACGGGCTTACATTGTAAGGTTTATTATTTGCATTGAGAAGAAGCTTATTTTGCTCGTCAATCTTTAACTCCAGTGCACTCACTTTCTTCACTAGGCACGTAACATTTTCTGAAGTTCGCGAATCACAGTTTCAAGGGCTTTTGTAGCCATTTCAAATTTATTTTGGATAAAAAGTACACAGCGATATCGCACGATCGGGTGACACCCCACCACTGATCAGAGATATAGTGATCAGAGACCTTGAAGTACTGATTCCTGGTCTACGAGACATGGGTCTAATTGTTAATAGTGCCAAGTGCGAGTTGTACCCTTGTGGAGAAGTAGACGTTCAGCATGTATCTCGTATCCAGGGAATGCTGCCTGACCTGAAAGTATTGAACCGGCAGTCATTTTCACTTCTGGGCGCTCCAATTTTCCCTGAGGGTGTTCTTGCGGCCTTAACAGAAAAAAACGAAATGCTCTGCCGGGCGTGCCAGCATCTGAAGCAGCTGCCTGCCCATGTGGCCTTAACACTCTTCCGCAGTTGCCTATCCGTCCCGAAACTGGTGTACATTATGAGAACGTCTCCGACTTGGCTTTTCCCTAATGAAATATCTAAAATCGACCAAGATATCAAAGTAACGTTGGAGACGATTCTCAATGTAGAATTCAATAAGGCTCAATGGCTGCAGGCTTCGTTACCTATCCGCCACGGTGGTTTGGGTGTCAGAAGAATGCAGGATACCAACATATCGGCGTTTATAGCCTCCTCCCACGGGGTTAACGGGTTAGTCGCTAACATACTTCATATCCAAGGTGACAACCTCGTTATACCCTATACGGCGGAGGCTTTAAATGTTTGGTTAACTGCTTGCCCAGCTATTGAGCAACCGAATGACAAAACCGTTCAGCGCTCTTGGGACGATCATATGTGTAAAAAAAGCAGGCAGATTCTTCGCGAGGCGGCTGGGGTCAGGGACTTGGCTAGGCTTGAGGCAGCATTAAGCCCAGAATCTGGAGCTTGGCTGCATGCGCTTCCATCGCCACATTTGGGTACGGTGCTTGATGATGATTCGTTGAGGATAGCCGTTGCTCTGCGGTTGGGTAGTCACGCGTGCGAGCCTCATTCTTGTGTTTGCGGTAAGAGTGCAGACTCTCTGGGATATCACGGGTTGAGCTGTATCAAGTCGGCTGTTACGGCGAGCCTTTTTGTCTGCTGGTGTGCCTAGTGTCCTGGAGCCGCCAGGTCTAAACCGTACTGATGGCAAGAGGCCGGACGGGTTAACCCTCATCCCTTGGGAACGGGGACGCGACATCACACCTGTCTCGTACAAGTAGGGCAGCCGGTGCAGCGGCGGAGGGGGCCGCGATACAAAAGCATGCCAAGTATGCTACCCTCAAGTCGAGGCACCAATTTGTCCCTTTTGCAGTGGAGGTAAGTGGGACTTGGTGTGCGGTGGCTAGGGGTCTGGTGCGTGAACTAGGGAGGCGACTAAGAACGAACAGTGGGGATCCCCGTGCCGAATCGTACCTGGTGCAACGCATTTCCCTCGCCATTCAGCGTGGGAATGCTGCTAGTGTCATGGGCACTTTTGCATCGGGTTTGATTCGGCTTTTGACGTAGCGAATACTTTAGCTGTTTTATGTATTATTATTTTTTTTGTGTTTTTAAATTGACATTTTTAATTTGGCTGTTAATAGAATAAATAAATGAAAATAATTTAATTATTATATGAATAATATATTTAATGGTCATTTTTATTTAATGTAATACGTAATATAGTTTTTATGACTAAGTATATTTTATGAATTAAATACTACGTTTTTAAGGAATAAATACCACGTTATTTTGTCAGATAACTGACACTGAAACAATTGCGTAAAGTCGGCCCTATTCTTTTGTTTTTTTTTTTTTTTAATATTGCATGTTAGTTTTGTCGGCTCCTCATAAACAATTGTCACGGGTACCCCCGGCCTGGTAGGTGACAAAGTCAAGGTATGGATTTGGTGTAAATAAAATCCTGAAATATGTTCAGTATAAATACTTTCTTTAATTCATTACCTCAACCGTAATACATAATTTATAGGGGTCTATATTGGGATCCCTAACATTTTTGATCCTAATTTCACAATCCCCAGTATTGTTTGTACTACTCATCTTTTGTCCTAAAGCAAATTAGCCTAATGAACTTAACCTAATAACGTTTATCCTAATATGATATAGCCTAATATTTGTTTACTATAATATAACTTGTCCTATCAATTAGATTTTTTGTCATTGGTCAATTAGGCTTATCACAGACTTATTTTCTGGGTTGTCATAAAAAAAATAACCTAAACCTAACCTTTTGGTGCCGGTTTGCCTACATTTAGGCCTGTCACGTACCTATATTCTGGGTTTTCATAAAAAAAAATAACCTAAACCTAACCTTTTGGTGTCGGTTTGCCTACATTTAGGTCTGTCACCTACCTATTTTCTGGGTTGTCATAAAAAAAAATAACCTGAACCTAACTTATCCGAGTCGGTTTAGGTGGTGATTTCAAATATTCTGACAAATTTTAATAGTGATTTTATAAGTTATGACATTGGAAATTAGTTCACATTAACATTAGGATAAATATTTGTTAGGTCAAGCTTTACATTAGGGCAAGTGTTAATTAGAACAAATTAACTTAGTACAACTGTATGATGACAAATAGTCTTAGGACAAATGATATTAGGGAAGTCAAAGGACACCCAATTTATAGCTCAGTAACTTAAGGTAAGAGCTTGTGGGTTTACAATTTATTTTAGTTATAAAACTTAAATAAATTTAAAAAAAATCAAACTAAGGTATAGTTGCCTAATAAAGCCCGCCGTTTTGCAAGGCCCAAGCTCGAAAAACCCGTTAAAACGTGTTTAAATCGCACCACCTTCCTAGCACACATAAAATGGACCAATAAGAACGCAGGAACGCATGAGTCGATCGCGAGCGGCCGCCATTTTGTCAGTGACGCGCGATCCCGTACGGAGGTCGGTCACAGCCACTGCAAACCTTAATTTCCGCTGCCATAAAACGTAAGTTTTTACTTGTTTATACCATGATTTATAGATAGATTTCTATTTTGTGTGTTTATTTAATGTTTATTCTATTGATTTCTACGTAGACAGGTCTGATTTTATGTATAATTAATATTAAAAAAGTCATACTTGGATAGGAAGGCCCAAACCGTTTTGGAAGGCCCAACAAGGTTGGCGCTTGGGCCTTACTAGACCGTATTGGGCCGTCTAACCCAATTGAAGTCTTATAAAGCCCGTTAGTTTTCTTTTAAATTTAGTGACATATTACTTTGTTTTGCTTAAACTAACGTAGGTACTACAAAACAAACACAAGTAAGAAGTTAAAAAGATAATAATTTTTTTTTTACTTAATCAGGTCATCAAAATGTCAGCTCCAAAAAAGAAAAGGCCACTTTGGACAGAAGAAAATTTAAAACTAGCACTGCGGGATGTACAATGTAAAAAGCTCACCCAACGCGCAGCAGCTGAAACGTAAAAGATTCCACGTAGAACTTTAAGAAATCATATTTCATCGGGCGTTAAAGAAAAAATTATAGGTAAAAAAACAACTTTTAACAAACGTCAGGAACGAGAACTGTGCGAAAGAATAAAAAGATTTTCTGAAATAGGTTTGCCCCTAACTCCACGATTTATCTGAAAACAGGCTTTCTTATATTGTGTCAGATACGAAATACCAAACAGATTTAACCAGAAACGGAAAATGGCAGGACCAGATTGGCTTAGGCTTTTTCTCAAGCGAAATCCTGAAATTTCAAAACACAAACCTCAGATAATGAATCCTGCCAGGGCACAAAAGCTAAATAAGCCAATAGTTAGCCATCATTTCGAAACGGTCCGGGGACTTTACGATCAACTAGATATTCTGAATCATCCTGAACGTCTCTATAATATGGACGAAAAAGGATGCAGGATTACCGTCCATCATCAGAATACTGTGCTGGCTGCGAAAGGCAGTAAACGAGTTCATTTGATTGCACCAGAGCACGCTGAAAATGTGACTATAGCGATGTGCATAAATGCTACTGGAACCACCATCCCGCCTATGATCATTTTTAAAGGTCAACGCAATAATCCAGAACTCACTGAAAATCTACCAGCTGGATCGCTTGTCAGAATGGCTAAAAAAGGAAGCATGATTCTTGATCTGTTTGTGGAATTCATCGCACACCTTGGCAGACACAAAGTACCAGGTAAATGCTTGTTAATATTTGACGGAGCCAAATCCCACATGTCCTATGAAGCTGTAGAAGAAGCAGAAAACATGATATTGTTCTTTATTGCCTTCCTTCAAATACGACCCACGAACTGCAGCCGCTTGATAAGTCAATTAACAAGTCCTTTGAGCATTACTGGGACCAGGAAGTTTTGCGAGTATTGTACAACAAACCGGACAGCAGCCGCAGCTGCAATAAGAGAATCTATAGAAATTTCAAGACCTAGCTACCGTCCAGCCATCGTTGATTATAGTTCATCAGCTACTAACGTATGATAGAGCTTTATCATAAACTCAGAAGGCTTGGGATTTAAATATAATAACCACTGTTAATATAAACTGGTATATTTTATTATTCAACTTCACTTACACCATACACTTTTTACTTGTCTACACTGTTTCACTTCATAACAACCACTGACTGTAAAAAGTGAAAAATAATCTAATCCCCTCTATCCTCCCACACTCATTCCACCGGCTGAGAATACGTCAGCCAATGAAAAAGAAGTAGGAAGTAGAAAAGGATACTTTTTATCTATAACATAGTAATTATTCCACTAATAAGTACTAATTTTACAACTTAAAATAATATTAAGAATTAACGATATGAATTAACACATATTCCTTGCGTTAATTTATGTTATCTACAATAACAATTTTTATCATAGAAAATAAGGTACTTCTAAAATTATCAGCTATATTAATATTATGAGAATAATTACAATCAGTGTGTATTTATTTCATATAAACATCATATTTTACTGGATTCATACAACCCTATAAACAAACACATGTGTATTGTGACTAAAAAGTATAAATATGCAACATAATAAGTAAACTGTAACAGCTCGGCCATCCTATAATGAACGAGTCCCTTCGTTATAGACGTAAATAATCTCATAAATATATAGTTTCCTTTCTGTAACGTTTAAATGATATCCTTAATAACTACTTCTAAATCAATTTAAATTCATATTTTGGTACTCATTATAATCATCTCTACATTTACATTTTATTACGAGACTATCTATTTACACTTGCATGTGCGATCTGTCCGGTCCATGACGCTGACCTATACAGACAGTTTCCGTAAGACTACCCGGTCCATGACGCTGACCGTTGCCGGTAGTATTAAGGGCGTACCAGTCCATGACGTTGACCAGTTCAGCTTGCCATACATTATATTGATTATTTTATTTAAATCAGCTTAAACACATAGGTATTTTACTTAATTTAATTCGTTACCAGACTCAAAGATAGTGACAAGGAAACAATAGATACTAAACACAAATTATTCAGACTCAGACTCGTCGATACTGCCTTCATTTTGATCTGATGTCTCGCTATCAGACGTTACTTGTTGTGTGACAGAAAGCCACGGGAAGATTTTGTCAACTGCAATGATCGCTTCGTAACGCTTACCTTTTCTAGTGATAGGTGTATCCTCGACCACATAGCGATCATTCGGGAGTATCTTCTTAATCCTATAGGGGCCTCTACATTTAGGTTCTAATTTCTTGGATTGACCTTCAATTCCAGTCGATGCGCGGATGATTCTTACCAAATCGCCTTCTTTATATTGTACTCCTGCCTTACGATGCTTGTCAAAATTTTCTTTGTCTCTTACTTGTTGTTCCGCGATTAGTTGACTCGCCTCGGACCTGATGTCTTCTAATGTTGCCTGACCTGTAGATGTGTTCTCGGAGAAAATTTCGTTAAACTTACCTTGAGATGGATTTGTGACCGTCCTTCCGAATAAAAGTTCTGTTGGGGTCTTCTTTGTGGTGGAATGTGTAGTGGTGTTAATTCCTAACTGTATTTCCGGCAAGTGTTCATCCCAAACGCCGTTTGGTTTGTCATGATTCATAGCCCCTAGTGCAGCCAGTATTGTGCGGTTATACCGCTCTACCTGCCCGTTTGCTCTAGGAGTTGAAACTGCGTTCAAGATATGTTTAACTCCTGTTGCTTTGATAAAACTTTTAAAAGCACCACTAGTAAAACTACTGCCTTGATCGCTGATGAGGCGATTTGGTGTGCCAAAGTAGCTAAAATGCTCACGGAGTACTTTTATGGAAGTCGCAGACTTCGTATTGCGAACAGGGGTTAAATTAACAAACTTCGTGAATGCATCTACGATTACTAAGATATATGTATTACCTCTTTTTGTTTTGATGAATGGTCCTAAATGATCTACATGAATTGTGTGGAACGGTATATCTACCTTAGGAATCGGATGTAATTCTCCCGCTTTGGCTCCACTGGGTACTTTATGATGGGCGCATTCCACACATGCAGCGACGTACTTTTTAATAAAGCGCCTCATTTTGGGAAACCAAAAGTTAGCCTTTATGCGTCCTAACGTCTTGTCATAGCCAAAGTGTCCGACATCATCGTGGTTTGCTTTTAGCAAATGCCACCTTGCTCCTCGAGGTACCAACCACCTGGTCGTAGAGTCATCGAGCACGCGATATACGCGGTCGTTGACTAATTTATAATTCTTGAATACCTCCGTGACCTCTTTGGTTTTAGGGTCTTTTAGTATTTCAGCAATACGTTTTATTTCATCATCTGACTGTTGGTATGTCGACAGCCAATCGTCGCTACCAATATGAAGTACCTCCAATAAATGTGTAAAGTCTTCTTCATTAGCGACTGGACCTCTGCTCAGGGCGTCTTCGTGTGCCATTCGCTCTCCAGACCTATATTCTATATCGCAATCATATTCAAGAAATTGGAGCCACCAACGAGCTATACGTGGCACTAAATCACGTTTGGTTAGCGTTGTTCGGAGGGCGTTACAATCTGTAACTATTTTGAACCTTACTCCAAGCAGATAGACCCGAAATTTGTTCAAGGAAGATATAACGGCTAGTGTCTCAAGCTCATATGAATGAAGCTTTTGCTCATCCGGTGTAGTCTGCCTGCTATAGTATGCGATAGGTCTAAGGTCACCAGAGGGTTCCTTTTGTATAAGTATTCCGGCTACTCCTATTTTGCTTGCATCTGTATGCAGTTGAAGCTCACACGCCGGATCATAAATCGCCAGTACTGGCCTGTCAACTAATGCCTGTTTAAGAAGATCAAATGCTGCCACCTCTTCATGTTTCCAACGCCACGTCGCATCTTTTTTAAGGAGAGCCGTCAAAGGCCTTGCAATCATGGCGAACCCTCTGACGAATCTCCGAAAGAAGCTCGCCAAACCCAAAAATCGTCTTACCTCATGAGCATTAGTTGGGGTTGGAAATTCAGAAATAGCTTTCGTTTTCGCGAGACCCGGTTGTACACCATTGGCGCTCACTTCATAGCCTAAATATTCAATTTTGTTGAAAAAGAAATTACATTTACTCAATTTCAGGGTAAACCCGTTTTGTGATAGAAGTTTTATAACTTCCTCAAGTCTTATCAAACCTTCTTCGAAAGACTTAGCCGGGATCAATATGTCGTCCATGTAGATGAGTGTGTATGCGCTAACTGGTGACCCCTGTACTATTTTATTCATAGTACGTTGGAAAACAGATGGCGCATTAACGAGGCCAAAGGGCATGCGGTTGTATTCAAATTGCCCATCAGGGGTCACAAATGCTGTCTTCTCGCGAGATTGTTCTGCTATAGGAATTTGATAGTACCCTGAAGCTAAATCTAGGGTGGTAAATAAGGTGCTTCCACTAAGCCTATCAAGCTGGTCCTCGATCCTTGGTAATGGGTAATGTTCGCGTTTTGTCTTCCGGTTAAGTGCGCGGTAGTCAACACATAACCTCTTTTCGCCTGACTTTTTATTGACAAGAACAATTGGACTCGCATAAGGGGAGCTTGATTCTCTAATAATGTCACTGTCCAACATTTCCTGGATCATTTCTTTAACATGTTGCCTTTCTGTGTACGATAAACGGTATGGCCGGTAAACTACAGGATTTGAATTGGTTAGTTCTATAACCATTTCAGTTTCGGTAGTGAACCCTAAGTCTTTAAGGTTAGAAGAAAAACAATTCTTACATCTATTCAATAAGTCCATTAATTGTTGTTTTTGAGTAGGTGATAACGAGTCTCCACAACGGATATTGTTTTCGAAATCTTCTTTATGAACATCCACGTAGCTAACATTCAGTTTTGGTATAGATAGTCCTCGAGTAATCAACTCCTTTTCTTTAAATTTAAAGTCATTATTGCTTATATTTTGTATGAGAACAGTACCCAAACCTTTCTCTATAATATACTCACCTGGTAATAAGTAATGCTCACGGCCTAATGCATTCCGTATACTACCATGAACATATATCGTCCCTGTATATTCGTTTAAACAGCGCACTGTAACTGGTGTAAGTTCATCCCGACGGACTACCGTTTCGATGTTACAAATAAGAGGAAATTTATCAGAACGATACTGTTCCAGCTTTTGAAATACTACATCAGTATCAGTTTTAATAATCTTGATTGTGGGCCGTTCCGTAAATGTGTGACCTAACAGCAAAGGGCATGGTATGACATGATCGTCCACCACCAAAATATGAACGTTATGTTCAACAATTCCCTGGACCTCCACAGACGCATATAATAAACCAATAGGACTGTAAGCAACGTTACCTATTCCGCGCAGCAGGGGTCCACTTACCTCTTGCCACTGTAATTCTAGACGTTTGGCGTCACTGTAACGTATAAGTGTACCTTCACTACCTAAGTCGACAATGGAACTCACCGTCTTGCCATTAACTTTAACAGGAATCCTATACTTTAAACTTGTGTCATATCCGCCGTCCACCTTCAATACTTTCTTGGTTTTCTCGTCACCACTGCTCCCTGGTTTCAAATTTGGGCAATCTTTAACTAAATGTCCTAACAATTTACAGTTTGAGCAGCTGACTTTCGGTTTTGGACAACGGAAAAATGGGTGTCTCTTCTCGTTGCAATTGTAACACGTCATATTGCCACTAGGTTTTGAAGAAGAGACTGAGGCCTTATCGGTTGAAGAAGCGTTTGATGAATTATTGCGTCGCTCCTTATCTCTACCTCTTGCTGCGTCATTGTTACTCCTATCTTGACCTACCTTAATGGTTTTCAAAAATTTAAGGACTTGCTCGGGCTCCGTGTACTCTGCACTTTGTCCGCCGACTCGCACATTGCGATCGTGATCGAGCTAGGAGACAATCCACTGCACGTTTACCTGAAATTTCACACCGATTCAACAGATTCATCTTTGAATAATAGTATAACTCTAATGATTCTCCGTAACAAACGCGTTTACTCAGCATTTCAGATAATAAATCGGCGTAATTTTCACGCGTTGGGAAAGATTCTTTAAGTTTTACCTTCCATTCAGACCAAGAATGAAGGAGAGTAGGCAAGCCTTGATACCAAGTCTTGGCGACACCGTTCAGTTTTGGCATCGCGTAATGGATTATCTGCTTGTCACTCCATCCATAAATTTGTGCGCATTCATCGACCTTGTGAAGCCAAGTATCGACTGTCTGTTCTTTATTTAATGGGTCAAACTCAGGTATAACATTTATAACTGGGAACTTGTCACCATCTCTATCCGATGGGTTAGGCTTAATACTAGATATTACATCAAGGAATTTCTTAAAAAATAAATTTTGCATATCATCAAGTGGTGTTTGCGTACCAGACCTCTGTAGCCTTGACCTTGATCTTGTCGGAGGAGATCGCCTATCCTTAGAGTGGCGTCGATCATGCCTCCCTCTTGATCTTGGTCGCCGAGATATTGATCTTGAAGGCCTACCTCTGGATCGGCGCGAACGTGACCGGCGATGCCTGGCGCGGTACGTGTGCGGCGAGCGGGAACGTGTTCGGCCGCGTGACCTACTGCGACTGCGAGCCTTTTCCTCAGCAGATACCGCTACGTGGTGGCAGGGAGGTGTTCCGTCCCTAGACTCGGATCGCTCACGTCGTCGTCGACGAACCTCGCCTTTAGCCTTTCTTGAACTTGATTCAGGCATTTCGTTTACCTCGGCAAAAGAAAAACGTTGACTTTTGTGAGCGTTCCTGGATTTTGATCCCACTTCTGAGTTATGATAGAGCTTTATCATAAACTCAGAAGGCTTGGGATTTAAATATAATAACCACTGTTAATATAAACTGGTATATTTTATTATTCAACTTCACTTACACCATACACTTTTTACTTGTCTACACTGTTTCACTTCATAACAACCACTGACTGTAAAAAGTGAAAAATAATCTAATCCCCTCTATCCTCCCACACTCATTCCACCGGCTGATAATACGTCAGCCAATGAAAAAGAAGTAGGAAGTAGAAAAGGATACTTTTTATCTATAACATAGTAATTATTCCACTAATAAGTACTAATTTTACAACTTAAAATAATATTAAGAATTAACGATATGAATTAACACATATTCCTTGCGTTAATTTATGTTATCTACAATAACAATTTTTATCATAGAAAATAAGGTACTTCTAAAATTATCAGCTATATTAATATTATGAGAATAATTACAATCAGTGTGTATTTATTTCATATAAACATCATATTTTACTGGATTCATACAACCCTATAAACAAACACATGTGTATTGTGACTAAAAAGTATAAATATGCAACATAATAAGTAAACTGTAACAAACGTATCCGAAGATGATGCAGATAAAATAATCCATTTACCAGAAACAGTTACTGATACCAACAACTCTCCAAGCATACTAAATTCGCAAGATGTTTCCTATGGTTTGCATTAGCCTGCACTGAACTTGAGCAATAACTATGATAATGCAATTCCAAGCTGTTCCGGATTGCAACATTCTGAAAATAAAGCTTCTAAAAAGTATTATGCCAAAGAAATATACAGTTTTTCATCGGATGATGATGACATTGGCGATTATGTCTGTCTAATTAATAAAGATTATACTACTCCTAAAAAGCCTGAAAAACGTACCACACATGATTTCAATGCTACTAAACATACTAGAAGTGAAACATCTGATACATCAGACTCAGGCGACGATGTTCCTCTTAATAAATTCAAACAAAAAAACAGTTCTTTTAAACAATTCATCCCTACTCCTAACTATGCCAAAACAAAAAACCGGCCAAGTGCGAGTCGGACTCGCGCACCGAGGGTTCCGTACAAACCTGCAAGGTTTACAAAGTTCGTTCATTACGACAATCGAGTCATAACTATGGTATTTTTATTGCAAAATGAAATTCATAACATTACAATGGGGAAAGATGGAGGAGCATAAATTTAAGACAAAGATCTCTTTATCGTTTAAGTAATCCTTTATTTTATATTAACACATATCATTTATCTATAATATAACTGAAACACTTATACTAGCCTTGCAGCAGACTTGCGAAAGTTCTTTTATTAAAGTTATTTATTTACTAAGTTTTTTAGTCACTATTTAGAAATCTGGTTCAAAAATATTAATTAAGTATTAAATTTGAACCAGACCTGTAAATGGTGACTGAAAAAGGTGTGAATAGTACCACATTGAACATTGAAGTTCGAAAAAACGTTATCAATAGTTGTACAACTTCGTGTAGTGCTACTGTTTATTAACGGAAACATGTTTATGGAGGAAAAATATGTGGAAATTCCATTTTGGGGATTCATTCTAAAATCTATATTGAAGTCTCCCACAACAATAAGACGAGAAGATAAAGTGTACATATTGAGGTTGCTGCCGAATATTGTTGTATTTATACATTCTATTGCAACATTAATTTGACATTGTGGTGACCTATATACAGTTATCACTCTGATATTAAACATTTCAAAATGCAAGCATTCACAATGGCCGTTTGCAGCGCCTGGGTTATTTAAATAATATATTTTACATGATCCATCTGTCACGGCATCCTTAAGATTGCGACGTACATACGCGATAGATCCCCAACCTGGATTTGCATTAGATACAGCTGGACCATCTACTCTGCACACCTCATAAAAACCATCAAGTTCAAAAGTGTCTCTACGACATCCCCAGGTTT
Organism: Anarsia innoxiella; assembly: GCA_947563765.1. Classification (NCBI taxonomy): domain Eukaryota; kingdom Metazoa; phylum Arthropoda; class Insecta; order Lepidoptera; family Gelechiidae; genus Anarsia; species Anarsia innoxiella. The sequence goes on along the minus strand of OX387391.1, from coordinate 12,302,692 downwards.
CAACAAACAATGCTGCATGGGAGGAATGAATAATAGAATCTATGATGACGTCTGAAAAATGTTTGCGCAATGATTGCACGTTATGAAATACAATTTGAACTGCATTATCTTTAGGTGTTTGCAAAAATTTAAAATATGGTACCAATGTGTTTTGTTCTAGTCTTTTCATTTCTATACTTACAGCACTCGATTCTGATATTTCAGAGGGAGGTTTAAATGTACCTGAATTCACGACTAAAAACAGTCCAAACGATGACATTGCTCTAGAACAAGCTACATACAGCATCGATCTTTTTACATTTTTAGAAATATGGACCACAACTTTTTCTAAGGTGGCACCTTGCGACTTGTGAATTGTAATACCTTCTGCTGGTACCATTGGAAACTGAGTACGTTGCACCACAAGATTTGAAGATTTCCACCTTTTCACAGTATAAGTGACGGCATCTAATGGCGTCCAATTCGAATTGAGATATTGACGATGTTTTCGGGAAGTTACTTGACATTTACTTCTTGTAGCTATTCCCGTACTTTTATCGAACAGAACCCAAATACGTAAAGGCCGCTTTTCACTTGTCTTCTTGTGTCGACCGTAATCTATAGCCTTCAATATTCCAGTAGTACCATTCACAAGGCCATCTGTAGTGTCAATATTCACAGTTACCATATAACGTGCACCTACTCGTAAAAACAAATTCTTAGGAAGACCGTAGGTCTGCATTGTAGGTAGAGTATTTACAGATTGCAAGGCTTTTCTAGCAGCTTGCGGATTTGGTGCTCCAGAAACCACATCAAGTGCTTTAACCGAGTACCCTTCAGTGTTCATTCGAGACAATACTTGATTATTGTATTTGTCGACTTCATTGTTGGTCGCAAATAAGTGTATCGCTCCATGTGCCTCAATAGGTAAAGTATTAATACTGTAACATCTAGAATTAATTAACTCTATATCCATAGAAGTCATCCGACCGACAGCCATATTGTTTAAGGCTATTGCGAATGCCAGATCATCTCTTTGCCGCATTATTTCAGTCATCATAAAGAGACGGAATGGTTCCCACAACGGAGCACCAGCAAGGGGTGCCAATGGATTTCGACTACTGTTTGGCTGAAAAACCCAGTTGTCTCCTACCGGTGGTAACTGATTGAAGTCCCCGACGCTTATAATAGACATACCAGCAAATGGCGTATCTGTGTGAAATATTTGCTGCAATCTTCTATTAATTTGGTTCAGAGTTCTACTACCTAACATAGATATTTCATCCAAAATAATTAATCTTACTTTTGCAAGTTTACATGCTAAGGTGTTCGCGATGCTTGCTGATAATTCGGGCATTGTTTGACCACATTGGGATACTGGAAGTCCAAACGTACTGTGAACAGTTTGACCACCGATTCCAAAAGCAGCTTTTCCCGTGTATGCACAAAGTAAAATTCTAGCATCATCAGGATTTATACCCGGAACTCTATTGAACATAAGCATTAAATATTGATACAAACCCTTAATTAACAAACTTTTGCCCACACCGGCTCCACCACTAACAAAATAATAAAAAGGTGGTGGTGATTCTTGAGTGAAAATATGTCCTACATGTAAAACAAAATGTCTTTGATCACAATTAAATATTCTAACTAAACGCAATACATCATCTTCACACAAAACTGCTGGTTGGGCAATCGCTCCTCCTACTAAATCTGATTGATTTCCATGTAACTGTAGACAATGATCTGGATCACCTTCTTGTGTCTCTAATTCATAATCATCTAAAGGACGAGCTTTTTCTTTCACTGCACTGTCCTCATCCTCTTCATCTTTATCTACATTACGAATTGCATCCAACAATGCCTCAAACTCATCTGGCCCCCCCAAGCGATTAAATTGAAGACTTTCTGAACGGATTTCATCACTAAGTTCAATAAATTTCTGTTCGAGGTTTATAACGTCATTGACTAATTCACTAATTTCATCCCTCCAGTTTGTGTATAACATTAGCTGCTCCCTGTAGTAATTGTCGGGATCTTGAGCTCTATTATATCTTCGGAAACGTATGACCCTGGGTTTCCTTCTTTTTCGCACGTATCCATCGTTATTTAACAACTCAATCCAATTTCCTATACACTCATGGTCAGTGTTTTCACCTTCATGTGTACGTGAGATTTTAGATGAAAAAGTATAATACGCAGCAAAATAAGCTAAACTCATTGTATCAAACGTTTAATCACGTGGCCGATTTTTATAATGATCCAGTAATTTTTTTTTTAAATATGTCTGTGGACGATGGATCCAAGGACTGCAAATCTATGAAAGATTTCAAAATACCCACTCGTTCATTGGGGTGTCCTGTGTTTATGTAAACATCGCTCTCAGAGGCTTGTGACATCGGAAGTCCCGCCAGACAGTAAATTGCCTCTTGGGCTGAAATTTCCGAAGAATTCAAAAATACTTTTGATATTGCGCGTAGAGAGTCTCTTATGCTACTGTTGCCATTTTTGGCCTCTTCGACCGCCGCTCTTAGTAAATTTGACATGCCTCGATCAGCTTTGTTAATATAATCGACAATATAAACGGAACAGGCAAATGGATCTAGTATAAATTGGCAATCCATATTAGCTCGCTGTAATTCCAATACCTTTTTACAAAATGGATTAACCATGACGTCTTTTGGTCGTCTCTGTAGATATATTTTGGGCCGTTTAAGTGTTGATCTAACTGCCCATATGTATTTTTCGATATTTAATTCTGTCGATGCTAAGTACTCATCAAATGTTAAATGTGGCGGAATATTCACCAAGTCGTCCTTTAACTTTTTAGATACTTCTTTCCATTCTTTTAGGCTTGGATTATCTTCTTCCAGAGGTGTCAGAAGACGTGTCTTATCCATTGGAAAAAAAGGTATTCCAAACCTACAAGGACGACTTGGCTTGGGATGACATGAATGTGTGTGTTTGTGAGTTTGTATCTTAACTAAGTCTTCATCTAAATCTTCACTATTGCAGGATATGATTTGGTCAACAAACATTATAACCTTTTCAGTTGATGATTGATCTCCAGGAATGAAGATAGGCGCATCTTCTATCCACAACATCATATGGGCATGAGGAGAACCTCTGTTTTGGAATTCTATTCGATGGTATTGATGGTTTATTTTAAGTTTACCAAAAGGCCCAACGGGAGACAGCCATGTTTTTTTTAGTTCTTTATAACGTGTTTCAAAAAAAGTAGCGCATATAAATGGGTCGGACTGAATGAGTCGCACTTTTTCTGCGTATGGAATATTTTGTGATTCCTCAAGCGACACTTCCTCTTTGTCAACTGTGCTTTTAAGCTGTTTTATTAAATGAGGCCATTGCGTTTCAGCTGCTGATATCGTCATAAACAATGTTGGGACACCGAACTGCCGAATCATTGCTAACAATTTTTTCTTTTCTTCTTCCCAGTGTGCTGGGGAATTTCTCACACTACTAAGAATTCTATATCCATCGTCATGCTGAATGAGGTTCTGTAAGTAGTCGTCATTAAGAAGGTTGTTTACTAAAATAGGAGCGCCGTTGACGGTTTTCTTTCGAAGACAAGTAGCTATGTGTCCACCTATTTGGGTCATCTGTTGTTTCTTTAATAAAGTAAACAAATAATCTGGCCGCATAGCCCTTCTATCATGCCGAGTTATTTCGGATTTCATTATATCAGAAGAACTTATTTTAAACTGCCTTTTAATTCCACCGTGAATCTTAATGAAAGCTAATTCTTCAAGAAAGTCGTCATACAGTAGTGATAGCGGGTACTTACCCTCACCGGGTGCCATTGTTATGACGACATCCTGCTCATTATCAAGTAAAGTTTCAGCATTACCGGGATTTACTGGTTCATCTATTAACTCACCAAGTTCACATGTGCATTCATTGTTATCTATACGATCATTATCACCATCAACTTCGTCGTCGTATGCCCAGTTATCATCATATGTAATATTTAATTCTTTAAATAATTCTGTTTGGACTAAATATTTTGCTGCTTCTCTCACGATTGCAGGACGAATACGCTCCTGACGACCGTGTTTGTAGCACATTTTTCGCTTCAAAACAAGTGTTATGATATGACTATCAGATGCATGCCGTGGTAACGCTGAGACCATAGTGTTAACATCGACTGGAACGTTGACTACATTCCCTACCAATCCATGTTGATAACCGAGACCTTGACCTCGCCTGACTATTTTAAGGAATATATGTCGTGGTGATACAATACGTTCCTCAAGTGGAGTAAGTTGTTGCAGAACATCTGGAATTACAGGATAAGTTAAACCATTGTACATGGCAAGCCTTGGTATTTTGCCTTCTTTTAGATATTTTTGACACGTGTAACAAAATGCCACAGCCATCAGATGTATTGATTTGAAATAAATCATTTAGGTTTTGATTTGAAAATGTTTTAGGCAACTGATCTTTTCTCATGACTCTAAGCGAATTTTTGTGCCACAAACGACCGCAACAGGAACAGATATTCGTGTGACCATCTGCGATATTATCAAAAAAATTTTGACGTACGGCCATCCAATCACGTAGATAAGTATTTTTTCTAAAATTACGCGTCTCTTTCTCACGTTCAACATAATCTGAATCCTGCCTATTTAATTGATGTTCAATTGTGTTATGACTTTGCTCTTCATCTCTGTATACAGGATCCTCTCGTAACACACGATGAGCAGTCGTGTCACGAGCTTGTTCATTTTCTCTGTATACAGGGTCCTCTCGTAACACACGATGAGCAGCCGTGTTACGAGCTTGTTCATTTTGTCTGTATACAGGGTCCTCTCGTAACACACGATGAGCAGTCGTGTTACGAACTTGTTCATTTTGTCTGTATACAGGGTCCTCTCGTAACACACGATAAGCAGTCGTGTTACGAACTTGTTCATTTTCTTTGTATACAGGGTTCTCTCGTAACACACGATGAGCAAGCATGTTACGAGCACGTACATTATCACGTTTCCGTGTAGATTCCTGTGACCTTTGTAATCTCTTTGACAGCCTGTTTCTTATTCTCTCCTTAATTTTAACGTCTTCTTTATTTCTCGATTCACGTTTTTTCTCTTTATTATATTTTTTAAGGTCTTCCGACGATTTTCGTTTCCGAGGAATAGATAGAATTTTTTGAGAAAGTGTATTACCAGACTTATCAGCTACTAAAGACGCAGAGTGTTTAGGAGTATACGTCATGGAAATTGGCGTAGGTGACTTAGGTGTATAGGTCATGGAGTATACTGAGGTATCAGGGATGACGAGTTCGGTATTGACCTGAAGATGCTGACCTTGAGATTCCTCGAGGTCCGTCGCCGTACGATATGCCACAGCTGGCCTATTAATTTTAGGATGAGTTTGCTTGTATTTCTGTTTAGCTTCAAGTACTTGTTCTGAGCGGGTTTTTTTAGACTTTTTTGGACGACCACCTTTATTACGTCTTGGACGACCAACCTTTGAATCTTGCGTTTTATTTACCAAACTTTCCTGCGTATTATCGTATGTATTATTTAGTAATTCTTCGGACCCGATTGGCGAACAAAAATCATAATGACCCGATGATAAATTACCCGAAAAAAGTAAACGCTTTATTGCATATCCTTCTCTGCCAAACACACCCCTCAGAATACCCGTATTACGTTCATACACTTCGAACCTCGCTGGATACAAAAATCCTGCTGCCTTCACCTCAGCAGTACCGCCATAACTGGAGGATTGGAGCATCGTAGCTTTGTACTCTTGTCGTGAAAAGAAAGGATCGCCCCGGGCATTGCTTGTATACAAATTAAACTCGTTCCAGTTGTCATAAATATAATTAACTATTGTAGTTCTTAGTAATTGTGTTTGATCAAAATTAGTGGAATTGTAAATAGAAAACGCTATTGCATGAAATAAACAACTTCCATCGGGAGGCATAGGTATTATACTATGTAAAATAGTATTTTCGTTGACGATTAATGCAACTGTAGCCATAATTATATCTTTACAAAGTTTTGCAATTGGAAAACAAAGCAGAAACAAACAAAATCGACGAGAAATTGTCGCAAATTTTACTTATTTCGGAACGCGTGCGAACAGCATGCGGGCGCTCGTGCGAATGGCGCACGGCTGCCGCTCGCTGTGTGACGATACCCCTTCTCTTGGCCAGTCGCCTGCCCCCGCGCCCGCGGGCCAGTGCGAGCGCGTTCATGCCCCGCCCCGCGCCCCGCGTGCCACCCGTGCCACCAGCGTCCCATCAAACTTCGCCAGTAGAAACAATACAAGCAAGCTGTCTGATAATAACCAACAATAAGAAATATAATAATGTCATTGAATTTAATTATAAGTATAACACTTTAAGCAGTTAAGACGCATTTAGATTATACAGCTACATTCACCAAAACATCGGGATTGAATGACGATGAGTGAGGTCGTCTTTGCCGTTTGAAAAATGTTGCCCTCCCCATACATAGTATAATAACTCGCGGTCATTGCTGTAACTACAATTATGTTTACAATCACAATTTTTTTGGTGGTATAACTACTTAAAATTTTAAGCTTTTCGGAATTTTTCTGTTACCTGTGCTGTAAGCTATTGCTTCTTACCAAATTTCGAGATTCTATGTCAACGGGAAGTGGTCTTTAGGTTTTAATTCCCTTGCGTGTAGTTGCGAGTTTCAAAATATGCGGTATCAATGGTTGTACTTTTGCGTTTTGCGTTTTCGGGTTGACTTATAATTTTTTTTTTCACGGGTTAAAGGCAATTAGATCTAAGTATTTGATATGAATTTCAACTTGATAGCTCTACGCGTTCATGAGGAAAAAAGTAATAAGTTTATATTTATTAAAAAATATATATTTTGTAATGTAACTAAAAATTTAAGGTTTTCGGAATTTTTCCTTTATGTGTGGTATAAAACGTTGCTTCATGCCAAATTTCAAGATTCAAGGTCGACTGGAAGTACCCTTTAGGTTTTGATTCCCTTGCAAGTACTTGCGAGTTTCAAAATATGCAGCTTAAATTGCTGTTTCTTTTGATTGCGTTAACATAGAAGTTTGATTTTGCTACAGCTTAAAGGTATTATAGACCTGAGTATTTGGTATGAATTTCAATTTAATACCTCTACGCGTTTATGAGGAAATGGGTAGTAAGTTTAAGATTATTAAAAAAAAATATATTTTGTGATGTAACTAAAAATTTATGGTTTTCGTAATTTTTCCTTTATCTATGCTATAAGACGTTGCTTCGTACCAAATTTCAAGATTCTGAGTTCACGGGAAGCACCCTGTAGGTTTTGATTCCCTTGCAAGTGTCGAAAATTTGCGGCATAAATGGCTGTATCTTTTGATTGCGTTGGCTTAGAAGTTTGATTTTTTCACAGCTTCAAGGGACAGTAGACCTGAGTAATTGATATAAATTTCAGCTTCATACCTCTACGCGTTCCTGAGAAAAAGGGTCTTGACAGACGGACGGACGGACGGACAGACGGACAACAAAGTGATCCTATAAGGGTTCCGTTTTTTCCTTTTGAGGTACGGAACCCTAAAAATGAAATCCCGCGCAAAAAAGCTATAAACTACAAGGGGGTAAATGTAACAAAAGATTTATTTAAAGAAAATGACAAAAATTTAAAGAAATCTGATAAATCTTCATCGAAAAAAAGGACAGCCAAAAAAGATCAGCCAATAAAAGCCAAAGCAAATGCGACATCTTCCAAGGATAAAGAAGTCAAGAAGAAAATGAAGAGTTCTAAGCGCTTAAAAGAAGTTAAAGAAACTAAGGCATCAAAAAAACAGTATCAAGAAGATAAATGGTTCTGCTTTGCTTGTTTAGAAGAGAAATTTGAGGACATGCGGGAATGCGTATCATGCAATAAATGGTATCACGAAATCTGAGTTGGCTTAACAAAAGATGACTTAGAAGTTTTCATATGCTCATATTGTACTTAATTAATTTTGTTTATTTAAGTTTTTACGCATTAGTTTAGGTAAGTTCGTACTCAAGTACCTTTTTGTTGATTTTTTTTAAGTACAGAATTTATTAATACTGATCTCATAATACAATAGAAACAAAGAAGACTAATTACTTAAATTAAAAAATACTATACTAAAGACTTTATATTCAAAAAGACTATACTTAAAATTACTAGGACTGAACTAAGATAAAAGTAGGTTCCTGTTTCAGAAACTTGTGTAAGTTTGCTATAAGAATTTTTAAAGATGATTGTTACTTAGAGTTCATCATCATCATTTATTTAAGAGCCAGGCTCTTGTCGGTGGAGTAAACGCCATCTTTGCCTTTCCTCTGCCAGTAATTTCACTTCCTGATACGACACGACGCCAATCCTCTCTTTCACTTGAGTGAAGTAAGTACGTCTTGGTCTTCCTCTTCCTCTCTTACCCTCAATCTTTCCTTCAATGATGTTCTTTAAAAAATCGTCGTGTCGTATCAAGTGCCAGTGTACTTAGAGTTACTATATTTTATTTGGTAGGTTTAAGTATACGAAAGAATCTAAAGCGTTCTTTGTTGATCACAAAGTACCTATAAATTGTTGTTGAGGTACCTGATTAGGTAGTTGTGAAATGTGTTGTGATGTCGTTATAGTTTTTGATTTATTTTATTAAAAAGTGCTATAGTACCAAAGTAATTAAACTAAGTAAGTATTCACTAAAGTGTTACCAATCGGTGCAAAGGTCACGTATAGTTCAAAATCTCAATAAAAATGAATCTATATCAGATTTGTTTTAATTTTTACATACCTATATCCTATCCTAACATAAAACTAAATCAAATGGCAATGTATTTCTCCCCTTCAATTTTAATTTTTTACTGGGCCTTGCAATACGCGATCGGGGCCTTATATATCAAATACGTGTAATAAGGCCCAATGTATGAAAATTAAAAATTCTTAATCAATGTTGTTAGAGACTTAATTCTGTTCTGAATAATAATATCTTTGCCTCATACAGTAATATTTATACACGGAATACCCCAAAAATAGATTTCCGGGGTATTTTCTACCATGGTGTAAAACTATAGATTTCTGAGAAAATATTGATAATTTTAATTACTTCTTGCTGTTATCGAAGTTTGTGAATATAATGCTCTTTATATTTATACATCTAATTAGTATTTAATTATTACTTTTACAACAAATTACTCGAAAACAACAAGGGCCTTATTATCAACCCCATTTTTTGTAAGGCCCAAAATCGATGTTTTTTAAAATTTCTTAAATACTATCTTAATGTCGATAAAATTTAAAAAGCTACCTCTATATGGATTCGTAAATAGTCAAAGCATACAGTACATGCAATTTTTTCCCTAAGGATGGTAAATTAAAGATTTTATTTCAATTATAAACTAGGTGGGCCTAATTCGGCCACTGTACCTTATAAACCACCAACAGAATTTATCATAAAGTTCATAAAATTTAAGTTTATCAAAAAGAATCCCTAACATGCACTTAATGGTTTATTGTCAAAATTAAAACTGTGTTATTAAACTAAGGCAAAAGGCCAAAAACAAAAGAAAACTTAAGGGTAGCTCAAGGGCATCCTAAGGTCAAAATTTAATAACAAAAATTACATAAGGGCCTAAAACAAAAGGCACTTAATCAAAAAGGGCTAACTGAAAAGGCAAAACGAAAGGCTAACAGAAAAGGACTAAATAAAAGGCTAAAAGAAAGGGCTAAACTGAAAGCCTAACTGAAAAGGGCATCGGAATCTAAAAACTCACTGAAACCGGAAAGACTTAAAAGGCTCAACCTTGGGTTAACAGGATCACACCGATCATAACTTAAAAGCAATACGCTGGAACATAATAGGATATTATCCTGTTAATCCTCAATGAAGATTCTGGAAAAATTCAAAGAACAGCGTTTTCATTTGAAACTTGAGGGTAGGAAAATACCAAAAAATGAATTGGGCGTTGACCCAAATTTCTCGTAAAACACCATGTGCTACATACCTGAATGTTTTCTAAATATGCTCGTAATCCCTGAACATCATCCTTTTCAAAAGGATTGCTTAATTCTGAAAAGATCAAATGAAAAGAACCAATTACTAACATTGCAATCTTAAATGTCACCATGTGGCTTCAACACAAAAGATGAAATTTCCTTCCAAAAGAAATCCACCACAATGAAGAATATACTTACAATTTTAAAACGAAGATTTAACTTGGAATCTGGTTATTTCATTTTCACTTAAAATTTTAATGGTCAGCTGAAACAAAGAATTAGATGATTCAGTACCAATGAACTTTCAAACTTTTGAACTTTGTTAGACAAACAAAGCAAGAATTAAACGAATTTAAATGCTTACCATGATGGTAAAAAAAAAATTATATGGAAGATGAGGTCTTTTTCCTCAACCCATCTTAATCACGGACGACGGCAATACCATCCGCGCTCATGCGCGCTCCAGCGGCGCAGCGGCAGAAAAGAAAGAATGCAAGTCCAGTCATCGCGGTGTTGTCGACCCAAAATCACCAAACGAAAAATCTAACCAATACTTTCAAAACTTGACACAATTTTACCTCAAATCTTACAAAATCATTATCCAATTTACACAAACTTAATCACAACTCACAATAGTTTAATTATTCGTTATTTTAATATTTTTTAATGCACATAATTAACACCGAATTAAAACACGAAATATCAAAACCAAACTTAACACAAAAAATAAAACAGCTGATCTGTTCAAATGACAGACAACTTGTCACCCAATGAACTAATAGTTTTAAAATTTATAGCCTGACATCCGAACACTTCATGCAACGTCACTTGTTGTACAAAATCCTTAATAGATGGCGTTACTTGTTTTTTATAAAACTTAAAATGACCAAACACGAAAAATCATAACGTTACACAATGCTGGGACGATAACAGCTTATCTAGAAACAATAGACCTACAGAAGGACCGACTACTGCACTCCAAAACAATAGAATCAATTTCTTTTGTACAGGAGACCAGTTTAGAAAAATAAAAGATAAACCGCAACAAATACCTAACAGGTAAGTACCTACTCACATATTATATTTAAAACAATACATAAACATATTTAACTTGCATCATATATTCAATCTTCAGTCTCGGCTCATGCTTGAGACTGCAAGCATCTTCCCGTTTTGTGCTCTGTGTGTGTGGGTGTACGAGTTGTTCCTTTTTATTACTTGGATTGCATACTGGACTTGATTTCTGCCTCTCTTGACAACCTGGCTTTACATTTGGACTCGATGGATAAATCACTCCACATTCGACCCGGCTTGCTCCTTGGACTTGATCTCTGCCCGCACTCCGACCACCGCTTGTATCATGGACCCTGCAGTTGCGCATTGCTCAACTGATCCCAATTATCTGCCAGATCAAGAAAATATCATTGATCGCTCTGGACCAATGCAAGTGCCATTCGATCTGCCCATGCCACTTGGTAAGTTTAAACAAATTTTTATATCTGTTTGGTATTATCGAAGTACGGTGGCTCCATCAAGATCTTTGTAGGGTTATAATGTTAGTCCAGTACCATATATTCAATTATAACCATTTGAATTATAAGCATTCAAAAGAATTACCAACACTGACTAGTTTTTATTGTTTGTAGATCTATTTTATACGGATCAAGAGCTAATGGAAGTCGTAAGAGGTTCTGGATCAGACACTTCAGGCTCGAGTTCTGGAGAAGGATCTGATACCAGCGACGAAGAAGATGGTATTAGTTCAGTGCGTCGAACTGAGGAATGGAGTATCCATTATTAACCTTCCCGTGTTGGCGCCTTTACTGAGAACCATGGTTTAAAAGTCCGTTACATTACAAACTCCGGTACATTTTTTTAACCTATTATTTACTGAACAACTACTTAATCAACTAGTCAACAATATAGACAGATATGCTAGAAAAATGGTGGAAGAAAATGGTAACACATTTAGCAGAATCAAACGTTGGAAGGACAGCTCCCTAGGTGAATTCAAAATATTTTTGGGCTTACTATTTAATATGGGGACAATATCGACATATTATGCTATTCAAAATTATTGGAAAACCGATGAAGTTTTTCATGTGCCAATATTTTCCAAATATATGTCAAGAGATAAGTTTTTATTAATACTAATATGTCTAAACTTTCAAAGTCAGAGCAATTTAAATAATAATAATTCTAATAATAACGGCGCTAGAATGTCAAAGATTTCTGAATTGATGAATCATTTTAATATTGTAATGGAAAATACTTTTTATCCAGGAAAAATATTGTGTACTAGCTTTTACCCGCGACTTCGTCCGCATAAGTTTTTTTGTTTTCTCCCGGCTGTAAGTCCCCCTGCAACAATGTCCCTCTATCGTGTTCCGGTCCTCAACTTCACATCAAAATTTGTTTAAAAGCAACCTAAGCACATAATGGATAGCTCCGAATGTTTCCTTAGTAAATATAAAAATTAAATAATCTAAATCGGTTTAAAATACTACTAACTATACCTACCTGCCAACCCCCGATGTATACAAATCAGATCAATAGTTTTGGTGTAATGTGATTCTAGACAGAGTTTTAATGTTGTAGATAGGTAGCTATGTATACGTTCCTGTGGGAATGAGATATTTTCCCGAAGTAAAAAGTAGTCTGAATTTTGGTACCTTCCTACCCTATAAGTTAAGTAGTGTGATGGAATGTCGCTAAGTTTCGATCCAAATAAAACTGTTAAATAAAGACAGTTGCATCAAAATTTTATCATAAATTCCATAAATTATGGCGCCTACCTACCCTCTAAGTTAGAAAAGTGATTAAATACATCAAAATCATTTCAGTAGCTATGGCGTCATGCGCTTCTTAACACGATCACGCTAGATTTCCGCGGGAATGAGGTATTTTCCCACCGTAAAAAGTAGCCTGTGTCCGTACCTAGGATTCTATCTTTAAATTAACCAAGTCTTATAAAAATCCGTTCAGACGTTAAGGCGTGAATGAAGTAAACTTCTAAAACAAACGATTAAAAATCACTAACTCAATTCAGTTTTATGCCTACTTCCTACCCCCTAAGTACGATGACGTGATCATTTTGATCTTATATCCGTTTTTAGGTAACCATCTATTACCTTACTAAATTTCATCAAAATCCGTTGAGCCGTTTAGGCATGATAGAGCAAAACTCCCAGCAAAAACCATAAAAAAATCACTAACTCAATTCAGTTATCTACCTACTGCCTACCCCCTAAGAACGATGGCGTGATTATTTATAGCCTATAACCATTTCTAGGTTATCATCTATCACCATACCAAATTTCATCAAAATCCATTCAACCGTTTAGGCGTGAAAGAGTAACAGATAGACAGATAGACAGACAGACAGACAGAGTTACTTTCGCATTTATAATATTAGTATTGATAGTATTGATAACCATTTCTAGGTTATCATCTATCACCATACCAAATTTCATCAAAATCCATTCAGCCGTTTAGGCGTGAAAGAGTAACAGATAGACAGACAGACAGACAGACAGAGTTACTTTCGCATTTATAATATTAGTATTGATAGTATGGAAGTATGGATTTAGTATTAAGTGCCTAAATAATAGGTCTTACCTATGAAATTGCCGTTTTACAGTACTGGCCATTTCAATTAAAAATATTTTTTGTTTAGCTAAGAATTCTAATTTCAAATTAATTTCATTTTAAAAATATGGAATTCTTTTTCCAAAAACAGTCATTTGTTTATTGGTTAGTGTTACATTTTCATTGCATTTCAATCATTTTCGTCAACATGGATACGTTAAAAATTCGAGTAATGAGTTCCGTCGTGGCAGCAACGCGGCACAAGCGGCTCGCAACATCAACGACGTGTACGGAGCTAACACTACAAACCAACGAACCACTAGTTATTGGTTTGCTCGCTTCCGTTCTGGAAATTTCGACCTGAAAAATTAACCCCGCGGTCGTCCGAAGACTTTGGTCGATGCAGACGAATTGAAGGCGATCGTGGAAGCTGATGATACTCAATCTACGGCTGAATTAGCAGCAGCTTTCGACGTTAGCATCAAACAATATTGGTCCATTTGCGTCAAATTGGCAAGGTAAAAAAGCTTGACAAATGGGTGCCCCACGAACTCAATGATCGCCAGCGCCAAGTACGCGTCGAGACGTGCCGTGCATTGCTCAACAGACACACAAATGAAGGAATTTTGAACCGCATTGTCACCTGTGATGAAAAATGGATTCTGTTTGATAACCGTAAGCGCTCAGCAAGTTGGTTGGATCCTGGTTCAGCACCTAAACAATGCCCTAAACGAAAACTTACCCCTAAAAAGGTGATGGTTACTGTTTGGTGGTCTAGCACCGGTGTGATTCATCACAGCTTCTTACCAAATGGGGAGAGTATTACTGCAGATGTGTACTGTGAAGAATTGAACACAATGATGGAGAAGCTGGCACGTCTCCGACCAGCATTGGTCAATCGCTCGTCTCCGCTGCTCCTGCACGACAACGCGCGACCTCATACCGCACAAATGACGGTCTCCAAGTTGCAAGAACTGGGGTTGGAAGCTCTCCCTCATCCACCGTACTCACCGGACCTTGCCCCTACAGACTACTACTTTTTCCAGAATTTGGATAACTTCTTGACTGGAAAAAAATTCAATAACCAAGAGGCAGTTCAAAACGCCTTTGAAGAATTTGTTGCCTCTCGTCCAGCTGATTTCTTTAAGAAGGGCATTAATAAACTGCCACTGCGTTGGCAAAGATGCATTGATTGTATGGGTAATTACTTCACTTAATACAAATAAAAATTATATGAAAAAAAATCGTTTGAATTTTTTCATACAAAACGGCAATTTCATAGGTAAAGACCTAATATAAAGTTTCATGGTTTTATCTTTGAATAATGACGATCTCCCATACTAACTTTCATCCCTTATTACCACCCCCTTAAGCCTTTTTTCGCGACAAAATATAGCCTATGTCCTTTCTCAAGGTCTAGACAACCTCTCTACCAAATTTCATTGAAATCGGTTCTGTAGTTTAGGCGTGAAAGCGTAACAGACAGACAGACAGACAGAGTTACTTTCGCATTTATAATATTAGTATGGATGAAACTAAACGCTTTTCTCAATATTTTTGTTATGGAAACGAAACGCTTGGTAAAGTGCGGGAAAGGGAACAAGTGTCAGATTGACATTAGCAAGGAAACGAAAAACAGGGAGATTGTTTAAAATCAATTAAATATTAACGAAATGTATTGTTATTTGAAGATAAAACATGATTTGGATATTTAATTATTGACACGATTGTGGTGCAGTGTATTTAAGATGAGTATACTTTCATACTTTTCCTTATTAGAGCTGTTAAAGTTCATAAATGTAATCTGAATGTAACTATTGGTTTAAAAGAAGATAATATTTGACGTAGGGCCCTGTGCCGGAGGTTTCTTGCCGCTTTCTTCCTACCGGCTATACAGGAGTGAAGCAGTAGTAGTTTTAGATAAATTCCTTTTCATTTCAATAAAACCTAACCTTTGAAATCTATTCAAGTTGTTTCATTTACTATATCGTCAGTCAGGATAAAATGCTAAAGCGCCAATTTGTCCATATTGAGTTATATATACAGTTCGACTGCATTTTTTTTTCTGCGTCGATCTAGCTAGGTTTCGTAGCGATCTGAGCACTTTTTTGGCGCTTTAGCATTCCAAATTTTTGATAAAACACCTAAAACATAGTCAGAAAAATGACTAAAGCGGCGCTTTTTCGGGCTTTTTTTAACAAAAGTCGCTTAAGAACTTTTTCTGTTACGCTTTTTTTTTGTTACTGTGATGTTAGCATTTTTTCGTTGATTTTAATTTTGATAGTTGTGCAGCGGTTAGCAAAAAATGCTTTTTGTGTTTCTATATAAATTTGTTCATTAGCAATTTTCCAACACTATGATTTCAAACTGTATGGCGTTTTAGCAAAAGTTCGCTGAATAATATTACAAGTATGGATGTCGCTTTAGCAAAAATCACTTACTATTCCTCTTATCAATACTTACCATTTTTCAACGTTAACAAAAATGCTAAGTTTTATGTGATCAAAAACATGATTAACTGGGCATTATTAAGAGACATTAAAGACGTACCTACGCGCGTTTGCGGAGCGTACGCGTTATTTTTTCCACTTCCAACGTGATTAACAACGGACATTATAAGTAGAGTCCGATCATTATTAATAACGCCCAAGAGCGACGGGAAAACTGACTAAACTTATGACTTGGACCGGGCAATATGAATAATTCCTTACTTGTAGCCACTATAATAAATTGGACCGCGGCCGTTGTCAAAAATTGATTGTAGATGATGGTAGAAAATGTAAATGCAAAAATAACTAGCCACTTATTGAAATATAAGTAAAACAATTAATAAATCACTACAGACTTTTATTTCAGTAAATTATAACACCGCACCACAATGAACCGGCCATATTAATTTTACAACAGGAAAAAGTGTTGCCAACACACTAATGTTACAATAACAAAATATTACATTGCTACCAACACCCCCCCACAATGTAATATACCCTTACTTACTATAGATATCTCTAACTTATTCATACAAACCACAGTTTTTGACAAATCTTAACAACAAATTTTTATTTAATGCCTTTGTAAACATATCTGCTGTTTGATATTCAGATTGAATATATTTTAACATTAATTTTCCACTTTTAATCAATTCTTTAATGAAATGGTATCTGATATCAATATGCTTTAATCTTTTAACACTTTCAGTATTTGCTACCATTATAGCACTCTGATTATCACAAAGTATTGTAACAGGACACACATTTATAATATTGAAATCCTTAAGCAAATTTACTAACCAACATGCTTCGCTAGCAGCCATACTTAATGCTATGTACTCTGACTCGGTAGAAGATAGACTCACACTGGCCTGTTTTTTAGAAGACCATGAAATTAAGCAATCTGCAAACTTAAAACAATAACCAGTTGTCGATCTTCTATCCTTCAGATCTCCTCCCCAATTTGCATCACAATAACCCAACAATAAGTTGCTATTACATTTGTAAACAAGTTTGTAATTAATTGTACATTTCACATATCTTAACACTCTCTTCAAGGCAGTTAATAAAGCATTATTTGCACATTTTTGGTACCTGCTTAAAATTGACACAGCAATACACAAATCAGGCCTTGTTCCTAAAACAGCATAAGACAAGGAACCTATTATTTGTCTACATTTATCTTCAATGCTTTTATCAATCACACAATTTTTATCTTCTAATATTTTAGTGTTAAAGTTCAGATCCATTGGTGTACATATTCCCTTACAATTTTGCATATCAAATTTTTGTAATACACTTTCTAAATATTCTTTTTGATCAAGTTCAGTGACCCCTGTATCTAAATCTTGTTTTACATGAATACCTAAGAAATTTGAAATTAAACCCAAATCTTTCATTTTAAATTCATTGTTCAATAATGACTTAAGGTCACATACTTGTTTTTGATCATTTCCAAATATTAATAAATCATCTACATACAGTAAAACATATGATCTACCATCACCTTCACATTTTGCGTACAGACAAGGATCACTTTTAGATTTTACAAAACCTTGTTTCATAATAACAGAGCTAAATTTATCGTTCCAATACTTTGGTGATTTTTTAAATCCATACAGAGACTTATTTAATTTAACAATATTTTTGTCACTGCAATATGCACCTTCTGGCAATTTCAAATAAACTTTTTCATCAATTTCTCCATATAGAAAAGCACCAGTTACATCCATTTGACTAATTGGCAAGTTTAATTTTGCTGCTATACAAACAAATAATCTAAAAGTTGACAGTTTAGCTACTGGTGCATATAAATCACATAGTTCCATTGTATCACACTGCTCAAAACCTCTCGCTACTAATCTCGCTTTATATTCTAAATTATTATTATTAGAGTTTTTGATTTTAAACACCCATTTACTACTTACAGTCTTATCATTTACAGGTTCTTCACAAACAGTCCAAGTATTATTTTCTTTGAGTGTATTCAGTTCTCTCTGCATTGCTTCTTGCCATTTACTGGCGTCATTCCGTTGCATAGCTTCTCGGTAAGTCTTGGGTTCATTTCCCTCCATATAAACATGATGACACTTGTAAAATGAAGTCTGTTTCTTAATTCGCGTACTCTTCTCACGTGTCTGTATCTCTTCATTATCAAAATTACTGGATTCATCGTCACTGGAACACGGCATGTAAAGACTGTCAGCTTCACTAGACACATTTAGGGTTTCCTCTACTTCTTCCTGTTCAAAACATGCTTCTTCTTTCTCCATTATATTTCCTTGATCTTTAGTCTTCTCCTCTCTATCATTAGGATGCTCAATAGGGTCTTCCTTCTCTTCCGTTGAAATGTCCAGCGTAACTGACTTCACTTTCTGTTTTTCAGCTTCTTCTAGGAAAACAACGTCCCTCTTGACCTCAACAGTGTTCTTTTCTGAGAAATAAATTCTGTATCCTTTGACGTCTTCCCCGTAGCCAACCATGACTGCTTTCTTTCCTTTAGGATCCCATTTTTGTCTCTTCTCCTTAGGAACATGGACATACACAGGATTTCCAAAAATTTTAAGATCTGATATATCAAATTGTTTACCTGTCCATGTTTCATAAGGGGTCTTTCCGGTTTCATTACTCTTACTAGTTCTGTTAAGTACATATGCCGCAGTATGAACGGCTTCCGCCCACAGCTTCTTAGGTAGACCTGCCGCACACAACATTGTACGTGCTGCTTCTATCAAAATTCGATTCTCTCGCTCTGCCTTGCCATTTTGCTCAGGTGTATATGGCACTGTAGTTTAATGGGTTATTCCACGTTTCTCGAACAAATTTTGCACTTCTTTGTTCACGAACTCTAGTCCGTTATCACTTCTGAAGCACCGTACTTTGTTTTTAGTCATATTTTCAGCCTTGTTCAAAAAGTTCTCAATACACTTCTTAACTTCATCTTTGCCTTTAACAAAATATACTGATCTGTAGTTAGAAAAGTCATTTTTAAGTATTACAAAGTATCTAGATCCTCCCACGGACGGTACCTCCATAGGTCCACACGTATCTGCGTGTATCAACTCACACGGCCTACTTGTTTTATTTTCACTAGCACTGAACGGCAAACGGTGTATTTTGCCCTCTAAGCAACTCTCGCACTTAAAATCAGAGTCTTTCACTTCAATGTTATTGTTTTTAAGCACTGTTCTCACATACTGTAAGTTTTGATAAGCAAGTTTTTCGTGCCACTCTTTAAGTCCAGATATCACTTTAGCCGCATTCGCTATTTCACATTTGTAACGCACGTCCAAATAGTACATATCTCCATCACGACTCGCTACAGCACACACAGTGTTTTCTTTATAAAATTTACACACGTTATTGTCAATTTTGACAACATAACCTCTCTCCGTAGCGCATTTGACAGAAAACAAGTTTGTTTTCAATGCCGGAACGAAAAGTACGTTGTCTATGGTGGTGTTCACCCATCCGCGGCCATCTTGAACCTGTACCGCCACCTGTTCACTTCCGAGCACACTAATCTCCTCGCCATTTCCTACTATCACTGTTTTATTACACAATGTTTTATAGGTTGCAAATAAGTTCTGATCACGGCACATATGTTGGCTAGCGCCTGAGTCCACTAACCACTTACACTGTTGTACGTCTTTATTTGAATTGATCACCATAAATGCATTACTCGTACTGTTCTTTTCCCGATTTTTCTTGAAATAGCACTCATTTTTAGTATGTCCCACTTTCTTACAGTAATAACACTTTTTAACCGGTCTATTGTCCTGTCCTGAACCCTTGTTTTTATTACACTCCCTCTGATAATGTCCCAACTTATTGCACTTGAAACACTTAATGTTTTTCTTAACTACAAACGCCGATGCCAAAGAATTTTGAGGCTCCTTTTCGTTAATACGTTCTTCTTCAATGAGTAACCTCGCGACGAGATTTTCTAACGTTTGTTTCTCGTCCGGCGCAGACTCCCACGCCGACACAAAATGTTTATAGACGTCTGGAAGTGACATTAGAACTTTTGTTATGACAAGCTTTTCTGAAATTTCTTCTCCCATCTGTTTGAGTTGGTTTCTTAATTCTTCTATTTTAGATAGAAACGTAGACATAGCTGTGCCCTCCTCATACTTATATTGAAAAAAACGTTGTTGCACAATATGGATACTCGTTTCTGATTTTTGCTCATACACACTCGCAAGTTTTCGCCACATTTCAGCTGACGTAGTACATGTTATGATATGCATCATCACGCTTTCTGACATTCTTGTAACAAGCCATGACTGAGCCTTCGCGTCTTTCTTTTCCCATGCAGCCTTTTCAGCCGCTGCCTCGGGCTTCACACTGCTTCCTTCTGTCACTTCTAATAAGCCTTGACTCCGCAGTAAAACGACAGTTTGGAATTTCCAAACATTCCAATTTGATGCTCCTTCGAGCTTTATGTGCGTCTGGAGTTTCAAACTATTATCGTCTGCCATCTTCCTGTAATTCTATTCGTCCCGACCTTGCTTCAATCGCTCGCAAGTAATTTCTTCCTGCCGGCGTATAACCTCAACAACACGCGGCAGTTTTCACAAAATGTTTTGACGAAAATACAGTTTTGATTGTTTTACTTTTTACTCAGGATTATGTGCCTGGGCCCATAACCTATTGAAATATAAGTAAAACAATTAATAAATCACTACAGACTTTTATTTCAGTAAATTATAACACCGCACCACAATGAACCGGCCATATTAATTTTACAACAGGAAAAAGTGTTGCCAACACACTAATGTTACAATAACAAAATATTACATTGCTACCAACACCACTTAACCAAAATGGGGCACCTCAACTCAGATAGATTAGGTTCAGGTTACTTTTTTTTATGACAGCCCGAAAAACCGACACGAAAAGGTTAGGTTCATAAACAAAAATACTCAGTTCACCTTTTTTGTTACTTTTTCCATGATAGGGTGGGCATTATTCACAATGGCCGAGAAAAGTGATAATCATGCAGTATTAATCACATTGTCCAATTGAGTCGGGCATTATTAATACACACCGGCCATTATTAATAGTGACCGGACTTATCTAATTGCCCGTAACATCTATACGGGTTAAGCAAAATTATATTTATTCGTAGTTGACTTCAATTAGTTAAGAAGAGGAGACATTTAGTAAGTAGTATTTTTTGTTTAGTGAGTTCCAAAAAGAAAAAGGGTTTCTCTTATCTGGAATCAACTCGATTGTCCGAAACTCATTAAACATAACACTTATCTCCTAAAGATTTACGTGACATATGACTCATTTCGTCTAAAACTCTATTCAAACAATTTTAAGTTTCTCGCAAAGTTTTATTTCTTCGAAAATATGTTTAAAATGTGTTTTCATAAGCACCGAAATGGGGCACCCCGTCTCTGATAGGTTATTTTTTATGACTAGTTACCCAAAATTAGGCAGCCGACACAGCAAAATGCAGGCACACCGACACGGAAAGGTTAGATTTAGATATTTTATTTTATGAAAACCCAGAAAACAGGTCTGTGACAGACGTATAAAATATTATTTGTCGCTATCAAAATTAACGTACAAGATAAAACGATATAAGTTTAGTAGAAATTGCATTCTGCGATACCAGTTTCGGCTGTAAGATACTTTAGCCAAACATTATAATGCAATAGGTACGATTAGGAAAATAAATCTTATACAAAAAAGGTAGACCCAAAAAATATTTTTCATTTGTTATAAAAGTTGATAACAGTTCCCTTTATGCAACATCAATAAATAAGATGGTTAGCTATATTTTTCAAATTGATTTTTTCATATATAATATAGAATAAGCATTAGAATGAATAAGCATATAGAATAAGCATTTTGTTCAACAAATGTTTTAACAAATGCAGATTGAATCATACTGTTAGAATTTTTTTCCTGCAGCTTTTTACTAGGATATAGTACTGTTTAGCAAAAGTTTCATGATTATCATTTGATAAAATCAGGTAGATTAGTATTTTCCGTTGAATGGATAAGAGACTTTTGCCGTTTATTAGCATTTTATAATGAATTGGTTTTTCAACAAAGTAGATGGAGTTTAGCATTTTTTTCCTGAATATGTTTTTCTTACTTTTCAGCGTCTTTTTGCTAAAGCGACACTTATTTCAGTAACGGAAAGAGATAGACACTCACAGTTAAGCTGAATATTTAGACAAAAAATCAAATTGTATTTTGTCTCTTTACAACATCTCTCTAACTCTAACAATATCAGAGATATAATTTTTTTTCTTAAATAAAAACTTTAAACTCGATTTCCCACAAATGCCATTTTGGCGGTTTAGCATTTTATCCTTTCCACTGACGATATAGGTATGCTCCTATAAAACAAGAATCATTACATGGTGTTTCTCATATTATCAGAAGTGGGATAACCACTCGATGCGTCCGACAAAGAAATGAGAGATTACATAAGAGAGATGAGAGTTTTGAGCAACCACAACTAAAGTTTCAAAGGAAGAGGAATTGACCTAGGATGGAGCCGTGATCAAGAATGAATTGGTTTGTGTTATGAAAACTTGCCTACCTGTTTTCTCACCTAAGTAGAAGTATCAATGTATGATTTTATTTCAAAAGTGATATACAACGAGTGAAAAGAATTATGATAATATGCTAACTTAGTCTCATAAAGTTGAAAATTTCTGATAACAACAAAAATGCAACAGTTAAGTAAATGTTTGGTGGTACATACAAGATCAGTTTTGAGTTAACACTGGGTCAAGCCTTTTACAAATAGTAAAACTAATAAAATATGGTAATTTAGGTTCAGTATTTAGGTAATTAATTTGCATAAAGCCTTAATATGAGAGCTAGTCATTATCAGTTCAGCTATAGCAAGAACTTGTTACTAAAACCTGTCTGATTATCAGATAATGTGCTTAACAAGTGTGTTTAACAGAATTTAAGTTGAAAAAGTATAAGGAAGTGTTTAATATTATCTTGTACTAATTTATGTAAGTGCAATTTAGTTAATGGAATCTAGTCGATAAACAGATAGAAAATATAACACTCAATATTATTGCATTAGTATAAAAATAGGTTATTGCTCATCAAAGAACGCACTCCATGACACCAGTTCTGGAACAATGTAGGTATAGCAAAAATGACAAGTAGGTTAAGTATTTAATTTAGCTCTTTCGTGAAAATTGATACCTGCTTTAATCTTAAACATAATATAACTAATTGAGCTAGAGAGCATTAGTAGATTTGATTGCCATGTTAAATTTGGTATCTGTGATGTTTTATAAACAATAATAGTGTCTTCTGAATTAGACAATGCGAAAATAGATTGTTAGTTTAATACAGAAAAGATAATTATGATTCTGTATTTATGTTAGTATTAATATCTTATTCCAGGAAATTATTATTTTATTTTTACTTTTATGGATATTTGAGTGCAAAATTTTGCCTTACTATTGGAATTAATTGCTTCCAACAATTATAAGCCAATCCCTTATAAAAAAAACTGGTGAATTAAGGTTAAAGTTACAAATTCAAATAATAAATTTATAGGAATACTAGTAGGTACTAGTAGTGGCTGCCAACAACTTCGTTTGCAATTTTTGTAATGACTTGAAAATTTGCATAGTATCTTTAAACAATAGCCTATGTGTTGTTCTAATTAATAAGCTACAATATTGTAAAGTTGCATTAAAATCTGTTCAATAGTTTTCGTGTGAAAGAGTAATAAACATCCATCCATCATCGGTGCAAACATCCATTTATAATATTAGTAGGATTAACTATGTACCTACATGAAAATCAAGTAAATAATAATGGTATAATCAAGATGGTCAGTGTACCTATGAGTAATTGTTCCAATAATGCAGTGTTAGATGAGCTATCTATTTTTAGAATTTGGACTAAGTCTTGATGTAACTCTTAACATCAGATAAAATTCCTGCTCAGTTCACTAAGATAGCAAGCATTCTTATATTGATATTATCAAACAGTTGAAAGCTAAATATTGTTTTGGTTTTACTGAAGTGACAAAGAAGAGAAAACTATCAGGTACTTGCTTGTGAATTATTGTTCAAACTATTTGGTTCTCTGGATTTTCCTGTCTCTAAATTAGTACTTAACTAGCCTGCACTTTCGTGCGTCATTCATTAGTTTATTAATTAATACATCTACTTGCTCAGTAATATAAGAGTTGACGAATCATGAGGAACTAAAAAGCAAGTTAAGATTGTTCCATAGGTATACATAATACAAATTATATGAGTTCAAGTATTCATTGTTACATTGTCTTACCTTGACTAAAAGCTGTTAGATGATTCCTAGTCAAAAGATGAGATTGAAATAAAATTAGGTCATAATAATGTAAATGAACCTAGCAATATAGTAGGTAGGTAGCTAAAGAATTTTATTTATAAGTTTTAAGACAAGTAAAAAAAAAATAGATAAGTAAGTAGAAAAAAAATAGTGATTAGAAGAAAGAGATATGTCTCTTATAGGTTCTTAAAGTAAAGTATCTTATCATTTATTCCCAGTTCGAAATATGAAAAATAGAATCATAAAACAGCTCTTATGTTAGTAACATAGAATGGTTCATGAAAATAACATTATGCGAACGGGACGTTATGCGAAAATAACATATTAAGAAAGGATCATCCATACTTCCATACTAATATTATAAATGCGAAAGTAACTCTGTCTGTCTGTCTGTTACGCTTTCACGCCTAAACTACTGAACCGTTTTCAATGAAATTTGGTAGAGAGGTTGTCTAGACCTTGAGAAAGGACATAGGCTATATTTTGTCGCGAAAAAAGGCTTAAGGGGGTGGTAATAAGGGATGAAAGTTAGTATGGGAGATCGTCATTATTCAAAGATAAAACCATGAAACTTTATATTTAGGCACTTAATACTAAATCCATACTTCCATACTATCCATACTAATATTATAAATGCGAAAGTAACTCTGTCTGTCTGTCTGTTACTCTGTTACTCTTTTACGCCTAAACGGCTGAACGGATTTTGATGAAATTTGGTATGGTGATAGATGATAACCTAGAAATGGTCATAGGCTATAAATATTCACGCCATCGTTCTTAGGGGGTAGGCAGTAGGTAGATAACTAAATTGAGTTATTGATTTTTTGTGGTTTTTGTTGGGACTTTTGCTCTTTCACGTCTAAACGGCTGAACGGATTTTGATGAAATTTAGTAAGGTAATAGATGGTTACCTTAAAACGGATATAAGATCAAAATGATCACGTCATCGTACTTAGGGGGTAGGAAGTAGGCAGAAAACTGAATTGAGTTCGTGATTTTTAATCGTTTGTTTTAAAAGTTTACCTCATTCACGCCTTAACGTCTGAACGGATTTTTATAAGACTTGGTTAATTTAAAGATAGAATCCTAGGCACGGACACAGGCTACTTTTTACGGCGAGAAAATACCTCATTCCCGCGGAAATCTAGCGTGATCGTGTTAAGAAGCGCATGACGCCATAGCTACTGAAATGATTTTGATGTTTTTTTTTTAAACTGAGTGTTACTAAGACTTCAAGTTAGTATTTAATCACTTTTCTAACTTAGAGGGTAGGTAGGCGCCATAATTTATAGAATTTATGATAAAATTTTGATGCAACTGTCTTTATTTAACAGTTTTACTTGGATCGAAACTTAGCGACATTCCATCACACTACTTAACTTATAGGGTAGGAAGGTACCAAAATTCAGACTACTTTTTACCTCGGGAAAATATCTCATTCCCACAGGAACGTATACATAGCTATCTACAACATTAAAACTCTGTCTAGAATCACATAACGCCAAAACTATTGATCTGATTTGTATACATCGGGGGTTGGCAGGTAGGTATAGTTAGTAGTATTTTAAACCGATTTACATTATTTACTTTTTATATTTACTAAGGAAACATTCGGAGCTATCCATTATGTGCTTAGGTTGCTTTTGAACAAATTTTGATTTGAAGTTGAGGATCGGAACACGATAGAGGGACATTGTTGCAGGGGGACTTACAGCCGGGAGAAAACAAAAAAACTTATGCGGACGAAGTCGCGGGTAAAAGCTAGTGTATAATAAAATGAATAAGGCTGCAAGTGTTAAGTGGCATCTCATTTAGCACATAGTTCCAACTATTATAATAGATGATAAAAATGCAGTGGTGGCTGGGCATGTTATGCGATTTCGACTTAGCTTTACTTTTGGCTATACAGTAACATTTCGTGGGTTGTTTGAATGTTGCAGGGTTGAAATTAGGTGCAATTATAATAGGTAATCTAAATATGTAGGTAACTGTGTGTTTTTAAGGAAAAAAAAAGCAACTATATAATACCTAAAATAATAATAATAAAAGCGTGTTAAGAACAGCCAGTAGTCTGGTGATTACTGATGTAGTTGTAATGAGTCAGATAGGGTGAATATTTACAAGTTGTTAAGTTAAAATTGGTGGGAGTTGGAGTTCTTTCTTTTGTAATGTTGATACCAACTATTGTGGACGAGGCATTAGAACCAAATGTTGCATTTGACAATGATTTTCAAAACCAATTAGGAGTTATAAATAACTGTTATTCTTATTGTTGTATAAATGTTGAGGTATAGGAACATAATTCATACATATCAAGGAAAATAAGAGCTGGTCTTGTAGAAGTAGAGAATCTTTAGGCATGCTCTTAAGCAAAGAAAGATAACTTCTTAAGTTTGACATACCTATTGAAAACAATGATTTATTTACTGAGGATATTATACTATACCAATACAGTTCAAGTGACACATGGAAAGAATGTTGTATTTTTTATTGGGGATCTACTTTCTTTACGCTACTACATATCCGTAATCTCTCTTGTTGCAATAAACATACACTAGATTTAAGTTTATAACGTACCTAGCGGCGTTACATAGCCGTGTCCTATTCAGGGTCCATGCTTGGTACTGGATACCTACTTGGTGTGCTATTAAATAATTGGATTGAACAAATTAAAAAAAAAAGGTTTATGTAGGTAGCAAAATAATATACCTAATGTGCCGCATATTTCGGATGTGCTGTTGAAATTGTACGCTATGCAAGAGAAATTTATTTATTAACCTACTTTGGTTTTGTTCACAGTAGGAAGCTATTAAAGGCTATTAAGTTTAAGATAGATAGGTCTATTTATGTTGGTTAGGCTGAAGATATTGTAATAAGTTAAACGGGTGTGAAATTAGGAAACTTACATGAAAGTAGCATGAAAGGTTACATGAAAGGTTGTTCAGCATGGCGTACTTTTGTCGTGTGGAACTCACGGCAAGGTATGTTAGCTCAGGAAAAAGAGACAGAATATGTTGAGGAATTTGAGTTAGGAATGGAGATAGGAAATATATGATATAAAGTAAACCTATCATTAGTGACCAATGGAAATTCTAATACATATGCTAATTTATTCATAAAAATATAAGAAGTGATAGAGGCTGATTCTAATATATCATGAATATTCGTAAGGGTAAGAGGGGCTACAAGATTCAAGGTATTTCTTGCATGAGTAGAAGCTAGTAATTCTTTATAGAGTCTTTTGATAGTAATTACAGATGGATGAATGACATTGGATTTAATAAAACAGTATACTAGTTAAAATGTCGTCCAAACTTTGCTTTAATCCCATGACTGTTTCTAAAATTTGAATAGATATTGTTGTTAGTTCTTATGTGGCTTTGAGATCAAATAGTAATTTATTTGTGTTGTTAATGTATGAGCTAATTCTGTCCAAATTTTCAGTTATAAGATGTTCATTATAAGATTGTGGAAGATACGATCTGCAGTTGCTGTTTCAGTAAGTATATCAGACGATTCTAACTCTTGTTTTTCAAGTAATTCGATGCATTTGTCATATCTAGCTGCGTCTTTTGCGTCCGGAGTGCCAATAAGCCATTTCAGTAAGGAGCTTAGACCATCAATTAATTCTCTCTTTACACGGTTATTAGGATTTGATGTATAATGAGCTAGTTTGCTAATTCTGGTTTCGATTCGATTCATGTTCATGCTAATAAAAGAGGTCGTTGTTTTTACACTAGGAAGATTCTGATTATTTGCAAAAAGGGTATTATAATTATTTACGAGTCGTTTTAAAGAATCGCGTTCTAGGAAAAGGGGTTCTCAGTTTCGATAGACAACAAGTTTCCAAGTTGATCCGGATATACTAAGTTGGCCCTCATCTTGATAGTAAAGACCAGATTTGGAAGAAAGAGGTTGGACTATGGTATCTCCTACAACAAAAGTTGTGGAGTACGTGAAATGAAGAAAAGTACTAATATTAGGTTTCTATATTGGTATTAGATATATGCTTACGAATATATTTTTAATGTAAATGTATAATTTGTAAATAATTGTGTAAAATAATAGCTTAACTAACGAGCAAATTATAAAACTAATATAGGGATTATTCATAAGGTTATAAAAGTTATTTACAGGATTATTATTAGGGGTTGGATGAGCCATGACTACACGAGACATCCTGAAAAGTAATTAGTTTATGTTAGAAGGTCCAGCTATAGCATCTGAGTCTTGAAGTATTGGTCTTAGACGATTGGCATGCACTAATTGGTTTCGACCAGATTTACGAATTATGTAATTTTCATTGAACCCAAATTTGACGATGACGTAGGGATTTTTCCATTTACTATCCAGGTTATTGGGATTTTGAACTTTTAGCATGACTTTGTCTCCTAATTTAAATTTCGCTATATTTCTAATTGAACTATCGTCACGTTACATAGCCTTTTCTTTTATTAATTCAACATTTCGTCGGGCTATGTTACGTGCTATTTTTAGTCTTTCGTTTAAGTCATTGGTCGTATAGTCATTATTTTCTTTCATGGAGTAGAGAGATCAGGGTTTGTAACCAAACAATAACTCATGTGGTGTATAACCAGTCGATTGGTTAACGGATGTATTATGACAGATAATTGCAAGAGGAACTATCTGATCCCAGTTTGAATTATTTCGCTTATGGTACATTCGAATGTGATCCCGGAGGGTAGCATGGAATCTTTCAAGGGAACCGTTTGTTTGAGGATGGTAAGCTGTAGGTACTAACTGTGAGATTTAAATCAAGTAATTTCATTAATTGCTTCATTACACTTTTTACAAATTCAGTACCTTGATCGGAATGAATTCTTTTGGGAACACCATAATGCTGACAGAAAGTAAGGAGTGATTTAGCTATTGTGGTCGCCTTTTTATCGGGGATTGGATAAGCTTGGACAAATCGAGTTAAATCATCTTGTAGTGTAAGAATGTATTTGTTGAAATCGCCTGTTATATCTGAATATGAAACTAGGTCAATTGTGACGCGTTCGAAAGGTTCCGTGGAGGACGATGTGATAACCATTTTTGTAAGTTTTTCTTTGAATTTTATTGCGTTGGAAAATTTGGCAATTGTCAATATAGTTCTAAATGTCATTAGTCATACCTTTCCAAAAAAAGTCATCATGGATTTTGCGGGTGGTTTCTACGATACCTCGATGTCCTGGTAATGGTTTATCATGGTATGATTTGAGAATTTCGGGTATTTGGTCAGGACTAGGACGAGTGACTTTATTTTTACAAATTGTAATTTCACAGTCATAATAGTCGGCTAGGTATGCATGAATGAATGAATGAATGAATGAATGAATGAGTTTATTTGCATTGCATATGGTACAGTACAGAACATAGTAAGAATAGTAATATCACAATATAAGATTCACCTACGCAGCCGTTTTAACATCGGCATGCAAATTAAAAGTTTAAAAAAGAAATCCAAATTTAGTCAACATGCATATTAAGTAATTTCTGTATACATAATTAGTTCTCATTTAAATACTCGTTAAATAATACTTTAAGAAACAATATTTTATTACATTTGATAGGTGGGCTCAATAAAATTAAATATAACTAAAATAAATTTTGTAAAAGTGAAGCTGAACACAATACATTAGAAACATACATGATATTTGCATTATTAGGTACATAGATTAGAATTTAAATTTTAAGAATTCCTCTTGGCTATAGAAACAGTTGGCATGCAAAATGTTGAACAGAATATGTAATTGCAGTAATATGTAATTGTTCATTTCCCCTGAGTTTACACGTATCGTCCTTTTTGAGATCAGGAATATGGAGAGTCTTAAGTTTGTTATTTTGAAGGCAAGATAATAATAAGCATATTATAATAAGCAAGATTTAAAATAACTCTCAGAGTCCCAAGGGTCAAAGTACTTGGGTCTCGAGCAGGCAAAGTATGTTTTGATTCGGGTTAGAAATTAATTATTATTAAATCTACATCGTAAATATGTTGCGTACGCGTTGCGTACGCGTTGCGTACGCGTTGCGTACGCGTTGCGTACGCGTTGCGTATGCGTTGCGTATGCGTAGACGCATGCGTACCTAGACGTACACGTCAACGTGACGCGTAGCCCGGTGTCACATCGGGTTACACAGTAGGGTGTCCCGTCAATGTATGGGAAAAATTTTTTTTAGACTTACAGCTACGCAAGAGGTATCGAAAGTTGCGTATTAATGCATAGATTACGAATACAAAACAAATCAATTAAATATCTATCTTTTTGAGGCCTCTACCGGCCCGAGAAGTTTTAGAAATTTGCCATTTTGAGAGGTATTGAACAAAATCCATAAATCATACAAACACAATAATTTTAAGGTTTTTGTTCAGTTTATCCATACAAAATGACACATTTTAAAGTTTTAATCAGTTTAAATACCTATAAATGACTTTTTAACTTTAATTACGAGACTGGTATTTTGTGTCCAAAAACTAGGCATTTCCGCGCGACACTTTAATCTTCCCATCCTGAGCTGTAGCATCTGTGACAATCTCAGAAGCATTCTTCACTAGCTTTTCACAACTTTCCATAGATTCTGTACGACAGAGAAAATCAGCAATATCGAGGCTGTGTCCTTTAGCCTTCAGTCTCAGTTCATCGCCGGGCATTTTTCGCAAAATCAGTGGGGCAAGACTCTCACATTCTGCCAAAATATCAAGTCAATATGATCTTGCTCATTAAAGTAAAGCTTTGGGACTTTAAAAACCCCGCGAATATTGCTCTTTTCTGCTTTCCTGGCCTTTAATATTTTGTGAACAGCAAGCTCTCGAATATGCTCTCTGTCGTCGAATAACATGGTAATGTAATGAATAAGTTTTCTGGGTGAGCAAAAGTGTTTCACTCAATCACTGACTTACCAATAGATCTTAGTTGTTATATATCATATTTAGTAAATAATATCAACGTAATAACGTCCTTTATATAATTTATAACAGGTAATTGGCGATCGTCAAGTTCTCTATATAACCCCAAAAACACATGTAGTTTCACTTCGTCTTGAACTCATTTTTGTATGTAAATACCTATTAAAACCACGTATTTTATTACAAAGAAGTACAGAGCCGCTGCTCATAGGAACAAAATCGCAATAGAAATGAGCCCAACTCTCTTGTCATAGAAGTAGCACATATTTGAAAATCAAGTCAAGGCATGAATTTTATAGGAATTTTGTAAGTTTGACCCAAACCAATTCTTCGCTGTTATTAACTTATCAGAGCTTCTAAATTATATCAGAAGGTATTTTTAACGATAAAATAACAAAAAAGAACGGGATTGATGAGTAGAACATAGATTAGGCGATATTGACTAGAAGGTTGTTTTTTCGAATTTTCACAAAATAAAAATGCCAGTAGAGCCCTGAGGATCTTTTTAAATATTTTTTAAATTATTTTTACCGTAATTTATGTCTAATTACGCAACTTTTGAGGGGTCTTGTGTATCGAAAATCGAAAAAAAAGATTTTCGGGATACCCTATTACACAGTGACTACGCGCGTCGCTATGCCGTGCTTACGTCTACGTTACGTATACGCATCCGGTGTGTTTCAACCTTTATAATAAGAGTTCCTATGACATCTACTATTCATTTTTTTATTTAATTCCTTTAGTCAAAGTATATTACTGTTTTTTTTTAATTTTATGTTACCACCTCATTCTTTATAGAATTGCTTCGAATGACATTTCTTACCGACAAATTCCGATTTGTTACTGCCCGCCCGTAACCGCTCATTCAGTCGTTTTTTACTGCTCAATTAGATTTTCACCTATCATTTCGTTATTTTTTATTACTCATTTTTGGTTACTTTACTGCTTAGTTTTAACTGCTGAAATAGTTATTAAACGCGCCATTGATAATTCACTTACCAAAACTGCTATTTTAACTGCTTCTTTAAATCAGTGCCTATTTTCAATGAGTCCGCGCCGCCCTTAGTTTTCAAAATTAAACTGGATGTCACTATAAGGTTTTGTAAATTGGTTTAACTGTAACAGTTTTACTGAAATAACCTAGATGGCGCTGATAAATGATTACAATATTTAGGTACTGCGTCGACAAACTAATTTTTAAGATTTTTGTAATCGCCATTTGAACGCTACATTTTTTCTTCGTTCCGTTTACAAAGTCGCAAGTCACGCAATTAGATTTTTAATTTTGTTTTTTGTATGTTACTCAGTATTCTGAAATTAACAAGTGTAAAATAATGTCTAAATTAGACATTAAACAATTGAAAGCCGATCGTGGCTATATTAAATCTTAATATCTTCCCCTGGACCACCGTTTCGTGCGCACGTATATCTAAACCACGCAACTATTAAGAAAAAAATTAAAACAAATTTTTGGTAAATTAATTCACTTAAAATAATAGGAGTGCATAAGTTGTGAAGAGTTAACTGTGTTTTTGCTCTCGGTACCGGAGGTTGCCTGGACAACCAATCAACGCACACTCGGAGTAAGCCATTTCAAATCATTAACTAGCCACACCTCATAGCTAGCCTTGCTACCTATCGACTCACGCGCAGGAGGTGGTCCCATTCTAAGCCACGCCCACCAGCACCTGTTTGGTAACATCTATACACAGGCTCCACCCACAAGTACACTTTTGCTTTGTTAACCTAAGAACCAATTAGCTAATTTGACCACACCACCATCGCTTGCGCATTCTTAAGGTACTCCTGAACGGGCCATGTTTTCGTGCAATATGTGGCTGCAACACAGTGGCCGGATACATTGCCAGCAATACCAGTGTGGGATCTTGTGTGGACTGTAGAATGAAAACTGCTGATTCTTAATGACCTTGGTTTATTGTAGTGAAAACATAGTTTACAGGATTCAGGATATCTCACAAAACACGATAGGTTTAAACTCACAAGGCGCGTACGTTGCTTAGCTAAGATGACAATGGCGGAAGTGAACGAAAGATGAGAGAGCTACAAGCAAACGACAAATTTGACACATAGTGTTGGGCATAATCCCAACATGCTGCCACCCACAAGAGTAAATTTTACAGTATTCTTACTAAATGCAAATAATTAAGCAACATAATAGGTAACGTTACTGAATACAAACCAAACAAAAAATTGACATTGGTGGCTAGCTACTACCTACTTGAACTGATTACATATTTTACCGCAATTTTAAAAATACCTAGTCATATTTATGATAACTTAGAATATTTTACCGCAATTTTTAAAATACCTAGTCATATGTATGATAACTTAGAATATTACGGATACAGTATAAATTACAGCGACTTTCAATAAACTAAATGAAAGAGAACTAAACATTTATTCAATAGG
This sequence comes from Anarsia innoxiella, assembly GCA_947563765.1. Taxonomy (NCBI): domain Eukaryota; kingdom Metazoa; phylum Arthropoda; class Insecta; order Lepidoptera; family Gelechiidae; genus Anarsia; species Anarsia innoxiella. The sequence goes on along the minus strand of OX387391.1, from coordinate 12,269,000 downwards.
TAATACAGATACTTTTACGACAGATCTTATGTGTTTTTTACCATTTGCAGTTACTACTTCCACTGCACGTACCAAGCCATCATGACCTGGAAATATATTGACAACTCTGGCCATTGGCCATGACATGGGGGGAACATTATCTTCCCTTAAAATTACAAGAGTGCCTATTTTAACATTAGGCGAGGAACTCAACCACTTAGGTCTATTCTGCAATACATTGAGATAATGCTTGTACCACACTTTCCAAAAGGTCTGCTTTAGCTGAGTGCATAATTGCCAATATTTTAATTTATTTTGAGGTATGTTACAGACATTATTCTCAGGATACATAGTTAACGAATTTCCTATCAAAAAATGACCAGGGGTTAGGTAACTAAAATCATTAACATCAGAGGTTAAAGGAATTAGAGGTCTAGAATTTAGTACATATTCAATTTCCGTTAATACAGTGTTATATTGCTCATAAGTGAGTGTATGACCTTGCAAAACACGTTTTAAATGGTATTTTGTGCTCTTGACTGCTGCCTCCCACAGACCACCAAATGTAGGCGAGTAACTAGGGATGAAATGAAATTCTATGCCCTTTTGAGCTGTAAAATCGTGCACCTTCTTTTGGTGATCTGTAAATGACTGCAAGTCATAGAGCTCAGTCAGCTGATTCCTTGCCCCCTTGAAGGTGCTTGCATTATCGGAGTAGATTTCTCTGGGCAGCCCTCTCCTTGAGATAAAGCGACGTAAGCACGCGAGATAGGTTGCAGTTGTGAGATCTGAAGCTAGTTCTAGGTGTATCGCCTTAGTGGCAAAACACACAAAAACACAAATGTAACCTTTGCCAATTACGGATCGTCTCACGCGCGATAACTTTATGTTGATCGGCCCAGCGAAATCTACACCAACCATTTCAAATGGACGGCTCATTGCAGTCACCCTTCCAGCAGGCAAGGAACCCATCAGCTGTTCAGAGGCGGTAGCTTTTTGTCTGAAACAAGTAATACATTTATGAGTAAGTTTCTTAACATATTGTACTTACTTATGTTAAGAACTTACACCGTACTTGCTTGATTACACACATAGCCCGTGAAATTGAACGCATACGTGGCGAACAGAGTGAAAGCCATATCTAACCTAACAGCTGATTGTCATTGGCTTTATGTCAACGCCAAGGACAACCCCGCAGATTATATCAGCAGAGGAGTCAGTCCAAGGGATTTTAATGGCTGCAATATGTAGTGACATGGCCCTGAGTTTTTACACAGCTGCGTATACAAATTCGATCTTACTGTCAACTTACCTGTAGACATACCTGGGGCAAAGTCCGGCGCAGCATTCTCCAGCAATGCAGTGTCTTCTGCGTCGCAAACTAATGATATTTTCGAGAGGGTGTGTCAATATTCTAGCATCCATTATATGATGCGTGTTTTGGCTTATATTTTAAGATTTATTAACAACCTCAAAGGTGATAAGGTGTCATACAAATATCTCTCAAGTGCTGAGCTAAATTGTGCGTTAATGATGCTTATAAAAAATGAACAAAATATATTTTTTTAAGACGAAATTGCTTGTCTAAATAATAATAAGTGTGTAAAGGGTTCTTTACAATCTTTGTGTCCTTTTATAGACAACTTGGGCATCTTGCGTGTGGGTAGCAGATTGCATCATGCTGATATTCCTTTTGCACGCAAATATCCATACTTCCATACTAGTCCATACTATTTCCATACTTTTCCATACTAATATTATAAATGCGAAAGTAACTCTGTCTGTCTGTCTGTTACGCTTTCGCGCCTAAACTACTGAACCGATTTTAATAAAATTTGGTAGAGAGGTTGTCTAGACCTTGAGAAAGGACATAGGCTATATTTTGTCGCGAAAAAAGGCTTAAGGGGGTGGTAATAAATGGGGATGAAAGTTAGTATGGGAGATCGTCATTATTCGAAGATAAAACCATGAAACTTTATATTTAGGCATTTAGTACTAAATAAATAAATATTTGTTCTAGCTTTTTTGGAATATCTACCTGTATAGACGCGAAATAAGGGATGAAAGTTCGTATGGAAGTCCTATCAAAGTTACGCTTCCACACCTCCTCTGGAACTTATATTTATAAAATCTGTTACAGAGTTCGACTAAAGCCTAGGAAAGGTCGCAGGCTATGTTTTATTTTTTTATTTTGAGAAAAAAACGGCTTAAGGGGGTGGTAATAAGGGATGAAAGTTAGTACGGGAGATCGTCATTATTCAAAGATAAAACCATGAAACTTTATATTTAGGCACTTAATACTAAATCCATACTTATTATTTTTATTAATTATTAATAATATTATAAATGCGAAAGTAACTCTGTCTGTCTGTCTGTCTGTTACTCTTTCACGCCTAAACGGCTGAACGGATTTTTATGGAATTTGGTATGGTGATAGATGATAACCTAGAAATGGTCATAGGCTATAAATAATCACGCCATCATTCTTAGGGGGTAGGCAGTAGGCAGATAACTAAATTGAGTTAGTGATTTTTAGTCGTTTTTGTTGGGACTTTTGCTCTTTCACGTCTAAACGGCTGAACGGATTTTGATGAAATTTAGTAAGGTAGTAGATGGTTACCTAAAAACGGATATAAGATCAAAATGATCACGTCATCGTACTTAGAGGGTAGGAAGTAGGCAGAAAACTGAATTGAGTTAGTGATTTTTTTATGGTTTTTGCTGGGAGTTTTGCTCTATCATGCCTAAACGGCTGAACGGATTTTGATGAAATTTAGTAAGGTAATAGATGGTTACCTAAAAACGGATATAAGATCAAAATGATCACGTCATCGTACTTAGGGGGTAGGAAGTAGGCAGAAAACTGAATTGAGTTAGTGATTTTTAATCGTTTGTTTTAAAAGTTTACCTCATTCACGCCTTAACGCCTGAACGGATTTTTATAAGACTTGGTTAATTTAAAGATAGGATCCTAGGCACGGACACAGGCTACTTTTTACGGCGGGAAAATACCTCATTCCCGCGGAAATCTAGCGTGATCGTTTCAAGCAAGAAGCGCATGACGCCATAGCTACTGAAATGATATTGATGTTTTTTTTTTGAACTGAGTGTTACTAAGACTTCAAGTTAGTATTTGATCACTTTTCTAACTTAGAGGGTAGGTAGGCGCCATAATTTAAGGAATTTATGATAAAATTTTGATGCAACTGTCTTTATTTAACAGTTTTACTTGGATCGAAACTTAGCGACATTCCATCACACTACTTAACTTATAGGGTAGGAAGGTACCAAAATTCAGACTACTTTTTACTTCGGGAAAATATCTCATTCCCACAGGAACCTATACATAGCTACCTATCTACAACATCAAAAACTCTGTCTAGAATCACATTACGCCAAAACTATTGATCTGATTTGTATACGATTTTTTATTTAACTGACTGTTACATTACATACAGATAAAATCTAATTACCTACACCACAGAATTAATATAGTACTACATAACTAGCTACGCTTTAAACTAGAGGAGGTAATTAGATGGACATTTATACGAACTTTAAGCCCAGGAATCAATCATAGTGATAAGTTAATACTCATTTTAGACAAAGAAACGGATAGGTAATCAGTTCATCACCGAAATTATAACACCTAAACTTAGTTTGTTACTATTCAACGAGGGAAAATCCATACTAATAAAAAGTAACTCTGTCTGTCTGTCTGTCTGTCTCGCTTTCACGCTAAAACGGCTGAACCGATTAAAACGAAATTTGGCACACAGATAGGCTATAGCCTGAGAAAGGACATAGGCTACTTTTGATTTCAATAGCGCAGGTTAAGCAAACGCGACGCGAGCGCCGCACAAGATAATATGTAGTATGTAGTATGTATTTATGTAATATGTATTTATGTATATGTAATATATGTAATATGTATTTATGTATGTAATTATGTAGTATGTATTGGTGCCACGCGCGACGCGCCGCGCGAGGAGGCGGGGCTTAGCATGCGACTCTTTACTCTTTTTGTCTTATTTAAGCTGAATTTATTAATAAATAGATAATAAACAAAACTCAGTATTCCACGCGGACGAAGTCGCGGGCACAGCTAGTAATAATAATAATTCTTAATTTCGGATTAATCCATATTCTGGTTAGTACTTACAAAGTCTCTTAAATAAATAACTAGGGTAAGTAAAACAATAATACCTAATCTTAATATCTAAAATATCACCAAAGCGTCACTGTACCCGCCGCTAATGCCTGCTTAATATCTTTAAAAGATTCTTCTTGAGAAGCTTCCCATACCCAAGGGCTATCCTTTTTAAGTAACACGGTTAATGGACGCGCTCTTAAAGCAAACCCTTGTATAAATCGCCGGAAGTAGCTGGCGAGGCCCAAAAATTGTCGTAGGTGATATACTGATGTAGGACGCGGAAATTTTTCTATGCTCGCTAACTTCTTAGGAGATGGTATCTCACCCTCTGTAATATCGAATCCAAGGTATTCAATTTGAGTTTTTATAAAGGCGCATTTTTCCCTACGTAGTGTAAGACCGGCTTCCGATACAAGTTTTAGAATACACTCTAACCTCTCTAAACCTTCATCTATTGAACTGGCAAAACAAATAATGTCGTCTAAATACGCTCCTGCAAACTTATATTTCAAGTCACCCAGTAACTGATTTATTGCCCGTTGGAAAGCTGTAGCATTAGCAAGCCCGAAAGGCATTCGTATACACTGATACTGTCCAAAAGGCGTAACAAGTGCAGTGTACTTGCGACTGTCTGGGTGAATCCATATCTGATGATAGCCCGAACATAAGTCTAACGTACTAAAATATTTTTGCCCCTTTAACCGATCTACTCGGTACTGTATTAAAGGCAGTGGGTATCTATCCTTTTGTGTAAGGCTATTTAGATGGCGGTAGTCGACACACAAGCGCTTTTTGCCATTTGCCTTTGACTTCTTTTTGTTCCGATAAAGATAGGCAATATGGCCGATAATAGAATGGCGTGAAACTCGTTAACTCAATAGACATTTCTATTTAAGAAGCACCTATCCTACCCTAATCTCCTGCAAAACAATCCTGGTATTCGTTCAACAGTGCCTCAAGTTTTTCTTTGTCGCCCCCGGTTAAATCGGTGTTAAGATTATCCGCGGGAAATGAAATATTAGCACGAGCTATACATTTGTTGGCATATAATGTAATAGGAGCACGAGTATAGCTTAATTTTTTGATGTCGCCGCAATAATTTTTTAACCTCACTAGGCCAGGTATAACATCTAACTCTTTGCTTGGTTCACGATGATCGGAATGTTTTACAAATATCGTATCTGCAGGACTATCATTCGTATCCTGAGGAACTACAACCGGAACATTATTTACCTCATGATGAAGAATCGTATCAACGACAACAGTCAATTTTAACACTTTATTATTGTTTTCCGTTACTGCGGGTAGTTCATCAAAGTTATTTACAGTATTATTGTTACTGCTTAAGATTGCGTCACGGCTAGTGTTCTCAATATTTAGTTCATTGAAATTTTTGGTCACTACTATGCCGGGCAATTCTGTAAAAGGTCTACCAATAATCATGTCTGTATCCTGCAACCCATCCTCAACAACTAAAATAGGTACAGTAGCTGACGCTTTATCTAACGCAACGTGAGCAGTCAGTTCACCTATCGGCTTGATCACACTACCCCCATAAGCGCGAATGCATTTAGATGAGCCGATTTTATATTGCAGTCCTGCCTTAGCTACTGCACTTACTGTCACAGTATTACATTTGCTACCAAAATCGATGTAAGCGGTAAGTGTAATGTTATTTATGGTCGCATTTTTATGATATTTTCTGTCGTTTACGTCTACATCTGGTAACTTAAATAATTTGGGCGCAGGCGGCTTATTATTAGTCTTTCTTTAAACGGTAACAATTTTCAGTAACATGACCCCACTTGCTACAGTGACCGCATTGTTTACTCTCTGTGCAGTCCGATATCACATGACCATACTTTGAACAACGTTCACATCGCTTAATTTCACTATTGGTACATTGAGATGCAAAATGGCCTTTACTATTGCAATTATAACAAGTGACGTCATCTCTCTGAATAGGTCTTTCTTGGTTGACCTTGGCCCTACTAGAATCTGTGCTACTGTTAGTCGTACTCTTATTTTTAACACTAGAACCGGTATCAAAACCAGCGTCAATAAGATACTCCAATAAGCCCTTTGTATCACGACAAGCTGCTCCACGAGCACCAGATTTTAATTAAGGATCGTCTAAAGTGAAGATAATCACATCAGCTATGATCCGGCTGAGTGATCACACTTTTGACCTAACGATAACTTTTTGTAGTAGAAGTCTAAAATATTTTCATTGGTGTCGCGCTTAACAGTTACAAAATCATGTAACTTCGAAGCTATACCATGTCCTTTTGGAAAACTTGCCGACAATTTATTTTTCCACTGATCCCAAGTAAAATCAATTTCCAAATGAGAATCAAACCAAAGACGAGCATTACCTAATAGCTTCGAAGTCATTTGATAAATAAGAAAACGATCATCTCAATTATAAATCTTAGCGAGTGATTGATTCTAAGCGTTTCAATTTTGGGTAGACATTAAATCTGTATTTCCAGTAAACACGGGAACATTATCAGCACCGGGTAATAGTTTGTGAATATGACCTTTATTTGTAGCAAATACTACTGATACCGCTTCACTTGTCGATGTCGACGGCCTCGGTCCTTCTTCAAGCGGTTCTTTTGTAGCAGGCGGCGCCAGCGACGCTGCACGGTCCGTTACCGGCGTACGAGGACACGACTCGCTAGCAAAAGCGCCGTCGGTCAAGGACATCTCGTCTGCACGAACTGTAGGCACTTCCGTAGGCAAATGCACTGAAACTTCAGATATATTAGTCACCTGCGGAGTTGAAATATGAGGTTGATTCGATGTCGTATCTGAAGAATGTGCTGATGAATTGTCAAATTTTTCCAACAGTCGCTCCAATTTATCGATTCTCGACTCTTAATTGATCGCTTTTATTGGTTTTTTGCCGCTTTGACAGACGCTCGCGGGATTTATCCTCTCGACGTGCGAGAACGTGAACGACGCCCCATTTTGCCAATAAAATTGTGGGACTGGGTTTAACCTTGTAGGTTAGCATACAATTCGCTCTATCCCGCTTCTGAACTATAAAAGGTGTTCAGAAACTGCAAAGTTCAGACCAGCAAATTACAAATTAATCAATTTATTATTTTTTATCAGTACACTGAACAATTCACACCACCACAACAGCTCTTCCCTTTGTCGAACGCCCGTTCCGTCGCTCTATTCATGTTGTTCCAACTTCATGTTGCACCAAAGCGACCTCTACTGTCTTGTATTCTTATTAATTCCTACAGCGACATGTAGATGGCGTTAGTTGTCCCGTATTCCACTTTACAATATATAAAATTCCACTACGATTTTATTGTACTACTACAACGCTATGGTCGATGACCGACGATGCTTGACGCTCTTTGGACTCGGAGAATGTCGAGTAAGTTGGAAAATAGATTGTTAGTGGTAAATCTTATAATACAAGCTTGGGAACTCATCTCGGTTGAAAGAAACAACTCCGGATTGTGTGAGCTTGCTTTATTGATAACCGTGGCTTGTGTTATTTGATGCAGTCGCAGTTCGTTACGGCCGTCTCGGTTAGAACTAGTTGCGGCTGATAATGGACTTGTGAAATGCACCAAACCAGTGTGAAAGCGATTGGAGGGTCGTGAATGATGGTTTTCGCGGAACTAGATTCCAACGATAATTCTTTTGCTTCCCACAAAAACTTTTGCACTATATGTGTGGCTGAGGAAAGATTCTAGTTGGAATGAGTTAGAAGCTTCCTTTCATCGATGAAAGTCCTTGGACTGGAGAAAGGTGGAAGTCTCCGAGTCATTACGTCAGAGTCTACCATAGTCTACTATAGTGGAGTCCTAGTTGAAGGCGCGTTGATCAAGAAAATCTAAAATCACTTTGACTAATGTTAGGTCGCGTTTCCAATAAAAAATAAGAAATCTCACCAATAGAGAAATGTTTATGGAGCGGAACTAACCTGATGATATTGGAGCAGAGCCAAGGCTGGCTATACCGCAGGACAGAATGAAAACGTTAAAAATCCTAATGTATGGAACGCGATTGGACAGAGTCACTGTGTGAAGATGACTTGAACAAGTTGCGTTTAATTATATTTACAACGATGAGGGCTTCGGCTCTGGGTTTGGTTGGAGCAATTCACTCTTATGAACCCGCATTTTGATTGGCTTATGCTGGTCACTCGAACGCAATACGAATCTTGGTTAGTGAAACCATGATTCCTCATGTGACCAAATGATTGGATTGCATCCTTTCTTTTGGTACCATTCGTTGAGGTTCATCTCACACAACCGATTGACTTTGTCGATCATTCGAACGCACTACAGAGTCCTCGTGGCTCTCTGATTGGATTAGCCAATCACTCGAACGCACTACAGAGCACTTGTGGCTCTCTTAGCTCCGTTTGAGTGGGTTCCGATGATTCCGTTCCCCTCAACATACACAATTTTCCACAGCAGCTGGCGGTATCGTTCGTTTATCGAACTTTTGTTCTTCTCATCGGTTTTGGACGTGTCGAAACGTAAAAAATCACCAGACCTAGGTCTTCGACCTCTGTCTGACGGCTTCGGTTGTTACCTCAAACAGGAATGGTATGGCACTAGTCCCGCAACGGTTCAGCGGTTTATGCTGGCAAACCTCTCTGTTGGGGGAGGGCTGTTGATGCAGCGGTGCGTTGTGTTGAGCTCTTCGTGAAAGGCGATGGTTGGGGCCTTCCACACACTTTACGTTTTTAACGCGTACCGATTCTTTATCGATACTGATAACGCGCTATCAGTTTTAAAATGACAAATGGGATAGTATCACTAGTTGTTTTTCTTTAAGCGACTAAAATATTTTGGTAATTTTTTTTGCTCTATTGATATTACATTTTTAGGACGTTGTTTCGCAAAATGGTCTACAAGTGGAGTTCTAATTATGGACTAGTGGTCCATATTGCAAGCCTGTGGTCCATTTTATAAACCATTAGTATTATTGACACTCGTTAAAAGCTACACTCATACGCTTTTGTGGACAATCAAAGCCATAAGTTGAAGTGACTAATTAAAAAATTGGTAGAAAATCGACTCTTCCTACTCGATTAGAGACCGCATTGTCTGATCATATTCTGCAGATGGAATCATTAGGATTTGGGCTAACAAGACATGTTATAAGGGCCTTTCAATTAGCAGAAAAAATAAAATAGCACACGCATTTTCCAAGAAAACAATCAGCTGGCAAAACATAGCTGCGTTTGTTTCTGCAAAGACATTCGGAACTTTCATTTCAACGGCCCACGGGCACGTCTTTTGCTAGAATGAAGGGGTTCAATAAAGAAAGCGTTGATGAGTTTTTCAAACAATTGAAAGACGTAATGGACAAAAACAGGTATGCTCCAAACAATATTTACAACGTTGATGAGACTGGCATAACAGTTGTGCCATCGAAAATAATAGAAATAGCACTTCTTCACCAGGGGAGAAGCACCAGCAGGGAGAAGACAAATAGCAGCCATAACTTGTGTTCGACGATAGGTTCGACGGTCACGTGTGTAATGTGCATGAGTGCCGCAAGTTCATTTATTCCTCCATTGATAATTTTCCCGCGCAAACGTGATCATCCTAATTTGATGAAATGAGCTCGACTTGGTGCTATTCGACGATTTTTTTTTTTATTCCTATGACTGTTAGTCTGCCCAAACAATCTAACCTAATCGCCCAAACAAACAGACGATTTTATTCCAATGACTGTTAGTCCGCCCAAACAATCGTTTAACGACGTAATTGCTAGCTCATCGACTACAACTACTTATTTGTCTCCCAAACAATTATTTCCGGTCCCGCAATTGAAGAAAAAAGCAAGCAACAGAGAAAAAAGAAGTACTAAATCCAAACAAAAAAACAATATATATTTATATAAATTATAATATTTATGTATTTGTATTTATAGAATATATATGTGTAGGTTTATACTTATATTTATTGTTTATTGTAGTGACTATCCTGCCTTCATGCTTCTCTTTTTTTTCTGTCTCTATGTAGGATTTAATGATTTTACAGAAAAAAAAGAGAAGTTATACAAAAGGTACAGCATATTCCTAAAAGATATATAAAAGATATATATATATGTACTAACTAGCTTTTACCCGCGACTTCGTCCGCATAAGTTTTTTTGTTTTCTCCCGGCTGTAAGTCCCCCTGCAACAATGTCCCACTATCGTGTTCCGGTCCTCAACTTCACATCAAAATTTGTTCAAAAGCAACCTAAGCATATAATGGATAGCTCCGAGTGTTTCCTTAGTAAATATAAAAAGTAAATAATGTAAATCGGTTAAGTAGTGTGATGGAATGTCGCTAAGTTTCGATCCAAGTAAAACTGTTAAATAAAGACAGTTGCATCAAAATTTTATCATAAATTCCCTAAATTATGGCGTCTACCTACCCTCTAAGTTAGAAAAGTGATCAAATACTAACTTGAAGTCTTAGTAACACTCAGTTTAAAAAAAAACATCAAAATCATTTCATTAGCCATGGCGTCATGCGCTTCTTGACACGATCACGCTAGATTTCCGTGAAAATGAGGTATTTTCCCGCCGTAAAAAGTAGCCTGTGTCCGTGCCTAGGATCCTATCTTTAAATTAACCAAGTCTTATAAAAATCCGTTCAGGCGTTAAGGCGTGAATGAGGTAAACTTTTAAAACAAACGATTAAAAATCACTAACTCAATTCAGTTTTCTGCCTACTTCCTACCCCCTAAGTACGATGACGTGATCATTTTGATCTTATATCCGTTTTTAGGTAACCATCTATTACCTTACTAAATTTCATCAAAATCCGTTCAGCCGTTTAGGCATGATAGAGCAAAACTCCCAGCAAAAACCATAAAAAAATCACTAACTCAATTCAGTTTTCTGCCTACTTCCTACCCTCTAAGTACGATGACGTGATCATTTTGATCTTATATCCGTTTTTAGGTAACCATCTACTACCTTACTAAATTTCATCAAAATCCGTTCAGCCGTTTAGACGTGAAAGAGCAAAAGTCCCAACAAAAACGACTAAAAATCACTAACTCAATTTAGTTATCTGCCTACTGCCTACCCCCTAAGAATGATGGCGTGATTATTTATAGCCTATGACCATTTCTAGGTTATCATCTATCACCATACCAAATTCCATAAAAATCCGTTCAGCCGTTTAGGCGTGAAAGAGTAACAGACAGACAGACAGACAGAGTTACTTTCGCATTTATAATATTATTAATAATTAATAAAAATAATAAGTATGGATTTAGTATTAAGTGCCTAAATATAAAGTTTCATGGTTTTATCTTTGAATAATGACGATCTCCCATACTAACTTTCATCCCTTATTACCACCCCCTTAAGCCGTTTTTTTTTCTCAAAATAAAAAAAATAAAACATAGCCTGCGACCTTTCCTAGGCTTTAGTCGAACTCTGTAACAGATTTTATGAAAATAAGTTCCGGAGTTAGGTGTGGAAGCGTAACTTTGATAGGACTTCCATACGAACTTTCATCTCTTATTTCACGTCTATACAGGTAGATATTTCCAAAAAGCTAGAACAAATATTTATTTATTTAGTACTAAGTGCCTAAATATTAAGTTTCATGGTTTTATCTTCGAATAATGACGATCTCCCATACTAACTTTCATCCCCATTTATTACCACCCACCCCTTTAAGCCTTTTTTCGCAACAAAATATAGCCTATGTCCTTTCTCAAGGTCTAGACAACCTCTCTACCAAATTTCATTGAAATCGGTGTAGTAGTTTAGGCGTGAAAGCGTAACAGACAGACAGAGTTACTTTCGCATTTATAATATTAGTATGGATGTATGTGCGTATCTTATAATAAACTGTTAAATCCACGTTAGTAACATCATCTACCTATAAATCTGAACTAGAATTGTCTATTAAGGAAAATGAGGAAGCTGAAGCATTGAAAAGGAACAAGAATTTGACGAAGGAGTTAGAAAAACCATAGAAAATTGTTGAGAGCAAGAAAAACGAAATAAAACTAAAACCAAAGAGGCGTAACGAAAAAGGATTAAAAGACAAGACAGAAAAAGAGCAGAAAACAAAAAAAAAACGGAAGTTGGAATCCAACAAAAAACTGACAATTAAATCCCAGAAGAAAAATGCAAAGTTCTGATTCAAGTTCAAAAGATTGTGAAGCCGTCCCCCCAACATTAGTTGACGATGACACTGATGAAAGTCCCGACAGAAGCCAGAGTCACAACGCAAAATGCTTTTATTGCGAAGAGCTTTTTTCCGAAGATACTCGAGGAGAACTTTGGATAAAATGCTCTTCGTGTCTGCGCTGGGTACACGAAAAGTGTGCTGGATTTGACGGCGTTCACTATGTGTGTGAATTTTGTGGTGGTGGTGATTAATTTTTTTCAAATTATTTTCTCACAAATACGTACTGATCTAAATGGAAGTTTTAGAGTCACTTTTGTATATTTATGTATTATATTTTGCTATCGCTTACTTATAGTTCCTATAATTTGTGAACATGATGTGATGTAATTGCAAAAAATGTTGCTATGGTCCAATTTAAAGCACTGTAGTCCATATTAAAAACCTAGTGGTTCATATAGTGCTACCATTTTGCTATGACGTGATTTTGTCCTTAAAAAAAAAGAGAATTTTGTTTGAAAAACTGTTTATGTTTGAAATGATTATGCCTAGTTTATATGAGTAATGAATATAGAGATTGATTAAAATTAAACGAGTTTGCATAGATCCTATATTGTGACTTTTATTTAAGAAAAACGATATGGTGGTCCATATTTAGGGATCTTACTCTATTGAGACAGCGCTGAAGCACCTAACACAGTCAAAATGAAGAGCTGAATCAGAAAATTAATAAACTCGACTCCTTAGTAAAGGAAATAATATACTCCTATATTATTTTCCTTGAAGAGAAGCTTGATGACATGCAGATTATAAGCAGAAAAGGAAATTTTGAAATTAAAGGAGTGCCAAAGAAGGAAAAAGAAACAAAAGAAGATTTGATTGAAATGGTAGTGACCCTATCGGAAACTCTAGAGTGCAACAAAAACAAATCCAACATTAAGGACATTTATGGAATCAAAGGGAAGAAACCTGAAGAAAAGAATATCCCAATTGTAGTAAAAACGGGATCTGCTCTACAAAAGATCGAGCTATTGAAGAAAACCAACCATATGCTGTACCTTTTGTATAACTTCTCTTTTTTCTGTCTCTATGTACTATCATCTTACAATAAACTGTAAAATAATAAATAAAACCAAGTCTTTCAATATAAAGAACAAGTCGAAACTATGCTTAAAGAATCTAGGTTTTAAAACTCAGGAGGACACCCCTATCTTCGTAGCCGAAAACCTTACCTACAGAGATGCGCGTCTGTAATTTATAGCACGTGAACTCGCTACATCCAAAAATTACAAATACGTCTCGACATCTGGACGTCTGGAAAGGCGCCAAAACGAAAACGAACCAATAATTCTTATTAAAACAGAGCAGCAAGTACAAAAACTTTTTATTGAAGAAAATTAACTAGAAGCGCTCTGTATAGTCATGAAGTATAATAGTACAACAAATACAGGGTTACTTTTTGAACAGTCAATAATTTTTAACCACGTCATCAGTATCGATAATAGAACATATTAAGCGAATAAAAATCTTTTTTTTTTTAAATTCTGTATTCCGTTTATTCCTATAAATTGTGGAAATAAACGTACAAGGAAGTAATGAGGGGAAGGAGCGGGGCGCGCGGGGTTGACTACAAGCGAGGCCAAAAACGTAAACAATGCACTAATTGGCAACAGCGCGCACGCATCCTTCCGAGTTCCGCGCGCCGACCGGCGTCGGCAGTGCGACCTTTGAACTCGTCGCGTGCGCGTCTCTTTTCGCCGACGACGCCCGGTCGCGTCCGTTTACGATGTACTCGAATAAATAGTTCTACGAGATGGTTCGGTGCTATTTTGATAGTGGGTAAAACACGGCACGTGCTCAGCGGATTTACGCGGAAGAGAGTGTCCCACGGCTGGGAAATGCCGGCATTATTAATCCGCGAGTACCTACTGTACACACCATACAGCGGGTTATGCAGAGACTGCTAGACCACGGGCAGTTTACTGTCGTGCCGACGCATGCCCAAGGTCGTGGTGGACGTCCTTGTTTGGCAGTGGAGTTGGAGGACGTTTTGAGTTCTTCGAAGAGGACCCTAGAAGAAGTACCAACGACGCGGCACGGCGGCGCTTCGGCGTCAGTCAGTACGCGGTATGGAAGTTGTTGAATACGGCGGGCTTGCACCCCTACCACTACCAAAAGGTTCAAGCACTGCACCCTAATGACGCAGAACCACGTCTAGCCTTTTGCCGCTGGTTGCTGGACCACCCCAACGAAAACATTTTGTGGACTGATGAAGCTCTCTTCACCAGAGTGGGAGTTTACAACATCCACAATGAACGTTGGTGGTCGTACAGCAACCCACACAAAATAAAAGAGTCGCACCACCAACAGCGCTTCAGCGCCAATGTGTGGGCTGGGGTGTACAACAACACAATCATTGGACCTGTGTTCATTGAGGGTCGGTTGACGGGGGGCACCTATCTCGACATGTTGCGCGGTGTGATCGAGGACGAGCTACCTCTTGCAAGACAGCAAGATAGAGACTTTTATTTCATGCAAGACGGTGCGCCTCCTCACTTCACGGCGTCAGTACATCAGTACCTCAATAAGAGGTACGGGCAAAAGTGGATAGGTCGTGCTGGGCCCGTTCAGTGGCCGGCCAGGTCACCTGACCTAACGCCATGTGACTTTTTTTGTGGGGCGAAGTAAAACGTCGGGTTTACTTACGGGAGCCACAAACATACGATGAGCTCAAAGCAAGAATCGAAAGTGTTTTTGATGAACTAAGGAGTGAACGTTATTTACACGTTTTACAAAATGTGACACTAAATGTGCAAAAACGTGCGAGACTGTGTGTGCAGCAAGAAGGCAGACATTTTGAACAATTGTTAAAATACGTGTAGTTTAATTTGATTAATTAGTTGTAGATGAGAAAAGGACTCCATTAGTTTAGGTATGTTGATCATTGATTTTAATTATTGTACATAGCGTTGATTCAAATTTAAATACGCCAAAATTAAGAGAGGAAACATAATGCCTATCTTTTTTAAAGTAACATACCTAATAATAATAAAAAAAATACTTTCTTAGTTTTGACGGTCCTATGCCCGTTAAAGTATGAAGGAAAAAATTCGAATCATCTATCGTAATCTGAGGTCTAGATACCTTGTTTGGTTATTTTGAATTTGTTTACCTATCAGTAGGGTATAATTGGGGAGTCTGCATCACTTCGCCTCGCTGCGTTCGGCTCAGCGCTGCAGTACTCCCCAATTATACCCTACTTTAGACACTGCTCCACAAATTCAACAGCTCTAACCTGATGTGATGAACCGATACCGATTGGTCTATCAGATCAATATTTAAATCTATGCTTGGATCTTGCTGCACAGCTTCTCAATATCGTCCTACTTTTATTCAATCGAAGTTTAAATGGCTCCAGTTACCTAATCTTAATGTAGAGCTTGCTTTTCAATATAACCCTATATTTTTCTAGTTTTTATTATGTATTTTTCCATCTGTGAGTAAATTTATTTTGGATGGGAACTAATACTACAAGTTGAAAGAAAATTACATTTTATTTTATTTAAAATAATTTATTATTGATACACCATTTTCTTAGACAAGTAACATTTTTGAGAGCACAGATTGTGGGATGGTAAATACAATGATATGTGTCATTGGAAGATCTATATTCTTCATACAAACTTAATAATTTGGGACAACCCATATCTTCTAAATTGATAACATTATCACATTGTAAAATATTCCTTATCCAATTAACCTTTTCAAGACCTTTACAATAAATCGTTTTGTTTTTAAAAAAAAAAATTATCGATAAAGTTTACATAGCTATTGTATGGGATCATTCCATCATTCCAGTACATGTTTCTGTTTTTTTGTATCCAGTTTACTTGTTTTCGCTCTGTAGATGAGAGATTTTTAAACGGGTATGGTGGCTTAACCGAAAATACTTCAATCTGATCATTACACACAATGGCTATTTCTTTTAAGATAAATTGATTATCATCAGTTTTAAATCCTTGTACATCTACAATCGCTTTTGTATTCATGTTAACTTGCGCACTATGTTACTCAATGGTCTGTATTCAATGAGTCGATCGTTTATAATCAAACAATACGCGCTGGTGTTATTAGGAATATCGGCAGAAGTTTCAATTTCTAATCGTACATCAACTGGACCTGTTTTTAAGTTTTCGTTTTGTCTTGAACAGTCTATTACACATAGAGGAGCTTTTTGTTTAAAGTCTTCAAGACCAAGCAACGGATCAGCAGGAAGGTTGTAGAACGACTGACGAAATTTTGCATACATGTCATATAATATATTATACTTGTTTTCATTAAATTTTAAATTAAGAGCATCATACGGATAATAGTTCGAATTCAAGAACAATGTAACATTAGTTAAGTTACAATGATCAAATAGTGAACTGTTCTGCGTCTTACTATTTTTTCTACTAGTTTGGAATCCAAATACTACATATCGAGGCTTTTCTAACTGTGAAGTTGTTTTAACTGACCAAGAATGTTTTGTAGTTTTTGGTAATAGTGGGTATTCATACAGATCCCAGTTTCTAAATGCAATTTGTATGGGTTTATCTTTTTCCAAATGTTTTAACAACGTAAGCCTATCCCTATCTGATACTTTTACATGTGGCATACGCCATTGTATTTTATCTATATTTACTTGTAAAAAGTCATTATTTTCAAGAGTTACACTATTTAAATTAGTACTGCTCCTGTTTAGTATAAGCTCATGTTTGCAATTTATAATGACTTTTTTATAGTCATCTGCAAAACCTAAAAGTTTATTCAATGGTAAGAGAACAGAAAATGCACCATCTTGATCACGAAAACCATCTACATTCCATCCCCACATAGCAGCAACTTTGTTTTCTCCATCGCGCATAGATACTAATGATTTGATGGTTGTAGTTATTCCAGCATTTCTGACACGATCTATTTCAACACCATTTAATTCATATCTAATATCTTGAAATAGAAACGATATCGCATTATTTGTAAAATTTACTTTTTTCTGTTTCGGCTGACCAGTAGTAGCATCTTTGCATGTAACAATAAAGTTTCCTTCAATATATATAGAACTCCCTGAAGGCAAAACATATAAGTCTTGTTGATGAATAGGTATGCGTATTTCATCATTTTCATTAAAACTGTTAGTATAGGGATTGTAGGTATGAATTTCATAACTTTCGATAGAATTATCAAACTGCGGAGTTTCACTTATTTGTAACATATTCATACTTTAAACCCAAGAGCTTTCAAAAACTCTTTATTCTTTTTTGTAATTTTGCGAATTGTTTTACGTCTAGATGGTTTAACGCCTCGTTTAATAATGCTATGTTTGTTGTTGTCACCATGAACTTTATATTTTTTATTGATGTTGTTATGATTAAAAATTATCATTTTGCCTTTCTTAAATGTAAACACAACTGAATAGTTTCTTTTCTGAAGTCAATTAATTTTCCGTTCAGATCTATAATTCTTACAGTAATTGAAGATATCAAGTTTCTTTTTACTGGAAAATAAATAATATTTTTTGGCACTTCGTTGATTTGATGACCTGGAGGTACGTTGAGTACGAATTCATGAATGACATGTGAAGGTGAACTGTTGGTATATGAGCCTTGAACCAAATCACATTCGATCCGTATAATAGACACTGGAATAATGTTTACAGGATTGACTGATTCATGCCATTTATTTGATTCTAGGATGGTTTTTGAGAACCCTAAGAAAGGACCAATACTGTTTTTTACTTCAAAATTTACAGTTTCTGTACAAAACAGAGAGCAAGTTAAGGTGTTGTTATTTGATTTTATTTTTATTTCACAGCTTATTACGTTTCTTTTTAAATATTCATATATATCTTCTAAATCATATGTTCCAGGCGGAATTTCAATTATTTTATCTTTTCCGTAAACAAATACATTATTAGTTTTATTTATATTTGGTATAGAGTTAAATGTTGAAAAATATAATAATCCACATTCGTAGCTACTACTACAATCTAACAATAAAGGTGGATTATATTGAGTTTGCAAAGTAGGTTCATTTCCGGAGATGGTTAGTGTAGTCGACATTGTAATAAACTGAACACATTTTTTGATTTTCATGCTATTTATTTAAATGATCAAACCAAAACTTTGTAAGAAATTTGATACATAAATGACCGCAATTAAATGGATTACTTTTTTGGAAATTACTATAATTATAAAAAATATCTGATCCTACGTAATTAATCAGTTCTTTAGGAGGTTTTAAATTACCATAACTATCAAAATATTCTATATATTTATTATATTTTGCATAGGCTACCCAATGTGTTCCAGAATTTTCAGAACTATCAAGATTTATAACACCACATTCTTTATTAAGAGGAATTTTCGGCAACTGGTCTCTCATGAAAACTCCTCTAAAATGTGGGATATCTTTGCAGTAGTTTAATATATCGATATTTGTAAGGGGTCGCTTAGGTAGCCTTTTCACTAGTTTTTTTGCTTATTTATAGTGTAAATCCTTAAACCATCTCCATGCTGTTTGAGACTTATGCCTTGTCCTATAATTATTTCTTCCATTATTTTATTATGTCGTTTAAGTTCTTGTAATCGCTGTTTGGCAGATTTTATTGCGCTAATGGCTCTAGCTATACCAGCTGCACCACCTGCTAAGCCGCCAGCAGCAGATAATCCTGCGAAAATTGGTACTAGAGGAAGAACGCCGCCGACTTTTGGCACAGGAATTATGCGAGGTATACTTATATTTGAATCTGCTGTTACATCTTTTGCAACAGCAAATGCTAAATCAATTGCAGCTTTTTTACACTTGGGTTTTAATTTTTTTAGGTGTTTCTTAGCATAAGTAACAATCGATCGAAAAGTTTTTTTAAGTCCAGCACCAGATACTGTTTCATTTTTTCTAACATATTTTTTTGATGATCCTTTACTGTTTCCCTTTTTATTCGATTTTACCATTTTTATTATTATTTTTTAATTAAAAGATGCGATGTGAAATGACTACTTCGACACAAATTTAAGATAAGACTGAAAAGAAACATCAGAAAAAAATCATTATAAAACTTCTCCTTTATCGATCCAACTATTTTCTTCAGGAGACAAACCCAACCATTTCACAAATAATTTGTTTCCTTTTTTTCTAATAACTTTTTCAACAAGATACACATTTGGGTGCTTTGTTTTCTGTATCTCTTGTGGATAGAAAGAACCTAAGATAGGTCGATGCCTAGAATCTTCTAAAAGGTATGTGATAGGATCAGTGTTTTGCACATCAGTTATTCTAAATATTTCAGTTGACCAATTTGGAGTGTATCCTTTTTCAAATGTTCCTTTGTATTTACTAATACGAACAAAATCACCTTGTTTTAATGTATTAACTTTTTTAAAGACATTTTGCGAATGCAATCTTTCATATATTTTCAATAATTTATGTTTATTTTCATGGTTGACTTGGTTTGGAGCCATACCAATAGTACGATGTTTTGTCCTGTTATATAGTTTCACTGTATCTTCAAGTGTACTGTCTACCCATCTATAATTTCCTTTAAGACTAAATTGTTTATATAACATACTTTTCAATGTTCTTATGAATCTTTCCACAATAGATGCTTTTTTCACTGAAAACGTAGAGTAATGATTTATCTTATGTTTATTTAATAATATTTTCATTTGATTATTATAAAATTCTGTACCCAAATCAGTTTGTAAGTTTTTGGGAATTTGGTTTGTTTTAAATAGTTGTTTGAAGGCTTCCGAAATTTCACCTTGACTCTTCTGTTTTAAAGGATAAACCCATGCAAACTTAGAAAAAGTATCAATCACAGCTAAAATATATCTATAATTAGAATTTTCTTTGGATATAGATTGTAGATCAATCAAATCAGCTTGCCATAAATCATTAATATCATTCGTTATGACATGTCGACGCGGAAAATTGCGGCGAGCTTGTCGATGAATTTCATTCACTACGCTTTGTTTACTCATTTTTTTTTTACTTTTTGAGACAGTGAGTCAATGTTTTGTTTAAGGCTGATGATTTCAGAATTAACTTGGTTCAATGTTTGATTTATTGATTTTATATTTTTTGAATATTCGTTATTCAGTACATTGTTGACATATTGTTTAGTAGCACAGTCGGTTGGGTCTTTGGGCGATCCCACGTGTTTAATGATTTTGTTTCTCGCATCAATATAAGAACTATTTATTAAAACAAATAAATCTTCTATAGATATATTTAAGTATTGTCTTTTGTTCACATGTTGTCCAAATTTATCAACGTTCATGTTGAAAGATCTTGTAACAACTGAGCTGAAAATTGATTTACGTTATATTTTATGCCTTGATGACACCTGCTTCTTTCAGTTCTTCAATGATAGAAATTATTTCATTATCATGGTTTGTGTTACCAGCATCCTTAGAAGCAATTAAAATTTTAAGCATACCCACTAGCTCATTTGGATCATCCCAATAAACTAAATCTGTATGTCTCCTATATTTTTTCAATGATGGTAATGATCCACCTTGTTTCACATTATTTGTATCAGAATCAGAAAATAATGGTTTTAGAACCTGACAATATTTCATTCCAGAGTTTCCCTGTATTTGATTTGAAGAAATAAAGCCTCTTTTATGTGCGCTTGTTTGTATCATTATATCTTTATACGCTAATCTATCTTTATCATTTATAACTTCTAGATTAGGTTTGCTTTGAAATAGTAATTCTTTTAGTCCTGGAGTAATGTCATAATTTATATTACCTACAGTCATCACTGATAGTCATTATAATTCTTAAATAATTATAATTACTCTTCCTCTATACATATATTTAGCTTTTCTATTTGTCTTTTCAGCCTATTCAACCAAGATGAATACACGCAGTAGCATGGCATTACAGCAGAAGCTCCAGAAGACCCAGGATGACCTGAGGAGGGCCGATGAGCTCAACAACCGTCTTCTCTGCGACAGAGATGAGAATGAGATTGAAATAAGAAATCTAAAGGCGAAATTGACCCTTCAAGATAACAAAATCTCATTACTTAGGACAACGAGAGATGAGGACCAGATCGAAATTGAGCGACTACAACAACAAGTCGATTCCTTAGAGTCCCAATGGCTGGAGTTGGATGGTGCTAAGGACAGAATAAGACACCTAGAAGATCTGCTGATGGAAGCACGTGGTCAAATCTCATTTGTCCAACGTGAGATAGAAAGTGCCCAGAATGCCCATGCAGTCTCACTGCTCGATGAACTATCAAACACACCGACGCAGAAGAAGATGCCAGTTTCATCGAGGAAAATAATTAAGTATTGCAGAATGAAGAACATATTGAAGAAATCAAGACATAATTTAAAGCTATTTAAAACGTATTTGAAAGGACACTCTAAGAGGGTAGGACGAGTAAGATTAATAAAGAGAGCCCAAGATCTTCAGCTAGGTTTAGATAACATCACTGCGACCTGCAAGGCTACTAGAGAAGAATACCTAGCTTGCTACCAACAACTCGTGCAATCTCGAGCAGAAGTTTATACCTGGCAGAAGGAGGCAGCAGAGTATCGTCGACTCATAAAAGTTATTCTGGCCGATGATGAAGAGCTTGCGAATGTGCTGTTGGAGGATTCGGATACTCCCATTGTCGCCGACTCCTGCAACTTTGCCGCACCGATGAGCCCGGTGCTGCCTGCGCGGGGACCAGCCACGGCTAAAGTGCGCTTGCCGCCCGCAGCCATTAATAACACGCCCGCCAACAACACCAGAGCTGGGGTTGCCTCAAGACCTGCCGCTCGTGCGAGACCAGTCGCGTCCAGTGGACCTGCAGTAGCCAGAGGTTCAGCATCAGCCACAACATCAGCTGCAGATAGAAGACAAGTAGCAGCGAAGACACCCGTCGTCACCTCGGGTCGCGCTGAATGCACGAAGCCCGCGGTTGCTCCCGTACCCACTGTCGTGCGACCGACCAGGATGTCGTACGCGAGTGCGGTCAAGAGGCCGCCCCCCACCCCCGCCGCCCCCGCCACCGCGGCCCGCTCTGTTTCATCGAGTAGTACTACGAAATCGGTTGCTGCCTTCGCTAACTCGTCCATTCCGTCTCCCCGCTCTAGTCACTTAGTTTCTAGTCATTTAGTATCTGCTAGGGAAACTTTAGTATACTCGGATAGGCTAGGCACTCAATTTGGACCTCTATTATGTAACAAAATTGATCATAAGGTAACTAATTATTGTTATCCAGAAATGTCATTGCTCAAAATTATAGATAAAATTGATACACACAGCCTAGATTGCAATAAAACTCTAGTCATTATGGTAGGAAATAGTGTTAATATTAGTCAGTCTGATGTGGATAGGTGCCTTAATATTCTAGTCAATATAGTAGAAAAATATGGTTGTAAATTGATTATCTGTGCGCTGCCCTTTTGCAGCAACTTATCCACGACGGTAAATAATCGTATACATAGATATAATTTGCAATTTTATAATTTGACGTGTCGTCATAGCGATGCTATTTATTTTTTTGACATGAATAAGTTTATTCATGATTTTACTTTACAACAGGATACTATGTATCTGTCTTTATTGTCTAAAAGACGTATCGCTACTTTAGTAGCGTATAATATAGAATCAATTTACAATCATTTTTTAAACTAGTATGTAAGACAACAGTCTCGACCAATTTTAGTGTAAATGTGGTCGACACCGGCACTCGGAATTCACAATATGTGAATTTAAGTAGGCCCAGCGTTGGTCCCAGCAGTGTGACTCATCAGGCACAATGTGATGATCTCAGAATTCGTTGTAATAAAAAACATAACCATGATATTGTAAAAATATTCCATCAAAATGTTCAAAGTTTTACTAAAAAGCACTTAGAGATGGAATTATTTCTTGAAAAACATAAATATGATATTGTTTGTCTAACGGAACACTGGCATAAAGAAAATGAATTATTGTTAAACTATAAAAATTATTATATTGCCAGTGCTTTCAGTCGAAAATCTCACACGGGAGGGGGATCTTTAATTTTGCTTAGAAATAACATCAAGTCTAAGGAACGAACCGATGTGGTGAGATTGTCGGTTGAGAAGAAAGTTGAACTATCGTGAGTTGAGCTGGAGCAGCACATTGTTGTATGCGTATATAGATCCCCTAACAGCACGGACTTCCCTGTTTATGAGTCAGTTATGGAAGACGTGTTAAAATTAGCTTTTAATAAGAGAAAATTTATAATAATTTGCGGTGATTTTAATGTCGATTTATTAGTAAATAATTGTCTTTCGAGAAAACTTTTATATCAGTTCAAAGCTTACAATTTGATAAACGTATTTTTAGAACCTACCAGGATAACGCCAAACACAGCTACTTGTATTGACAATTTTTTTTGTAACCTAGATTATTTGGAAAAATCTATCCTTAATGCGATTCAATCAGATCACACGGGTCAAGTAATTAGCATTATTGCCAAAAAACAAGTTACTAAAATTAAAATTAAATCTAGACCCATCACGGCTAGTAGATTAGATAATTTAAATAATGTATTGGTTGACAACCTGTCGCACGTTAATTTTGCAGTTTCATCGAATCCAAATAATTTATATAAAGAATTATTTAACTTATTACATACACAATTTGATAATATCTTTAAAGTAAAAAAAAGGGAAATTACTATGAAGTTTGAATTTAGTGACTGGGCAACTCAGGGCATTCGCAAAAGTAGGGAGAGACTTTTTGAACTTTATGAGCTTAAAAATTATAATCACACGGATAGCTTTCAGAACTATGTCAAAAATTATTCAAAAGTTTTTAAAAAGGTTTGTATTTGTGCTAAATCATTTTTTTTGAGTAATAAAATTAAGTCAGCTGATAACAAAATTAAAGCAGTTTGGAATGTTATTAACACCGAATCAGGTAAATGTAAAAACCGTCAAAGTAGTTTTGCTTTGCGCAATGAACAGGGCACAATGTGCTCTTCTGATTCTGAAGTGGCTCATGAATTTGAAACCTTTTTTTCTAATGTACCTTTCAAAACAACTGACCATCTAAATTCCTCACCTTCAGTCTCACTCTCTCTACTCAAAGCCAACGTACCCGCATGCCGGGATGAATTCAGATTTCATCATGTTGGTCCCAATTGCATTATTAAAACGTTTAAAGAAATTAATTTAAAAGCAACCGAAGATCTTTGGGGAATGTCGGTCAAAGTCTGCGCATCTATTATTAATACTATATCATATCATTTAGCTCAAATTTTTAATAGCTGTATAGATCAAGGAATATTTCCTGATCTCATGAAATATAGTAAAGTCATACCTCTTTTCAAGGCCGGTGATGAAAACGACCCTAGTAATTACAGGCCAATTTCTGTACTCCCTGTACTTAGTAAAATTTTTGAAAAACTAATACTTAACCAGCTTCTTTATCATTTTAATTTAAATAAATTGCTACACAATCAGCAATTTGGGTTTACCAAAGGTCGTTCCACTACGGACGCTGGTGTTGCTTTAATTAAACATATATTTGATGCATGGGAACACTCGCAAGATGCCATTGGCATATTCTGCGACTTATCGAAAGCATTCGATTGTGTTCATCATGAAATACTATTAAATAAACTGAATCATTACGGTGTACAAAATGAATCTCTTAATCTTATTAAATCTTATTTAACGGACAGAATTCAAAAGGTTCAAGTCAATGAAATAACGTCACAGGGATCGCAGGTAGAAATTGGCGTGCCCCAAGGATCGATATTAGGTCCTTTCCTTTTTCTAGTTTACATAAATGATTTGCCATTTATGATAGAAAGTCTATCGCAAATTGTTTTGTTTGCCGATGACACATCTCTTCTCTTTAAAGTAGATAGAAAACGTCAAGATTTAGATATTTTCAAAGTAAATAGTACCCTGAAACAAATTCATGATTGGTTTAGTACAAATAATTTAGCGTTAAACGCGAAAAAAACCAAATGTATTAAATTTTCGCTTTGTAATGTAGTCAATAATGTAAGCAATATATATATTAATGATGAAATATTAAACTTTGTTAATGACACTGTTTTCTTGGGGATGACACTAGACTCGAAACTACAATGGGGACCCCATATTGATAAACTGTGTGGACGGCTAAGTTCCGCCGCCTACGCTGTCAGAAAAATCAGACAGCTCACAGACATACCTACAGCGAGACTTGTATACTTCAGCTACTTTCATAGTATTATGTCTTATGGTATTCTTTTATGGGGTCATGCCGCTGACATTCATGCAGTATTTGTTTTGCAGAAAAGAGCTATTCGAGCCATTTACCATCTAAATAGTCGTGATTCCCTGAGAGAACTGTTCAAAGAAATAAATATTTTAACAGTTCCAAGTCAATACATATATGAAAATATAATGTTTGTAAGAAAAAATCTATCTAAATTTAAGAAAAATAGTGATGTACATAAATTTAATACTAGAAATAATAATAAACTTGTTTTGCCTGGTAGTAGACTAGCTAAGATCAATAATTCATTTGAAGGGAACTGTATACGGTTTTACAACAAACTGCCTGATAATGTACTAATTTTAACGGAAACCAAGTTTAAACGTTGTATCAAGAGGACTCTTTTACAAAGAGCGTATTATAGTTTTAACGATTTTATTAATGACAATAGGGCATGGTGTGTTAATGCTCTAGCTCCACACGATTATAATACATAAGTTGTTCTTTGTAAACAAATGATTGTTAACAATATTTTTAAAAAAGAGCAACCTCTAGAGTTTCTTGCTGGCTTCTTCTCTGGGGAATCTGCCTTCCGAAGTCAGCGTAGCTTCCCTCCTTTAATGTTTTTCTTTTTTTGGTTGTTTAAATTCATTATTATGTTTTTTATTTTATTTTATTTTTTACTTTGTGACGAATTCAAGTGTAAATTTAATGTTACCTACGAATAAATTATTTTTGAATTTTGAATTTTTAGGCCATCGGATGAACGGTCGCCAACTGAACTAAAAGATACTGCAGTGTTTCCAATCATTAATTTACTTCCTTCGCTTCGGATTCCATATGGAATGTTTAAATTTTTATCTATTTTTAATGAAGGAATAGGCGTATGAAAATTTATTTTACTGTTTTCTGATTTCATCTCATCACTATCATCATCACTGGTAACACTTTTAAATGAATCATCGTTGAAACTATTTTCAGATTTATCTTTATCTGATGTTTTGTTAAGAACTATCAAAGAATTAAGAGGGTCAGTTATGGGTTTTATTATTTTTTAAAATTCAATTTCAGATTTATCTTCATAATCTTTGATTGTCTTTAACTTTTTTTTAATTGCATTTACCGAATTAATTAATTGCTCTTTAATGTGATATTCCATATTTCTATCTACACGACTAATAGACAGTAAGTATAAATTTGAAATAGATTTACATACAAAATTCGTCATTTATATTTAAAAATTTATAAATTTATCAAATTTAAGTCTGTATCTCCCATTGTTGAGTACACAGTCTTTGTTAATAATGAGAAAAGAAAAAGCATCCTTCCAGATGACAGAACATAAGTTTTTAAACTCATTCCAGCTCATGTCGGAATTAACATGTTCGTCATAAATATGTTTTAAGTTTACATCATCTTGTTTGAATATAATTAAGAAATTCACATTATCACGCACAAGTTGTTTGGGTACTTTTGAATATGTTTGTGTTAAATAAAAACAATCTATTAGCTTATGTCGACCCATACAGAAATAATTGCGTATATTCATTTGATTTTCGCAAGCAACATCGTCAAAAATGAATATTGAATTTGGTACAGCTTTATCTGGTGGAATAACATCTTTGTTATTACTGTACATGAAAAATTTTACTCCAGGAACTCTTTTCAGAATTCCATTTAGATAGCAATACTTAGGTTGAAATATTGTTTTAGAATAAAGATAAACATTACGAAATTTAAGGCCGTTTTCATGTAATAGTAAACTTAACATAACATTTGTCTTTCCACAGTTTGAGGGCCCACAAATTATTGACCGAATGGTATTAGGTAGCAAAGTACTATATCTCGCAACAGACGGCAATGGTTCAATATTTATGTCATTTACATCCAAAGATACCGGCTGTTTGATTAACTTCATTATCTATACTGAGACTAAAAAAGAGTGATTTTTATTTTTATAGATATTTTCTTTTCATTTCGTAGGTGTTTTCCTGATTTGTTGTAGAACTGTTTTTTTTTTTTATACTTCTTATCAAATATTCCGTCTTTTATAGATCTTACTGTGTGTGTGTGTGTGTGTGTGTGTGTGTGTGTGTGTGCACATGCAATGCCTTATTTGAAGTATTGCGATCCTTTTGAATCTGTACCTGTGTGTACATGCACAGAAAACATTTGAAAAAATGCTGGTTCAGCTTGTAGATAGCTATTAAACTATACCGACACAAAACATCGATAGCATTGTTATACGAGCATTCTTCTGAAAAACAAGTGAAAAGAATAAAGTGTTATACAGAAAAACAAAAAATAACTACTTATAGTAGAAAAGTGATTCTTCAGTAATTATTGAAGTTTTGTACTCCTCTTGATAATCACCAGCTCAAATTTAATTAAAATGGTAAGTGAGGTAATCTATAATTTACACACCATATAAATGTTTTTTTTTTTTTTTGTTTTCATTGTGAAATCTTAAATCAATAACCATTTTTTTTGTTATAGAGTTCACAACCCATCGAAACACAAGTCGAAAACACGTACATCCCCTTCTACTCTCAACCCCTAGAAAATGCAAACGACCCGCTTTTTAAATATTCTCAAGACAATGATGGTTACTTACAATATCAAGATCAGTTTTTAAACTTAAATCAAGGTGTTTCCAAGCAAGTCTCTTCAAAAGAACAGAAAACTAAGAAAAAAGAACCAAAGAAAAAGTTACTAAAGAATACTGAAGCATTAAGCTCCCATGTGATTAAAAAAACAAAAAGAGGGAAACGTTTAATTAAAATCAGCATATCTAATATAGATACAAGTAACGATGCTGATGAATTACACTTGCAATATGTTGTTGAACAAGACTACGATGATGTGATGAGTTTAACGGAGGAACTCGTTGAACGGATAGTGAAGAAGTTAGGCGAAGACATAAGATCATAGACTTATTCTTCTTCTCATTTTGACAATTTGATTTATTTTCAAGCTTATATAATTTATATAGATATGTTTAATGTAAAAAGTGTGTAGGTACTATCGCGGTCACATGCGCTGCACCACCTGCAAAGTCATTGCAATCCAGCAACATCAAATTTATCAAAATCTATTCAGTAGTTTAAGCTCCAGAGCGTGTCAAAGACTTTACAGGTGGTGCAACGCGTGTGACCGCGATAGTATGTATTTGCTTGTAAAAAAAAAAATGTATAATTAAGTGAATTACTTGAATAAAAAATATACTTTGACCTTGAATTTTTATTCCAATGAAGGGAAAGAAGGAAATATATCATTGATGTGATAAATAAAATAAAAACGTAAGATAAACACAATTTATTTAAGCATAAACAACAAGAATATAATTTGCAATATTGTACCTCATTAATTCAATTTAAAACTAAAATTTATAGCTATTAATACTATCATCACAGTTAGAGATGAGTTTTTTTACCAAGGCATTTAGGTTTAAATCTTTTTCTGCCCATTCACGTCCACGAATAAAAGTATTGTCCTTGCAAATGGAAGGGCATTTATTAACCTACATGCCTGGGTAAAAAAACTTATCTCTAATCACAGTATATGTTCACAATGCCCCCACGGTAAAGTATAAAACTTATTTTTAATGAGTTGTCTTTTATCGTCTTGTCTGTTCAAAACAAGTTTATTTATTTTTTGAGTAAATATTTGATGTTTTTTTGACTTTATTACATACATGTTGTCTCTTAAATTAACATTATAGAAAAGACAATTTTTATATTTCTGAATATCTAACTTCTTAGTTACAGATTTTTTAATACCTTTTGCTTTTTTTATTGATGTTTTACTGGTTTCGATACAATAAAGTTTTGCTCTTAGGCCTACAAATTCGGATATGACTTCCCCACCCATCTCATCTTTAAAAAAGCCAGGAATCTTCATATTAGCCTTTGGAATATTAAAATGATTATCGCTTTTAAAATTACTTGTATCAAAATAACGAATGTTTGCTTTCATGTCTTCATAGAAGTCATCTGTTTCAATTAAATAAAGCAAACTGTCTGTGTCAGTATAACAGAGCTTTAAACGATCTTCATACATTTTTTTCATAATAGAGTAATGAAAATGATATAAATGAGTCTTTGACAGTTCAAGAATTGAAAACCCCACATAAATTGGTCGATCCAATATGACTTTTGTCTTTTTTAATTGAAAAGCTACTAGGTTTTCTGAAAATATTGATAGACTATGAAAGTTAGGAGCACTGATATATTTTTCAGCACCGTTAATTTTATTTGTGTTATTAAATTCATCACTCCACACTTTTGCAAGTCTAACATCAACCTGTTTACGTTTGTTTTCAATTGTTTTGCCAAAAATAGAGTTATTTTGTTTCTTGAAGAAATCTCTCTCAAAATCTGATTTGGCAATCTGTCTAAGATATGTATTTAAAGATATGTATGGTTCTAAAAAGTTTGATTGCTTGAAAGATAAAATTCTATGTATTTTACTCAAAATAATTCCATGCTTTAAACATTCTTTAAGATGCACATAGTGTATAACATACTTGTACTTATTATACAGATTCGCAATTAATTTCTTGTTAACGTTTCCAATGGGTGCAAATTTTTCAGCTGCAAATGGCAAATCAGAATGAGCACCATGTAGATGATCAAATATAATAAATCAACCTCTAAAATATAGCCGTATTGGTCATATTTAGAAACTTGTTCAATATCAAAAGTGCTTATTTCGAATTCATTTAAAAACTTAAAGTCTTTCATTGGTAAATTTTGCATCATTGCGAATCCATATAAGTTTACACAGTCTAGATACATCAAAAATGAATTTGGTTTATTATTGTCATAAGACTCAAGATATTTGTTATTAGCTTTTGCATATTTTAAAGAAACCTGCGAAAGGCCTCCTCTGATTCCCGTTTCTATCATTTGATACATTTCCAAATCAGATATCAAATCCAATTCAACTTTAGTATACAATAGCATTGCGTCCCAACTCAGTGATGGTGAAGATACATAATAACATGGATCTAAATTGTAATACGATAAACTCATGTCTCTAAATTTTTCAAAAATATCACAGAGAAGTAGCACGTCAGTTTTTAAATATAATTCTGTATAATCTCCTAAGTTTTTAATATTGAAGTGATTCCAAACACTTTGCGCATGCTGGTAATCTTCTTCCGATATGTTTTCTCCTGTGAGCTTATTGAAAAATTTATCAGACTTGGGTAATTTATCTTCCTTATACTTTTCCCACGAATCCATATATTCATAACAGTACACACCTTTTCTACACACTAACTTAAACGAATCCTCATCATTAAAATAATAACGCAAATTGTGAAATTCATCTGAATTTAATGTGTTCACTAGTTTATCCAACCCAGAACTCAAAAAATTGAAAGAGTCTAAAAATTTTATCTGACAAGTATTTTGCGAATCAATTGGAATAAATTTTGTGAAAGAAATATATTGCTCTTTTGATTTTGGAATAAGGTTGATTCTACCAAACATCTCTGAAAGTTCTTTTATAAACAGATGATTGTCGTAGCCAGATAAATTATGAAATATAACTGGAATGAAAGGACAAGCTATTAAGCTCATATTACAATCATTGTGAGCTGGGCCTCTATATTTTCCTGAAAAGTGATCATGATCCTTAACAATTTTTTCACTTTTTTCAAACTGTAACTTACAAATGTGACAAATAGTTGCATTCTGAAAAGAATATAATTCTTCATCAGTAAGCGGTATCATGTCTTTTTGTGCATTGATTAGTGGATACAATCTAAGCACATCTTTTGTCAGATATTCAACAAAAGTTTTTGAACAATCGGGTCCATGGTATGAAATAAGTTCGTTATATTCTGGGTTAGATTTGCAACAAATATAATAAGCAAAAGATGATGGTTCATGTAAGTGTATATATTCAGTGTTACTTGACTTATTGTTGTCTGAATATTGGCGCAATAAACTTTCAAAATCAGCATAAATTACAAAAGGGATTCGTTGAGTTCTTTCTACATGAGAGAATTTCAGTTTGCTATTTTCCTCGGGCATAACGGTTTTTGTTTTGGAACAAGAATGGTTATTTAATTTGTCAGCATTGTTAAAGTATACAAAACATTCATCACATAGATAAATTTTACCTTTATGTTTAGTTAACTGACTTCGTACTAATCGCTCAAAGTCTTTTATAAGACAAAAATGACCAACTCCCTTATTTTGAAAATAAAGTAAATTAACATGTGTAATTTTACGCGATTTTGTAGAATATAGTGGTCCGCACACATGATTATTTGATTCTAATCCATAGATGTTTACACTTATAGAAGTGTTATTTTTTTCAAATTGTTTAATGTCTTCTATACCTGGAGGAAAGGACATGTTAGATATATCGAATAATTTAGAATAATGCGGATAAGAATTAGTTCGATTAGGATTAGCTTCTGTGGGGTACATGTGTGCTGTTATACACCAGAGAAAACAGTGGTTATCAAAGTTTTGAATGTTTAAACATGCTTTTGTGTTTTGGATTCGTTTTGGTAATGAAATGTAAGACCCGGCTCTCAAAGGATCATACTTGTTTATATTTATTTCCAGGTGACTAATTGAACTAATAGTCCAGCCAGATTCGGAATGTTCAAACTCTGAGCACTTGGTAATCAATTTTTCACACAATTTTTCATAGAAATTTAAAATGTCAGTATTTTTGTAGATAATGTGAAATTTTGTATTGAAAGATTTAACGGATGTTTCATTATTTTTTGGTAATGTATATTTAGCAAAAAGCTCAATATTTGCTTTGATAGCTTTATGCTGATTTAAACTATCTTTTAAAATATCCTGTACTATTTGAATCGTTTGTGAAGATGTTAAAAATGATTCTGGTGTGACATTTGTCCTGAAAATAGGGTTAACTTTATAACTTACAATCCTTTTTCTGAAAGCAGATGCAATAATCTGAACGTTGTGATATTTAGAACGGAACAAACAGTTAGCTTTATGGTTGTTTGTCTTTTTATGTACGGTAAACTTTGATACATGTACTTGACAATCTTTGCAGAAGTACATCTTGTAAAAAAATATAGTAGAGAAATAATAGGTACTAAATAATATTTATATACTTTCTACTCCTAAACAAGAATGAGTACCAAGAAAGTAACTAAGTATTTAATAAAGAAGATTAAATAACATACTTTTATAGTGTAGTTACAAGATTAAAAGTATATGAAAAGAGTATAAATCATGTTCCTGCCTATCAGATGATGTAATTAGATTAAATTATAAAAATTAAAAGTTGGCATACAATACGGGTTTAATGTGTTTGAACTCGGTTCGTGCCGATTGAACAACAGTTGTGAGATTGTTCCAAAGTGGAGTATTCTTATTAACACCCGTTTTTAAAGTAATTACTGCATGTTTCCAGCGCTCAGTATTTTCTACTCTCACAATTTCACGACTGTTATAAATTCGTAGCTCAACGTAAAACTCGCCAAGCTTAGTTGGATCCGACTGGTTTGTGACGCCGGATGGAGTGCGCTGCTTGAAGAAACTGCGCAATACAGCAGCTCTCACGGGTTCAGGCTGTTCGTCCTGAAATAAATGAAAATATTTCTATTCAGTTTGAAATAATATTTTTTTTTTACTTAAAATGGGCTTGCTCTTGACCCCAATCTTGTCCTAGAACAGAGATGGGATCTATGATGGAGTGAGCTTGTCCAGAAGGAACTGGAACTCCCGCACACCAGCGGAGCACAGCAGAGCTGTTTGGCGCCGGACTCCATTGGGATGGTGGTCGCGAGTCAGACGGCCCCTTTTGCGGCCTACCACCACCATTGGGAGCTTCAGCTACCATCACAAGTTGTGATGACGTCACCCGTGGGTGGACCGCTGGGAGGTAGATCCCACACACCACAAATTGTAGTATGAAGTGAAGTTTGTGAATTTTTAAATGCCATTTTACAATATTTTTCTTGATATCGTATGGATCTGTCCCCAGAAATCGAACCAGAGACCTTCAGATCCTGTCACTAACGTGCAAATCACAAGACTGCAGGCAGATATAGTTATCGACTATAATATGTTATAAAATATAAAGCCAAGAACAATAAAGCTTACCTCCGAATCACAAACATTTGCCGACCGTTTCTTTTTTTTCCCTTGCTCCATCCATGGTGCAATCACATCACTTTCCGACTCTGACCCACTGCCAGCTAAATCGTTTGACGTTACTAGGACTGAAGGCTTCTTTTTTGTGTATGATCTCTTTCCACGCGGTTTCGCTTCTCCAGCCTTCTTTTTGCTGGATGTAGCGGCGGTAGGCGCTGAAGGTTGAGTCAAAGGTATTAAGTCGGTTTCTTCGTCATCATACCAAAACGCATTTTGTGAGGTTTGAGCCCTATAAAACATTTTTATATTATTGAACACATTATTATTAAAAAATGCAATTGGTCACATATAGGTAACTGTTTAGATTAACTTAGTATTGGTGCAAGAACTTTAAACGAAATGAAGTTGTAGATGTTAGATGGTAGATGGTAGATGTTATTTAATTTAAAAAAAAAAATGTAGACTAGGAATTCATAAATACAAAAGTTAAATAACATGATGTACATTCAAGCTTAGCTCGGATCAGATAGTTACCCTAAACACCATCACTCTTATTTTCGTTATCGGTCACTCACAAAAAAGTCACATAATATACATAGATCAGTTTGATTTTGACTCTAAAGAACTTTTTAATACAGCTTGACTGTTGTTAATGTGCATATAAATATAAATGACTTGGTCAGCGATACTATTTATTATAAGAAATCCAATTTTTTTCTATTTCTAAAGAAAGTTACTGAGAAAAAATATCCCTCCCTCTGAGGCTAGCGGGTAAAAAGTTGTTCATTGTCGCGTCTAGAATACACCCAGAACATATGAACAATTTATCAAGAAACATACTGTATACAGAAAAAAAAAAACAATAATACAAATGTTTCTTGGGGGAAAGTTGTTCAGTTTCATGGACCGCTTTACCCTTGAAAGGAACGAAGTACTTTTCCAAACACCTCATAAAAAAATAAAACAAAATATTTTGTATTAGAGTGCTGAATCCGTCATACAAAAGTCTAAAAAAAAAAATAGAATACAATGGATTACTATGGATTTTGTCACCAAGATCCTAAAATCATCGATTCCCAAAACATAATGATTGGGTAAAAATAATTATATCAAACATATTTTACATTTAAATACAGTACTAACATATTATGAAAAGCTTTAAATGATCACAGATGTAAAAAAAAAAAAGGAGTTTCCATGTTAATTATAACGCATAAAAATTTATGACAGATTCAGGCCTCTGATTATCAAGTATTTAAGAAGTTAGGTACTTACATGGCTGAAAATTTCACTTATAACACTGACACTTTCACAAACTTTCACTTGGCACTTGTTAGCGCTGCTGCTCTGGAGCGATTGAATGAAAGAGTACCATCCACTTACTTAAAGGCTCCGTTTAATAAGCCTGTGTCCACAATCAACTAATGAGATGAGATAGAAGATTCAAGACAATTATTGAATAAATTTAATAGAATAGTTTCAACTCGTTTTATGTATAGCATAAAATTGATTTTCATGTAGCAGAAAGATATAGACGACACTTACATGTGGATGCGTCTTTGCAACAATCAAAATATGGATCGATTTGTAAGATTATACCATGGCGCCGTTCAGTCACCGCAATTTGAGACCTAAATTTAAAAAGGAATTGCCATGTACCTCAGTCTTTCAACCAAATATCAGAGATCATAATATGTTTGACAAATACCTGAACTAAAAAGTATGTTGCGAGAAATCCAACTAAAACTGACCTGAGATCTCATAAGCTTGGTTTTTGAGTTACAAACTCAATTACTTTCTTTTTAAGTAGGATCCTTGACATGATCCTACAGTAGCGTTGGTAGTGTACCGAACTCTTATTTTATGCTTTAAGGTTAACTGTTTAGTTCCCATTCGGAAACATATTAGAATGGTGGAACAGAATTGGATGATTATGAGATGAATCACTCAACCGCCCGTATGAGAGCTAAATGCGTGCTTCAGAGGGCATGCTAAGTAAGACATTGTTTTCGGCTGAGCTGTGCTGTTGATAAATAATTTTCTTAGACGGTTGACCAATCATCAACTCGATATTCTATACAATAAAGATATTGAAAGAGAGAATGATGCGTTCAACTAATTTTAAATCAGTCTTTGATATTATTTTCCATACTATAAATACATGGTTGAATTTATTTACCTAATTATGTTTAAAAAAAGCAAAACGTAGGGCATGCATGCCTTCAGTAAACTTTAGTACAAATAAAAAAAATGTTACTCAATGATTCGGGAAGAAAATAGGGGAATAGATTTGTATGGAAAAATGCATCCCGGCTGCGCTCTTAATAAATGTTTATTAATAAACAAGAGTAAATAATGAAACTTTTTTTATTGAACCCATATCCTTTAGATCGAAAACCAAAGCTCACCCAACCAATCTATCTACCGATAACTAATAATTAATGCCCTCTGTTATGATTCAAATGAAACATTTGGCAGGCTAAGCAACACAGCAATCCATCGGTCGGCGATCGAGACAGTACAAACACGTGATGAAAGTTCTGCTTAAATTACATAGGTGACACTACATCACAACTAGGTTTGGTTTGCGATCGAGACATTACGTAAACACATGATGAAGGTTCTGCTTAAATCACGTAGGTGGCACTACATCACAATTATTCTGAGTTTTGCTATTTTTAACCGTAACCAACAAGTACTTGTTTTTACTAAATTATTTATACATGATAGTACTATCGAATAAAACATTGAGTATAAATAGTGAGAACAATATTTAAATTCATCATTCAAATACCTATCTGCTCCGGTCGGGAATCGAACCCAAGACTTCTGCGTAGCAGGCAGACGCACTACCACTGCGCCACATTGCTTAAGGCGGAGTTAAAGGATAGATGGCGCTCCAAACCGTTTCAAACAACTT
Source organism: Anarsia innoxiella (assembly GCA_947563765.1). Lineage (NCBI taxonomy): Eukaryota > Metazoa > Arthropoda > Insecta > Lepidoptera > Gelechiidae > Anarsia > Anarsia innoxiella. The sequence continues at coordinate 12,232,502 of OX387391.1, read as the reverse complement.
AAAAATCATTAAATAAATAATTCGGCTAAGACAAAAAAAAGTTATTAATGTGAAAAGAAGCATATACAAGTAGTTAATGATAATTGATCGCCAAAAACCAATTAAATTGTAAACTTACTACAAGTATTCTAGTTTCTGATGAAAACCCTACAACGCGATATCAATGTTTTTTCAATTATCTGTATATAACCAAATTACTTTTCATAATGTTTGACCGAAGTTCCGACTGTGCAACGACACAAGTTATGGGTGCAAGTATGTATACGATCCTAGACTTGTCAGTACGGGGACGGGAGTCTTGAATAAATAATTTGGAAATTGGAAATGATTTGGAAATTCTGAAGTTCCGTCTGTGCGACGACGCAAGTTAATAGGATGCATGTATGTATACGATCCTAGACTTGTCAACACGGGAACGTCTTGAATAATTCAAAGTGAAATAATTTGGAAATTGGAAATGATTTGAAAATTGGAAAATTGTTGAATACAGACTGTGACTGATACTGTTGATTGATTTTGATGAAGAGATTTGGAATTAAAACTAGAACCGCAAAACTGTCCTGTTGGAAATGTGAAACTGAACTATTTTAACCTTTCTTCAACTATTTCATAATTGGTACTGTAGTTTCTGAAGTAGGGTGTTTATTGGGGACCTTTGCATCAACTGAACCGAACGAAGCGAAGTATTTGAAACCATACTTTGGATGAATACAAGTAGGGTTATATTGAAAAGCAAGCTCTACATTAAGATTAGGTAACTGGAACCATTTAAACTTCGGTTGAATAAAAGTAGGACGATATTGAGAAGCTGTGCAGCAAGATCCAAGCATAGATTTAAATATTGATCTGATAGACCAAACGGTATCGGTTCATCACATCAGGTTAGAGCTGTTGAATTTGTGGAGCAGTGTCTAAAGTAGGGTATAATTGGGGAGTACTGCAGCGCTGAGCCGAACGCAGCGAGGCGAAGTGATGCAGACTCCCCAATTATACCCTACTCCTATCGGCTAATCGCTGCATGAAGCACGCGCACGGCTAGGTACTATGTAGTGCAAACTCAGTGCGCCAGACAAGATAAAGCTTACGCGAAAGAAAGAGATATCCTGTTCTCTCTTTCTTGCTTACACTCGCCGGGGGCAGGCGGCTGAGTTTAGGTGGTTTAGCGTGCGATGGCGCCAGATCGCGCGGATTCACGCGTCAGCTGGCCATAAGTTACGTGAAAGTTTTGGCCACGTTTGGAGCCATTTATTTTGATTTTTTTGTTCCCCATGGGTACAAATAAAAAAAAAACCCTGTATATGTAAAGCAACAAACGAAGAGTCCAAAAAATTTAGCTGTTAATTGATACGTTTCAAACTCATTTATATTTATACCATGTTTTCCCAAACTGCTGTTACTAACCTACTTCTCATTAAAAAAAATACACTTATAAGTCTGTGTTCATCTACAGATCCGATAAAAAAACCAAACACAAATAAATTACACACATATATATATATAAATATTACTACAACTACCTTATCAGTACATTATAATATCAACGACGGATAATACATTACAAACTCTAAATAAATTAGACAATATAGAAATAACTAATGCCATTTAGTGTGACTGTACTACAATGGAAAAAAATATTAATATAAATTAAAATGACTTAACTATAATTGCGCAGAATATAAGGAGCATCTATTGCAATTATGATGACTTCCTTTTAACTTTATCAACGTTTACTTTTGAATTGGTTGTATTAATTTTCACACAATGTAGGCTTAATACAGATAAACCACTACCTCAACTTAACAATTATAAAGGATACATTAATATCTCAAAACTAAATCAAAATGTTGCGATATACATCAAGAAGAATTTAAAGCATAAGATAAAAGAAATAAACCTTATTCATGCAACATGTCTGCAACTGGAAGTATTAAATACAACTTAACTATCTTAGAAATATATAGATCTCCGTATTGATAAAGATAGACAAGTCTAAACAAAAAGCATCGATCGCTATCTTACAGACAACAACCACAGACCACTATACTACGCTGCTTAGTCTCTCAAAGCAAAAAAAATGACCAAAATTAAATTAAATAAAAACCTTTATAAAATTTATTTCATAATCCAATTACATTAGTTGCCTACAATAACACATTTTAACGAAAATAATACATAAACAATCTTAAAAATAAAACCAAAACCTTAAAACCTTTTGTACAATCTATTAATTGTACATGTATTTAAGTAACTTTGCTTACGCCGCGCGACCTACTTTTGGGCGCGCCTTCGTGTTAATTAATTATATTATTTTAATTTAGAGTGCATTTACACACCATTGAGAGAAGTCACCAAAATATTATTTTTATACATTTTTACCTTTTCTATTAAACTACAACTTTAACTACGAGTGGATTTTCTCTGTACTCTCACCAACTTCTACAAGTGTAAAAACTGTACATTTTTTGGTCCTTCGAGGAAATTGTTTTTGAGTGGTCTCGATACGGTGCGATCGGTCACTGGCCTTCCACCAGCGGAAATCACCAGTGTATTGAGAAGCGCGCTCCATACCGTTGAAAGACTGCTTGGGAACTCATACGACCACTTCAGAATACTACGAAAAGCGAAGCTCGTTCTACGAAGTATTTTGGAAGAAGCTGCGGAAACTTCGCTGTCTTCAGATCGTGAACCAACGCCTAGCTCTGCGCCACGTCTATCGCCGTCAACTACGTGATAGATTCGTCGCTTAACTACTAACTTCAACTAAAGAGGTAAACTACCAATTTTTCAACATGAACAACTTACAACTTCAAGAGCAGCGCTTTGAAAGCATCAAAGCGATATGCAATAACTTCAAAAAGGATCCTATGTCGAGAAAAACTGTTCAGTATCTCAACTTGCGCTTATCATCGCTCGAAGATCAATGGAGTGATTTTAATAGCCGACATGCCGTCCTCAAAGAAGAAGTAGCAGATAAAACTATAGCCTACTTCGCTGACGACATTTACAACAAAACTAATATCATGTATGAAAACACAAAAACTGAGATGAAGAGATTACTCCAAAAACTGCAAGAAGAATACAAATCGGTCAAATTTGATTTGAGCGGTGTAAACGACGAGGGAGACGGTGACGAAAAACTAGATAATCTTTTATTTAGTCAAACAAGAGTGTAACTTCAAAGCCATCGATAGAGTAATGTCTAGAACGCACATCGAAAAATTAACTGAAAAATGGGAACTTGAAGAACAACTTGCAACGCTTAAACAGAAATGGGAGGCCATCGATAAACTACATTGGGAATTAGAAGCTCATCTAAAAGGAACAAACGAAACTTACAACGGAATGTTTAGCAAGATTGAATTGACATACGAAAACCTAAAGAAACAATTATGTAACAAAATTTGGACTTCGATTCACTATGAGAAAACTGTACCGAAAGTAGAAATACCCGAATTTAGTGGCAATTATACACAGTGGACTTCGTTCAAGGATTTATTCCTCGAAACTGTTCATCTCAATCCATTAGTCAATCAAGCTCAAAAAATGCAACTTTTAAAAACCAAACTTCGCGGAAAAGCTGATCGACTAGTGAAGCATCTACCAATCAACGCTGATAACTACGAGTCTTGTTGGGATATACTGGTCCAAAGGTACGACAATTGCCGCCTTCAGTTTACTTCGCTTCTAAACCTCATGATAGAACTACCCGTCATTCAAGAAGCTGACGCATTTAACCTAAAGAAAATGCACGACGTTATACATGAGGTTCTAAATGGATTAACTAACTTAGGCATCGACACTGAAGCAGCCGGTTCAATTATTGCACATTTAATGTCGTTGAAACTTGATGCTACGACGTTTGATGAGTATACAAAGGAAATTCGCGATCCCAGAGAAGTACCAACAGTATCAGAACTTTTAAATTTCCTTGAGAACAGATTCATGGCCTACGAAATACGCAAAGGTGCAAAAAAGGGAACTTTTACTGATAAGAAGCACGCTAACTATCAGAAGCCGACTTTTACAAGACCAATCATAACTAAAAAACCTAACTTTGACCTGAAGAAATCGTTTCAAAAATCTTATCATGCTGTACATAACAACTTTAGAAAATGCCCTTGCTGCGACGGAAGTCACGTTTTAATGCAATGTCCAAAGTTTTTGCTGATGGGCGCAATACAGCGTAATAACACTGTCGCAAGACTGCAAGTGTGCAAAAACTGCCTTTTTAGTCATGGAAATGCAAAATGCACCTCTAACAAAACATGCAAAGAGTGTGAAATGAATCATCATACTTTATTGCACAACAACAGCAAATCTACTTATGAAAATGGGAACGAACATCCGTCAACTTCGAATAATAATCAACCAAAAAGTTCAAACCACTTATCTAACAGCGAGATGGAAATACTTTTAACAACTATCCAACTTAATGTTCAAGCTATAGATGGCACTTACGTTACACTACGAGCGCTTTTGGATCAAGGCTCGCAAGTAAACTTAGTCACCGAAAATGCTGCACAACTATTAAAACTACCACGAAAGAAAGTCAATGCAACTATCTCCGGCGTAGGAGCCGTGTCAGGGGACTGTAAAGGTCGCCTGCAACTAAACTGCAAATCTATACACTCCAACTACTCGTTTCAAACTGAAGCTCTCATCTTAAGAAAAGTAACTAACAATCTTCCCAACTCTACATTCAAGAAGATCGACTGGCCGCACTTAGAAAATATTAAACTCGCCGATCCCGACTACAACGTATCACGCCCGATAGATTTACTACTCGGCGCGGATGTTTACGCTGAAATTTTAATGGATGGAGTACTTAAAGCTGAAAAACAATCCCCTATAGCACAACAGACGCATCTAGGATGGATTTTGTGCGGGAAACTTAAAACTTTTAATTGTCATGTAACTTTACTGGATCTCAACGAGATCGCACAATTTTGGGAGAACGAAGACATCATTGCTAACAGCGACGATATGTCATCTCAAGATAAAAGTGAACAACTTTACACTGAAACTGTCAAAAGAGACTCCGACGGAAAATACATAGTGACCATACTACTAATTCCGGATGCTGAAGAAAAAATTGGGAAATCTAAATCTATTGCAATCTCACAATTTTTACAACTAGAGAAAAATTTACAACGTAAAACGAAACTTGCAGCAATGTATAAAGAGTTCATTAACGAATACATCGATCTCGGACATATGACACCAGCGTCTCAGGTTTCAAACTCAACTTTAGAATGTTACCTGCCCCATCACGGTGTATTAAGGGAGCATTCGACAACTACGAAACTAAGAGTTGTTTTCAACGCATCTCAACGAACATCTAGCGGTTACAGCCTCAACAGTCTACAAGAAAAAGGTCCTAATCTACAAAAGGATATTCAAAATATTATTTTGAAATGGAGATCCTACGAGTATGCTTTCACTGCCGATATCGAGAAGATGTATAGGTGTATATGGGTAGCGGAAGAGCAACAACCTCTACAGAAAATGATCTGGCGAAACTCACCAAATGATAAACTACAAGAACTTCAACTTCGCACCGTAACGTACGGTACAAAAAGCGCGCCTTGGCTCGCGCTAAGAACGCTCAAACAACTAGCTTATGACGACGGGCACATGTATCCCGCCGCCGCCGAAGTGCTGTTGAACGAGTTCTTCGTAGATGACCTAGTAAGCGTTCATAACTCACTCGAAGAAGCTATGACACTACAGCAATCATTAATTAAACTACTTGACGGGGCTGGAATGAATCTACGCAAGTGGTCCAGCAATCATCCCTCACTGCTTGAAAACTTGAACGAAAATCAAATATCAACAAAAAACATTTTCGACTTCAAGAACGAAGAAACGATGAAAACACTCGGCCTTGGATGGAATCCAAACGTTGACACCTTTATGTTCAATTGGGAATTGGATAACAAATGTAAACAACTAACTAAACGATACTTACTATCCGAGATATCTAAGCTATACGACCCGTTGGGATGGCTATCACCCGTTACAGTTACCGCCAAACTTATCTTTCAAAAAGTATGGAAAAGTAAGCTAAATTGGAATGACATACTTTCTGCAGACATTCAAGCTGAATGGTTAAAACTAAGAAACGAAATACCGGAAATAAAGAAAATATCTCTCAACCGATGGATTGGCAGCAAAAAAGAGATCGAATTACTAGGTTTCTGCGACGCAAGTGAAAAAGCTTACGCATGCGTCGTATACACTCGCGTGACAAACAACCAAGGTCAGCCTGTTGTCACTTTACTTGCCGCCAAAACTAGAGTAGCACCTCTATCTCAAAAGACAACCTTACCCAGACTGGAACTCAACGGAGCTCAACTTCTATCTCAGCTGATTGATAAAGCAAAGACCGCTTTATCAAGCTAAAATGTCACCGTAAGAGCTTGGTGCGACTCCCAAGTCGTACTTAGCTTGGTTACAAAGCGACTCATCTAGATGGGAAAGATATGTTGCGAATAGGGTTGAAAAAATAAAAAATATCATCCCAGCTGAACAGTGGAATTACGTCAGATCAGAGCAAAACCCCGCCGACTGCGCGTCACGAGGACTGTATCCAACGAAACTTACAAACTTCGATTTGTGGTGGAATGGTCCTACTTTCCTGAAAACTTCAGAAGATAACATCACCAAAAACACAGCTTGCCTATTTACAACTACTATAGGTCAGGCAAACCTAACTCAGCCACCCAAAACCACAACATCAACAAAGGAAGATCACTTTATCAATGAATTATTACACAAATATAGTTCATTGCAACGCGTCATAGCAGTGACAGCTTGGGTGACGTCATTTATAACAGCCGCACGATACAAAGTGAAACGTGAAACCAACTTCCTACTCGCTCACGAGTTAACGACAGCTACTGAGCAAATTATAAAATATATTCAGCGAATTGAGTTTGAGGCAGAATATAAACAACTTTTGAAAAATAAAACTGTTTCACCGAAAAGTAAAATATTCAAACTAAATCCATTTTTGGATGAGAATGGGATTATGAAAGTGGGTGGCCGCTTAAATTACTCACACTTACCACCCCAGATGAAAAATCCTACCATTTTGCCTTCGAAAGGAAGATTAACTCAACTTATTATCCAACAAGCTCATATGGAAACTCTTCACGGCGGGGCAAGACTCACCTTGGCTCAAATCAGACAACGCTACTGGATACTAAGTGGCAACAGGGTTGTCAAGGCATACTTACGTAGCTGCGTAAGGTGCCACCGCTTTAGCTCAACGAAAACAAATCAACTTATGGGAAACTTACCTCCACAACGAGCTACTCCATCACGGCCCTTTACCCACACGGGAGTAGATTTCACGGGTCACGTGGACGTGAAATTGAACAAAGGAAGGGGCGTGAAGACAACTAAAGGGTATGTTGCAATCTTTGTGTGCATGGCCACCAAGGCAGTACACATTGAGCTTGTATCCGATCTAACATCTGAAGCTTTTCTTGCCGCATTTAAGAGATTATGCGCCAGACGCGGCACTCCTAAACACGTCTATTCAGACTGCGGAACAAACTTTGTTGGGGCGTCGCGCAAACTGAAACATGAATTTGAAGAATTCAAACAACAGCTGTCGCCTGAATTCTTTACAGAAGTGGCCAGAATGCAAGTTGAATGGCACTTCAATGCTCCCGCATGGCCGCAGGCTGGTGGTTTGTGGGAAGCAGCAGTGAAGTCGATGAAGCATCACCTTCGACGAGTTCTCGGGGATCAAAAGCTTACCTACGAAGAATTCACAACTCTGCTTACACAAATTGAAGCCTGCCTAAACTCGCGCCCTCTGTGTCCCTTAACTGAAAATCCAGATGAATTTTTCAACTGTTTAACTCCGGGTCATTTCCTAACTGGCAGCCCTACAATGTCACCGCCACTATCCGATTACAGTGACGTCAGAACAATCGACTTGAGGCAACGCTGGCAATTGACAGAGAATTTATTTCAACAATTTTGGAAAACTTGGTCCAGTGATTATCTCACTCAACTGCAGTCCAGAAGTAAATGGAACAAGCCAACAACTAACATCAAAGAAGGCGACGTAGTGCTGGTGAAAGAAGAAAATCTTCCTCCTGGAAAATGGGCCTTGGGAAGGGTCCAGCAGCTGCATCCAGGCGCCGACGGCTACGTCAGAGTGACAACGATTAAAACTAAATCTGGAATTACTAAACGTCCTCTCGTTAAACTATCACCTCTTCCTACGACTACTGAAATAGAGGAAGATAAGGAAAACCAGTCAATGGATACCTGCAAAACACCAAAAAGGAACCTTAAAACTAACTCACATTTCGTAACAACAAATAAAACATTTTTATGTTTATTTACATTATTCATGTTCCTAACTGGAATTCAGAGCGCCATTGCTAGTGTGACGTCAAAGGCTCACATTACAACGTTCGAAAGTCACCGACCGGTGTATTATGACACTCTGGGGAAAATAAAAATGATTCACTATGAGTGGACATTGATAATGTACTACAACTTAACTAACTACTGGGAAGGAGTCGACCGCACAGCATCTTTTTTGGATCAAGTGAACTCACTATGCGAGAAAACTGACCCCCGATACTGTAACATTACTATCAACCAACTGAAGCATGAGATGGAGGAGCTAACTCATTACAACAACCTACTGCTCAGTCCACACACTCACCTGGGCCACCGAAAACGGCGAGGACTCATCAACGGAATTGGGGCTCTAGCTAACGACTTGTTTGGCATACTAGACCAAAATTTTGCTGATAAATATCAAGCAGACATCGAATCTATACAAAATAATGAAAACTATCTACTGGAGCTCATGAGAAATCAAACTACAATCGTCGAACTGCAAAACAAAATCATGAAAAGAAATGAAAATAACATTAAAAAGCAAATAACAATGATTGACAACTTTATGAAACAAACTGGTGACAACTTGGCGAAAATTGAGTCTGAAATGGAAGCCGTTATGGCAACAAGTTATTTCAACTCAGCGTCTTTGTCAGCCTACTTATTACTTAATAACTTAAAGAAAATTCAAAGCATGTTATTCGACACCCTAACTGACGTCTATAAAGGACACATAGATGTTCATCTACTCTCTCCAGTGAATTTAATCAATGAGCTGAATATCATAGCTGGACGACTTCCGAAGACATTATCTCTGCCTGTAGACAATCTGCAGCAGAACATCAAAGATATTTACAGCTTACTTTATGCCAAAGCACGAGTAACGTCAAACTTTCTCTTATTGGAAGTCCATATTCCATTGATCACCAATGAAGACTTCATCTTGTATAGAGTCATACCTATCCCACTGAAAACGGGAGAAAGGTCAGGAATCATTGAAATATCTTCTAACTATATCGCCGTGGACCTAAAGAAAGACTCATACATTACTCTAACAGAGGAAAACATGCAACTGTGTACACAACAAAAGGCAGAAGATTTTATTTGCAACAAAAATCTCCCGATCTTGAAACTATACAGTGATAATGCACCTTGCGAAGCTAAACTATTAGGTCACTATTCCACTACACCATGTGTTATGAACAACGTGACGTGCAAGGACGCGTGGATCGAGTTACACGATCCAAACAGCTGGCTCGTAATCTGTTGCGATACTTGCACACTTAGACAGATCTGCTATGAGGACGTCACCACACAAGTCATGACGTCATCGGGAATAGTCACATTAGAGCAAGGTTGTATAATGCAATCGAGAGAGATGACAATATACGCTCATAACATCTACAACAGCAACACAAACATGGGTTTTGACATTCAAATACCTACTATCAACACAACAATAAACAAAATCGTCAACCTCACGCACCACGTGCCGCCCTCTGTTGTGTTGTATTCGAGTTCGGAAGAAGAAAGCGAAAAGCGATTAACTTTGCAGAAGGCTCAAGAACACGCGCTTCCTTCAAGTCTCTCACATCACGACATTCATCAGTACAGCATTATCTATATTTTTGTAACCTTTAATATCACACTGGTAATCATCTGGATCGTGAAGAGAAGATATTTTAGGACTGCACCAACATCAAGAAATACTAGCGCCGAGCCACGCATCGAGCGTGTGGAAATGCAAACAATACGCACTGCTCCACGCGTTCAACTCCCTCAAGAGAATCCCGTACCTGCAAGAAAGTGCGAAGAGAGGCCGCCTCTACCGCGACGGAATAATGCTTTGGGTCACGACAACGTCGCATTTAATCTTGAAGACATCATTTAAATTTCTTGCTTTGTAATGAGACTTCTTTCTTAGTTTTATCTTATTTCGGGTTGCCAATATGTACAATCTATTAATTGTACATGTATTTAAGTAACTTTGCTTACGCCGCGCGACCTACTTTTGGGCGCGCCTTCGTGTTAATTAATTATATTATTTTAATTTAGAGTGCATTTACACACCATTGAGAGAAGTCACCAAAATATTATTTTTATACATTTTTACCTTTTCTATTAAACTACAACTTTAACTACGAGTGGATTTTCTCTGTACTCTCACCAACTTCTACAAGTGTACAAACTGTACACCTTTATTAATTTTAAAAATGCAGTTGAATAAATAAAAAAATGAAAACTTAACAACACTTTTATTTTGTGACGATGCGGACTACATGTCTGTAATAAATTGATAACTTTGTTACAAAATGCTGTTTGCTTAAACACAAAAATAAAAACAATTCCAAATAATAAAGCCCTGGATTACGCCTGGTATTCTTCGTTGTATAAGAAAAAAAAAACTTATTACAAAAACAGTTCCAAAATGAGATACTTAGAATTAGAATTTGTTTATTGCAAGTCACAAGTTGGGTAAGGTGTTACAAAATCATTTATAGTCGATGTGAAGTCCTGCAAGGGCATAGCCAACAAGAGGGCAAGTAGTTGCCAGTTACTTATAAACTTTATCTTAACACTATGAGTAGATATTAGTAAATTATAATAAAGTATTATTAAATTTTAAAATTAAGAATATAACTTAAGTATAAGTAGTAGGTAACATTTGTATTTAGTTCTTGTTTTAAAAATTTATCTTCCAGGAATTCAGTTATGTTATAATAAGATTTAGTAACTTACCGGCGTTACAGGAATTACTGCAACAACCTTATAAAAAAACTCAAACGGACATATGAGAAGAAGCTCCTCCCTAATTCTGTACACAGCAATAAGCTATTATGGAATAACATTAAAGAAATAACATTTTCAAGTAAAATACACCACATAAATAATGAGCTATTAAACCACTTGACCGTTATTACAAGCTTATATTATTATTGAGATAGGCTGTTTTGTTTCCCTTTCCTTGTTTTTTACCTATTCCTGTCCCTTTCTAGCGCCCCTTCGCTCCGCCGCGCGTGGTATTTTTCGCAGGTAGTCGTCGCGTGGTACTTTTTACCCAGGTAGCACAGGGATGGGATCGCTCGGCGGTCTATAAATGGCCGAGCGCTCCCCACTTTAGTTCCTTTAGGACCACGTGAAACAAACGCTAGGGAAATGTATTTATAAAAATAAAAGACTTGGTGTTGGTTGCGTCGACGGCCATTGAAGAGTGAGTCAGTGCGGTGTTGCCAGTCGACAATATTTATTACGTTCCGTAACATCTTTCCTTTTATATAAAAAAAACAACTGGTAAACTCTAGGTAAACTAAACGCACACGTCAAATTGAAGTTGACAATTAGCTGACATTGACATTTACACTTTACACATGGCATTAAATATAAACAAATTTAATAGTAAACACACATGAAGTAACATTTATGGTAAACAGTTCGTTTTATGCTGCAATTACGGCAGAATATGAATAGGGAACAAGATTCACAAATTAAGACGTTGTAGTGGTTTAATACGACGACCGAATGAGGAGTAAGAGTGTTGTGGTGTGCTTGTATTAATGTTTGTGTTTTGTTGTTCAGAGTTTTCTAGTGTTTCAGGTGTTATGCGTGGCGGTGATTCCTGACGAGTGTCTGGAGCGTAAGAAGGTGAATGTGGCGACAGAGGGTAAGCCTGTGGAGGTGCCTTGTGATCCTGAGGGGGTGTTTTTGGCTTCAAAATGTGTACACGGTTTCTGCGGAATGTACCCTGCGGTGTCTGAATAGTGTAAGACCTGTCTTGTGAACAAGTGTTAGTGTTTGTGACTGTACCTGGTATCCATTCACTATGTGGTTGTTTTTTGAAGTATACTATATCTCCCCTGTGGATAGTAGGTAAATCTTTTGCATGTTGATTATAATAAACTTGCGAGTCATTATGTTTTTGTGTAATTTTATTTTGTATGTCCTGAGAAACAACTTTAGGTTTTAAACAAGTGTTAGGCATGGGGAGTTTGGACCTAAGTGTACGAGACATTAGTAATTGAGCTGGGGAACAGAGACCGTCTTTGGGTGTATTTCTATATTGCAGAATAGCTAAGTATGGGTCTGTACCATCAGCAGAGCACTTTTTTAAAATATTTTTGACAGTGCCTATAGCTCTTTCTACCATGCCATTGGAACGGCTGTGGTAAGGGCTGGAAGTAGTATGTTCAATTTGCCATTGAAACATAAAATCACTAAACTCTCTAGAGTTGAAAGGAGGGCCATTATCAGAGTTGAGAATTTTGGGAATTCCATGTCTAGAGAACATGGATTTAAGGTGAATTATTACACTGTTGCCAACGGAATTGGCTAAGAGTGCGAGTTCTACATACTTTGAGTAGTAGTCTACGACAAGTAGGTATTTTTTGGAGTCAAAATCAAATAAATCTACGCCTACTTTGTACCAGGGGATAGGCTTTCATGTGGCATTAGAGTTTCTTTTGTATTATTACGCCTGTAAGTTAAACAAATATGGCATGAATTAATAAAAGTCTCGATATTTGAATGGATGTTTGGCCAATAGACTGAATTTCTAGCTAGGTTTTGACAACTTTTTATGCCTTGGTGCCCTTCATGTAATAATTTTAGGATGTCATTTCTCATGGAGATAGGAACAACAATGTTGTTATTTTTAAAAACCAAATTATCCACTACATGTAACTCATGTTTTATTGGAAAATAAGGCCTAATGTTCTCTGGCAATGTTTTTTTATGCTCTGGCCAACCATTTTTACATAGGTTAATTATGGGGACTAGATCTGGGTCTTGAGAAGTCTGATTTTGGAATTCTTTTAGTTTATCATCGCTAATGGACAAGTCTTTGATGACTAGATTGACGTGGAGGTCAATATCGGCTTCTAAATCAGTAAGACAATGTTCTGGTAGGGCACATCTGGACAAAGTGTCTGCTACGTACAAGTATTTGCCAGGTTTGTATATAACTTTTAGGTCATAAGGTTGAAGTCTAAGCATTATACGTTGGAGCCTAGCAGGAATGCTGTAGACAGGCTTTTTGAATAATGAAATGATGGGTTTGTGGTCTGTTTCCACGACTGCCTGACGACCATAGATGTACTGGTGAAACTTAGTACAGCCAAAGAGGATAGCTAATAATTCTTTCTCGATTTGGGAATAAGCTTGCTGACACTGTGTAAGTGATGCAGAAGCATAGGCAATAGGGTGTTTTTCATGACTAATTACAGCTCCCATGGCATCTTTGGATGAATCAACAGAGAGTAAGATATCTTTATTTTGATCATAATAAGTAAGGATTGGGGCATTAGTAATTAAATTTTTGAGGTTATTGAACTCAAGTTCATGTGTATTTGACCAGTGCCATTCAGTGGTTTTAGACAATAAGGTTCTAAGATTTGAAGTTTTTTGTGACAAATTATCAATATATTGGCCCAGATATGTGACCATGCCCAGAAATCTTTGTAATTCAGTTATGTTAGACGGCGGGGGCATATCGCAAATGGCTTTGACTTTGGCTGGGTCAACTTGTACTCCTTCTCTACTAAAGATATGACCTAAATATCTGACCTGGTTTTGACAAATATTGGACTTTTCCTTATTGAATTTAATACCTAGGTCTCTGGCCCTGTCTAGTACTTTGTGAAGTCTAGAGTCATGTTCTTCTTTTGTTTTACCAAAAATTAGTATGTCATCCATCATGACCTTGACTCCTTCCAGGTCCTGAAAACGCTTAGTCATTTCCGAATGGAAGATTTCTGGAGCAGAGTTAATGCCAAAGGGGAGTCTAAGAAATCTAAAACGACCTTGAGGAGTAATAAATGTGCATAATTTGGAAGATTGTTCATCCAGTTTGAGCATATAGAAACCCTTGTTTGCATCTAGTGTAGAGAAATATTGGGCACCTGACAGGCTATATTTTATTTCATCTATAGTGGGGAATTGGTAATGAGCGCGCATAAGCGCTTCATTGAGCTTGCGGGGGTCAATACAGAGTCTAATTTTCCCATTCTTTTTAGAAGTAATGACAATTGAACTTACCCACTCTGTAGGTTCTTCGACTTTGGTAATAATTTGACTTTCCTCCAGCAGCTGAAGTTCTTTTTTAAGATCATCTAGGAGGCAAAATGGAACTCTACGACATGCATCCACTGTAGGAACAGCATCTGGCTTGATAGTAAGCTTACATTCGAAATCTCTAAGACACCCAATGCCTGTGAAAATGTCTGAATATTCTTGTAATATATCAATCTCATTAGTATTGGACTGAACGCTGTGCACTCTTTTGACTAGCTTGAGGTCATCACAGGTCCTACGACCTAGAATGTTTTGACAAAGTAAATCAACTATATGAAAGTTAATATCATATGTTTGGTTATGCAGGACTACTTTTGTTATGCACTGACCAACTGTAGGAATAATTTCTCCACTGAATGTTGAAAGTGTGTGTGAGCTTTTATGAATGTTGGCAAGAGGTAGTTTAAGGTTTTTGTAAGTTTTGAATGAAAGTATGTTTGTGTCAGCGCCTGTGTCTAGTAGGAATGAGGTGACTGTGTTATTTATGGACAGTTTGGTTAAGTATGCATTACTCGAATGACTAAGATTATTGATGTTATTAATGGGAGACAAAAATAAAGAACCTAGGTAGAGATTATCAGTTATACTAATTTTTTCTTCCTCTGGGTCCTCCACATTCATTTGACGAATCTGTCTGCATACACTAGCGAAGTGGTTTTTCTTGCCGCATTTTCTGCAGGTTACTCCTAAGGCTGGGCATCTGACTTTATGTACCTGTCCACACTTAGAACAAACAGGTCCAGACGGTGGTGAGTGTTGACGATTGTTGCTTGTTGTGCGGCTGAAGTGCTGATTTTGACTTGGAGGACGACCAGACTGATTCTGTCGAATTGGACGAGTACTCACTGCTTTTACCTCTTGGTTGACTAGCTCCTGGGTATGAAGTTTAGTATTACGGATAGTTTTGGCCATATCAACAGCATCTTCAAAGGTTTTTGGTTTTTCAATAAGTATTCTTTCTTTAATGTGGCTGTCAGACAAATTCCACGAAAATATGTCTGTGAGCAAGCTCGGGCAGTTTTCTAAGTCGCAGTTTAGGCTAATATTTTTTAAATCCGTGGAGTATGCTTCAATATCCTCATCCACGCCTTGTCGGCGGTTGAAGAGCCTGTGTCGCTCTATCGATGTATTGGCTTTAGGTAGGAAGTAGTCTTCAAACTTTTTAATAAGACCTTTGAAGGTGATTCTTTCCATGTCGATATTGAATGAGTTGAAAATTGGCAATGCCTGTTGACCAAGGGAATTTAGGAGGATGGCTACCTTGCGTGTATCCGTTTCGGCGTCGAGGTTGTTGGCCGTCATATAAATCTTTAGAGATAATGCAAAGTTCCTCCATTCTTTGGCCATGTCTGGTGACTGAAGATTGATGTTGAATCCACACTGCGGCAGTGGCGCAGAAAGTTGTGGCGGCGGCGGGTCTGCCATTTTGTTTTACTGTAGCACGCACGCACAAGCGGCGAGAACGCGACGACAAAAATGCAAGAACGTGTCAGGCGGTGCAGGACGACGAAAAATGACGTGATGGATGCTCCTCGGGTCCGAAACGCTGCCACCATGTCAAGCTTAGGACTTGTAGGGAAATGTATTTATAAAAATAAAAGACTTGGTGTTGGTTGCGTCGACGGCCATTGAAGAGTGAGTCAGTGCGGTGTTGCCAGTCGACAATATTTATTACGTTCCGTAACAGCCAAAGCCAAGGTGGCTCGAGCTAAGCTGAGACCTATCTTCGCCTCGCGGCTCCCGCTGCGCACAAAGGTAGGTCTGTACAAAGCCTATGTCAGGTCGCGACTTGCGTACGCAGCACCGGCATGGTACGGCTTGGTAGCCGAGTCCCATCGTCGCCGACTCCGAGCTCAGGAAAACCTGACGCTCCGCACGATCGTGAATGCCGGTCGCTATGTACGTAACGACACGATCCGACGAGACCTGCAGGTTGAGGGCTTGGATGACTTCGTGCGTCGTCTGGCCAGGGGCATGTACGAGCGGGCCGATCGCTCGGCGCATCCGCACCTGCGCGACATCGCACCGCTCCATGCCAGACCACCGGACGGCCGCCGAACTGCCAAAGCCCTCCCGCGGGAGCTCGCCACCATCGTCGAGGACGCCAGTGCTTCCCCCTCCCATACTCCCCAGCCGGGTTGAGGGGCGGGGGGAGCACCACCACGGGTCGACAACGCCCCTGCTTGAGTCCCCCGTCCGGGGTGATTCGCGGGGCGTCACCAAAGATGACACCACGGGGCCCCCCACTCGTACCCCCTGCTTCGGCAGGGCGCGTGGTCGTGGGGTGCCCCCTCGGAGATGACATCACAGGGCCCCCCACTCGTACCCCCCTGCTTCGGCAGGGCGCGTGGTCGTGGGGTGCCCTCTCTGAGATGACAGCACTGAGGCCCCTCACTGTGCCCCCCTGCCTCGCGGCAGGGCGCGTGGCCTTGAGGTGCCTCCACCAGTGCCGGACCGTCTTCGCGAGATCGCCTCCTCCCTGCTTGATCGGTTCGCTGGGCTTCCCCCATGGGTTCCACCTGGCGGGCCAGATCGCGGAGTGAGGCAGAAGAGAGAAGACGGACCTTTGGATTGACGGGCCCACCAGACGTGGGCCGCGATAGCTGCTACCTAAAAGTGTAAAACACTGGTAAGGTCTCCCCTCGCGCCTTGCGGCGCGAGAGAAGAAAGTCACGACTACTACTTTAGTTCATTGGCGTTTAGTTTCCCGAAGAGACTAGTCGTGCACAGAGCACAAATTATTATTAAACGGTAAAGGTATAATAAATACCAACCGAGTAAGTGTTCAAATTATATTATTTTTTACGAATAATTTTAACGGTGTTACCGTTCGATTACTTTTTAAGTAATTCCTTGTTATATAATTATATTGTTATTTTTAGTTAAGAATGGATATTGAAAATCCAGGACCAATTACGGTGCCGGATCCTCCTATTCCTGAAAATCAAAGACGACGTCATCGTCGGAGAAAGTCCAGCAGTACCCGCAGTGGTGAAAGCAGTTCTTCTAACTTAT
Source organism: Anarsia innoxiella (assembly GCA_947563765.1). NCBI lineage: Eukaryota > Metazoa > Arthropoda > Insecta > Lepidoptera > Gelechiidae > Anarsia > Anarsia innoxiella. The sequence continues at coordinate 12,215,051 of OX387391.1, read as the reverse complement.
CATCCTCGTCCTCGCAGTCTTCTCACGCTAGAAAATCCAAGCGGTCTCGCCGACGACGCAGAAAGAACAAGAAGAGTCAACGTCAGTTGGCAAAGCAACTCTCTAAGGAGCTGGGTGAGCTACGTGAAAATATTTTATCAAAAAATACTTCTCACGCGAGCAATAATGACGATGTCATATCTTTCTGCTCAGAAGTAAGTGGTGACTTATATCATAATGATGAATGTCCTAGCAACGTTTCTAATGCTGAGAAGTTTTCTATTCAAACTAAGCTTAAAGAACCAGCAGTACCAAAAACTCCGGATAATTTCTTAAAAATGTAGAACGACGTGTAACGATTTGGTTCTAACTCCTGGTCAGAAGTACGTTATGCTGATACTCGGAAATCCTATGTCCATTTACCTGGTTTTAATGGGTTACCTATCTAAAGTTCGAATTTTTTTTTGCCGATTATCCAAAGACCGAAAACTTTTCGACTTTTTTCGTTTCGTTTTTTTTTACTATGCCGAAATCACGTTTGCCACTATTTTAGTTGACCTATTTTATCATTTCGATTTTTTTGTTTACTTCGATGTTTTATTTTGTCGAAAAACTTTAGACTGAATTTATGCAAGGTCACAATAACGATTGATCGAAGTATTGTATGTCCAAACATTCATTACCTAAACCATTTTTCATTTTTTTTTGTTTCTTTTAATTGTAAATTACAATTAAAAGAATTTACAATTAAAAGAATTAAAATAAAATGCATGCAGATAAAAGACTTTTATTTATTTACAAAAGGTAGGTACTTACCTTTATTAGTTTAGTAAAGCAACATACAAAATGCATGCAGGCATGCAGGCAAGCATGCAGGCAAGCAGACAAGAACGCAGTCATGCAGGCAAGCATGCAGGCAAGCATGCAGGCAAGCATGCAGGCAAGCATGCATGCAGGCAAGCATGCAGGCAAGCAGGCATGCACACATGCAGCAATCAGGGATGCAAAAATCATGTTCTAACCTAACCTAACCTATCCTATTCGACTTTGCCTGGTTGTGGTACTTTTCGCCCCCCCTCGGGGGGTTCCACCCCCCGGACCCCCCTCCGCGTTTCCGCTTTGCCGCTATTTTTTCAGCTTAACCGGTTTTAAACAATTACCTACCTACAAGTAACATACCTATACATTCGACAAGATGTTGTTTTGGTAAGCTTAAATTATGGCTAATAAATCATCTAGCAAATGAAAAAAATCTAAAAGAGTCTTCGGCCAGTAGTAAAAGGTAATTTTGAAAATCGAGTAAAGGTGTTTCGGTAAAATGATACTTACGTCAAATGACCTATCGGTGTTTTAAATTTATGGCGAATAATACATGTGGCAAAAAAGACATCGACCGAAAGTTTTCGGTAGAATGAAATTCGGGAAAGACTAGTTCGACTAAGTAATCGGTTCCCGTACGGAGCTCTTACATTTTGCATACTTAAACAAAAAGAGACTCTCCAAGATAGCTTACGTGATTTGCTTTCATAGGCCAAATCTTCTAATATAACATATGATGATCTAAGCACTAAAATAGATGAACTCTTTTTAAATGGAGAATTTCAGAAAGTATCCTCGGATCTTCTTCAACTAGCCTGCGGCCATAGAGCAGAAAGTGTAGAGATGAGAAGAGATGGTATCCTGAAAGCGGTAAGAGATCCTTTAGTGAAGGCAGCTTTAAACAAGGTACCTCCAACTGAAACACACCTCTTCCATGCTGAGCAATTCACTACTGTTTTGGAGAAGGCAGGAGGAGTGAGGAAAGCTTCTGGCCTGTGAAGCCTAACAATATCCGTAATAAGGATAAAGGTGATCGTCAAAACCCTCAGGAGAATGACGTACCATCGAATGGTACGAATTCATGTTCTTTCAATAATAGTGAGCCTGCATCCTGCACTCACTGTCACTGCAACCAGCCTTCGCAAGGTGGTCATTGCAATAATTTTCCTTCGCGAGGAAATGGAAACGCATCAAATAATTTTCGAGGCAGTCGAGGTAGCTTTCGATCCCGTGGGTCAAGGCATATGCAGCAGAGACCATCACAGCAACGAGGCGGCCGTAAACGAGCTCATCCCCGCAGCGCGCATATGCAAGTAATAACAAGCGGCAGAAGAAATGACTCGAATCCATTCCATGCCGGTCAACTAGCACATTATTACGATCAGTGAAAGATGATGGGTGCACCAGACTACATACTGAGAGTGATTTCAGGGTATCGCATACCTTTTGTAATAAAGCCTCCTCTAAGAGTGCCCCAGCTGACGTCCGATCGGTGTCGCACTCCAGAATCATTAGAGATGACAAATATTGTACACAAAATGATAAATCAAGGGGTACTTAAGGCTGTCCAGCTGTCACCAAGTTTCATATCAACCATGTTTCTGGTACCAAAAGGCGACAAAACCCTTCGTCCAGTCTTCAACCTGAAATGTCTAAATTATTACATGCTAACCGACCGATTTCGTCTTATCAATATGCATCGCATCCCAGATTTTGTCCAACCTCAAGACTAGGTACATGTGCAAAATCGACCTGTCGCAGGCTTACTTTCATTTACCAATTGCAAAACCACACAGACGATACTTACGCCTTATACAGGGTGACTTTAAATTAGTAAACGATAGAAAAGGATATGCATGTACTCGTGATAACAAACAACTTTTACTATGGGACTAAGTTCGAAATCACAAAAAAAAATGTTCCCCCATACTATCAGCTGGTGCATTTTGTATGGGGAGTTCAAAAACTTTTGGACGATTTCGACCTTGGTCCCATAGTAAAAGTTGTTTGTTATAACGAGAACATGCATATCCTTTTCTATCGTTCACTAATTTAAAGTCACCCTATATACCAAGATCAGCTACTACTCCCTTTGGGTCTGAGCACTGCCCCCAAAGTGTTTGCATCAATAACCAATTGGGTTGCTCAGACTCTGCGACAAAAATACATAAGGATAGTCGTCTATCTAAACGACTTTCTTGTTGTAAACCAAGATGCAGAAACACTTCGAAAACATGTGACCATTCTCACCGAAACACTAGAACATCTTGGTTTTCGGATAAACAACAACAAGTCAATATTGACCCCTCAAAACCAGATTGCATATCTAGGTGTGGTTTGGAGCCCATGGGACAATCGAAATATTCTTCCAGAAGAAAAAATTGTCACCATCAAAAACAAAGTGACTCATGTCCTAAAGAAAGGCACAGTGAACTTGAAGGACATTCAAGTATTAGTCGGTCTTTTCTGCTTTGCCAGTTTTGTAGTGCCCCGAGGTCGATTGAATCACAGGGAGAGTCTCATGTTTCTAAACACACTTCCAAAACATATTCAGACACGCACTTATGTCCTCCCCAAAAGAGTCGAGACCGAACTACGTTGGTGGATTCAGCATTGTCACTTGTCATCCAACCTACACCTAGCACCAGTAACAGATTACTTAACAACGGACGCATCCGATGTCGCTTGGGGTGCTCAGCTGAATCATCACTCAATGTCCGGGACCTGGTCTGTAGACGAACAGGGTCTTCACTGCAATCAGAAGGAGTTACTGGCGATTTTGAAGGTCCTTAAAATTCAGGCCTTATCACTAAAAAAACGTTGCCTTCTGATTCAATGCGACAACCGGACTGCTGTTGCATATTTACGGAACGCGGGAGGCACAAAGTCGCGGGCTCTTCTCGACCTCACTATTCAGATTTTGCAATTAATGGACCGGTTTCAAATTCAATTCAAAATCTACCACCTACCCGGCAAGTTCAACAACCACGCAGATCATCTTTCGAGACACCGTCAACCTCCAGAATGGCATCTGCTACTTCAATGTACAGAGATGGTGTTCTCGAAATGGGGGAACCAGTGATCGATTTATTTGCCTCGAAAAATGCTCATGTAGTGATCAACTATGCAACACTAGACCAACACGACGAGGATGCACTATTTTACGACGCCTTCAGTGGCCTGGGTCTTTCCACCGCCATTCCTGATACCGAAAGTTTTGGCTCATCTCAACTATTCCTCCGGGATTTACCTAATTGTAGTGCCGCGTTGGAAAAAAGTATTTTGGAGAGCAGATCTCAAAGCCCGAGCGCTAGCACCACCATTCACATTGAGGAATCTCAGTCAAGTTCTAATCGACACGACAGCGGGCCAGCCACCTCCGAAAGTCAAAGAGATGACTCTCGAAATATGGAAATGTGGGGGTGGACAGAAAATCTTATTGGCTGGAATAACCAACAGGTATCATTATTACAAGACTCCTGGCGCCCTTCTACCTTAAGGACATACAAATCTGCTTGGAAGCGTTGGCTTGATTGGTCTGCAGGCAATGACGTTGATCCTTTTCGCCCATCAGGATTTCAGTTAGCAAAATTTTTGGCTGATTTATATTTAAACTTCAATTTCGCTTATAATACTGTACTTTTACACAAATATGTAGTATCTACCCTGTGTAACCCTCAGTTATGTGGAACTTTAAGTTCTCACGTTTTTGTTAAGCATGTTTTAAAATCAATTTCATTGAAAAATCCTAAGAATCCCAAACCACCTGTTTGGGATGTAAATAAATTAATTACTTTTCTTGCTGAAAGTACTGTTGATTTAAATAATTTATTTCAAGTATCAAGACATACTGCGACCTTATTGATACTTTGTTCTGGCAGACGTATTCACGACTTAACTTTACTTTCTGTTGATCCAGAACATTGCGTACATTCAATTGACTCTATTATTTTTTGGCCTAGATTTGGTTCAAAAACTGACTGTGCAAATCACAGGCAATCTGGCTGGAAGCATCTGAAAAATACCGAATGTAAGAATACGGATCCAATTTTCTGGATAAACAAAACTATTTCTGTACTAGAAGAACGACGCATAGCTTCCAAATCTCAAAATTTATTTCTAATTTATTAGAGGAAATTCAAGACCTGCTTCATGTACCGTCATTGCTGGTTGGATAAAGTCTATGATGAAAGAAGCTGGTATAACTGCTACTCCAGGTAGTGTACGATCAGCAGTTGCTTCTCGTAATTGGATTGATTGCTTTGCGTTAGATGACATTTTATCAAGAGGTAACTGGAAATCTGTTAAAACCTTTCAAAACTTTTACCGTCGTGAAGTCATGGTTGATCCTGTTCAGGATACTGGAAATAATGTATCAAGACTTTTTAATCCCGTGTGAATAGGCACTTGGCATATATTATTTTAGTTTTTGTAATTTTGCATGAATTGTAAACACAATATTGTTATTGTTGATATAAATTGATTGTGATATTTATCACTGCGTGTTATTACAATTCACCTTACAATGCCTCACATTGGCGTCGCGGTATTTTCACCAGGCGATAACAAACCTCTCTCAATAATAATAAGCTTCTAATAACGGTCAAGTGGTTTAATAGCAGCGTTTTACCTGAAATAAAACGCAATTTAAACTACTTACCTTACTAGAAGCTTAGTATTACCTTCTGCCTGGTGAATTATTATTGAGTCCAATGAACTAAAGTGGGGAGCGCTTGGCCATTTATAGACCGCCGAGCGATCCCACGAATGAACGATGTGGTGTTGGCGAAGAATGGAGAGGATAAGTTGGACTGAAAAGAAGAGAAATGAGGAGGTATTACAGATTGTGGGAGAAAAGAGAAGTTTACTAAAATCTATTGAGAACAGAAGAGGAAAGATGCTAGGACATTTGATACATGATTCCTTCATAAAAAACATTATAGAAGGAAGGAAAGGAATTGAAGGGAAAAGGAAGAGAGGAAGACCCAGACGGACGTTCCTAGAACAGGTGAAGGAAAAGGCGGGTGTTATGTCGTATCAAGATGTTAAAAAGAAGGCAGAAAATAGGGAGGGATGGAAGAGGCTCCACCGACAAGAGCTAAGCTCTTAAATAAGAAGAAGAAGAAGAGCGATCCCACCCCTGTGCTACCTGGGTAAAAAGTACCACGCGACGACAGCGTTTTACCTGAAATAAAACGATTAATATGCGTTTTATTTCAGGTAAAACGCTGCTACTAAATATCAAATCCTTTTCTTATGAGTCTATAAACCATATAAATAACTAATTTGTAAACATAGGATCGCAAATCGAACAGAATATACAGTCGGCAATAAATACAACGAGAAAATGATGTATTTTCTCGCTCACACTTACACTGTTGTTGCGCTGTCGCATTCACACGTTTTATGACCGCGTCTGCCACGAGTCTTTGCGTTTAGTAAAACTTCGTCTTCATTTGTAGGGAGGAAAATGACAGAATTCGGTGTATATGACGTTATATTATGTAATAGAGAGTTTTGACTAGTTGTTTTTCTTTCCGACTGTATATTCTGTGCGAGTTGCGATCCTATGTTTACAAATTAGTCACTGTCGTATTCACACTGTCGAATTCACACGTTTTATGACCGCGTCTGCCACGAGTCTTTGCGTTTAGTATAGTAGAATATTAGCTAGGCAAAAAAACTGACAGCGCTCCTGGATGGGACAACATAAACACATTTTTTTTGAAAATGACAGCCATAGAAATTGTTCCAATTATTACTCATGTAGCCAATATATGTTTTGCAATATTTTCTGAAGCACTGAAGAAATCCGTTATAACCCCAGTATACAAGAGTGGAGACAGAGACGATATAAGTAATTATAGACCCATTTCGATCTCTCACCCGCCATTTCAAACATTTTAGAAAAGCTTATTATTTATTATACGACTTTAAATTACTTAAAAAAATGTAATATTCTATCTACGGCCCAAAATGGTTTTGTAATGTAGTTAGTATGTTGATAACTAATCTGTCAATGTCAAGATAACTGTCTTGTACTGTCACTTATAACAATCTGTTTTTAATATACGCTATACTCTACTGGACGTGTCTTTCTTTTGTAGTTTTCCCACCAAATACACTACAGGTTTCAGACAAGGAAGATCAACGGAGAATGCTGTTATGGGAAAAAAAAATGGAAAAACGACAAAAGAAAGACACACGTCCGTCTTTCATTTCAATTCAATTTAATTCAATAGAGATTTATTCATAGGTAACCCAAAATTACACTTGAATGCGTCAGAAATATAAAACAAAATAAAAATAAAAACAAAATTATAACAAGTTAACAGAAGTAAAAGCAAATTAACTGACTGAAGCTACGCTGACTTCGGAAGGCAGATTCCCCAGAGAAGAAGCCAGCAAGAAACTCTTGAGGTTGCTCTTTTTAAAAATATTGTTTACAATCATGTGTTTACAAAAGAACAACTTAAATATTATGATCGTGTGGAGCTAGAGCATTTACACACCATGCCCTATTGTCAATAATAAAATCGTTAATGTTATAATACGCTCTCTGACAAAGAGTCCTCTTAATACAACGCTTAAATTTCGTTTCCGTTAAATTTAGAACATTATCAGGCAGTTTGTTGTAAAACCGTATACAGTTCCCTTCAAATGAATTATTAATTTTAGTTAGTCTACTACCAGGAATAACAAGTTTATTATTATTTCTAGTATTAAACTTATGAAAATCACTATTTTTCTTAAATTTTGATAAATTTTTTCTAACAAACATTAAATTTTCATAGATGTATTGACACGGAACTGTTAAAATATTTATTTCTTTGAACAGTTCTCTCAGGGAATCACGACTTTTAATATGGTAAATGGCTCGAATGGCTCTTTTCTGCAAAACAAATACTGCATGAATGTCAGCAGCATGACCCCAAAGCAGAATACCGTAAGACATAATACTATGAAAGTAGCTGAAGTATACAAGTCTCGCTGTAGGTATATCTGTGAGCTGTCTGATCTTTCTGACGGCGTAGGCGGCGGAACTTAGCCGTCCACACAGTTTGTCAATATGGGGTCCCCATTGCAGTTTCGAGTCTAGCGTCATCCCTAAGAAAACTGTGTTGTTTACCAAGTTTAGTACTTCATCGTTAATAGATATATTACTTATATTACTTGAAATATTACAAAGCGAAAATTTTATAACTTTGTTTTTTTTTGCGTTTAACGCTAAATTATTTATACTAAACCAATCATGAATTTGCTTTAGGGAATTGTTAACTTTGACAATATCTTGGCGTTTCCTATCTACTTTAAAAAGAAGAGATGTGTCATCAGCGAACAGAACAATATCCGATACACTTTCTACCATGAATGGCAAATCATTTATGTACACTAGAAATAGGAAAGGACCTAGTATCGATCCCTGGGGTATGCCAATTTCTACCTGCGATCCCTGTGATGTTATTTCATTGACTTGAACCTTTTGAATTCTGTCCGATAAATATGATTTAATAAGATTTAGAGATTCATTTTGTACGCCGTAATGATTGAGTTTATTTAATAGTATCTCATGATGAACACAATCGAATGCTTTCGATAAGTCGCAGAATATGCCAATGGCATCTTGCGAGTGTTCCCATGCATCAAATATATGTTTAATTAAGGCAACCCCGGCGTCCGTAGTGGAACGACCTTTGGTGAACCCAAATTGCTGGTCGTGTAACAATTTATTTAAATTGAAATAATAAAGAAGCTGATTAAGTATTAATTATTCAAAAATTTTACTTAATTGCTAGGGTCGTTATCATCCCCGGCCTTGAAAATAGGTATGACTTTACTATATTTCATAAGATCAGGAAATATTCCTTGATCTATACACATATTAAAAATTTGCGCTAAATGATATGCTATGGTATTAATAATAGATGCGCAGACTTTGACTGACATTCCCCAAAGATCTTCGGTTGATTTCAAATTAATCTCTTTAAACGTTTTAATAATACAATTTGGACTAACATGGTGAAATCTAAATTCAGTTTGGCATACGGGTACGTTGGCTTTAAGAAGAGAGAGTGAGACTAGAGGTGAGGAATTAAGATGCTCAGTTGTTTTGAAAGGAACGTTAGAGAAAAAGGTTTCGAATTCATGAGCCACTTCAGAATCAGAAGAGCACATAGTGCCCTGTTCATTACGCAAAGCAAAGCTAATTTGACGATTTTTACATTTACCTGATTCTGTGTTAATAACATTCCAAACTGCTTTGATTTTGTTATCAGCTGATTTAATTTTATTACTCAAAAAAAATGATTTTGCACAAATGCAAACTTTTTTAAAAACTTTTGAATAATTTTTAACATAGTTATGAAAGCTATCTGTATGATTATAATTTTTAAGGTCGTAAAGTTCAAAAAGTCTCTCTATACTCTTGCGAATGCCCTGAGTCGCCCAGTCACTAAATTCAAACTTCATAGTAATTTCTTTTTTTTTAACTTTAAATATGTTATCGAATTGAGTGCTTAATAATGAGAAGAATTCTTTGTATAAGTTATTTGGATTTGATGAAACGCCAGAATTAACATACGATAGATTTTCAATCAGTACATTATTTAACTTATCCAACCTAGCAGCTGTGATGGGTCTAGATTTAATTTTAATTTTTGTTACCGGTTTTTTGGCAATAATGCTAATAACTTGACCCGTGTGATCGGACTGTATTGCATTTAAAATAGATTTTTCTAGATAATCTAAGTTACAAAAGAAATTGTCAATACAACTAGCTGTGCTTGGCGTTATCCTGGTAGGTTCTAGAAATACATTAATCAAATTGTATGATTTGAACTGACACAATAGTTTCCTCGATAGACAATTATTAACTAGTTAATCAACATTAAAATCTCCGCAGATTATTATAAATTTACCTTTATTAAAAGCTATTTTTAACACGTCTTCCATAACTGACTCATAAACAGGGAAGTCCGTGCTGTTGGGGGATCTATACACGCATACAACAATGTGCTGCTCCAGCTCAACACACGATAATTCAATTTTCTTCTCAACCGACAATCTCACCACATCGGTTCGTTCTTTTGACTTGATGTTATTTCTAAGCAAAATTAAAGAGCCCCCTCCCGTGTGAGATTTTCGACTGAAAGCACTGGCAATATAATATTTTTTATAATTTAACAACAATTCATTTTCTTTATGCCAGTGTTCCGTAAGACAAACAACATCATATTTATGTTTTTCTAGAAATAGTTCCATCTTTAAGTGCTTTTTAGTAAAGCTCTGAACATTCTGATGGAATATTTTTACAATGTTGTTATTTTTTTTATTACTAATAATTCTACGATCATCATATCGAGCCTGATGAGTCACACTGCTGGGACCAACGCTGGGCCTACTTAAATCCACATGTTGTGAATTTCGAATGCCGGTGTCGACCACATTTACACAAAAATTGGTCGAGACTGTTGTCTTACATACTAGTTTAAAAAATGATTGTAAATTGATTCTATATTATACGCTACTAAAGTAGCGACACATCTTTTAGACAATAAAGACAGATACATAGTATCCTGTTGTAAAGAAAAATCATGAATAAACTTATTCATGTCAAAAAAATAAATAGCATCGCTATGACGACACGTCAAATTATAAAATTGCAAGTTAAATCTATGAATACGATTATTCGCTGTTGTAGATAAGTTGCTGCAAAAGGGCAGCGCACAGATAATCAATTTACAACCATATTTATCTACAATATTGACTAGAGTACTAAGGCACCTATCCATATCAGATTGACTAATGGGACATTTCACGTGAAGCGGACAGGGAAAAAAAAGTGAGGTTCTGAAAATCGACCACATTCGGCCCATTTGTACTTCTAGTAGGTATGAATGTGTACGCAAAATATTTTTTTTGTATAGTGTATATTTAGCAAGTTATAGGTTTCGAAAGAATTGTCGTTGATTGGTACTACTATTTTTCGAAAGTAATTTTTCGAATATAACAAATCTACTATAAAATTTTTAACATAGCGATACATATTAAAAATATACTGTTCTTTTTGACAGTAAAAAAAAATTAAAAAATTAAAAAAAAATTAATGGCCAAAACCGGAAGTAAACTTTTCAAACCAGAATTACAGTCACTTCGACCAATTTTTTTTTATTTTTTTTTTCTTTCAAAATATAGCTTAAATGATAATGAAAGTACACTAGAAAATTAAAAATGGGATCTCTATTAGTTTAGGAGATACGTTGAAAAATATACACCCGCGTCGCAAGGGGCGTCATATGTAGCGCTTGCAAGGTTGAGCAGTTTGCGCGATATTGCAACTTTATTAATATTTTATATCGTTTTAGCGTATATTTAACCTCATTTAATGATATGAAATAAGTTTTATTAATATAATATAATATAAATATAACTACATAATACAAATATAAGTTAATAATATATTATAAAGAAGAAACGTTTTTGGAGCAGTAGAAAAGTTTTATTATTTGCGAAACGTGACTAATAGCGCCATCTTTTAGTAACGTATAGTACTTTTTAGTCTCAGATAGAGTTAAACGGTCAAACCTATCTACAAGAAAGAGATAGAAATATGACGCCTAGCGGTTTCGTAACTTAAACTTTAGTGTTGCTTTAACCGCTCAGCGACTTGGGCACGTTTTAATCTGTGACAGTTGTTAATATTAATGGCGCCGTACGGTGATCGATGTTTTAACCTATTTCACTTGGTACTTCATCGAAAATTTAAAAATTAAGGAAAATATCTAAATGTTTAGCTCAAAAGTGGAGTTTTTCACAAAATCTTTACTATGTGCCTCCTGCAGGAAACGAATTTTGACTGAATCTCCTCCAGTAGCTAATGAAGACATTGTGCAATGCAGTCAAATATGACGTGGGTGCTATTGTTAATATCATAGTCTTCATAGAAGTAGAAGTAGAAGGATGAAGGTGCCCAAGTCGCTGAGCGGTTAAAGCAACACTAAAGTTTAAGTTACGAAACCGCTAGGCGTCATATTTCTATCTCTTTCTTGTAGATAGGCTTGACCGTTTAACTCTATCTGAGACTAAAAAGTACTATACGTTACTAAAAGATGGCGCTATTAGTCACGTTTCGCAAATAATAAAACTTTTCTACTGCTCCAAAAACGTTTCTTCTTTATAATATATTATTAACTTATATTTGTATTATGTAGTTATATTTATATTATATTATATTAATAAAACTTATTTCATATCATTAAATGAGGTTAAATATACGCTAAAACGATATAAAATATTGATAAAGTTGCAATATCGCGCAAACTGCTCAACCTTGCAAGCGCTACATATGACGCCCCTTGCGACGCGGGTGTATATTTTTCAACGTATCTCCTAAACTAATAGAGATCCCATTTTTAATTTTCTAGTGTACTTTCATTATCATTTAAGCTATATTTTGAAAGAAAAAAAAAATAAAAAAAAATTGGTCGAAGTGACTGTAATTCTGGTTTGAAAAGTTTACTTCCGGTTTTGGCCATTAATTTTTTTTTTTATTTTTTTATTTTTTTTTACTGTCAAAAAGAACAGTATATTTTTAATATGTATCGCTATGTTAAAAATTTTATAGTAGATTTGTTATATTCGAAAAATTACTTTCGAAAAATAGTAGTACCAATCAACGACAATTCTTTCGAAACCTATAACTTGGTAAATATACACTATACAAAAAAAATATTTTGCGTACACATTCATACCTACTAGAAGTACAAATGGGCCGAATGTGGTCGATTTTCAGAACCTCACTTTTTTTTCCCTGTCCGCTTCACGTGAAATGTCCCTAATATTAACACTATTTCCTATCATAATGACTAGAGTTTTATTACTATCTAGGCTGTGTGTATTTATTTTATCAATAATTTTGGGCAATGGCATTTCAGGATAACAATAATTAGTTACCTTGTGATCAATTTTGTTACAAAGCAAAGGTCCAAAATTAGTGCCTAGCCTATCTGAATAAACTAAGGTCTCCCTAGGAGATGCTAAATGACTAGAAACTAAGTGACTAGAGTGGGGAGATTGGATAGACGAGTTAGCGTTGGCAAAGAGAGATCTCGTAGCACGATTCGACGATCCAGAGAGGGCCGCGGCGGCGGGGGCGGGGGGCGGCCTCTTGACCGCACACGCGTACGACATCCTGGTCGGTCGCACGACGGTGGGTACAGGAGCAACTGCGAGCTTTTCACATACAGCGCGACCCGAGGTGGTAACGGGTGGCTTCGCTGCTACTGGTCTTCTGCCTGCAGCTGATGTCGTGGCTGATGCTCTAGCTGCTGCAGGTCCACCGGATACGACTGGTCCCGCACGAGCGGCAGGCCTCGAGGCACCCCCAGCTCTGGTGTTGTTGGCCGGCGTGTTAGTAATGGCTGCGGGCGGCATGCGCACTTTAGCCGTGGCTGGTCCCCGCGCAGGCAGCACCGGGCTCATCGGTGCGGCAAAGTTGCAGGAGTCGGCGACAACGGGAGTATCCGAATCCTCCAACAGCACATTCGCGAGCTCTTCGTCATCGGCCAGAATAACTCTTACGAGCCGACGATACTCTGCTGCATCCTTCTTCCAGGTATTAATTTCAGCTCGAGATCGCACAAGTTCCTGGTGGCAAGCTGAGTATTCTTTTCTGGTAGCCTCGTAGGTTGCAGTGATTTTTTCAATACCTAGCTGAAGGTCTTGAGCTTTCTTCATTAGCATAACTCGCCTAACCCTCTTAGAGTGTCCTTTCAAATATAATTTTAATAGCTTAATACTTTTGCTCGACCTCTTCATTATCTTCTTCAATCTGCAGTACTTAGTTATTTTCCTCGATGTAGCTGGCATCTTCTTCTTCGTGTGTGTGTTTGACAGCTCGTCGAGCAGTGAGACTGCATGGGCATTCTGGGCACTTTCTATCTCACGTTGGACAAATGAGATTTGACCACGTGCCTCCATCAGCAGATCTTCCAGGTGTCTAATCCTGTCCTGAGCTCCTTCCAACTTAAGGCATTGGGTCTCGAAGGAAGCGACTTGGTCTTGTAGTCGCTCAATTTCCATTTGATCCTCATCTCTGGTTGTTCTGAGTAATGAGATTTTTTGGTCTTGAAGTGCCAGTTTAGCCTTCAGATTCCTTATCTCAATCTCATTCTCATCTCTGTCACAAAGAAGGCGGTTGTTAAGCTCATCGGCCCTCCTCAGGTGATCCTGGGTCTTCTGGAGCTTCTGCTGTAATGCCATGCTACTGCGTGTATTCATCTTAGTTGAATAGGCTGAAAAAGACAAATAGAAAAGCTAAATAAATGTACAAAGCAAAAGTAATTACAATTACTTGAGAATTATATAGTTGTAGGGTAGGTAATTAATAATAAATATGTATTAACAAGTCAACCGGTGCAAATGTGCTAAAGACAAATTAAGAAGACACTAAAGTCAATAAATGTATAATTTAGGGTCACTAACTATGAACAAAGTATCTCTGAATTTTAAATAAAGTAGGTAGGTAGGTATATGATATGAACAAAGAAAAAAAAAAAGTAAAATATGTTTAACAGATACAGTTATAAATTATGTTAGTAGCATACAGATACCTACAAACGTCAGTAATTAAAAGTATTTAAGTGTTTATAATGTACCTATATACTTAAGTCACTAGAATTACTGTAAAATCAAATTTACTCTAATTGAGTTCAAAATAAGTAATTTCCTTAAGAAATAGTCCTCAATATCTGCTTCCACAAGTATGTCAAGCAAACAGAGACTAGATATAGTTAGGTCTAAACAGGCAACTAATGTAAGTCAGCTGTTAGTCTTCAAATTCGCTTCCACAGTTCGCCAAGCAAACCGAGACAAAGGCGACCTTGACCATCAACTTTCTCGAGGAAACTATCAGATGTTTACCAAATTATATACTTTAAGTACTGACACTTTATAATTATAAAGTGTTTTTGATAGAATAGTGTATAAATATAGGTGGTAAATTAGGTAAAACAAAAGAAATACTCCCCCGGTTTATCCGTTAGAATTCAATTCTATTGTTCAGTTGACAGCTGAGCCGGCCGGTGCGAAGCGAAGATTGTCGAGTTGTTTTTTTGTTGAAAACACAGTTGTTACACTAAACTTTTTACTTGAACACTTAATTTTACTTAAATACTACACCTTACACATGTAAATTTATCGAAATTAACTTAATATCGAATTAAAAACTAATTAAATACAGCACAGCTGATTTTTATGACAGCTCCGTTCAGTGTTGCCCGACCAAAAAGAATTTGTCGTTTTCCCGCCAAATACAGTGGCGATCGAGGCTGGTAGTACTCATGTTTAGTTTTGACAATCACCATGTTTGCAGTTCTTTCATAAGAAACAGTGCGATTAGATACTCTGGAGGTTCTTTAATTATTATAAAAAATTCTTTAAAATACAAGGAACGCACTGATATTGTAAATCTATCTGTTGAACGTATCATTGAGATAGCTTGTATAGAATTGGAGCGGCTTGTTGTAATAAGCGTATATAGAAATCCTAACGGTTCGTATGATACTTTTGAGGAAATTATGGAGACTGTACTTAAAAAATTAAATAACACTTATAAAGGTATTATTGTCTGTGGAGACTTTAATATTGATCTTTTGGTGATGTCGACACATTCAAAAAAGATTTTAACATTCTTCAAATGTTATAATTTAATAAATCTTTTCTTAGAACCTACTAAAATTACTGATAGTTCGAAGACCTGTATTGATATTTAGATATTTATTTATTTATTTAACAGTTTATTGTAAGATGATAGTACACATAGAGACAGAAAAAAAGAGAAGTTATACAAAAGGTACAGTCGATTCTATATTTGTAATTATACATCGGGTGTCGACCGAAGACGATTACATATTTACTTGCAGCAGCTCGTGAGTAGGTGCCACCTTCGTCACATATTTAGAGTATTTATTCATAATAAATCAATCTAATAAAAAAAAAAGAAACCTATCTCCTGTCCCGCTCACACCCCTTCCTTCGCCTAGCGCGCGGGTAATACTTCATTACGTGTTTTAGTGCCATCGAAGTCACATACAAATAATTTCGGAAGTTTGTTTTTGCGTTAATTATACCTAAAAGGAAAAGATCTAGGTCAATTAGTGATGACTACGATAAAATAGTTAAGAAAATTAAAAAGTTAGAACGTAAATTAAAGAAAAAACGGCGACGTTCGGTGTCAGTGAGTTCAAACAGTTCTTCTAGACCTGATTATAGATCGGATTTTAAACCTAATTGCCCAGGTGAGTAAACTCAAATTTGCTTTTCTTGGAATATAGTACACATTTTAATCAGATATTCAAGGTCAAACATCGTTTAATTGGTACAAATCTTATAACGAATAATACCTACGTAACTGCCTGCAAAAAAAAATTGAATTACCTACCTGTTATTTAAAATTACCTGCACGGGTGCCTACCTTGGCCCTACTGAGTGCATGGGTGTACCTATCTTGGACCCACTATATACGAGGTTCCTCTCTTGGACTTGCGTTTTATACCTATTTGGGTACCTATCTTGGACCCACTGCTCCGTAATATTGTTAAGGGTTTTTTCGTAAGTATGTTCATCTTTTGTAGATGACGATGTACCAAACTCATTGAACTTGGAAGATGAAATAAGCTATGGGGAACAGCAGATACCGGCTCCCTCTCCGCTGCGTTCGGTAGCCGTGGCCGCGCCACCCGAGCCATCGTCGCAGCCGCCGGCGCCTGAGGCCACATCTGAGCCCACGCCTGCGCCGGGCCCATCATCAGCCTTACCTGACCATCAAGAAGCAAAAAAAAAATGCCGGGGAAAGTTTAGATCCAAACATCCTAAATCTTTTAGGAAAAGACCCTTCGGTAGATAAAAGTACCGGCGAAAGCCTACATAAAGATATTGCCGCTAGATGGACGCAAATCCTCACCAACGGCTTAGCAAAGGAGCTCCAGGCTGACCTAATACTTATTGCCTAAAAACTGTACCAACTTATCGGCGCCTAAGTTGAATCCTGAATTTAAAACCGCACTTTCAGACTTACATATTAAACAGGATGAGTATAGTAAGACTAAACAAAATCAACTAGCAAGTGGCATTGCGGCTTTAGGACAGGTGTTAAACTGGGCCTTGGCTTCAAAGAACATCGTACCAGCAGACATAATTAAAACTTTGAGCGATGCTGGAAGGCTCTTTTGTGACAATCATTACAGAGAATCTTTGTCTCGTAGATACGCTGTTCTAAATGCCCTCAACAAAAATATACGAGATACGGTTAAGGACCAAAATTGAGAGTAATCTTCTTGGATCCAACTTATCTGATCACATCAAGTCATCCAAGGTAATAACGAAGACCGCTTCAGAAATGAAGACTCCCCGTGCGCTATACCAGCCACAGTCAGCTTTCCCTTCGCAAAGAGGAGCTTTAAACTCGAGGGGGAATCCGCGCGCAGCGGCGATCGAGCCGCGGATGGCCCCGGCACCACAGCGTCGACCGCCGCCGCCACCGCCGCGCGATCGCTGGCAAGGGACTGCATCGCGGGGCCGTCAACGAGCCACGACTTACTCGAGACAACCGAGGAGACGATAGATGTTACACAGGTACAGTCAGCATCATAAGTCGATGAACACATTCAGATTTTCAAAAGTAATATAAACTATTATTGGATGTAAAGACTTACTTATTTTACCTTATTTTGAACCTTACTGGTTGTTTATTTAACTCAGAGTATCTTTTGCTACACGATTTTCATTTAATAATGGTGAATTTTACTTTTGAAGATCTGAATGTGTTCATCGACTTATGAAGCTGACTGTACCTATTGCCGGCCGTTTAAAATACTTTTATGACAAATGGGCTGAAATTACCGACGATAATATTATTTTAAATTGGGTCAAAGGATACAAAATACCTTTTAAAAATCAGCCTGTACAAACATTGCAACCAAAAAATTGTGCCTGCATTTGTCAATCTAAAATTGACATTATTGACAGCTGTATTGCTGAACTCTTATCATCGGAATTTATTTCACCTTGCACACGTAGTGAATCAATTTATTTCACCCATTTTCACAGTACCTAAGCCGAACGGGAAACACAGATTTATATTAAATCTAAAGATGCTTAACAATTTTGTTCATGTCAAACATTTTAAAATGGAAGATCATCGTACTGCCTGTAGAATAACACACACCCGTCTCAGTGGTAACACAATATATTTATTCAATATAAGACCAACACTTTTACACCAGTATATAATATTAACATAAGTAAATATGTTCACCTATTACACGACCGACTACCGTGCCGGTCAACACTCAACTCCCCTTCTCACTACGACACCCCACGCCGTGCAACCGGTAAAGTGGGTGGGGGTAGAGTCGACTTAAAGTCGATGACAAAATAATAGTTACTGCTTATACAATACTTAATAATCGAATGATACTATTTATGATGAAATAAGAAAATACAATTTAATAATTACTAGAACACTACATCTCTTCTTTATTTTTTTTATTTTTAATAGTAGATAAAACTGCACTAGAACAGAATTTTAAATTCATTACAGAACATAGTTACAATAAATAATAAATCAATAAATAATAATACACGAGACACATGCACAATCATAATTTTACAATGTAACCGCTAAATCATTATAATTATTCGGTGTTTGTTTCGGGAGTATCTTCAGGTTGATTAACAGATGCGGGCTGAGCGATTTGCCATTCCCCTCCAATCTTTTTAAGATGAACCACATTTCGACGAAGTTCCTGGCCAGTTCGTTCATTGCGTACAGTTATATCTCCAGAATCTGTACTAGATTTTGTCACGGTGTGTGGAGTATCTGCAAAATTAGAAGAGAGTTTATTTTCTTTAATGAATGTTTTCACATAAACTTTGTCTCCTTCTACGATATCATGTTCTGTGGCCTTTCTTTTGCGATCACTATACTCTTTCCCCTTTTCTTTTTGTAATCGATCTTTATCTCTCATTTCCATGTCTATGTCCAAATGTTTATTCTCAATGTCCTTTGCGTAAGGTACTTTGTCACGAAACTGGCGCCGGTAAAACAGTTCAGAAGGAGTTTTACCAGTAGTAGAGTGAGGTGTACTATTGTACATCATTAAATACTGCTGCAAATCTTCTTTCCAGTCGTTTTTCTCAATTTGGCTTATGCGCAGTCTTTTTAGAATGCTTCTGTTCTGTCGCTCTACCTCGCCGTTCTGTTGAGGCCAGTAGGGTATGCTATTATAAAGTTTAATGCCACATTCCTTGAAATAATTCTTCAACTCCTCACTGGTGAATTGTTTGCCATTGTCAGCTGTCACAGTACTGGGGTAGCCTAATCGAGAGAATATTTCTTTAAGTAGTGTCACTATCTTAGATGTTGTTATCGTTTTGGTTGTTTTAATTTCTTTGTACCGGCTATAGTAGTCTATTACTACAAGGATGTATTCACCAGAGGGAAGTGGGCCAAGAAGATCCATTGCAACATCAGTCCAGGGCTCTGTTGGCAGGTCTCTGCGTTTCATAGGATTAGGTGGATTAGGTGCTGAAACTAAGGTACAACTGTTACAGTTCTTCACCATTTTCTCAGCATCATTATCGATCTTTGGCCACCATACTTTAGTTCGGAGTCTTGCCTTCATAGCGACTATCCCTGGGTGTCCTTCATGCGCCGCTTTCAAAACTTTTTGGCGCAATTTTCCTGGAATGACTATTTTTGTTCCTCTCAATAGAATGTTATCGCTAAAACATAACTCAGATTCAAAAACTTTGAAATGCTTAACACTTGGATCCCAGTATCTTTCATAATTATAAGCCTTTCTTCACTTTAGTAATTTCATCATCCTTACTCGAATATTCATCAATCTCTTGTAGAGGTATTGCAACTGGTCTACTGTATTCTGCAATCTGGTTGACGTAATTACTTACTTTGGCACCAGATTCAACCTCAGGACATAATCTTGATAGTGGGTCTGCAATGTTGGTTTTACCAGGTTTGTACAGTATTTTGTAATCAAACGATTGGAGACGCAGTACCCACCTTTCGATGCGAGCGCACGGTTTGGACTTGGGGCCAAATATCATTTCCAATGGTTTGTGATCACTGATCAATTCAAACTGTTTACCAAACAGAAAGATCCGGAAATGTTCCACGGCCCACACTAGTGCTAGTGCCTCTTTTTCAGTCTGGCAATATCTTTTCTCACAATCTGTTAAGCTTTTACTGCCGTAAGCTACTACTCTAGGACAATTGTTATCAATCTGGATCAAAACTGCACCTAGACCCACCGGGCTAGCATCCGCGATAACTTGAGTTCTATCACTGGGGTCATAATAGCCTAGGGTCTTTATTTATTTATTTATTTATTTATTTCAGTTAGGTACAATAACAGATGACAGATTGAAATTCAATAAATTATAACAATAACAAGTATCAATATAAACCTGGGATCCAATTACAATTGTACACAACACTTTTGTTAAAAAAAAGGGATTATTGGTACATTATTTAATAGATTTTGATAGCACATACTTAATCATAATTTGAGAAGATTAATTAACAAATTGAGTTATCTAATTAAGTGTATTTAAGTTTGAAATTATAAAATGTTATTGACTAATAATTTAAATATATTGAGTTTACAGCTGAAAATGTCTAAGTGAGCGCAGGAATCGTTATAACTTTCGCACATTCTGTGGAGAGGGCTATTACGCGTGACATTATTGTTAGAAAGAGGGACATTAAACAACTTTGGAACACGCACAGATCGAGATGGAACATGAAAATTTATCTTGCTTAGGAGATCACTATCCAGATTGCCATTTATAATTTTGTACAACATACAAAAGTCAGCAACTTGTCTACGTTTGACCAGACTACCAAGTTGAAATTTGGTTAGTCGGTCACAGTATTCCGGAATTCGACGTCTAACCCCCAGCCTACTACATAGAACTCTAACAAAACGCCGCTGTATTGACTCAATTCTGTCCCTGTGAGTTTCATACATTGGTGACCAAACTGTACAGCAATACTCCAATATACTGCGCACCAAAGCACAGTACAGAGTGATCCAAGAGCTTTCCTTTTTGAATGGCCTTGACACTCTTATAATGAAATTTAACATTCTATTTGCCTTAGCACAAATATGGTCATAATGTAGCCTGAAAGATAAAGAATTATCAAAAATTACACCCAAATCACGGATCGAGTTGACTTTATCCAAAACAATATTATTAATGGTGTAATTAAACTCAATAATATTTCTATTACGGCTGAAGGTAATAAATTGGCATTTTTTTATATTAAGGGCCATGTGGTTCCGCACACACCATTCCATCAAAACGTCAAGGTCCCTCTGAAGCACTATGCAGTCCTCGCGGCTACGTATCTCGCGGAAAATTTTAATGTCGTCAGCGTAAGCAAGGCAATTACTCCTGATCATAGCTAAAAGATCATTTATGAATATTAAAAACAACAAGGGGCCAAGATTAGAACCCTGGGGTACACCTGACTCTGCCACGAACGGTACAGATTCATAACCATTCATTACCACTAACTGGGAACGATTAGCAAGGTAAGACGCTAACCAGCGTAACAGACTTCCGTGGACACCCAAGTGTTGCATCTTAGCAAGAAGCACTGAATGACTGACGCGATCAAAAGCCTTCGAGAAATCAGTGTATACCGAGTCCACCTGTTGCTTGGAGTTGAAAGCTTCACATAAATATGTTGTGTATACCAGTAGATTTGAATCAGTCGAACGACCAGAGACAAAACCGTGCTGCGCAGGGCTTAAGTTTGGTTTAAAGAGATTGTAAATTTGTGTATACACTATGCCCTCAAATACTTTCGCAAACCAACTCAAAATACTTATAGGACGGTAATTTCTGACGTCTCGTTTGTCACCGCTTTTATATACTGGAGTAATTCTCGCAATTTTCCATATTGAAGGAAATATTGCGGTTTCAAGCGACTTATTGTATATAAGAGTCAGAGGTACGGCCAGAGACTTGTGGCACAGACGTATAAATATAGGAGGGATGCCGTCGGGTCCGGCATTTTTGGATGAGTCGAGCTTTGTTAAAAGAGATGAAACATGTGCAATGGATGTTATTAATTTCGAAATTACTGCGCTTGCTTGTGGGAAATCTGGTGTATAAGAGTCATTGGTGCTAGTATCATAGACGGATGAGAAGTAATCAGCAAATAAGTTAACTGTTGATAATCCATCCTTTGCTACCCGTTCATTGTAATGCATCTGATTAGGATAGTTGTTAGTGATTCTTTTATTTTTGGTATAGCGCCAGAAAGATTTTATGTCTATAGTAAGGTCTTGCTCAATTCCAGAGATGTAGGCCTTATAACATTCATCAAATTGAGCCTTGGCTCGAGTACGTAACATGGAAAATGTATCGTAGTCGCGTGGATTCCCATAACTTTTGTACCGAAGATGATATTTAAATTTGCTCTTGAGAATCCTTATTAGACCCTTGGAAAACCAGCAAGGGTAATTATTCTTCCTTGATTTAGACCTGGGAGTATACTTCTCAATGATTTCATAAATAGTGTTATAAAAGTACAAAACAAAATCATCACATTCCATTGAAGATGCAGCTGACTCCCAATCAGTCCCCTGAATAGCAGCATTACAAGCCACATAGTCAGTTTTATAAAAACAAAGTTTGTCCGTAATGCATTGCCGTAGTTCAAGATTATGTCGCTTGCCGCTCACCATAGTAAGTTCAAAGGGCGGATGATGGTTGTCAAGTTGAATGACGGGGATAGTTGGAGACAATGAAATTATGTCATTACCGGAATCGGTGATGGCAAGATCTAATATTCTTTCATTATGATTCTTTATAAAGTTTAACTGCTTTATGCTAGTTGTATTGAAAAGATCATAGAGTGCTTTCGATTTCTCACAATTGAAATCAAAGGGACAGCCTTCATCTACAGACCAGCTGATGCCACCCAAATTAAAATCTCCTACTATGATAACGTGACAGTTGGGATGAGTCACAACGACATTCCTACATTTATTTAAAAATTGTATAAAGAGATAGGAGGGAATATACTCAGGCAGGTAAACAGTGCACAAAATAAAAGTATAATTATCACCAATCGATACCTGAACCCATAGATCCTCAACAAGATCTGACCGCCAATCATGCCGAACAACATAGCTAAATTTACCAGACAAAGCGATGAGGATTCCGCCACCGTGACATTTTTTAAAATGTCTAAGAAAGAGTTCATCTCTATCTCTGCGCAAAACACAATATCTAGAATCTAATAGTTCAGAGTCGAGAATGCTGTCGTTGAGCCACGTCTCACTTAGACATATAATATCAAATTGGTTACATAGAAATGAATTGTAAAGATCGACTGTTTTACTCTTCAAACCCCGTACGTTTTGGTAATAAAGAGATACAGCCATTTTTATTTGTTTACAACCATACATCAGTCAAATAAGAACCACAATAATAAATATAGTTAGCGCAATCGATCAAGACATTGTTCATTTTTTATAAGAATATACTGAGAATCATCAGTTTTTCGGACATAGATTCGGCCGTTGCGGATCCACACAAAAGAGTAATTTAGAGCCTTTGCCTTTATTCTTGTCGCGGCATGTAGTCGTTTATTAGCCGGGGAAAGATGTTCTGAAATAAAAACAGGTCTAGCGTCTCCACCAATGCCCAGCAGAGACGTGTTAAGTTTAGCATTCGTATTGGCCTTGTTGTATCGATGCACAGCAGAGTAAAACTCATCGCGACATCTTACGGACCGGAATCTCACCACTATGGCACGCGGTTGTTTACTCTCCCTGTTTTGCTTGGCCACTCTGGTGCAGTGCACAATGTCGCCTTCATTGAGTTTGTGTTTGAGAATACTTGAGCATTGTTGTAATAAAGATGATAAGTTCTCCGTTTTGAATTCGGGTACACCATTAATCTCAAGGTTATTCTCTCGTAAATGTTGTTCCAAACCATTTAATCTATCTGTCATGTCATTAACGACCGTATGCATAAAAGTGTTCTTTTCTTTAAGCTCAACATTTTCCTTCAGTAACTGTTCCGTCGACTTCTTCATATCCTCGTATTGTTGCGACACAAATTCTGTCGCTTTACGGTACTCTATTATCAGGTCATTTAACTTTGCCAACTCTTCATTTAAAATGCGAGTAAATAGAGCAGGTAGTTCGGACCGTATAACAGCCAATACACGGTCAGTGATAGAAGAGACTAAGGAATCGCCAACTTGCTTGTTATCCGCATCGGAGAAGGAGAAATCAAGTAATGAGACATTATTTGTCTTCGTCCGATTGGTTATGTTGACGTTACACCTCTCAGTATCGGCTGCAAAACTTGTAGAACTCTCATCTAGAATAGTTGTAGCGTTGCTGGTGTCGAGAACAGTAGAAGCTACTCTTCCCGTAGGAGTGGAACGAGGAGGAGAACGGTGTACGCGTGGCATGGTACCAAGTAACAGACGGGAGTTACAAGTTACAACTTAGTGGCAGGTCGGTCAAAAGGGCGTATGCGACACTAATGATTTGGCGCTTACGCTTAATAATAACACAGTTTAAGATAGGCGGATAACTTTGTATTCACTGTATTTGTATCATTTATTATTTATTTATTTAACTCCATTCAGTAATAATAGTCTTCCAACTGGTAAATAATAGGCAATTACAAGTTCTATTGTAATTCCACTTAATAAATTATGACCCGCTCCCGGCTCCGTGTCGTCACTCGTGACGCTCAGTCAGATAGTGGTTAGCTGTTTGGCGTCGTCGATGCACCGCTCCGGTGGCGCAGCGGTAGTTGCGCCGCCTTCAATTCAAGTGCCTCGGGTTCGAACCCCGCACAGGATTCAAAATATTTATTTCGTTTGCGGAGTATTACTTGTCATTTGACATAATCTGACGCATCAACAAGGTGACAGGTGGCTTCAAAGTCAGATACAGATGAAAGATCCGAGTATAAATTAAGATGGCTGACACACCTTACGGGTTTCTTCCTTAGAGTAAAGAGGAGGCACCGATGATCCACCAGTCGACGTCACAAACAACAGGTGAGAGCTCCGAATCAAAACAGCAATGGCCGCCAGCTCTTACGAGGTTCGCCGTAAGATGAAAGAGGAGGGTCCGAGTTATAGACTGTCACTTAGACCAAGTGCGATATAAACAAATAAATGAATTTAAGTAATTAGAAAGAGCTCTTGAGAGACGTCCGTTCACAAGAACGTTCACGAAGCTATATTATATTATTATTATTATATTATTATATTATTATGTTCGATAAAGATTCCTTAAGTTTGTTGAATGCCACGTCTTCATTAGTAGACCAGAAATCATTAAGCAAGCTTTTCTTCCCTGATACTAAACGTAGGAGTTTTCTCAGTGGATCTGTAAGTGTCGCAAGATTGGGTATCCATTTTCCTACGAAGTTCACTAGGCCTAAAAAGCTTTGCAATTCTTCTTTTGTTCTAGGTGCTCTGAAGTCTTGGATAGCCTTTATATATTTATCTAGTGGTTTAATTCCAGCCGGGGACAGCTGATGACCGAGGAACTGTATCTGCTGTATTTTATACACACATTTATCTTCATTTAAAAGGACTCCGTTATCTCTAAGTACCTGAAGTGTTTTGTTTAGTCGATCATCATGTTCTTTCTCAGTTGCTCCATAAACAATGATATCGTCAATAAAGTTGACAGTACCTTCACATTTGAGCAAAATCCTCTCTAAAGTTTTCTGGAATATTTCTGGTGCGCATGAGATGCCAAACATCAATCTTTTATAGCGGTACATGCCTTTGCTGGTAATAAATGTGGTAATATGTCTAGAATCCGGATGAATCTCTAATTGATGGAAGGCGTCTTTTATGTCCAGACGTGAGAAGTACTTTGCTTTCTTAAATTTGGGCAATAGCTGATCCATAGTGGGCAAAGGATGGTTTTCCCTGACTATAGCAGCATTAGCACATCGCATATCTACACATAAACGAATTTCGCCATTTTCTTTCAAAATTGGAACAGTAGGGGACACCCACCTGGAAGGTTCTGTCACTTCTTCGATTATGTCAGCATTAACTAATTCTTCTATCTTCTTATTCACTTTTTCTTCCAAAGGTATTGGCACTCTTCTGTAGGGTTGGCTTACTGGTTTGATTTTCTCATCAATAGGTATTTCAACAAGTACGTCTCGAAATTTTGGGAAGCTATCCACCGCGTTTATTTCAATCTTCGGTCCAATATGCAAAACACTAAGTTCGGTAGCAGTTTGTTTCCCAAGGAGATCCCTTGTGCCACCTTTAATTACATAAAAAGTGGCCATCACTTCTTTGTTTTGAATCTTGATGATAGCTTCGAAGGAACCAAGCACTACCAGTGGCTGGTTGCTACCATAAGGAAGGAATCTTTTGTTACAGTCACTCACTTGATCAAACACCTTTACACTAGACTTTTTTAGGTTTTTCCAAGTATCTTCTGTAAGTAAGTTGCATTTGCTTCCAGAATCTATTAACATCTCAGTTTCAACACCTCCTATGTCGCACTTAACCAATACATCTTCGTCAATATGGAAGACGTACTCTGTACTGCTATCGCTGTCATCTATATTGGAAATGTGTTCCTTCAGTTTGCTTGAGGCCGGTTTATCCGTTTTTTGGTTTGGTTTATCGAGCTTTTGCTTCTTTGCATCAACTGATCTTTCATTGGGTCGTGATTCAGAATAGGCTCTCTTCTGTGGTAGAGATCTGCAACATCTTTTAAAATGACCAAATTTGCTACATTTTAAGCATTTTGTGTTTAAAGCAGGGCAGTCTGAAATGTTGCGATGAAATGGCGCTCCACATCTGCCACAATTATTGGGAATTTTACGATTGAATTTTCTCTCCTCAATTTTATTGATACTGTTATCACTTTCCTTCTTTCCAAAATCATCTAGCTGTCTAGCAACACTTTCTAAAGTAGTGGCTTCTCGAATTACATCTTCTAGGGTAAAAGAATCTCCGCTCTTGAGGATCTTTTTCCTTAATTCAACCGATGAACCCTTCTCTACGATTTAATCGATCAAGTTTTCGTCTAAATTGGGAAAATTACATTTTTCTGCTTGTTTTCTCAATCGAATTAAGAAAGCACTAAACTTCTCACCGGTTTCTTGCTTCATGAGTCGGAATACATGCCTCTCATATACACAGCTTTGCTTTGGTGCAAAATATTCGTTAAGTTTTTGTATAGCTATATCAAAAACATCACCGTCAGTATCCTCTTCATTTACATGGGCTCCCGGGATATTATAATATATCTCTTGCAGGGCCAAACCTGCTAGATGCAAAAGCGTGGCTCTCTTCTTTACAGGCTCGTCAATATCGGCTGCTTCAAGATATATGTCAAGACCACGTTTCCATTTCACCCACCTAAGGCCCACGTCACTCCCTTCACAATCAAATTGGCCCAGTGGTGGTATATTTCGTATATCACTCATCTTGTCTGCAAAATATACGATAAAACATGTATGATTAAGATGATGATTGATGATGATGATGATTGATGATGTTAAGTAATCATGTCATCATCCCCACTCATCTGTCATCAATTCTCATTAGTGTTAATTTAATTTACTTAAACCGTACTTGGTTTCAAGTAAGTATATCATCAAAAAAAAACATTCATTGGTACCATGTTATACATACGTAGCTTCTCAGTCAACTTACGTTACCTACGTGATTTCAGTTGGAAAGATATTATTGAAATTCATATTAATAGTCTATATGTGGTATGCATTTAGTCCGTCCAACGAACTTGTTCAAACTTTTCGTCCGTCCAACGGACTATTAACATTTCTATCCGTCCAACGGATTATTCAAATTACTATCCGTCCAACGGACTATTCAAATTACTATCCGTCCAACGGACTATTCAAATTACTATCCGTCCAACGGACTATTCAAATTACTATCCGTCCAACGGATTATTCAAATTACTATCCGTCCAACGGACTATTCAAATTCCTGTACATACCAGACAAATATTTATTATCTTACAATTAAATAAAACAAACGGGGTAAGCTAAATAAAACCGTTTAAAATCATAGTATATAGTAAGTTCACTTTTAGAAGGTATGTAAGTTGACTAGATGCTCAAAAGTTTATGAGATATTTCCTTCATCTCCGTGAGTTTTTTTTTTTTTTAGAAATTCAAAACGTACTTACGGTTTTTTCCTCGTCGCCAATTTGTAGAATAACACACACCCGTCTCAGTGGTAACACAATATATTTATTCAATATAAGACCAACACTTTTACACCAGTATATAATATTAACATAAGTAAATATGTTCACCTATTACACGACCGACTACCGTGCCGGTCAACACTCAACTCCCCTTCTCACTACGACACCCCACGCCGTGCAACCGGTAAAGTGGGTGGGGGTAGAGTCGACTTAAAGTCGATGACAAAATAATAGTTACTGCTTATACAATACTTAATAATCGAATGATACTATTTATGATGAAATAAGAAAATACAATTTAATAATTACTAGAACACTACACTGCCTTAAAACTATTACAAGTAAATTATTATATGAGTACTATTAATTTGCAGGATGCGTACTTTTTAATCTCGATCGACATCAACGACAGAAAAATGTTACGATTTGAATGGAAATCACAGTTATATGAGTTTAATGTTCTCCCGTTCGGCCTCTGTACTGCACTGCACCATTTGTTTTCACTAAACTATTGAAACCGGTCTTACAATACCCACGGTCATCGGGACTACTGTCGGTTAATTACCTTGACGATTTTTTATGTATTGGCGAATCTTATAACGAGTGTTTAAATAATGTCAATATTACCAAAAGCTGTTTAGAAACCTTGAGATTTGTGATAAATAATCAGAAAAGCGTTTTAAAACCAAGTAAAATCTGTAAGTTTTTAGGTTTCATTTTGGATACTAATCGCATGATTATTACCCTACCGGAAGATAAGAAAATTCGTATCAAGGACAAAGCTTTAAATTTATTAAGAAAAAGAAACTGTTCTATTAGACAATTTGCTGAGTTTATAGGCTTGTTGACCTCTGCATGCCCCGCTGTTAGCTATGGCTGGTTGTACACCAAACTTTTTGAACGAGAAAAGTTTTTAGCGCTAAATTATAGTGATGACTACAACAAACGAATGGAAATAAAAGATTTTTTAAAGGAAAGATTTCTTATGGTGGATAGAAAAAATTGAATCTTCTTTTTGCCCCATTCGTAAACATAACTACTGTATGGAGATATTTAGCGATTCCTCTAATACTGGCTGTGGTGTGGCATGCGGCGATCAACGAGCTAATGGTAACTGGACTGAATCGGAATTACAACTTTACATAAATACTCTAGAACTAAAGGCAGCTTACTATGGACTTAAAATATTTACGGAATATGAGAGAAACTGCGAAATTTTGCTAAGAATTGATAACACCACTGCTATTTGTTATATTAATAAAATGGGAGGCGTGCAACACCCCCATTTAAATAATTTTGCCCGAAAAATATGGCAGTGGTGTGAAGAACGAAACATAAATATTTTTGCATCGTACATAAAATCTTGCGAAAATACTATTGCTGACAGGGAATCTCGCCGATTAAATTAGACACAGAATGGAAACTTTATCAACCAGTCTTTCAACAATTAACTGACTTATTGGGTAAACCTGAGTTCGACTTATTCGCAAGTGCGCAGTGTAATATCTTGGAATAGTCTGTATAAAGGGAACAAAGGAAACACGTATAGATGGTCGTAGCGTATATTCCGGACTGACTTGACAGTAACAGGCTTGACAATGACAGGCTTCTACATACCCTCTTATCGATAATAAATTATAATTAAATACCCTACATTTCATCCCTCCAGACTAAATTAACAATACCTAGTTAAACCCTTACATCATTACCCTAACTTATCAATCAACTTACTTACTAAGTACTTAATTGCTATTAACAATTAAAACAATCCTTACACCATTACCTAAACTTATCAATCAACTTAATTACTACTTAGTTGCTAGGTACTAAACTAATTATCGTAGAACAACTTTAAACAATACTTAGGTCTTATAATTAATTTTTTTATTTAACCGACACTGTCGTATGGGGCGGGAAGGCTGGGGCGATACACGGGTGGGCGGCGTACTAAAGTCTTCGCGTTCCTCATCCGCTCGTGCTCCCGGGGAGCCGAGCCCGGCCGCGCCCGCTACCGGCGACGCCGCCGCCACCGGCTGCCCAGACTGGGGAACCTCGGTTCCTGCTGCCTGAGGCTCAAACTCTGGTGGTTGGTTCTTGTCACTCAGGCGTGGGTTTGTCGGTACTACAAGTGAACTACTCTGTCTCCGTTTCAACTGATCCACATGCCTATGACTAGATTTTCCTACGTTATCCTGTATTACAAAATCGTTCGTACCCTTCGCGTTTATCACTTTCCCAGGAAGCCATTTATCGCTTTTTAAGTATTGGCGATACCACACGTTATCCCCAACCTTTACATCCCTGTCCACCCCTCCTACAGCTTCCACCTGACGCTGTTGTGCCTGGCACACCCTCCGCTCTCTGTCTGGTTTCAGCGTATCGAGTCTAGTTCTCAATCTCCTACCCATAAGCAACATAGAAGGGCTTTCACCTGTGGTTGAATGTTCGGTGTTCCTATAATATAATAAATATGTGTTTAACGCAATCTCAACGTCCTTATCATCTAAATAAGCCTTTTTAATTACCCGCTTTAGAGTTTTTACGGCGTTCTCGGCTGCACCGTTGGACGACGGATGGTATGGCGCGGTAAATATGTGTTCGATGCCATCATTTTCGATAAACCTGGCAAACTCACTGCTAGTGAATGGTGGCCCATTGTCCGTCACGATTTGTTTGGGGATTCCCCACCTACTCCATAATTCCCTCAACCTACTCATGGTGTTAACCGCTGACGTACTAGGGACCTGAAATATCTCTAACCATTTGGACATTGCATCTACCACAACTAGATATGTCTTTCCTCTAATCGGACCTAAGAAATCTAGGTGTAACCTAGTCCATGGGCGATTAGGCCACGGCCAGGGACGCGGTGTAGCCCGCGGCGGCGCGTCTGACTGCGCCGCACACACCGTGCACTCACGACAAACACGCTCCACCGCCTCGTCCACGCCGGCCCACCACACGTAACTACGCGCTAGTGCCTTGGACTTTACGATTCCCATGTGTGGCTCATGTATTACCCGTAACACCCGGTCGCGGCAGCTTTCAGGAATTATTACCCTATGCCCCCACATCAAACAACCCATTTCTTCGTATAACTCTTTCCTTCTATTAAAATAGGGTTGTAGGTTTGACTGTATACAATTCTCCGGCCACCCATCGCGAACATAGCTCAACACTTTACCTAAGACTGGATCTTTTACCGTTTCTTTCTTAATCTCCTCGTACTTTAACAACAACGCATCCTGTGCAAAGTGGAGGTATGTTTGTTCCGGAATGGCCACCGAATTCGACGCGATACTTGATGGGTCCGGTAGTCTTGATAATCCATCGGCACAGTTTTTATCAGTTCTAATATACTCAATATCGTAATTGTATGCCGACAAGATAATTGCCCAGCGCTGCATCCTACTAGCTGTCATTGTTGGTATACCAGTATGAGGCCCAAAAATAGATACTAGCGGTTTATGGTCCGTGCGTAACAAAAACTTCCTACCATAAATATATTGGTGAAACTTTTGCATACTGAATACGATTGCTAGCGCCTCACGATGAATTTGCGAGTAATTAGCCTCCGCGTTTGTGAGCGTGCGCGATACATAGGCCACTGGACGCTCCCCGCGCGCCTCCCGCTGCGCCAGCACCCCGCCGATTCCTCGTGCGCTCGCGTCACACGTTATTAATTATGGGAGTTTCGGATCATAGTGTGCAAGTACGTCAGTACTCACTAACGCCTGCTTGATTTGACTGAAAGTTCGATCGCACGCTTCATTCCAATGCCATTCAATACCCTTACGTAACAAGTTATTTAATGGTACTAGCATCGTGCTGAAATTTCTAATAAACTTCGAGAAGAACTTTACCATCCCTAGAAAGGAGCGTAGCTCACTCACATTACTTGGCGCCTTCATACGTAAAATTGCATTTATTTTTGTTTGATCCGCTTTAACCCCTTCGCGCGATATTACGTAACCTAAATATGTCACCTCCTTGACTAAGAATACACACTTACGCTCTTTTACTTTTAACCCAAACTCAGATAAACGTTTGAATACTGCTTCTAGTGCTTTGTAATGGTCTAATTTAGTCCTACCGGCTATTATGACGTCATCCAAAAATACTTGTACATCGGAAATTCCTTGGAGTAGATTGGTCATTATACGCTGGAAAATACCTACACTTGAAGCTAGACCGTAAACTAACCTATTATAACGGAACAACCCCCGATGCGTATTGATGACTGTAAACTGTTTCGAATCATCTAATTCTATCTGGTTATAGGCCTGGGAAAGATCTATTTTGCTGAAATACCTAGCTCCGTTTAAACCTACTAAAACGTCTTCTATCCTAGGCAGTGGATAACGGTCTATTAATAGAACTGGATTTACTGTCGCCTTGTAGTCCGCACAAATCCTTAGCGTACCGTCCGCCTTCGTTACCGGCACCAGAGGAGATGCCCAGTCCGAGCAGTCGACGGTCTCGATGACGCCGGTGCGCAGCATGGTGTCGAGCTCGGCGTCAACGCGCTCGCGCAGCGCGTACGGCAGCGGCCGCGCGCGGTGGAACACGGGCTCTGCCCCCTCCCGCACCAGCAGGGTCGCCTTGCCGCCCGTGTAACGCCCCAGCCCGCCGCTGAATACCTCCTTATATCTGTGGAGAATTTCATTTATACCGTTATCAACGTGCAAGTTGTTCATATTCACACTTTCACTTGTCTGACTTTTGAACTTTGGAACTTCGACTCCTAATTCCGCGAGCCACTGTCTTCCTATTAACGAAGTGGTGCCCCCATTAATAACAAATAACTCCAATACCTTTTCACAACCTCTGTATCGAATAGATGGCTTGATTATGCCCAGCGGTTTTATTTTTGTTCCATCAATAAACCTCAGCACTGTATTATCCTTCTCAATCTCCAAATGAGAAAACATATGATCATATGTTTCTTTGTTTATACATGAAATCGCCGTACCAGTATCAATTTCCATTGAAATTAGATAGATAGATAGAAATTCTTTATTGCACACAAAGAAATACAAATACAACTTAAAACTAAAACATTGTGCGCAAAGGCGGCCTTATCACTAAAAGTGATCTCTTCCAGACAACCTTTGGAGTAGGACTAGTTTAGGAAGACTGTAGAGTAGAGCAGGGCAATAAATAAATACTGTAATTTACTACTTATTAAATAAATAAAGTGTACAAATATAGATAATAATACAAAAAATATATATATAAATATATATAAAATAGCATACATATATATATATATATATATATAAAATACACATAGAAGCGACCTAATGTATTAGTTGCCATAAGCCTTAGAGAGGAGATGTGAATGCAATCTTCTCTTGAAGACTGCCAGCGAATCCGAGCCACGAACTTCAGCTGGGAGGTCATTCCAGAGAGAGATGGAGCGCACGGTGAAGGAGTGAAAGTAATAGCCAGATCTTGTAAATGGGGTCAACAGTTTATTGTCCGAGTCGGAGCGAAGGTGACGGTTGTGGCTACCAGCAAGCCATTGGAAACGTTCCTTAAGATAGGGAGGGGATCGAGGATCATATAGGATGTTAAAGAGCAGGCTGAGGACATGTTCATCGCGACGCAAACGAATGGGAAGCCACTTCAATTTCCTCCTGTATTCAGACACGTGATCGAATTTGCGCAGTCCAAAGATGAAACGAATGCAGAGATTTTGTAAGCGTTGCAGCTTATTCAGCAAGACTTCGTTGAGGTCAGTGAGACATGCATCAGCGTAGTCGAGGATAGGTAAAAGAAGTGACTGCGCAACTTCGATCTTAGTCCTCACAGGGAGCAAATTTTTCCACCTCTTCACACTACCATAAGCTGAAAACATTTTACGGCTGGTCTCGGTGATGTGGTCCGACCAAGACAATGTTGCATCAAACAACACTCCCAGGTTTTTGACAGCTTTGGTGAATTCCAGGGTCACGCCATTAAACTCAATGCGCCTGAGACCACTAAGCTGCACTCGTGAAATCTGGCGAGACCCGCCCACTATAATGGCCTGTGATTTGTTGGGATTGACCAGGAGGCCATAGGATTGACACCACTGCTTGATCGCAGCCAGGTCACGGTTCAGCCCAGCAATGGCATCCTCGAGGTTACTCACTTCTGCCTGAGCGTAAATTTGCAGATCGTCCGCGTATAGGTGGAATTTACAGGAGAGGAGAGGAGTAATGGAGTTGATAAAAATGGAAAATAGGAGAGGAGAGAGGATTCCGCCCTGAGGTACCCCAGCGATAACGTCACAGAAGCTGGAACATCGGTCATCCAGACATTGACGACGACCAAAAAGGTAGTAGTGAAACCACTGCACTGCACCATCAGACACCGCGAGAGATTTCAGCAGAGCTAGGAGAATGTCAAAATCAACAGTGTTAAAGGCATTGCTGAAATCCAGCAGCACAATAATCGTCACGAGCTGAAATTAATATATCGTCTATGTATATAGGTAAACTTACTGCCTTGTAGTTATTAAGAGCGAGCAAATTCAGACTTTCTTCGAGGTCGCCGCTCCGCTCGTCCCCCTCGCTCGTATCGTCACCCGCATTGCCGAAATGGAAGCCCTTCCTGTCCACCCCGCGACGATAAGGACGCCGTGCCGACGTATTCTTCTCCGGGCACACACGACGTAGGTGCCCCGTTTGCTGGCACTTGCTACACACAAAATCGCGGTAGCGACAACTTGCATAACCGTGATTCGTTGCCCCACAAGCTGCGCAGTGCCGCTCACTCGCCGCCCCCGCCGCATAATCACGGCGCGGCCCCGCTCCCGCCGGCCTCCCTCCGCCAGCTCGAACACCGCGCGGCCGCCCGCCGCGCCCTCCCGACGATGACGACGGTGCCAGCGCGTGCACCGCAACCGCGTCCGATGAGTTCCTCTCTCCGTCCATTAACGCTGCGTCCCTTTCCGCTGCCTCTAATGCACCGGCCAGTTTCACGGCCTCCACCAACGAAATTGTGTCCTTCTCGGCGAACAACCGTTGGCGGATGACGTCACTTTTAAGACCGCACACGAATTGGTCCCTAAGACTGTCATTCAGGTTAGACCCAAATTTACAGTTCCGAGACAGTCCTTTTAATTCAGCCACGTACGCAGTAATATCTTCGCCTGCAGCTTGTCTCCGTTGCCGGAATCGGTATCGCTCCGCTAGCGAAGATGACGCCGGTTGTAAGTGCTGACTCATTAACTTGTTCGCTTCCGAATACGTTATTTCCGTTGGCTTTGACGGGCTTGCTAGATTCACTAGTAGTTCGGAGGCCTGATCCCCCATAGTAGCTATTAACGTCGGTAATTTCATCTCGTCCTTGATCCCGTTAACTATGAAGTACATGTCTAACCTCTCCTTGTATGACGACCACGAGCCCGTTTTCACATCGAATTCTTTTAACTTGCCGATTGACATTGTTTTGTTTTTCACTCTTAATAGCACGCGTCACTTAAGGTTTTACAATCCTCGTTCGCCACTGTAATATCTTGGAATAGTCTGTATGAAGGGAACAAAGGAAACACGTATAGATGGTCGTAGCGTATATTCCGGACTGACTTGACAGTAACAGGCTTGACAATGACAGGCTTCTACATACCCTCTTATCGATAATAAATTATAATTAAATACCCTACATTTCACGCAGAATTACAAATGCCCTAGGTACGCTTCATGGAATCTCGATCCATTTTCTGAAGTTGTTGACTCGTTTACCTTTAATTGGCATAACATTAATTTTTACGCGCTCCCTCCTTTCAGTTTAATCCCAAAAGTTTTAGATAAAATTATAACTGATAAAGCTAAAGGCATTGTAATTGTACCTGACGGGCCTTCACAACCATGGTATCCCTTTGTGGTCGCGACTTGTTATTTCGAAAAAATATTTTTTTGGACCTGATAAATTTCTTTTGTATTCACCTTACAGAACGTGCCACCCACTCTACGCAGACCTTGTTCTAGTGGCAGCCAAGTAATCAGGGACTCCATGTTAAAACAGGGCGTACCAATAGTCTTTAGATTTAATTATGGCCTCATTCGCACCTAACACACTAAAACAATATGCTAGCTCATTAAATTTATGGATATCTTTTTGTTTTAAAAATAACCTGGACATTTTGAATGCTAATAGTATTGCAGTAATAAGTTAACTTACAGAAAAATTTAAAGAAGGCGCTAGTTATAGTTCATTGAACACACATAGATCAACCTTGTCAATCATCTTGGGCACTAGTGTTACCTTAAATGACTGTGTCAATCGTCTCATGAAAGGTATATATAGGTTTAACACACCTCAGCCTAAGTATAATTCAACATGGGACACCAATGTTGTTGATAAATTATTTATATGTACCCATATGAAGAGATTTCGTAACCTAACTTGACATATAAGACTTGTACACTTTTATGCATTGCATCTGCTCAGCGAATGCAGACCATTAGTTCAATCAAATTTAAAAAATCTATACTTTCATGATGATGCAATTGTAATTAAAATCACGGACTTAATTAAGACATCTAGACCTGGGGCTTGTCAACCACTAATCAGATTACCCTATATCCGAGAAAACCCCAACATTTGTCCGGCGTTAGTACTAAAATCTTATATAGATAGAACTCAACACTTAAGACAGAACCACAGTGATGATCATCTGTTCTTATCAATACACAAACCTCACAACAAAGTCGGAACCCAGACTTTATCACGTTGGGTAAAAAAGGTTTTACAGGACAGTAGTATCGATATATCTATCTTTGGTGCTCATAGTACCAGGTCGGCATCTACATCTGCCGCACACCGATCAGGGGTAAATCTGGAGGTGGTTCGCAAGGCCGCGGGCTGGAGCGACACTTCCAATGTGTTCCTTAAGTACTATTACAGAGAGGTTGTAAAAAAAGGGTACCTATCTTAAGTTCGAATTTTTTTTTGCCGATTATCCAAAGACCGAAAACTTTTCGACTATTTTCGTTTCGTTTTTTTTTACTTTGCCGAAATCACGTTTGCCACTTTTTTAGTTGACCTATTATCATTTCGATTTTTTTCTTTACTCCGATGTTTTATTTTGTCGAAAAACTTTCGACTGAAGTTATGCAAGGTCACAATAACGATTGATCGAAGTATTGTATGTCCAAACATTCATTACCTAAACCATTTTTTAAAGACTTTTATTTATTTACAAGAGGTAGGTACTTACTTTTATTAGTTTAGTAAAGCAACATAAAAAATGCATGCAGGCATGTAGACAAGCATGCAGACATGCAGGCAAGCATGCAGGCATGCAGGCATGCAGGCAAGCAAGCAGGCATGCAGGCAAGCAGACAAGCATGCAGACATGCAGGCAAGCAAGCATGCAGGCAAGCATGCAGGCATGCAGGCATGCAAGCAAGCATGCAGGCATGCAGGCAAGCATGCAGGCATGCAGGCAAGCATGCAGGCATGCAGGCAAGTATGCAGGCAAGTATGCAGGCAAGCAGGCAAGCATGCATGCAGGCTAGCATGCAGGCATGCACACATGCAGCAATCAGGGATGCAAAAATCATGTTCTAACCTAACCTAACCTATCCTATTCGACTTTGCCTGGTTGTGTTTTTTTTCTATGCGGGGGGCTTCGCCCCCCGAGCCCCCACTCGGGGGGTTCCACCCCTATTTTTTTTAGCTTAACCGGTTTTAAACAATTACCTACCTACAAGTAACATACCTTTACATTCGACAAGATGTTGTTTTGGTAAGCTGAAATTATGGCTAATAAATCATCTAGCAAATGAAAAAAAATCCAAAAGAGTCTTCGGCCAGTAGTAAAAGGTAATTTTGAAAATCGAGTAAAGGTGTTTCGGTAAAATGATACTTACGTCAAATGACCTATCGGTGTTTTAAATATATGGCGAATAATACATGTGGCAAAAAAGACATCGACCGAAAGTTTTCGGTCTGTGCCGGCTGAACTGTCACCGAGAGTGGTCGTTTCCCGCGCGCGATAGTGAATTTTTTTTCACGAGTGTCAATTTTCTACCCACTTTGTTTAAAGTTAATAATGGAATCGGACTTTTGGTGTTTTACGTGAGCTAAAACGTCGCAAAAACCTTCGTTTCTGACTACAGGAACAAGTTTCTGACTACAGAAACAAAATGAACTCCCAAACGTTAGTCAACAACCCCAGTTACGTTACTGTGACACAAACCACCACATTCCCAAAGAAAGACCAAGCAATCGTTATCGATGCCCTTGAAAACGTTCAAATTAAAGATTACGCTCATGCACTAGGAAAAATAATTCAGCCACAACAAATTCGTTTTCTTTCAAGAATATCGAACAACAGAATTTGTATCTACGTTTCCTCAAAGGAACTTGCCGACGAAATGATAGATAAATACGTCACCATACAAAATCAAAAACTACCTATCCGACCGCTCATTAGCAGAAATAAACGAATCATCATATCCAACGTTTGCCCCATAATACCGCACACTGAAATAGAAAAAAAAATATGAGAAATGAATATCACTACACAGTCACCTATTTCTTTTCTACGTGCTGGTTTAAATGAAACTGGTTACAACCACATTCTAAGCTTCCGTAGACAAGTTTACGTAACCCCTGAGGATTTTACCCGGCTACCAGAAAAAATTACTATCGATTTTGAAGACACAAGTTACTGGATATATTTTTCTTCTGACACCATGACTTGTTTTATTTGCAAAAAAGATGGCCCTGTAGCGTCTAAATGCCTAGATAATATCAACGACATAATCTCACAGGATAATAATACAACTGAATCGCAAGTTTTCAAGCGACCGCACCCACCCACCGACCCTTCAACTTCCAATGATTTGATGGATTCCGAAATAATAAATGACTCTGATCTATCCCGTGTTGACAGTGAGGAGGATTTCGATTGCTCGTCCGGCTCAGATGACAATTACAAACCTATGAGAGAAAAGAAACCCAAGAAATCATCTCACAGTGATCTAGAATCTATTAATTTGGAAAACCTGGACAGCTTCATTACAAAATCAACTAAAATGTACCCACTTTCTGGAGAACAAGTTCATAAATATCTTACAGACACATATGGTGTTAAGGACATATCGGATATCACCTACGATTACACTGACAACATTGCTGGTTTGATTAAAATGTTGACTGACATGATTCCTCACATCTCGAGTCGTAGTGTTAAAAACAGGATTTCGCGTATTGTTAGTAAATTAAAGGTCTTATCTCGCAGGGTAAACTTAAAAAAAAAAATACTTAGGTTTTTTTTAGGTAGGTACTTACAAATCTATTTTTCTTTTGTCGATTTTTTTTTATTTAGTTACCTTCAATTTAAAAAAAAAAAAAAAAACCTATCCTGGCTACTACTAGTTTTAGACTCAATATAGTACAATGGAATTGTCAAAGTCTTCTACCAAAATTAAGTGATTTGGATTCATACCTTTGTAAAGAAAGAGTTCACATTTGCATCCTCAGCGAAACCTGGCTCAAATGCGATACTCAAATTACATTAGTAAATTATTCTATATTCAGAAAAGACCGAGCAGATGGTTATGGGGGCTTAGCCATTCTGGTCCATCTATCTATTAATTGTATTGTTAAAAATCTTCCAAGAAATTATGATAATATTGACGCTTTATACATTGAGGTCCTCAACTGCAATAAACTTCAACATATCATAGGTGTCTACTCACCTTCAGATGTCACAGTAAGTGTCGGGGACTACCGCGAGTTGTTCAGCTACTTTTCTGAGAAAACTTTAATCGTTGGAGACTTCAATGCACATCACACAGCATGGTCATACACAACTGACACAAGGGGCAGATTGTTGGCAGATACTACTTCAGACCAAAACTACGTATTTCTTAACAATTACCCGCTGCGCCAAGTTGAATGATAGTGTAGTTTGTACATCGCCTGATATTTCTTTCTGCAGTGCTGACCTTTCTCTTGATTTTGACTGGAAGGTCTCCAACGAGTCTTTAGGCAGTGATCATCTTATTATCTCTATTAAGACTTTAGACAGTAGTCAAAATTGTTCAGAATTAAAACGTAATATCAAAAAAGCTAACTGGGTAGATTAAAGACAAAACATAAATGCTGCATGTGAAGGATTAGTTTTCGGTGATGATGTGCAAGGCAATTACGATAAATTCATAGAAATAATCGAAGAAAGCGCAAATAAAAACATTCCTTTTATTAAGATCGGTACTAACCCTAATAAATTTAGGCCAAAACCCTGGTGGAATCCCGAATTATCAAAAGCTGTAGCAGAGAGAAGACTGGCTCTTAAACAATTTAGAAAATCACGCACAGTTGAAAATTATTTATTTTACAGAGAAAAGGTCATTATTGCCAGAAAATTAATAAAACTCGCTGAAAGGAATTCGTGGCACAGGTTTTGTGACAGCATTGACTGCAATACAGTTGGTAGTGAGGTTTGGAAGAAACTTAGATGGCTTAAAGGTTACCGAAGTCCTAGAGAGTACCTGCCATAAAGTTCAGCAATTTCATTTGTAACAGAACTTAGTCCTGACTCTGTCTCTTTACAGCCCCTTGATTGTAACAGCAATTTTTCCAATTTAAATTTATTTACACTTACCGAACTTAACTTGTCTCTCAAAAG
This sequence comes from Anarsia innoxiella, assembly GCA_947563765.1. Classification (NCBI taxonomy): domain Eukaryota; kingdom Metazoa; phylum Arthropoda; class Insecta; order Lepidoptera; family Gelechiidae; genus Anarsia; species Anarsia innoxiella. Next base: position 12,174,341 of record OX387391.1, on the reverse strand, counting down.
AGTAGACACTTCAGCTGGTTTAGATTCTATAACTTATTCTATGATTAGTAACTTGCCTGATAATGCAAAAGAATTTATCTTGCACATATTTAATACAATTTACAAAAAAGGTGAATTACCGGAACAATGGCGTAGGATCAAACTTATAGCTATACCAAAAAGAAATTCTGATAATATTAAGTATCGTCCTATTTCTCTTATTAACTGCCTTTGTAAGACCTTTAATTTAATGATAACTCGACGGCTCGAGCACCACTTCGAGAGCAATAAATTATTCAATGATTGCACTTTGGGCTTTCGTCGTGGTCGTTCATGTCAAGATAATCTTAGTAGGTTTATTATAGACACTGAAACAGCGTTCATAAAAAAGGATTACGTTTTATGTGCTTTCGGAGACTTAAGTAACGCTTACACCAATGTTGCTATTGACCCTCTTATAAACGCTTTAGTCGAATTTGATGTGGATCCATTCTTATGTAGATACATTAGGGAATTTTTAAAAGAAAGAGTTTTGGTTTATTTGCTACGAGATGGTAAGGAAATTTCACGAATCACCAGACAAGGTCTAGCTCAAGGTGACCCCATGTCACCTATTTTATTTAACATAGTTACTATTAAGTTATGCAACTCACTCGTTAATTCAGTTAAGGTTTCACAATATGCCGATGATTTCGCTTTATATTACAGTAATCAAGATATTGATGTTTGTGTTAATGTGATTCAATCAAGTCTAAATATTTTTACATCGATGCTGAAAGAAATTGGATTAGATTTATCTCACTCAAAAACTAAACTTTGTGTTTTTACTAGAAAATACAAAGTTCCTGCTATTAATATAAGAATTAATGACATCGAAATCGAGGTCATTAATTGTACCAAGTTTTTGGGTGTTTGGGTGGACTGCCGCTTGAACTGGAATCGACATGTGTCAGAAACTGCTCAAAAATGTACTACATACGTTAACATTCTTAGCGCATTAGTTAGTTCAAAGTGGGGTGTCCATCCAATTCACTTAAAAAGACTTTACTTAGCACTGGTGCGATCTCGTCTCGATTATGGTTGTGTAATTTTCGGTAACGCTAACCCCAAATTACTTCAAAGGTTGGATGTAATCCAAAATCAATGTCTCCGCCTTTGTGGAAGCTTTATTCGTGACACCCCAATTTTTACAATGGAAAGTGAACTGTGTATCCCACCCTTAAATCTTAGAAGAACCTATTTAAGTGATAAATACTTTCTGAAACTTTCCTCTAGAACATCTGATTACGTAAGAACGAAACTAGAAATTTTAGATGACACATTGAATTCAATCACAAGATATTGGCGCAAGAAACAATTTCCACTATTACTTGAAAGTTTTAGAAAGTATTCTAACTTACCTATGTCAAAATTTGAAATTTTGCCCCAATTTTCGCTTCCGCATTCTTCTAAAACCCTCCATTGGGACCAAATTATATTTCATTCTATTAATACCATTGAACACAAAGCTCAATTACCTACCTACGACCTTAAGAAACTCACTGAAGATATGATGGACGTTCGGTATATGGATTACGCTCGTATTTTCACTGATGGGTCCAAAACAAAAATACGGATCTAGTTGCGCGTTTTATGATGAATCTGCAGATTTTGGAGCGAAAATTCTTATTGAAAGTCTATGTATGCCAATAATGGGAGTCGAACTTGTAGCAATTATGGAAGCAATGCATTACGTGGAGTCGACAACATACCGAAAAATCGTAATTTTAACTGACTCGAAGAGCAGTTTACAACACTTGCTGGGAAGTGCTAGGGGTGGCAGTGTAGGTAGAAACGAAAGTAGTATATTATTGGGCATTCTACCCCACCTATCGTTCGCTTCGCTCTCGACCGTTCGCTACGCTCACTTAGGTGTGGTAGAATACCCAATAATGTATTTGCGATTGCGATGAACACGAACCGTTCTTTTGTTTGCGTTTTATGCTCTTAGTATTTTATCATACAACAGAGACTGTATAAAACGGAAATCATTTTGTTTGCGTTCTCACTTTTATTGCAACCGTTTTAAACAACGCACATCGATGAAATTTGTTAAGCAACCCGAAACGCTTGAGGTTGAAGCGTTATGTTTCGGAACGCAAAAACATCGCGACCGACACGGAAAACTGTTACCCGATACGATTAGATGTATTATATGTGGCCCTTCTAATTGTGGCAAAACTAATTTAGTGGTTGGTTTATTATTACACAAAAATGGATTAAGGTATAAGAATGTATATGTATATTCAAAGACATTACAACAACCAAAATATATATTTTTAGAAAAGGTTTTGAAGTTGGTTCCAGATGTCTCGTTTTCAAAATATAGTGGAAATGAAGAAGTTTTAAGTCCTCATGAAGCAAAACCTAATTCAATAATAGTTTTTGATGACGTTGCATGTGAAAATCAAAATAATATTAGAGATTACTTTTCAATGGGTAGACATAAAAACATAGATTCATTTTATTTGAATCAAACGTATAGTAAGGTCCCTAAACAACTTATCCGAGACAATGCAAATCTTATAATTTTATTTAAACAGGATGAAACTAATTTAAGACATGTGTATGATGAACATGTTGGCACTGATATGACCTGGAACGATTTTCATGAAATGTGTTCTAAAGTATGGAAAGATCGTTACAACTACTTAGTTATAAATAAAGACTGTCAAAAAAATAATGGGTGTTATCGAATGAGGTTTGATCGATTTGTTGTTTTTAATGATTGAATACTTATTTTTACAAGTATATAAACCATAATTCTGTTTATAATATACTATTCTTACCTTAACATCAATAGAGAAACAAGCTTCATCTAAACTATGGAGAAATCTTTAAAACAACAAATCGTTAATGCAGCAGAAGCTGTGAAGAGAAAAGTACAAAGAATGCGAGATATTGAGGATACTAATAACAAACATTTAGAGACCGTATTTAAGCCATTAATTAGTCCTTTAAATGAAATAGTATCTCATAAGAAGAGGAAAACTGAAATTTCAAGTGAAAATCCACAGAAATTTAAAAAAGAAAAAACACAAAATGCGAGGAATAGGAAAACTGAAATGGAAGATATTGATTATTCTCAAAATACAAGTGAGGGCTTTGACTCGGACAAAGAAACTGAGCATTTACCTTTCAATGAAAAAGAATTTTCAGATCCAGATATTGATAACGATTTAGATGAGAGTGGTGACTCATTCAAAACTCTTGACTTTAATAACAGTCCAAAACAAAATGTGTCATCTTGGTCTCTCAGTTCAGAAGCATTCGAAGATGTTCCTTTTGGCATTAGAATTGTAAAAGGAAAACCAATGTTAGGGTCAGCGTCAGTGGACTTAGACGGTAATGTCATAAACGTAGCTGGTAGCACATATGAATTGACACCTGGATTGAAAGAGTTGTTATTTAAAAAAACACCAAATTTAAATATAATAAGTGAATTGGACAATCAAAATTATAAATTATTGTTATTAGTTACAAATGCTCATCGACGAGATTTTGATGTCAAAAAACCAATAAAAAGTAATAAGGGAGTTAAATACATGCAAATAATAAAACCGCTGTTTAGATTGTATGAACAATCTGAAAACCCTGAGAAACCTGTTTCAAAAGGAAAAGGACTATCGGTTTTGAAGAAATGGAATAATAATGAACGACTGAAGTTATTATACGCATCTAGAGAAGCTGGCAACATCGGATTGGACAATGAAATAATATCGATTGTTGAAGAATTACGTGAAGGTGGTTTCATTAAATAGCCAATGAACTGTAATTTTTTTTTTTCATTTTCAAATAATATAAATAATAATTACTTTTACTAAGTTTTTCATTCAAGTATCACATTGACACAGCATAAGACGTAAAAATGAACATTGATAAATTTGGTCATCACATTCATAAACGAATGCGATTTTCTGATGTGTTTGATATCTCAGAGAAAACAATTTTGAAGAATTCTGACGGGGATTTTGATTTACAAAAAAACAGACTTCGAGGTGTAATCGAACCTGTAACAGCTGACGATGCAGCCAATAAAGGATATGTGGATCAAATATTACATAACTTACCTAATAAAAAGGAAGTTGAATTACTGCTCGCAAAATTGAGACGGGTAATGACAATAATGGTAGAAAGTAAAATTGAGGATTTATTAACAAAGACTACAGCTTACGTGGATCAGAGTATTAAGAAAGCTTATGCTGACAAGACGAGTGAAATAAAGCGAAATGACAAAGCAGCAAGTGGTTAACGAATTACATAGATCCGCGCGTAAAAACTTTACTCGACGTCGTGTCATACTGAAAGGCATCGATGACTTATGGCAAGCTGATCTTATAGATTTAAAACAATTAAAAACCTTAAATAAGGGATACACTTTTATCTTAGTTGTTATTGACTGCTTTTCGAAATATGCTTGGGCAGCTCCTCTAAAAACGAAAACTAAACTCGAAGTAACAACTGCATTTGAAGATATCTTGCAAAAAAGTTGTCGTAAACCTAAAAACTTACAAACTGACTTAGGTACTGAATTTTACAACGAAAATTTTTCGTCTTTAATGAAATCTTTGAGGATCAATCATTACTCTTCATTTTCTACCAAAAAAGCTTCAATTGTGGAAAGACTAATAAAAACATTAAAAAATAGACTTTATAAAATTTTTAGTTTAAATGGTAATTATAAGTGGATAGGTTCAACATTAGAAAATGTTATTTATGATTATAATCATACTAAACACACCACTATAAAGTTGAAACCGGTAGACGTTAATAGAAAAAATGAAGGTATTGTAAGAAACCGTTTTGTATCATTAAATAAACCGAAAACAAATAAAAATAAATTTAAAATAGGTGACTATGTAAGAGTTAGTAAATATAAGAATTGTTTTGAAAAGGGTTACACCCCTAACTGGTCCACTGAAATTTTCAAAGTTACAAGTGTGAACAATACTAATCCAGTAACTTACCACATCGAAGATCAACGAAAACAAATAATATCAGGAGCATTTTATGAACAAGAGCTTCAAAAGACTTGTTTTCCTGATATTTACCTTGTAGAAAAAGTTTTGAAGAAAAGAGGCAATAAAATGTATGTTAAGTGGCTTGGATTAGATAATAGTGAAAATAGTTGGATAGAGAGAAAAAATCTTATACGTTGATATCAGAATTTTAAATATAATAACGTATTATAAATTGTACACTACTTCAAAAAAATATCAGAATACTTTAAGCAATGCAAGGTGGCGGACTTGTCAATAGTATTATAAATAACTTACCGTTTGAATTACATTTACCGGGTTATAACTATTGTGGACCGGGAACCCGATTGCAAAAACGTTTATTACGTGGTGACAAAGGTATTAACCAGTTGGACGAAGCTTGCAAACAACACGATATAGCGTACGCTAATAATTTAGATATATCGAGTCGACATAAAGCTGACTTACAATTACTCAATATGGCAAAACAACGAGTTAAGTCTAAGGATGCTGGTAAAGGAGAAAAAATGGCTTCTTGGTTAGTTAGCAAAATTATGAAAACCAAATTAAAAACAGGTGCTGGGTTAAAATCCTTTAAGTCCTTTATTTCAAAAATTCGTTCGAATATAAAAAAAAGTAAACTCAAGGGCTCAAAAAATATAGCTAAGTTAGCATATTTCGCAGCAAAGAAACTTTACCCTAAATGTAAACAAATACAAGTGCCTCGAATCATTCCTTTGCCTAAGACAGGTGGGGTTTTACCACTGATACCCATATTTGCTGGTTTGTCAGCGCTGGGTTCGCTAGCAGGCGGAGCGGCTGGAATAGCTAAGACAGTCAATGACTATAAAGCAGCCCAACAAAATATACGTGAAGCAGAGCGGCATAATAGAGCAATGGAATCTGTAAAGCTTGGCAAAGGTTTATACATTAAACCGTATAAAAAGGGAAATGGACTATTTGTCGATTGTTCAAAAAACTAAATTCCAAGCTACCTAATCGTGCTCTCACTGATGTGGATATAAAAACTGCAGCCCGTGGTTTACCATATTTTCGGGGTGTATTTATGCGGGACGCGTTACCAAAAAAGATCAAACGCTGTGAATGTGGTGTAGTCAACTTAGATAATTCATGCAACGAAGGAACACATTGGGTAGCTTATGTCAAAATTAATAATTACTGTGAATATTTCGATAGTTACGGCGATTTAAAACCTCCTTTAGAACTTATGTCATATTTCAATAATTGTCAAATTTATTATAATTATACCACACACCAAAGATTTAACACTGTAAATTGCGGTCACTTATGTTTAAAATTTTTGTATGATTTTTTTAAATAAACTATAAAACGAATGTTTCTGTTTAATTTATATCAATTGCAAAATGTCTTTCACGCTGTCAATAACCGGAAACTCTTCCACGTTGTCAACTTATTATTCACCGACACTACAACTGGAAGACGAATATGAGTGCGCTTTATTGTATTTATCTACATTTAATTCTATTCCAAACATAGATTATCGAAATAATAAATTTTATTACGATGAGAGTGAAGTTATTGAAATACCTGATGGAGCGTATGAGTTACAGGATATCAGTGATTTTATAAAGTCGAACATTAAAGGCGCCACCATAAATTTACTGTGTAACAATAATACTTTAAAGACGAGTTTATACTGTACAAAAAATATAAATTTTACAAAACCAAATTCTATTGGGAGATTATTGGGTTTCGGTGATAAAATTTTAGAAGCAAATAAATTACATGTGTCTGAATATCCAGTCAACATTTTGTCTACGACCGTGGTGCGAGTTGAATGTGACATAGTGAGCGGTTCATACATAAACGGCCAACAAAGTCATATGATTCACGAGTTTGCACCTAACGTTCCTCCTGGATACAGAATCATCGAAGTACCGAAAAACGCGATTTACTTTCCGGTTAATCAAAATATAATAAATAACGTTCAAATAAGATTATTGGATATAAATAACAACTTGCTAAATTTACGAGGCGAAGAAATACAATTGTACCTACATCTCAGAAGAAAATGATTGATTATAATAAATATCACAGCATTCAAACAAAAGTTTTTAGTTGTAAAAAGACCAGTAACAAAGTCACACGGACAAATAAAAACGTTCGTAAATTAAACAAAGAAAATATTCAATTTCTGAAATCCATCGGTTTACTAAAATGAATATCTTAGATGTGTTATCAACTCCTGTTTATGATAATACCGTTGACGGTATTGAATACCATTCTTACAAACCCTACATAACAAGTTTCAACAGGAACGATGAAATACGAATACCTATCAACCAACAGGACTTATACGTGTTACCATCAGCAAGTACATTGTATCTGGAAGGAACTGTACTCGTGCAGAAGAGCCGCGATTCGAAAGAATTGGCTCCTAGCGTTCATTTTACTAATAATCCAATGTTATTTCTGTTCCAAGACATACGCTATGAGTTAAATGGGATCGAGATAGATAAAATTAAGAACGCTGGCATCACCACAACAATGAAATCTATATTATCTATGAATGAAAGTGAATCTAAAATGTCCAGAGCTTGGGGATGGGATATTGATGGGTTTAAAAATACTCAAAGTGGTAATTTCTCCGTTTCTATTCCTTTGAGTAATATTCTTGGGTTTGCGGAAGATTATAAAAAAGTAATAATAAACTGTAAACATGAATTGATATTACTCCGTAGCAACACTAATTTGAATGCAGTACAACTTAACACCGGTGAGGTGGTTGATTCTATTCTAATAAACAAAATCATCTGGCGTGTGCCGCATGTAAAAGTATCGGATAGAGAAAAAATTAACTTGCTTAAAATACTCGACAAAGATAGGTCTCTCCAATTAACATTTAGGAACTGGGATCTTTATGAATATCCTTTCTTACCTAAAACTACAAAACATACCTGGTCTATAAAAACATCTTCACACATAGAAAAACCTCGTTACGTAATAGTTGGTCTTCAAACTGGTAGAAAAAATAATGGTCTGATGGATATGTCGAGATTTGATCATTGTAATTTACGTGACGTTCGAGTGTACCTAAATTCTGTTTATTATCCATACGAAAATTTAAATGTTAGTTTTTCTAATGACAGAATTGCTTTATTATATGAACAATACGCACGTTTTCAACAGTCGTATTACGGACGTCGCACAGAACCTTTATTAAACGCAAAGGAGTTTAAAGAGATAGCTCCGTTGTTCGCGTAGAAATAGAAAGTGAGCAAGAAATACCAGATCAAACTTCTGCGTATTGCCTTATTCTTAACGATTGTATAATAGAGTACAAACCACTCAGCAACATCGTGAAAAAAATATCATGAAACCGGATATGATTATAGTAGACGTGCAAGGATTTAAAGACATGCACAATAAATTTATTATAAAAGAATTAGCTATTGCAACAACAGAACTTACTCAAACTTTTTTGATCAAACCACCGTATTTGTTTAACAATTTAACCAAAGAAGAGAAAAAACAAGTGAAATGGATTGAATCTCATATGGGCATATATTGGAGTGAAGGATTTATTGATTACCGAGAATTTAAACGTATAATACTTCCTTATCTCGTTAATAAAAAAATTTTGACAAAAGGGCAAGAAAAAGTAAAGTGGGTGAAAGAACTGTGTGAAAATTGTGAAGTTATAGATTTGGGTGAAAAAGGATGCCCTTGTCTTGTGAAATTGTATGATATTTACTGTGAAAGTAAAAATGTGAAACATTGTATTTTTAATCATGCGTAATCGTGTGCTCTAAGAAATGTGATTTTTATTAGAAAATGGTATTTTGATAATAATATGTCTGCTTTCAATTTATTCTGTTAATATAAAGGTAAAAACAAATTAAGATAAAGTTTGTGTAACAAAATGTATCAAATAATAATAAACATTTTAAATAATTTTTTGAGTTTAATTGAGGTATAACTTTTAAAATTTTAAATTAATAAAAAATACTATTAAGCAACTGGGCAAACAACAAAAACAAAATGGGAGTTATTTATTATCTTCTTTATTATATCTTATTAACACAAGTTTAAAGATATACTTATAATTTATTTTATTTCGATAAATACAATTTGCTTAGTTGCTAGGTATTTAACTATGGCTTATTATTATGAACATAGTACTGACTAGATATTTAGGAGTTACCTCTATGAAATTTAATACTTACAAGAATACAAAAAAATATATTACCTACTTACTTATAGAGAAATATTAATTTTACAATGTAACTCAAAATTCAAAATATTAAACAATAATTAAAATTACAGTGTAACAACCTTACACATATTGGACCTACGCTACATTAGTTATCATCATTATCACAGTTAAAAGTTGAGGCGTTACCCCATGCTCTGGTTTGTATTTTATCACTGCATATAAATCGTTTGTCGTCATTAGAAGACAATGCTACTTTATTTACACTTTGTGTAAAAATTTGATGCTTTATTGACTTGAATAATATGTTTTTTTTCTTAATAATTTCGTTTTCAAAAAGAACTTTTTTATAATCGCATAAATTAAGATCTCGTACAACAGATGATTTTACACCTTTTGCCTTTTTTATTACTTTTTTATCACATATTTTTACACAATAAAGTTTGGATCGCAATCCAACAAACTCTGTTATTATTTTACCCCCCATTTCATCCTTAAAAAGACCAGGGACTTTTTTATTTATGAGTGGTAGATTCCAAGTGTTCTGAAGGCTATAATTACTAGTGTCAAAATAACGAAGAAACTTATTTTTTAAGTCTAGGAAAAAATCTTGTGTAGATAATAAATACAAAAACGAATCAGTATCCATATAACATAATTTTACATTATTTTTGTAAATAGGTTTAATTACGTTGTAGTGAAAATTATACATATGACTTTTTGAAAGCTCTAAGACAGTGAAACCTATGTAAATAGGTTTATCTAATATAATTTGGTCAGGTTTCATTTGTATCGCAACTAAGTTTTCGGTGAACACAGAAGCACTATGAAAGAAGGGATTAGCCACCAGACGCTCTGCCTGTAATGATTTTTTTGTTTTATTATTTACATCTGTCCATTGATTAACTAAATGAACGTTAACTCTATGTTCACTATTTTCTAACGTTTTCCCGAAAACACTATTATTCAATAATTTAAAAAAATCTTGCTCGAAATTACTTTTAGCCTGTTGTCGAAGTTGTGTATTTAATTCAATATACTTTTTTAAATAAGGGCTTTGTTTAAATGTAATTACTCTATGAATTTTACGTAATACTAAACCATGTTCGAGACATTTTTTGAGATGAATATAATGAATAACATATTTATATTTATTATACAAGTTAGGTATCAGCTTTTTAGTTTTGCCGCCAGGTGGAATACATTTCTCAGGACAAAATGGGAGGTCGTCATGAGTTTTGTGTAAATAATCTGGATAAAAAAGATCAACTTCTAATATGAATCCCCATGGACTATCGTCAGCAATATTTTGAATAGTTAAATCATTAATTTCACGTTGGTTTAAAAATCTGAAATTGGCGTAAGGTAGATATTGACACATACTAAAACCGTAAAGATTGTTGCAATCTAAATAGACAATGAAAGTTTCAGGCTTTGTTTCGTCATAGTCATTGGTGTATTTATTATTAGCAACAGCATTACGATGAGAACACATACATACACCACCCCTGATACCATTTTGAATCATTCTGATAATTTCTACATCGGAAACAAGCTCGAGTTTAATTTCAGTTTTTAACAACATTGCATCGAATGATAAGCTCGGAGCCGTTATATAAAATGTTTACAAGTTTTTCGGAAGTTTTGAAATATGTCAGTTAACAAAAGAACATCTGTTTCTAAATATAAGTCAGTATAGTCACCTAAATTTTTCAAGTTAAATTTTGACCACACAGACAAAGCGTGCTCATAATCTTCATCAGAAATGTGTTCATTATTTATTGAATTGAAAAAACAAGCTTTTGCTGGTAATACTGTCTCTTCATATCGTTCCCAACAATTAATATAATCGTAAGGATATATACCTTTACGAGTTAATAAATTGAACTGTTTCTCAGTAGGATAGTGTTGTCGCAGACAAACAAAGTCGTCTTTTGACATTGATTTAGCTAGTTTATCTAAGCTCGCGCCTAAAAAATTAAATGAATCCAAAAACCGAACATGAACAAATTCTTGGTCATTAATAGAAATAAATTTGGAAAAAGAAATATATTTTTCCTTCGTTTTAGGAATAATTGTGATTTTTCCTTTCATTTCACCTAATTCTTTAATAAATAAATGGCAATCATAGCCAGATAAATTATGAAAGAAAATAGGAAGAAATTTAGGAATTTTGTAAAGTAAATTACAATGTGCATGTGCTGCGCCGCGATACTGTCCTGTAATGTGACAGTGATCTCGGACTTTATTACTCCACAAAAAATTATCACAAATGTGGCAGCGTAAAGCATTTTCAAAATTAAGCGCATCTGTTTGAGTGAATATCATTGGTTTTGTTGTGGTTAACAAATTATAGATTTCGGATGCATCTTCAAGTAATAATTTAATAAATTTTTCTACACAGTCTTCGCCACGGTATTTTCTAAATCGTGTAAAATTTGGATCAATGGAAGAGACAATGTTATAGGCAAAGGCAGATGGCACGTGGTGCTGCAGCTTTACAGTGTTACATGTTACGTCATTATCATCCTTCAGAGGTTTCAATATTGTTTCGAAATCTGCATAAATTACGAAAGGTATATCTTGTTTCCGTTCATAATTTTTGAATGACATAAAAGATCCTTTTTCAGGTAAAACAGTTACTGTTCCCCCACAAGAATGATTATCGACTTGTTCAACAGAAGGAAAAAATAATAAACACTCTTCGCAAAAGTATATTTTCCCATGATGTTTGGTTATTTGGTTTCTGATAAGTCGAGACAGATTTTTTATTAAACAATAATGTGTTGCTGTGTTACTTTCTAAAAGTAACAAATGAATATGCTTACCACTTTTGTTTAAAGATTTATATAATGGCCCTGTTATTTCTCTATTATTTTTACTTAAACCATAAATGAAAATACGTAAGTTAGGATTATTTGTTTCAAATGTAGCTATATCAGAAAAAGAAATAGGTTACTTAAGATCATTAGTATTTAGCAAACTTCGAAAATGAGGATAAGATGTAACTCTTTCAGGATGTTTTTTTGCAGGACGTAAAGCAGCTGTCACGGCCCACAGGAAACAAAAATTGTCGTTATTGTGAATATTTACTAATGCCTTTTTTTTACTCAAATAATTAGGCAGTTTGATAAAACTAGATCCAGCTAAGGGTTTAAATTTATTGATGTTAACTTCAAGATGAGAATTATTTAAAAACGTCCAACCACTATCTCTTTCCTGAAATTCACTTATTTTTTTCAATAATATTTGTGTAACTTCTTCAAACAATTTATTAAAACTGTAATTTAAATGTATAACATAATTTTTTGTAAAGAAGGATTTTACTTCTTCTTTATCGGTTTTTGGCATAAGAAATGACACAAAAATCTCAAAATTAATTTTAACACAAGTATGGTCTTTTAAAGACTGATTAATGAGGGATTCTACACGTTTCCGAATATTATTTAAAAAAAGTGATGGTAAATTTCGAGCTTCATCATTCAATGCAACAAATCTATAGCTTGCAATTCGACCTTTAAAAGCAGAATTAATAATCTCAACATTATCATAAAGTGGTGTAGTACTATTATTTTTATGATTATTACTACGTAAATGACCAGTCCATTGATTCTTTTTAACACTGATATTGCAAACAGAGCAAAAAGGCATTTTGAGTTCTTTTTGAAAACAAAAAAACAATTTAAATTGAAATATTTATCTGAAATTTCACTACTGGACAAAAAACCCTCAAATGTAGCTATGGGTACTTTTAGTATATAGGTATTACACTACCTAAACGTAACTAAATAGGTTCAATAGAAAAATATAAGATGAGACTTTCTAACGCCTAATACTAAATATAAAAATATCTAATTTAAGACGTACCGGTAACGGATGTTAGATCTTCTTTCGACAGTAATTCTCAGCTTCACACAGGACCTCACAGGATGTCACGGGATCTCTTATTCCTTGCTAAGTAATCTTATTGTAAGCTGAAAAAATAAAAAGAAAAAATATAAGTACTTATTTAAAATCATGGAGTAAAATTTTAAAATATGTATATTAAAAAAAGTCACTTACTTGATAAGATATTAGGCCTTCGTAAAGTAAGTAGTTTTAAATAAAATCTGTGCTTTTATGTCTGCACCGCAATCTAAAACAACAACAAAAATATATTATTTTAACAGAAAAGTAGTTACTTACAGAATAAGTACGTAAAATATAAAATAGGTAATTTTACTCACAAAGATCTGCTTTTTTATAAAAACTGAAAGGATTCAATAGATAATCTTCCACAAAGTGTTCTAGTTGTATCCTGTTATAATATATTCTGCTGCAAACTGTAACAAATTAAAATAATTTTGAATAATTACATAAAGTTGTTTGAAATAACTTTAATTATACACTTGAATCTATGTACTTACTAGATTTAGATTTAACCAAATTTAGACAAAGTACTTATTTCCCGTTTTTCCAGATGGCATTAGATACTTAAACGTTTAATTTGTTATCTGAAATTAATAAATAAAATACATGTAAAAAGGTATCAACAAATGATGAAAACAAAAAACATGATTAAATTTTGATAGTTATCTATTGTTATTAAATAAAACCACTTACCAAAGAGGTAATTAATTTGCCGAATACTTGTCACAACGGAAACAAAAAATTAAATGAAATAATGAATTACCTATACCTACTCACTTTTGACGACTTCCGAAATTGAGGACAGCGACACGAGGCAGCCAATTCACGTTTTTATGAATTAGCAGTTTTACATGTTTTCATTATGCTTAACATACAACATTTGATAGTTTGCATTTAAAAAAATGTCGACTAAATTAAATTCTGTTGAATTTCAATTTCGACATGCATCAATAAGTTTGTAAAATTTGAGGACCACAGTAAACTGGTACTTAAAGGTTACAATAATTGCTATATTTTATGAGCTCTGGTTGAAACTTATTTTTGTTGAATTTGTCATTTCGCTGGAAAAAACAAAGTTTATCGTAATTTTCAGTCTTGGTCTACGTGAGAGGCCAGGTTTATACTGGTTGAACATAATATACTAATATACGTTGCAATTTTTGCGGACCACACGTGACATAGCTGGACATTTAGATTTTATGGTATAAAAGGTTAATATTTTTTGAGAACATCAGAAACCGTTTCGGAAGTTGTACGTGATAGTTCTGCGTACAAGTGCATCGACAACAAGAAGAAAATTTTTGGAAGCCAGCTGGAATCGCTGCCCGCTATCCGTCCGCTCATCAGCTGATGCAACCAACGACAGTACGAACCGCCGCCGCCAACCAAGTTTCGGAGGCCTGCTGCAATCTCTGTCGCTGCGACTCGCCACCACCGCTGGATCTGCACCAGACTAGTCAACCGCTGAACACATCGTTAAAAATAATCTACTTTCATCAAAATGTAAGTTCCACCATTTACAATTCCATCGCTTTTTTTCTTCCCTAATATTTTATTGTTCATAATTTTTAAATCTATAGCAAGATTTTATAGAAACAGATAAAAACTAACGCTCATTTGAATAAAGTTTATTTACCAACTGTTTTTCTTTTTTAAGCACCGTGTCAATTATATCGTTTTTTTATTGTACCGTGAAATTTCAGGTCTGATTCTGAATATGAAGTCGTTCCCCCAAAGCAAACCCTGTCGTGTACCAAGAAAGCGAGCGCCCCCGCTCGCAACAAGAAAGCACCCGCTTCGACATCGTCGGCTGCCCGGTGCGACAAGCAGAGGCGGCGCTCTTCGTCGGCACAGCACGACACTGTTATCAAGTAAGTCACACATTTTATTTTTACTTATATCCGCTTTCAAACATTTCGGTTCTTATAGTAACTGATAATCTGTCTGCAGTAAATTTAATTTGTGAATTGATATTAACAAAGTATTCATTTAAATCCTTCAAACAGCATTAAAAGCTCATTTTATATTTCTTATTAAAACTCCAACAGCATTTTTTCATATTATATATTTTAACATCTTATTATTTTTTGTTTCAGAAAAAAACCGAAAACGCACGACGTATTTGGTTTAAGTCACGGTGCTGATCATGAAGCAATCGACGGTATAACATCGTACTTCGTGAACCGGGTGGCGAACGGGACGGAGCGACGCACGGCGCGCTTCGAGGGCGAGTACGTGCTGGAGCTGAAGGTGTACCGTGCGGACGACGTCGCCGACACCGACTCCAAGGAGCTGTGGCGCAAGGCGTTGCTGCGTGTCAAGCTGCAGACGACGGGAGACTCCGACCAGTGGAAGATGTTGCAGAAACTTGTCACATCCTCCGATAAATTATTTGAGGATGAACCTCACTTTTATTCGGACAAAATAAATATAAGTTAATTTTATTATGTGTTTTCATTGTCGACCTTATCTTTGAATGGTAAAGTTTGGTTCAGGTATTGGTATTGGTAATAGTATTGGTAATATGGTAAAAGTATAAAGTTGTTTAATACACAACAGGTACTGTCACATCGCAATAATATGCATACAGTGTCACATTTTCAAAAATATGTGTTCATCAATTTGTTCAAATAATACAGCCAACAATCGAACAATCATTGAACAAATTGACGAAAACATATTTATGATACTTTGAAAATGTGACAGTGTATGCATATTATTATAACAAGCGTATTAGTGTGAGGTTAATAAATCAATTAAACTACTCGAACGGCTTTCTTAACATTACGTTAACAAGGTAATATTTTTAAACACGCACTAATATTGTTTTTATTTTTTTCATACGTTCTTAAACGGGTTTAACAGTACAACGCGAACGTCGAGTAAGACAACTAAAAAATCGAAAAAATGGTTCGTGTCCATCGCATTCGCAAAAATATTATTGGGTATTCTACCACACCTAAGTGAGCGCAGCGAACGGTCGAGAGCGAAGCGAACGATAGGTGGGGTAGAATGCCCAATAATATACTACTAACGAAGCTTACTCCATTATTAAATGTGTCCATAGATTGATACGTAACGGAGTTCAAGTTCGTTTACAATGGATCCCTTCTCACGTTGGCGTCGGGGGTAATGAAGTAGCAGACTCTCTTGCATCCGACGCTCTTAAGAACGGTATTCCGCTTGACACGACACCACACTATACTGATCACCTTTCAAAAGTTAAAATGGACAATCACATTCAATTTAAATCCTACTTCAATGACTGCTCCAAAATCAAAGGAATCTGGTACAAATCTATTGTTAACGAACCTCCACGTGTACCTTGGTTTACCTCATTAAGTTTCAGCAGGAAGAATTTGGTTATTTGCTTCCGAACCCGAACTTACCACATTCCACTTAATAAATTCAATTACGTAATGAAGAAACGAGATGACCCAGATTGTGAACGGTGTCACAGGGAAGAGGACCTTCTCCACCTAGTTCTGGAGTGTAAAATCAATGAACAACCAAGGTTGGCTTTCTTAACAGAAACTCAGTGCTCTGCGGGGGAGCTCCTCTTCTTTATGCACCGGATCTTGAGCTCGGGGTTCACTGCTGATTATAGTGAACATTTTATAAGATTCATGCATCAATCACTGTCGTTAAGAACCGAATTTTGTATCAATAACTGTTAAGACACATTGTTATTTATTTTTAAGCCGACTTAATCATTAGATGTAAGGCTTGTAAAATAAATGAGATTAAAAAAAAAAAGTTTTCGGTAGAATGAAATTCGGGAAAGTCTAGTTCGACTAAGTAATCGGTTCCCTGTAAAAAATAATCAAGACGAGTTTGTCAATGCTATATTTAATTAATTTTTAGTTATTTTTTTCCTTAAAGATGATATTTTTTATACATGAAGATATTTACATCTCTTTTATTAACATAATGTTAAGCGAGCGATAACAGTAAAATACCTAGGTATCAACCACTTCATATTTTGTTATTAATTAAAAGAAACTTGTTGATTGGAACATTTTATTTATTTTTCTTTTTCTTTTAACTGTTTAGTTAACATTTTAAGAATCCTCTAAACATCTACAAGTAAATATGTAATCGTCTTCGGTCGACACTCGAAGTATATAGGAATCAAACGAACTTACCTGAGTGAAGTTTGATTCCAATTATGCGAGGGTGTCGACCGAAGACGATTACATCGTCCCAACCCTCCACAACCCATAACAAGAAAAATTAAAATAGAATGCAATAAAATGTTCATAATATATGTGATTCTCTGAAATAATGAAGTATTACCCGCGCGCTAGGCGAAGGAAGGGGTGTGAGCGGGACAGGAGATAGGTTTCTTTTTTTTATTAGGTTGATTTATTATGAATAAATACTCTAAATATGTGACGAAGATGGCACCTACTCACGAGCTGCTGCAAGTAAATATGTAATCGTCTTCGGTCGACACCCTCGCGTAATTGGAATCAAACTTCACTCAGGTAAGTTCGTTTGATTCCTAAATATATTATCACGCATCGTATCGTATGTAAATATATTATCACGATACGATGTTTTTAAATATATTATTTGTCAAGGTCAAGTCAAGGTCTGATCATTGCGGCTTGAGGGCAGATTTTAATATTAATATAAACAAAACTAAAAAAAATATTAAATATATTCCAGTTACTAAGGCTAGATTAAATAAATTTAATAATAATGTTACCTCAAAAATCTCAAATCTGGAACTTTGTCATGATACAAATATTTTATACCGTAGGGTATTTAATACCACTAAAATAGAATACGATAATATTTTTAAACCCAAAATATTGAAGTCAAAAAATTTAGTGATTGGGCAACGACAGGAATACTTATTAGTAGGAATAAACTATACAGCCTTTATGATGAAAAAACAGTGAATAATAGTGAGTCTTTCGTTGAATATGTGCGTAATTATTCGAAATTATTTAAGCGTGTATGTAATGTGGCCAAATCTAGATTCATAAAAAATAAAATTGTTAACAGTAAGAATATTGTAAACTCAACTTGGCGAGTTATTAACCACGAGACTGGAAGAGTCAAACCACGAAATCTCGATTTTAAATTGAATATTGACGGTAACTGTATCAGTATAGACGTCGAGGTTGCCGAAGCTTTTGTTAAATTCTTCTCTGACATTCCAGTCTCGACCACCAAAGACCTTGATTCTTCTCCCACGCTTGCTGAAGCTTTGTTGAAGCAGAACATGGCTGAGTCCAATCAAGTCTTTGCATTTCGTTACGTCAGTGCTTATTCAATAGTAAAGGCCTTTAAATCTTTAACTATTAAAAAAACCGCTGATCTGCATGGCTTTTCCGTTACAATAGTTAACTCCATCATAGACTGCATAGCACCCCATCTAGCTATGGTTTTTAACAAATGTATAGATGAGGGATTTTTTTCTGACCTAATGAAGCACAGTAAAGTCATACCTTTGTTTAAAGCAGGCAGTAAGTCTGACCCTACCAATTTTAGACCTATATCTATACTGCCAACCCTAAGTAAAATATTTGAAAAACTAATTTTAGATCAACTACAATTTCACTTCTACTCCAATAAACTTATGCACCTTAAACAATTTGGATTTACCAGGGGTCGTTCTACAACCGACGCAGGTGTTGACTTAATAAAGTGTAGAGTCTCTAGAGTTTCTTGCTGGCTTCTTCTCTGGGGAATCTGCGTTCCGAAGTCAGCGTAGCTTCCCTCCTTTATTGTTTTTCTTTTTTTGGTTCTTTAAATTCATTATTATGTTTTTTATTTTATTTTTTACTTTGTGACGAATTCAAATGTAAATTTAATGTTACCTACGAATAAATTATTTTTGATTTTTTTTTTTTTTTGTATATTGCACACTCTTACTTCTGTAACGATACTGATGTGAAAAAGCATGTTAATGTAAACAAAAATGATTTTACTTTAATAGCTCAAAATATAAGGAGTATATACTGTAATTTTGACGACTTTCTGATTTGCATTTCTAACTTAACATTCCATACTGATGTAATAATTTTAACTGAATGCCGTCTTGACCCTAATAAACCTCTTCCTCTTATTCAAAATTGTTCAATTCAAAATTCCTACTGTTCATATTTCACTAAAACTCAGCGAAACCAAAATGATGGCGTAGTAGTTTTTATAAAGAACACATTAAAACACAGTGTAAAAGAAATAAAACTTTCTCAGGCCTCCTGCCTACAACTAGATATTAGGTCTTTACCTATGAAATTGCCGTTTTGTATGAAAAAATTCAAACGATTTTTTTTTCATATAATTTTTATTTGTATTAAGTGAAGTAATTACCCATACCATCAATGCATCTTTGCCAACGCAGTGACAGTTTATTAATGCCCTTCTTAAAGAAATCAGCTGGACGAGAGGCAACAAATTCTTCAAAGGCGTTTTGAACTGCCTCTTGGTTATTGAATTTTTTTCCAGTCAAGAAGTTATCCAAATTCTGGAAAAAGTAGTAGTCTGTAGGGGCAAGGTCCGGTGAGTACGGTGGATGAGGGAGAGCTTCCAACCCCAGTTCTTGCAACTTGGAGACCGTCATTTGTGCGGTATGAGGTCGCGCGTTGTCGTGCAGGAGCAGCGGAGACGAGCGATTGACCAATGCTGGTCGGAGACGTGCCAGCTTCTCCATCATTGTGTTCAATTCTTCACAGTACACATCTGCAGTAATACTCTCCCCATTTGGTAAGAAGCTGTGATGAATCACACCGGTGCTAGACCACCAAACAGTAACCATCACCTTTTTAGGGGTAAGTTTTCGTTTAGGGCATTGTTTAGGTGCTGAACCAGGATCCAACCAACTTGCTGAGCGCTTACGGTTATCAAACAGAATCCATTTTTCATCACAGGTGACAATGCGGTTCAAAATTCCTTCATTTGTGTGTCTGTTGAGCAATGCACGGCACGTCTCGACGCGTACTTGGCGCTGGCGATCATTGAGTTCGTGGGGCACCCATTTGTCAAGCTTTTTTACCTTGCCAATTTGACGCAAATGGACCAATATTGTTTGATGCTAACGTCGAAAGCTGCTGCTAATTCAGCCGTAGATTGAGTATCATCAGCTTCCACGATCGCCTTCAATTCGTCTGCATCGACCAAAGTCTTCGGACGACCGCGGGGTTAATTTTTCAGGTCGAAATTTCCAGAACGGAAGCGAGCAAACCAATAACTAGTGGTTCGTTGGTTTGTAGTGTTAGCTCCGTACACGTCGTTGATGTTGCGAGCCGCTTGTGCCGCGTTGCTGCCACGACGGAACTCATTACTCGAATTTTTAACGTATCCATGTTGACGAAAATGATTGAAATGCAATGAAAATGTAACACTAACCAATAAACAAATGACTGTTTTTGGAAAAAGAATTCCATATTTTTAAAATGAAATTAATTTGAAATTAGAATTCTTAGCTAAACAAAAAATATTTTTAATTGAAATGGCCAGTACTGTAAAACGGCAATTTCATAGGTAAAGACCTATTATATTTAATACTAAACTGTTATGTATATACAGGTCTCCTGCTGATTCAAATGCTGATAGCTTCGTTAATTCATTGAGTGCACATTTAGAAACCATTGACACTATATCTAAAAATATTATAATTGCTGGTGACATCAATATTAACATCTGTAATAAGTTTGATGAACCATTGCATGAACAGAAAAACAGGATAAGCTATTTAAACAGTCTTGCTACTTATGGTTTGCTAGCTGGACATAGATTACCTACTAGAGGAAAAAACTGTTTAGACCACGTGATGTTGAAAATAAATAAAACTAAACATACTGCATCGGTAGCTGTTCTCTCAACTTCTACAACTGATCATTTTACAACCTTGCTGGTTTTGTCAAAAGTTAAAAAGAAACAAACAATTACCAAAACCAAAATGACTATTGACTTTAAGCAAGCATTAGAAAATTTAAAGAATAAAAACCTTTCAGAATTGCTATTTTGTGATGATCCCGCTACTGTAATTGACCAGCTTATTTACACATTATCGGAAGTAATTAAGGAAAATACAACAGTAAAAAATATACCTTCTAAACTTCGTATAATAAAACCCTGGATCACACCGGGCATCCTTAGATGTATAAGAAATCGCAACAATTTACAAAAACAGCTACGTAATGATCCATATAACGAGATAATTAAAACCACATATACCAGGTATAGGAACTTCTGCAATAAAATTGTTAAAAAAGTAAAACGTAATTATGATAGAGAACTTTTGGCTAAATCAGTAAATAGTAATAAATTGTTGTGGAAAAACATAAAATATATAACTTACACAAATAATAAAGATAATACTAATCTGGACTTATGTAATATTAAACAAACCCCAACTGCATCAGCCAATTTTGTAAATAATTTCTTCGCCAACATAGGTAAAGAACTAGCTGAGAAAATAGTGCCTGACAATTCTTTTCGAAATTACGATCCGACTGATTTACCCGCTCAGCAGAATAGTTTTGTTTTACTGCCAACTGATACTATAGAAATTGAAAATATAATAATGAGTCTCAAATCAAATAGTGCACCTGGATGGGATAATATTCCTACAAATTTTCTAAAATTTGCTAGGAATGAACTTGTCCCAGTTATGACTCACTTTATAAACTTATGCCTTCAAAAAGGTGTATTCCCTCTGCCGCTTAAGCAGTCAATAGTGACTCCCGTATACAAGGACGGTGATAGAGGTGATGTGGGTAATTACAGACCCATTTCAGTATTGCCAGCGATCTCTAAAATATTTGAGAAATTGCTAAATTTTAGACTTTTGAAGTACTTAGAGAAATTCAAAATTTTATCTAATTGTCAATTTGGCTTCAGACGGGGAAGATCGACTGAGGATGCTATCTCTGCATTATCATCACTTGTAATAGAACAACTTGATAAACAAAAAAAATGTATTTCAGTCTTTTTAGACTTAAAAAAAGCTTTCGACACAGTGTCTCTTTCCATTCTTGTAAACAAGTTACAGAAAATAGGAATTAGAGGAACACCACTGCTATTGTTTACTGACTACCTTACTAAACGAAGACAATGTGTTAGACTAGACAGTTGTAGTAGTGACTATGTAGATGTGACATACGGTGTTCCCCAGGGAAGTGTTCTTGGTCCCGTATACGTTGTTTTTAATCAATATTAATGATTTGTGTGAAATGAAAATTAAGAACGGAACTATCTTTGCCTATGCTGATGACACTGCAGTTGTTTTTGAGGGAGACTCTTGAAAGATTGTTGGAAAATATGCTGAGCAGGGTTTAAGAGATATAAGTAAATGGAGATATAAGTAAATGTACTTACATTAAATACTGCCAAGACCAATTATATGTGCTTTAGTATCTGTAATAACTCTCAACCAAATGAAGAATTTAAGATCCAGATACATAGCTGCGTAAATTTAGCGCACGGTCAGAACTGTATGTGTCCAACCTTAAAGAGAGTAGCCCAAAGCAAGTACCTGGGAATCCTATTGGACCAACGTCTTTCTTGGTATCCGCACCTTGAGCATGTAACGTCAAGAATTAGGAAATTGACCTGGATATTTAAAACACTCAGGTATGTGGTGCCGGGTAGGAATGATGTTTCGGGAAAAGATCTGCTGAAGAGCATATATTTGAGTCTTGTCCAGTCTATTATCACGTATTGCATTACTGTATGGGGAGGTGCAGCAAAATTATTTTTCTTAAATTTTGAGAGAGCCCAGCGCGGCCTCATCAAAGTAATGTATTTTAAGAGGAGAATATTTCCAACTACGGAATTATATAAAACTTGTAAACTCTTAACTGTTAGAAAACTTTATAACAAATACGATTTTAAGAATACATAAAAAACTACCTTTCACTACCAGTACAAACACCAGAAGAAGGCAGTATATGGTTGCAACTGTCCCAAGTACAAAAACCCTCTTTGCTAGAAGACAAAATGCTAGATGTGGACCTCATCTTTATAATCTTTTGAACAAATATATAAATATATACTCCAAAAATTCTCATGACTGTAAAAAAGCTTTGATATCTTGGCTTGAGAACAAATCGTATGAGGAAATTGAGCAACTTCTCATCTAGCACACACACGCACACACACACACACACGCACACACGCACACGCGCGCACACACACACACACACACACAAATATGGGCCTGATAAATAATTAATGATATATGTTAATAAAGTAGTTTACGATTGAAAACTATATAATACAATGTGTGAGAAATTAATATTATAACATTAGTTTATCGGCTAAGCAGCTGGTAATTGCTGTTCTGTTCGTTTATTTTTTGTTTTTTGTTAATAAAGGACTTTTTATGTAACTTTTCGAGTAGGTACCTATTAAGTTAATTTTTTTTTTGTAATATTTTTGTAAAAAGAAGGAAAGAATATAAAAAAAGGAAAAAAATAATAATAATTGTAAACTGTTGAACTCTAAGTATGTTTCGTATAATTTACTTACATAAATAATGGAAGAGCGATGCCCCCTAACACAAGCTTTAGTAAGCTTACCAGGAGTCATCAATACATGTATCCTATAGAATAATACTTTTTTTAAGTGAAATAAAGATTTTTTCATTTTCATTTTTCATATTTGATGCCTGGGAGAAGTCGCACGATGCTTTGGGTGTCTTTTGCGATTTTTCCATGGCTTTCGATTGCGTTGATAATGGTGACACTGCACATTGGTCAGGAAGCTTCATCATTACGGTGTAAAGGACAGCGCACTCAGCCTTTTAAAGTCTTACTTATGTGGACGTGTACACAGGGTTGACGTGAACGGTAAAGTGTCGGGTGGATCTGCGGTTAGCATGGGTGCCCCACATGGCTCAATTCTTGGTCCATTTATCTTGTAACGTGGTTTCCCGAGGGAAGACCACGTACTTTGATTTTGCTGACCCACAGTGTGTCACTGGCTGTGCTCGAGGCCAGCAACTTGTCTGAGGGTAGCGGATAGAGTGTACGATGGCGTCAGAGGGCGAAATAAAAGGCGGGATGGAACTTGTGGGATCTTGAACGCAGTCTTAGCTTATTATTATGAACGCAACTGTTGTGCGAATGATTCTCCCTCCCTCTCTTGGTTTTCATTCATTGTATAGTATGTGTGTGCTCTCCAGTTAAATAAACGTAATTAATTAATTTGCGGTTTTATTTCAAGATATAACAATGGCGACGAGGATCCACGGACAAAAAGTGTAAAGTGTATTTATTATAAATAACTATAAAACAGTGAATAATAATTGAAAACCAGAGCAAAAAGAAAAACAAAGCACGCGGAGTATTAGGTGTAAAAGCCGGCATTCATTCCAGTCAATTGCAATATTTTTACAAAAATCATTCACTCGTTCAACATCAATCACTCAAATAACTGTCAATGTCAACAAGGAAAATAAACAAAACACAAATTGAGTTATTATCCGTGTTTGGTCGGTCAAAACGAAATTAAATCAATGACAGATCAAGATCAAAATGAAGAAAAGGTGCATATAATAAAATTAGTCAAAAGTGGACATAGAAAATACATATACAAGTGCACGAAGTTAGAATTACAAACAATACTAAGTGACGAAAACATAACCTACACAGAAAAGGCAACTACAGATGAACTACGGAAGTTGTTGAGCAGTTTTTATAAGAGAAAATATCAAGATCAGGAACAAAAAACTAAAAATAAATCTAACAAAATGGCAGTTTATGGTGAAATGAAACAATTCGATGGTGACAAGTGGGAGGTTTTCGAACAACAATTGGAGTGTTATATTACTGTAAATGATATAAGCGAGGATAAAAAAGTACCTCTGCTGATAGCCAAACTGACTCCAAAGGTTTTTGAAACACTCACTCTCATGTGTTCACCTGTAAAACCCAGTAAATTGACATTCGAACAACTATGTACCAAGTTAAAGTAAAAATACGTAAAACCATTAACAACAGCATTAGAAAGAGTAGAATTCCGTAAAAGAAATCAGAGAACCAATGAAAGCATACAAGATTATGTACTAGAATTTTGAAATTAGCATCAAAATGTCGATTTAAAGACACAGACGATCAAATTAAAGAAAAAATCATGGAAGGTGTATCATTAAAAATAATAAAGTTTGAATTAATGAAGAGTGAAGCAGATTTGACATTGGAAAGGTGTATTGAACTAGCTCGAACAGTGGAAGCAGCATTGTTACTAACAAATAGTGTCACTGAAGTAAACGATATATTCTACAATCAAAAAAGGACAACACAAAGAAGAAAGTTTAATAAAACAGACTACAATAAGAAGACACAATGTTTCTGCTGTGGAAAAAATAATCATATCAAGGCAAACTGTCGACTGAAGCACAAATACTGTTCGGAGTGTGGTACTCAAGGACATTTATTTAAAATGTGTTCGAAGAATAAACATCAAACTAACATGTTAGAAACAGAATTAGAAAATAAAGAAGATGATCAAGAAGAAGATGACGAAGTGCCAATAAAAAATTTGTTTGAAGGTTATGATACATATACATTCAATAGTGTAAGTAAAATACCACCATTTTATTTAAGTATGAATGTTAATGGTCACAATCTAAGTTTTCAGTTAGACACAGGCTCAGATGTTACAGTTATTCCGATAAGAGACAAAAATAAATACTTAGAAACATTTAAGTTACAAAGCTGTAATGTTACATTCAAAAATTTTGATCAAAGTATTTCAAAACCAATGGGCATAATATTAGATGTACCTATTCAATACAATAATGTTAGTAAATTAATAAATATATTTGTAGTGCAGAATAACTCACCGCGAGTGATTGGCAGAGACTGGTTGAGTAAATATAATATGTGGCCTCCCAGTGTAGGTGATACTCTTAGAATTGGAACTAATGATATGCAATTGATTTCAGAATCGCAACAACTAATTAAAGAGCAGTTCGCAGAAGTATTCAGTCCTGGTTGGGGGAATTTTAAAGGAGAAACCATAACATTAAAACTAAAACCAGAAACTAAACCAAAATGCTTACCAGTTCGTCGCGTACCATTTGCACTACGGGAAAAGGTACATAATGAAATTAATAGATTGTTAGATAATGGAAGAATTACATCGGTAGAACATAGTGAATGGGGTACACCGGTGGTACCCATATTAAAACCTGATGGCTCAGTCAGGCTTTGTGGAGACTACAAGTTAACTGTTAATCCAAGTTTAGAGGTAGACCATTTTCCATTACCACATTTAGATGATATTTTGAACACCCTCAAACATGGCGAATATTACTGCGAACTTGATTTAAAGGAAGCTTATTTACAAGCACCTTTGAGCTTGGACAGTCAGGACTGTACCACAATAGTTACTGAAGTGGGAACTTTTAAATATAACTATTTACCTTTTGGGGTTAGTTCAGGTCCAGGGGCTTTCCAAAGATTGATGACAAGGAAATTAAAAGACATTCCAAACACAATTGTGTTCATTGATAATATTTACATTAAAGGAAGTACTTTACAAGAAACCATAGAAATCCTTTCTCAAGTTCTAACAAAACTTAAAGAATGTGAATTCAAGTTGAAACCTGAAAAATGTAAACTATTTAGTACTGGTTTGGAAGTCTTTGGATTTCATGTAAATAAAGACGGAATTAGTATTGTTAAAAAGAAAATTGAACCATTGTTGAAGGCAGAAAGACCTACTTCTTTAGCATTGTTAAAGTCATTTTTGGGAAAAGTAAATTATTATTCAAGATTTTTAAAAAACATGGCTACAACTTTGACACCATTATACGAGTGCACAAAGAAAGACAAATTTAATTGGACTAGTGAATGTGAAATAGCTTTTCAGAAAATAAAAAATAAGCTGGCGTCAGCAAAGAATTTGACTCATTATGATCCACAATTACCTGTAATTTTAACTTGTGATGCATCAGATAATGGATTAGGTGCAGTCTTATCCAATAGAGATAAAAAGGGTACAGTCAGACCCATCGCTTACGCCAGTAAGAAATTGAGTGATACTGAAAAAAAATACTCAACTATTGATAAAGAAGCATTGGCTATCATTTTCGGAATAACCAAATTCTATAACTATATTTATGGACGCTATTTTGAGCTAGAAACGGACAATGAAGCCTTGGTTAGAATCTTTGGACCAACGAAAAGCATTCCGAAAATGGCAGCCAAAAGATTGCAACACTACGCAATTTTTTTGTCAGCGTTTAATTATAAAGTAAGACACATAAAAACGAATGTGAATCCGGCAGATTTCCTGTCGAGAACTGCTAGTGATACATGTACTGAAAACTTAGAAGTGGAAGTAAACCCAATTTGTGCCAATGAAAACTTAAATATGAGTTGTTATGCGAACGATTCTAAAATGGAAACTATAAATTGGAAGGATATTCAAAAAGAGACAAAGAAAGATATAATATTAACACAAATAAATAGATATATGACAGACGGTTGGCCAAGTAAAACAGATTTAGATAAACTTGTACAACCTTATTACAACCGTAGAAATGAAATGACAATAGATAGAGAATGTCTGTTTTGGGGTTATCGTGTTATTATACCGGGTACACTTCAAAAATCAATCTTGGAAGAATTACATAAAACCCATTTTGGAATTGTTCGCATGAAGGAGATCGCTAGGTCGTATTTTTGGTGGCCAAGACTTGATTCCGATATTGAGGAAATATCAAGGAATTGTATGGTGTGCTTACAAAATAGAAGAGCACCAGAGAAGACGCAAAAACCATGGCCTATTGCACCCACAGTTTGGAATAGAATTCATGCTGATTTTCTAGGACCATTTTATAACAAAATGTTTCTTGTTATAATTGATAGTTACTCAAAATGGCCCGAAGCATATGAAATGAATAATATTACAAGTAGTAGAACAATTGACATATTAAAAACTGTATTTGCTAGATTTGGATACCCCTTACACTTAGTTACAGATAACGGCCGAGCTTTTGCAAGTAATGAATTTAAGGAATACTGTGTAAATAGTCAAATAAAATACACATTCACCGTACCATCCGGCAACTAATGGCGCTGCAGAGAGATTCGTAGAGACATTTAAACAAGCAATTACAAAAATAAAAGAAAGTGGAATCAGTTTGACAGCAGCTGTGAATATGTTTCTATTTGATTATCGAAGTTCTCCTCAAAAGACTACCGGGGTGTCTCCGGCTAGACTAATGTTAGGTCGAGAAATTAGGAATAGATTTAGTCGATTTAGGCCGCCACCGTTGGTTGAAATTGTACAAGAAAGGATTGATAGAAGAGGGGAAGGTAATCGGAAGGTTAATTTTGCAGTTGGACAGAAAGTTATGGTTAGAGATTATAGAAAAGACTGTAGACCATGGGTTTTGGGTGTAATAATAGAAGAAAGTGTTCCAGGTGTAACTTATTTGATTGATGTAGACGGACTTAAGTGGAAACGACATGTTAATCAGATATTAACTTGTTCAGATGCATTAAATATATTCTAATGAATAAAAGTTATATATTCTAATGAACTCTTATGCTCATTCAAAAACGGGGGTTTTATCACTCTAGTAATGACCGGGACCTCTAGGAGAGCGTGAGGGAAGTTAAGGCCTCAATACCTAACCGTGAGGTGTGTTTTAATCATAAAAACACTTACCGGACCGGACAGCTGCTCCTGGGTTTGTAAGCGCTTGTTCAGCGCGTTACGGGAAAAGGTTAAACGGACTGACTGACTCTACTACGTTACGGGAACGCTACGGTGTAGCCGGGACGCGCGGCGCGAGAAACTCAATGGCGGCCTTACGGGTCCGCGTTAAGCAATCGTACGGCGCGGGTTGGATGGGTTGGACAGGAGTAAAAGGAACCTGGTTGGTCCTGCGATCCAGATACTGGTACGCGGTCTTAATCAACCAAGCGGGAGAGACGGGAATAGGGTTGGTCCTGCGATCCAGATACTGGTACGCGGTCTTAATCAACCCTAGGGTAACGGGAAGGTGTTTCGGGGTTGGTCCAGCGATCCAGATACTGGTACGCGGTCTTAATCAACCCACGGGAGTACGGAAGATAGGATTTGGGTTGGTCCAGCGATCCAGATACTGGTACGCGGTCTTAATCAACCCACGGGAGTACGGAGGATAGGATTTAAGTTGGTCCAGCGATCCAGATACTGGTACGCGGTCTTAATCAACCCAGGGGGTAAGGGAGAGAGAGGGGTATCGCGAGAGCTCTATTCGGAGAGCTTAAACGGCAAACTCTGAGCTGGTGGTAGCCGGGGCCCGCCTTATATAGGCGATGGCCAGGGCGAAAGCGGTGCGGGGTTGCGACGGCGCGGTGCGTGCTGTGCGTGAGTCACGCTGAGCCGAGCGGAGTCCGCGTCATCAGGCGGTAGCGGGGTGCGGTAGCCGCGGAGGATGTAGCGGCGCGATGCCGGGCGAACGCGGGGTGCGCGCGGGCGCAGGGATACAACCGCCCGTCCGGTCGGTTTGTGGTGGGTAGACGCGGTACGCTTGCCTACTACCGTCACACTCCCCCCTTTCTTTTGAAGATTTTTACATACAGCGGAAAAATCACCATCATCGGTGCCTACATTACAGTATAATGTCAAAGTATAATTTGGATAATATTTCTTAGCTAACTTGTTTTATTTTTGTTCCTATCTAATTCGTGTTTTGGGCAAACTCATACATTAATATGCATATAGCAATGGTTCTAAATAGAACCCGGTTGTAATCATGTTGCCCTTATCTTTTACTTTTATTTCAAAATTTTTAACTATTTTACATTTTTCTTTTTAAATTTAAGTTTTGACAATCACCATGTTTGCAGTTCTTTCATAAGAAACAGTGCGATTAGAGACTCTGGAGGTTCTTTAATTATTATTAAAAATTCTTTAAAATACAAGGAACGCACTGATATTGTAAATCTATCGGTTGAACGTACCATTGAGATAGCTTGTATAGAATTGGAGCGGCTTGTTGTAATAAGCGTGTATAGAAATCCTAACGGTTCTTATGATACTTTTGAGGAAATTATGGAGACTGTACTCCAAAAATTAAATAACACTAATAAAGGTATTATTGTCTGTGGAGACTATAATATTGATCTTTTGGTGATGTCGACCCTTTCAAAAAAGATTTTAACATTCTTCAAATGTTATAATTTAATAAATCTTTTCTTAGAACCTACTAGAATTACTGATAGTTCGAAGACCTGTATTGATAATATATTTACAAACATAGAATCCTCAAATTTGAGTGTAATTAATAAGTTAAGGTCTGACCATTGCGGCTTGAGGGCAGATTTTAATATTAATATAAACAAAACTAAAAAAAATATTAAATACATTCCAGTTACTGAGGCTAGATTAAATAAATTTAATAATAATGTTACCTCAAAAATCTCAAATCTGGAACTTTGTGATGATTCAAATATGTTATACAGTAGGGTATTTAATGCCACTAAAATAGAATACGATAATATTTTTAAACCCAAAATATTGAAGGTTCACGATTGTCTTAAATTTAGTGATTGGGCAACGACAGGAATACTAATTAGTAGGAATAAACTATACAGCCTTTATGATGAAAAAACGGTGAATAATAGTGAGTCTTTCGTTGAATATGTGCGTAATTATTCGAAATTATTTAAGCGTATATGTAATGTGGCCAAATCTAGATTCATAAAAAATAAGATTGTCAACAGTAAGAATATTGTAAAGTCTACTTGGCAAGTTATCAACCACGAGACTGGAAGAGTCAAACCACGCAACCTCGATTTTAAATTGAATATTGACGGTAACTGTATCAGTACAGACGCCGAGGTTGCCGAAGCTTTTGTTAAATTCTTCTCTGACATTCCAGTCTCGACCACCAAAGACCTTGATTCTTCTCCCGCGCTTGCTGAAGTTTTGTTGAAGCAGAACGTGGCGGAGTCCAATCAAGTCTTTGCATTTCGTTACGTCAGTGCTTATTCAATAATAAAGGCCTTTAAATCTTTAACTATTAAAAAACCGCTGATCTGCACGGCCTTTCCGTTACAATAGTTAACTCCATCATAGACTGCATAGCACCCCATCTAGCTATGGTTTTTAATAAATGTATAGATGAGGGAAGTTTTCCTGACCTAATGAAGCATAGTAAAGTCATACCTTTGTTTAAAGCAGGCAGTAAGTCTGACCCCACCAATTTTAGACCTATATCTATACTGCCAACCCTAAGTAAAATATTTGAAAAACTAATTTTAGATCAACTACAATTTCACTTCTACTCCAATAAACTAATGCATCTGAAACAATTTGTTTTCACCAGGGGTCGTTCAACAACCGACGCAGGTGTTGAATTAATAAAGTGTATATTTGATGCCTGGGAGAAGTCGCACGACGCTTTGGGTGTCTTTTGCGATTTGTCCAAGGCTTTCGATTGCGTTGATCACTGCACATTGGTCAGGAAGCTTCATCATTACGGTGTAAAGAACAGCGCACTCAGCCTTTTAAAGTCTTACTTATGTGGACGTGTACAGAGGGTTGATGTAAACGGTAAAGTGTCGGGTGGATCTGCGGTTAGCATGGGTGTCCCACAGGGCTCAATTCTTGGTCCTTTTCTCTTCCTAATATATATAAATGATCTGCCAAGTCTTGTAAATAACTGTCATGATATAGTATTGTTTGCTGATGATACTTCTTTACTTTTTAAAGTTAGACGACAACAAGATGTATATGACGATGTAAACAATGCTATCAATAAAGTAGTCGAGTGGTTTACTGCCAATAATCTAGTGCTTAATGAAAAGAAAACCAAATGTATTAAATTTACTTTGCCCAATGTTAGACAAGTAAATACAGATATTAGGATGAAGGGACAGAGCTTGTGCCTTGTGGAAACAACCGTATTTCTTGGTATTACTCTCGATTCCAAATTACAATGGGGCTCCCATATTGACAAGTTAGCGGATAAGCTCAGTTCTGCAGCTTTTGCAGTAAAAAAAATAAGAAACCTGACAGATGTTCAAACTGCCAGGCTAGTTTACTTCAGTTACTTCCATAGTCTGATGTCCTACGGCATTCTGCTGTGGGGGCATGCCGCTGATTCTGAGCGCATCTTTATTCTGCAGAAGCGAGCTATTCGATCTATTTATAAACTAGGTCCCAGGGAATCTCTAAGGGATGTTTTTAAGAATATTGACATATTAACACTAGCATCACAATACATCTTCTCAAATATAATGTATACACAAAAAAATCTAAATCAATTTAAACAACTAAGTGATATACATACTGTTAATACTAGAAATAGGGATAAATTAGTGCCTCATGCCAGTCGACTAAACAAAGTAAACAAATCGTTTGTGAGTCAATGTATATGCTTTTACAACAAGATCCCTGCTAGCATACGTGGACTAAGCCCCAAAAAATTTAAGATTATTGTTAAACAAAAACTTAGTAAAAAAGGTTATTATAAAATCAACGATTATCTAGATGACTCAAATCCATGGGATTGACCTGCTCTTCTGTCAAGCTGTCTCTATGTAGAATAATTATTGTAAAGTTAATTTTAATGTTTGTATCTAAGTGTTTTTATCTTAGAATTTGTAAACCAAATTTGAAAAGAGCAACCCAACAGAGTTTCTTGCTAGATTCTTCTCTGGGGAAAACTGCACTCTTGCGAATCTAGCATTAACTTTAAAAAAATGACCAGTCTTATGTGATGTCAAACTCGTCCTACAAGATTAAATAAACATTTCATTTCATTTCATTTCATAACTACACCCCCTTTTTTTTTTTTTACGTGGGAAAATCCTTTATGGATACCCTCCGTCTCGGAGAAAGACGGAGGGTTATGCCGGACTCCCACCGGCTAAAACCCCACGGTGTCCCTTCTTGTCGCTTCAAGACGAGGTTACGGGAAAACTTGCGTATACTTCCGCGACCCCGTCGGCGATGTGTCCGAACCACGAACCCAACTCAGGTTTACACCTTTGCACTCTCTTCAATTGACGTGTCGGAACACGTTGACACGTCAATTGTTTCCCTCACGGAGACTATCTTCTCGGGTGGCGGATTCTCCGTTTCCTCCACCCAAGGCCTCCCTTAGGGTGGAAGGCGGCGATTATGTGCCAGCCTTCGTCGCCCAGCACGTCTGCGGCGGATAGGCTGCGAAAGAGGATCTTCCTCTCGCGCGCGCTCCGCTGCCTCCTTCCGCGTCATTACTTCTTCGCAGAAGGAGATCATTGCGTTAAAGGATCTTTCATCCTCAGTCATCCTTTTAACTATTGCTTGGAGAGAGAGATCCTGTCCAACAACA
Source organism: Anarsia innoxiella (assembly GCA_947563765.1). Taxonomy (NCBI): domain Eukaryota; kingdom Metazoa; phylum Arthropoda; class Insecta; order Lepidoptera; family Gelechiidae; genus Anarsia; species Anarsia innoxiella. The sequence continues at coordinate 12,140,956 of OX387391.1, read as the reverse complement.
GCAGCTAAATCAGAGCGTTGCTGCGCCCACTCGGGGCACTCTGCCAACATATGATCCGCCGTGTCCTCCGAAGCACCACAGTGGTGACACACTGTGCTGGGCTCCCTTCCTATTTTGCACAGGTACTTGCCGAAACAACCATGACCCGACAAGACCTGTGCTAGGCGGTACGTTAGTGCACCGTGCCTTCTCTCTACCCATAACTCAAGCACAGGTCGAATGGCGTCCACCGTCCGATGGCCTGCCGTTGGCTGCTCCATCCGGCGCTTCCATTTCTGGAGGAGCCCTTGCCGAGATACCTCTCTCAGACGCCTCATCCCTTCCGGGCATGGCTCGGTACCTTGTGTTCGGGCCCTTGCAGTCGCCTGGTAAACCACAGCCAGGATTTCCGCCTCTAAGTCCCAGGGAGGGGTCCTGGCTAACGCGCAGGCCGCCTCATACGAGACTGTACGGTACCCTCGTGTACACCTCACAGCCATGACTCGTTGCGGTCTCCGCAGGTGAGTTGTGTTGTGCCTGTTCATGTTGCCTGCCCAGATCGGTGCACCATACAGTGTCATAGATCTTACGATCCCCGCGTACAGGCGACGACATGCGGACGCTGGTTTTCCTACGTTGGGAAGCAGCCCACTCAGTGCGCCTGCCGTACTCACCAGTTTGGGAGCAAGTTGACGAAAGTGCGCCTCGAACTTCCACCGACTATCAAGAACAAGGCCTAGGTAGCGCATTGTCGACTTGATGACGATGGATGCACCACCCACAGTGAGTTGCGCTCCGGCTGGAGGCGCCCTTTGCGGCCCATGGAAGCAAAGGGCCTCCGACTTATTCAAGGCAACTTCTAGCCCCAAGCGTCGTATACGGGCAACCACTTCAGCTACTCCAGCCGTAGCAATACGGGAAGCTTCTCGAAAGTTTGGAGCACTGGCAGTTACGAGGGTATCATCAGCGTAACAAGTTACATTGATTCCCTGTAAGCAAGCTCCCCGCAACACCCAGTCATATCCGATGTTCCACAGGAGTGGTCCAAAAACCGAACCCTGTGGAGCACCGCAAGACATTTCTCGTTCATTCCATCCATCTCGAGCCGGAAACCTCACCGCCCTCTGCGAGAGATAAGCGCTGACAATGCGGCGCAAGTACTCTGGCACACCGTGGTACCGCAACGCCTCAATAATGCAAGACCAGGGCAGGGTGTTGAAAGCAATGTCCAGAGACACCGCTACAACTACCCCACCCCCAGACACTGTCTCCTCCGAAATGTTTCGGACACGCGATATGGCATCTATTGTGGAGCGGCCACGTCGAAAGCCGAACTGATTGTTGCTGAGGTCTGGGCCCACGCTTGAAAGGTGAGCAGTCAGACGATCAGCTACCACACGTTCAAGCAGCTTACATATCTCACTGAGTAGGACAATGGGTCAGTAAGCTGAAGGTGATTCAGCTGGTTTCCCTTCTTTTTTCAGCAGAACCAATTTGCCAGTCCTCCAATCTCGTGGAAACTCTCCCTGGCGGAGGCACGCATTAAACAAGCGCCTCACGCGGGGCTCCAGCGGCTTGATTTCCCCCCCAAGAACCCGAACCCAAGCTTTACCAGGAATGCCATCAAGTCCCGGCGCGGTATTCTTGGCACGAAGCCGCAGAATCGCTGCCCCCAACTCTCCCTCAGTAACTTCGGGAACGGACTCTGGGTTGGCAGTGCCAGACGTGTTCGTCGAAGCCATTACTGGAGGCTCGAATGCTCTCCTGTCCGGGAACAGACTGGAAACCACCTGAGTGAGGAGCTCTGGCTGGAGACTCTCTGTCAGCGGGGGTGTCCAGGGGCGGAGCTTACGCCTCACCATCCTGTACGGTCGACCCCACGGATCGACATCAAGCGACTCCAGCATCTCCGTCCAGCGCTCGGTCTTGGCGTTTTTCAGCATCTTTCAGCACGCCTTTCAGACGCTCCTCCTCCTCCTCAGTGCGACGGCGTCGTCTCCGATATCTAGTGTATTAGTGCCTGGCGATTAGGCAGGCCACTCGAAGATGCGCAATGTCAGCAGACCACCAGTATACCCATTTGCGAGGTGTTAAACGACGGGCACGAGGCATGGCCGCGTCACAGATGCCGGTCATTGTTAAACAGAGGTGCTCGGCCTCATCATCCACGTTGTTTGGACCGTCAAAGGAAGGAACGGGGCCTTCTGTCCATACAGAGACCAGGGATGCCTCAACCAAGGCGTCCGCGTCCATGTCTTTTAGACGCCATCTCGGTCCGGCATCACCAAGAGGACGCCTCAGACCACCTGGTACTATCGCCGACGGCAAAATGTCGTAGCGTATGTATCGGTGATCCGAAAGCGATTCTACGTCAGCACGAACTCGCCACTAACGCATGAAGCAAGAGCAGGGCTCGCAAAGGTGAGATCCACAATAGATTGTCCTTGCGGCCGAACGCAAGTCCACACCGAGCCACGGTTCAGCAGTACAAGACCAGCAGTAGCGGCCCACTCTTCTACTTCCCTACCTCGTACATTCGTCACCGGAGATCCCCATGCAGATGATTTTGCATTGAAGTCTCCGGCAACAATAACAGGGTGCGGGCGGCATTGCACTATGAGTGCTTCAAGTCTAAGCAAGTATTCCACGTACTCAGAAAAGGGCCGATTTGGGGAAAAGTATACCCCAATCACAGCGACTCTTCCTTTTGCTACTCTTTCAAAAGTAGGGGAGCCAGTATGCGTCTGTGTAACTAATGCCACTGTACCGTCGAGATCTCCAACCCAGTTATCCCGATTAGGGATTGAGTAGGGCTCGCTGACAACAGCTACGTGTATCAGCCACTGCGTCATGCTTTGGATCAATAAATCCTGAGCAGCGGCGCAGTGGTTGATATTCGCCTGAAGGAACCGGATGGGCGCCATTTAATTGACGCTCATTTCGGTTACCTCCTGCCGCTTAGGCGGTGGGCCGGGTTGCTGAACCTTTTGTGCAGCAGAAATGACCTTCTTCTTCTTGGCCGCTTGCTGAGCGGCACATGCTTTACTGCCCATGCGGTGCCCTGCAGGCCTTTTTGAGTCCGCGCATATTGCGCAGTGTGGCTCCGCCGAGCAAGTCCCTGCCCGATGGCCGGGCTGACTGCAGCGATAACAGAGATCGCTGCGGTCGACTTTGACTGGGCACTGTGCTCGCACATGTCCCGTCTCCAAGCACTGATAACAGAGCAAGGGCCTTGGTTCCAGCAGTTTGACCTGAGCGGACACCCAGCCGACCAAGATCCTTCCAGCATCGCTTATTTTCCTTGCCGCCGTTGCAGGACACCGTACCCAGACAACACCGAGGCCAGAACGGCCCCAGCTGATGTCTCCACATTTTACAGCATCTGCGGCGCAATCCCCGGCCTTCGACACTGCGGAAACCACATCTGGGACTGTAACCGAATCGTCCAGACCAACAACTCGCAAATCAGCGCATTTTGTAGGTCTAGAGATTCTGATGCAGTCCTCTGGGAACACTTCGCGCAGTTTAGCGGCAAGACTGCCGCTTTTTCGCCACTTGTGGCCCCAGGTACCTCAAGTATCCGTGCACCAGTAACCGCCTTGCGGAACCTCAAACTCGGTATGTCAAGATCAGCCAAACCAATATTTGTTCTTTCTTGCCCTCTGTATAGCCGCCGCATACGTGATACCTGCGTCCTTGGCAGCAGGTTCCAAGGTGAGAACAACTGCTGATGAACGGGGAGGCCGTACACGGGTCGGTGCCTTCATCACCCTCTCTGTCTGGTGGACTGGTTTACCACCACGTCCTACCTTTGTCCACGGGGAGTCTTTTTCTTTTTCGGCAGATGTATTTGCCTTCTTATTCTTCTTCTTTTGTTTCTTTTTCTTCTTTTGAGATTGCGAGTTTACCGCATCTTTTCTTGAGTCGCCAGCAGTAACAGCTAGTGGACCCTGCACATTTGCCTGTGTCTCGCCCGCCGCTTGTCTGCGATCAGCCGCTAACGGCGGACGCAGACGCTGTTCAGGCAGCAGTCTGTCTTCAATCGCAGCTAGGCGAGCATTCATCATTGTCCCAACTTGGACCTGGATGTTGCGTGTTAGCTCTTCAACATTAAGTTGTTGTAGAGGCACCGGTGCGGTGTTAGTATTCCGCTCCTTCATGAAAGTGTCCCGCATCTCAGCGATTTGCTGACGTAACTCAGAAACCTCTCTTGTAAGACGATCGTTGGCTGCTTGGAGCGTTTTCGTCTCCTCAGATACAGTGCGATCATGAAGGAGATCGACTGCCCTCTCAATGCTAGCCGAAGCCTCCTTAAGCGCCTTTTGATAGGTGCCTTTCAAGTTTCCCGCCATAGTAGAAACCTCGAGGACAACCCCGATGCATTCTTGGACATGCTTCTTTGCAGCCGTGGCGGATACTTCCACCGCACAACTGCTAAGTGGAGGAATGGCAAGACGGTTTCCCCGCCTGGTCCGGAACCGTAATGCTATATCCTCTGCGTCTTCTTCTGCACTAACTGTACTATTTGTAGATTTAGCTGCTTTTGCCCTTCCCATACCAACGTTTTTGCCATGGGTCGGTGGACGACCCCGGCCTCTCTTAGATACGGGTGTAACCGTATCGTTCGCTTTTACAGCAACTCCTTCTTCTTCAGTCACAGCGTCAGAGTCACTTTCACCTCCTTTCCTCTTCCGCCAAAACCTTTCATTTCCTTTTCCTCCGCAGAGAATCTCCATATAGTCCATGACTTCCTCATCCTCATCATCTCGGGTAATTTTAGCCCCAGCACTCTCTCCTTACCAGCGCAAGAGGCACTGTAAGACAACCGTGTAAGCCGTCCCGAGCTCGCGCCCAGTTTCGGCCTCTCCACCTCCTTCACTTCTTCTTCTTGTTGGGAATTTAAAGTCGCCATAATTTTGTTCAAAAATACCACCCACCTGGCTCCCGCCCTCCACGGAGCCCGCACCTTTGGGAACGTCCTACTATAACTTCGCGACGTTAGGATTACCGGGTGGATGTCGGTGAGCAAGGTTAGGTTCCACCGCGACATCGAGGGATAGGAACAGGGCTGTTGGTCGGTGATCCCGCACCGCCTCCAGTTGGCCCCCGTAACTACCCCCGTCAGCATGGGTGTGCCCCATCCGCGAACGGACCCCCACTCACCTCGCCGCAGCCCTCTGACGGGATGCCAGACCGTTTCCTTCCCAGTGGCTAGCTAGGAAGGCTGCCGTTTTGCGAGAAATCGGGACCAAAGGGGGAGTGTTGCCTCCTCGTGCATCTGACCCGGCTCCGATTTAGCTCAGCCCCCCAGGACTCCGTCATCCCCACGCACGGCGATCAACTGCGCAGGTCTTGGCGCAGGAGGGAGAATAAGGGTCCGATGGCAACTCCCTCAATCATGCCTGATGGACCCTTGTGGAAGTCTCTTGGCACAGGCGAGGCAGATGCGAGGGGAAACCAAACCCCTGCCCCGCCTGTGAGCCCCGCCACCACGACAAGGTGGACTCCCACCGACGGGGTCTAACTACACCCCCTGTGATTCATACTGATTACCTATTGTTCTTATATGAGCGAGCGCCTTACGAAAATGTATTAGCAAAGTTGCATTATATGTTCTTGATGAGCAACTGCAAGTTCCTTATTTAATTTTCATAGCAAACTTCTTATCGCGGTAACTAGGTATCATATTACTCACAGGTTCACAGTTGTATGGGATTTTTAACTTACATTTATTTTGTTTCTACAATACAATACAAATACAATACAAATATTTTTTATTGCACAAAAGATATAAGGTACAGACACAAACAAGAATATAAGAAGCAACAGGCGGCCTTAACGACGGTTTCTACTTATCTACGTTGGTCCCTTTTCCCTTCCGGTTACATATTTTGTCTTAAACTATTGGTTTTCTACTGTATATATGCTGAACTAATCTTAAAAATGGTTAATTTTTTACAACTTACTTGTTATCTCACATCGGAGGGTATTTAATATGCTTTGTTTTTGCTTATTATATTCTAACCTTTATTACTAATTACATGGCTGTATCATTAACTATTCCTGTTCTTAAATCGTTTACTTTATCCTACTAAATCTATTTCCCTTTTTCCTTACTTTCTACACTATATTCTACTTGGTTTTTTAAATTTAAACGAGGGTAGTTGTAAAAAAAGTTTTTCCCTAAAAAGATTTGGTAAGTGGGCTTTGATTAGGTTTCCTAATTTGTGTCCTATACGTTAATTTTACTAACATTTCCTGTCACTATAATTTTATGGTATTTTAATACTACACCTTATGTACTTGTTTATACGTATTGCTAGTTACTTTGTTATTTAACAACAATAACCGGTTATGTGATTAATTAGTGTTTCAGCAATGGTTTAACCATGCGTTTCGCCTTCATTTCTTAGTAACAAATCGGATTCCCGACGGACCGGTGGGGTTGTTTATCAGTGTATTAATTGTAATTAAATAATAAAAAATAAAAATCGTTACGGTGTCTATAGCTAAACCAGTGCTTACAGTTGTTTATATTTTATGATTACAGCGTGGTGTTGTTAACAAGTGATGTGTTTTAGGTATTTTGGATTTTTGATTTTTTTTTTTGGATTTAGATGAATACATTGTTACGGTATATAAACATAAACTATTTTAGGTTTTTTTTGGTATGTATTTTAATCTTATTATTTACGGCTAATTATTTTTAATTACACAGGTATAATATTTTATATCTAAATTAACGGTTTTTTTTTAAATCTACTCGGACTTTAGAAATCACATGTAATTTTTTTATCGCGGTCCCTACTTTGTTCGTTCTTCTGCTCGGTGTAGGTATGCAAGTTATTGAGAGGTCGGCGGTGTCTTCTTCTGGATTTGGGTTCAATAACTGGTAATGGAGACGTTGATAACGGTGCACCACCCCGCCTACGACTTGAACTCACCCCCGGTGGCTCGGTCGTCGTCGGGCTGGTTGATTTGGCTTCGGCGGTCGTTGTGACTGGCGGTTTTGGTATTCGTTGGGGAATTTGCGGATTGGTTGTTTTGTTGGAACATACAATGGGTGGTTTGTATTTGTTCGACGGTTGCGGTGTTTGGTTGTCCTTGCAGATCATGCAATTCCTCACGAACTTAGAGACATCTTTATACATACCGGGCCAATAGTAACCCTGGGCGACGCGGTTTAGGGTTTTAGCTGTGCCCAAGTGTCCAGTTGTAGGCTAATGGTGGTATTGTTTTATGATGCTATGTCTTTCGGTTGCCGGTACGCATAGTTTCCATTCGGTGAATGTTTCTTGCCGTGGTCCATATGCGTTGTTTTTAATGTTTCGGTATAGTTTATTTTCTTCAATCTTGTAGTCCAGGTTCTTGGTTAATCTGACTTCATTCAGTTTTCTTTGTATCCAGTCTGAGTTTCCGTTTTCTGGTTTAATTTTTGGTTGCTCAACTCTCCGGTTTGTTATTTTGAATTTGTTTTCTGGGTTCATAATTCGTTTTTTTGTTTTTTCGGTGTCTATTATCGGCTTAGTTTGTTTCTTGTTTTTCTGCAATAACGTTTCGGGTCGTTTCGACTCCGATGTATACAGGGTGTCGATGAATCCTACTTCGTTTATTATGGTTTTGTTTTGTTGCGGCCATTTTAGTTGTACTCCTAAACGTGTCAAGATATCCATGCCGATCAGTATTCTTACTATCCGTGGATGGTAGAACATTCGGTGTTTTATTTTCCTACCGTCGATGGTGATTTCGATCGGTAGTACTTCGGTGATGTGCACTGTAGATCCGTCGGCTACGATTATTTTCTCATCGGCTTTTATTGACTTCTTACCGGTGTTTCTAAATCTCTGGAATATTTCTTTAGTAACAAATGATCTTGTTGAGCCGGTGTCGATAAGTGCTTCATACTGTGTATCGAACATGGTGATTTGTTTAAACGGACGGTTGTCTACTTCTATCTGGCTTACAACCATGGATTCGGAGTTTTTCTTCGGTATCTTACAGCAGTTGGTACTTTTAATTCCCAATTTGCCACATGTGCTGCAGAACAGGATTTTTTTGCCGGAACATTCTCTTGATGAGTGTCCTTGTTTGCCACAACTCCAACAGTGGGTTTTCTGGTCGTACTGGTTTATATATTTTGGCTTTGCCTCTTGTTCGGTTGGTTTCTTCTGATCGGTCGTTGTTTGTTGGTCTGATTCTGAACTTGAGTTTTGTCGTATACTTGCTATCCGGTCTGAATTAATTTTGTCAAAATCGGCTGCCAGTGTTATTAGGTCGTTAATGGTTGCGAATTCATGTCGTTTAATATAAAATTTATACCGGGTGTCCATGTTTTCATAAATTCTATCTTTTTCTTCTTCTTTTGACATTCGACCATTACTTCTCATAAGCGTTTGTATTTCAATCAGGTAGTCAATAAACTTTTGTTTATAATGTTGTTTCTTCGCTACGATTTTGCCTAGTAGATCGTTGTCGTAGTTACTCGGTAGAAAGGTCACTTTAAAAGTTTGCACGAAGTCTTCCCAGGTTTCCCATGAATGCCTGTTGTTTCTGTGCCATAGTAGTGCTTTACCTTTCATGAAGCGGGGTAGTAATTTAAGTACTTTATCTTCATTAACGTCGTCTGTCGCTATTAATTCATCAAGTGTTTCTAGAAATTCTACGGGATCTTTGTAGGTGTCAAAACTGATGTTCCACTTCGATATAATGTGTTCATGGTGGTCTGTTCTATGGGGAGAACTTGACCTTGACGTTTTACCTTCACTGTGAGACATGTTTGTGTCTTCTTATTCGTCAGTATCTGTTTCTTCTTGTTTTTCTGTTTTCGGTTCGATGGTTCTTGTTTGTGAAACACCTGTGTTTTGTTTGGTCACGGTATCCTCCGGGGGGTGGGTGGGGTTAGTTGGTTCGGTTGACGTTGACGGGGTGGCGGCCTTTATCTTCTGTACCAGTTTTCTTCGCAACTCTTGTACCGTCTTGTTTTCGGTGTCTATGTTGTATTTCTTACAGTCTTCTTCTAGCTGAGGTTTCTTCAATGGGTATACCCAAGTTGATGTTTTTTTCATTTATCGGTACGTTTTTTTTTTTGACTTCTACGTGTATTTAATTATTTAAACCTAATCAAAATTTACTCTTCTTATTACCCACTTACCAAATGCTTTTTTCTCTAAATTTTATTTATTTATTTTTATTATTAAACAAAATTAAAAAAAAAATACTCAAAAACTTATTCTACTTTAAAGTTCTAACTATGAAAATATTGTCTGCGAAACGTGTTTATAAAATGTTACGAGTTACGGTACGAATATCAGCTGACGAGGTAATGTTCATTCATATGCGGTTGTCGGTTACTACTGGTTTTGTACGAACATTCGTACGTTAACAAATTATTTTTATATATTTAATGTAAGTAGGTCACAGAAATTATGCGAGCAATGCAATAAACTTAGTGTTCACTACGCACTCGGCGGAACTGGTTGTTTTAATTACTTCCTTCCGATTATCATTTTATCATCATCTCTATCACTATCATCTAATATCAATTATCACCTTTATCATCTATCAATAAGTGTAGGACACTACATTTATTTTGGTCCTTCGAATTATCAGGACTAGCGACTTTAATCATTTTATCAGAACTGGAACATTGTGTTGACGTCACAGTGCAACGACGTGGAACATTGCGAAATTTAAGTGCAAAGTTTTTTTTAAAAGTGTCAATATCAAGAAAACATCATCTAAATCAAACTATAAGTTCACCTCAACAGTGTGAATTGTTTTTACATTGTATTTCTCAATACGATAGCGAATCGGCTTGCACGGCCTCCCACCAGCGGGTCTCACCGTGCCAGTTGAGAACAAGGAGACGCACATATCGTAAAGAGATCTTACAATAATAGCAAGCGTAGTTTATTAATCATCATGCAGGAGTTAATCGATCGTCAAATCGGTCTCATAAAAGAGATAGAACGAGTTTATAACAACTTCAAAAAGGATTCCAAGGAGAGGAAGACACCTGAATACTGTAGGAAAAGGTTGGAAGCCATTGACAATTTCTGGGGTGAGTTTCAAGTAAACCATAACATATTGGACACGGAGGATGACAAGTCGGCGGAGTATTTTAAGCAAAACATGTTTGCTCATATGAAAAGTTACTACGAATCAGCACGAGCAAGTATCGAGACTTGTTCTAAATCCTCTGGAGGTGGAAACAGTTCAAAGTTCGATATACCTGTGTTTACCGATCCTATCATAGATCATTCTGAGTTGTTAGGACAGCAATGTGCTAACTTCCGGGCCTTCGGTAGACATATGAAGCGTATAGAAGATGAAAAAATCGAAGAAAAATGGGAAATCGAAGACGAGTTGAAGAATTTACAATACCGCTGGCGTAACATAGATCAATTACATTTACGTATCGATAGCATTTTACAAGGCAACGACAAGGAGTACGAGAACGAGTATGCAGAAATCGAGAAACGGTATATCAAACTAAAGAGGGACTTGAACAGGAAATTAGGCTCATCAACGCACTCTCAACAATCATTGCCTAAAATCGAGATACCCACGTTCTACGGCAAATTTAACCAATGGCCGACGTTCTGTGACCTGTATACGGAAGCGATTCATAACAACAAGTATTTGAACAATGCCCAGAAAATGCAATATCTGAAAGGTAAAGTAAAGGGAGAAGCAGAACGTATCATTCAACATCTTCACGTAACATCAGAAAATTATGAAACAGCGTGGGACATTTTAAACCATCGGTACAACAACCCTCCCCTTTTATTCGCAAATCAAGCGGAAATTCTTCTTAATCAACCTAACATTCACAAGCAGACATCCTACGAGTTAAAAAAGCTCTACGATACAACAACAGAGTGTATTCACGCCATACACAACCTCGGTGTAGACACTAACACCTGGGACCCACTATTGGTACATCTTCTATGTAAAAAACTAGACGCCGACACCTACAGTGATTATAAGGAGAGCCGCAAGGAGCCACGCACCCTACCAACATTAGAAGAGTTCTTAACCTTCATAGAGCTCAAATTTACTGCGTTGGAACCAATACAAAGGAAAGAGAGGGAAAGTACGACAAAGTCACAGTATCAAACAAACAAACCCAATGTAAGTAACAGGCCCTCTACATCATACACTAATCAAACGAAGCCATTTCGTAAAGGATTTTATCAAGCCGCGCCGACCTACGCACGAAAGCCCTGTATAATGTGTAAAGCATTTCATGACCTATATATGTGCAAACCCTTCCTTAGTCTGCCAGGCAAAGAGCAGATTGGCTTCATATCTAAACATAAAATCTGTTTCAATTGCCTTTATAAACACTATGACAAGCCATGTACATCAAATAGGCGATGCAAAGAGTGCAATGAAAAGCATAATACTTTAATACATGAAGCTATTGAGCAATCAAATAAATCAAATGACGTTGAACAGCAAGCCTCATCGAGTTCATCGCCCCTAGCAACAAGCGCGAATACGAACACCTCAGCCAAATCAACGCGACAACATCATGCTAATTATGTCGCAACTGACGACGAGGAAATTTTATTAACAACAATATCAATCAAAGTGAAATCAGGAGATGGCACATTTATCACTATGAGAGCACTGTTAGACCAGGGATCCCAAGTGTCACTTATATCCGAAAATGCGGCGCAGCGTCTCGGATTACAGCGCAAACGCTATCCCGCCTCGATATCCGGGATAGGGCCTAGCGCAAAGCAAAGTAAAGGCATGGTTACATTAGAATGCAAATCGATCTATGACGACTATCATTTTGCCACACAAGCATTGGTTTTATCAAAAGTAATTAACAATCTGCCTAATACGTCATTTAAAGAAAGGGCATGGACGCACATTCAACATATCAAGCTCGCAGACCCAGACTATAATGTATCCAAACCAATAGATATATTACTGGATGCTAGCGTATACTCAGATATCATTATGGAAGGTCTCATTAGAGGTACACATTGGACACCTATCGCCCAACAAACTAGATTGGGCTGGATATTATCAGGCAATGTAAAAACTTTCAATTGCAATGTCGTTATCAATCAAATCGAGGAATTATCAAAATACTGGGAGGTAGAAGACATACCGGAAGTACGAACGTCCGCGGTCTTGACAGAACAGGAGCAGTTTTGTGAAGATTTGTATCAAAAAACAACTACCCGACTGGACAGTGGGAAATATGAGGTCGCTATACCTATGAAACCACAATTTGAGCAACAATTAGGAGCCTCTAAATCAATCGCCATCGCTCGTTTCATACAACTCGAAAGGAAAATGGAAAACAATCAATTACTATCACAGGGATACCGGCAATTTATTAACGAATATAAACAATTGGGTCACATGCAGAAATCCGATAACTCAACGTGTAAGAGCGAGACAGCATGCTATCTACCACACCACGGAGTACAAAAGGCTGACTCGACTACGACGGCGCTACGCGTAGTGTTTAATGCGTCATCTAAGACGTCATCGGGCCATAGTCTGAATGATCTTATGGAATGTGGACCAAATCTACAACAGGATCTGTTAGCTCTTCTTATCAAATGGCGCGTATACAAATATGTAATGACAGCGGACATAGAGAAAATGTTCCGACAAATTAATATCAGGCCTAAAGATCAACCGCTACAATCTATCATCTGGAGAGAAACACCACAGGAACCTCTCCAAGTATATCATCTAACGACCGTCACCTATGGTACCAAAGCCGCTCCATTCCTTGCAATGCGCACACTCCGACAAATTGCCACTGACAACAAGGAAAAATTTAGGCTCGCCGCTCACGCATTACAAAACTCATTCTATATGGATGATCTTATGTGTGGGCACGACAACATACAAGAAGCAAAGAAACTACAACGTGAACTGATTGAGGTCTTGAAAAACGCGGGCATGAATCTTCGCAAGTGGTCCAGTAACAACCCAGAACTTACCAAGAATTTATCACCTGAACTTCTCAGTACTACATACGAATTTAAAGACAAGGATACTCGGAAAACATTGGGACTACAATGGAACCCTAACTCTGACACCTTCAGTTATCAATGTAAATTATCAGAACACAATGAAGAACAAAATATAACTAAGAGACAACTTCTTTCACAAATTTCCAAAATTTACGACCCCCTTGGCTGGTTGTCCCCGATCACCATAAGAGGAAAAATATTATTTCAACAGACTTGGTCATCAGAAATATCATGGGACGACAAACTTTCGACTTCGATTTTAAACGATTGGCAACAAGTGAAATCAGACCTAATGTTGATTGATACATTTCAAATTCCACGCTATCTGGGTCAACTCAGTCAATCATTAAAAATACATGGATTTTGTGACGCGTCAGAGAAGGCATACGCTTGCGCAATATATGCAGTGACAAAATGCGGTAAAGGCGAGTACACATCGAAGTTGATTGCCGCAAAAACAAAAGTAGCACCGAACAAAAAACAAATATCATTACCTCGATTAGAACTACTTGGCGCTTTGTTACTGTCTCAACTTATGAAAAAAGTTTTGGAGAATTTATCATCATCTGACATCGCGATTTATGCTTGGACAGACTCCATGATAGTGTTAGGTTGGCTACATGGGGATCAAGCCCGATGGAAACAATTCGTGGCGAACAGAATAAGACAGATCACTGAAGTTATCCCACCTGCATGTTGGCGGCACGTCAAATCCGAGGATAATGCAGCGGACTGTGCTACGAGGGGTCTCAGTAGTCCCCAGTTATCAAAACATTTGTTGTGGTGGGAAGGGCCTCAATTCATTGTAAATTATCAACCAACTGAGGAAACAACTTATCAAGAACCAATGGTCGAAGTAAAGAAAACACAGAATGTGCACACAGCTTTACACTCTACTGCACTGTCCGACTCTATCATAATAAAGTTATTAAACGAAATGAGCTCTATTACAAGAGTAGCAAAGACGATCGCTTGGATATTACGTTTTATTTCACGATCGCGTAAACAAAACAACGATGACGCATATAACAAGGTACTTTCAGCGATTGAATTACAAAGTGCATATAACTTGATTATCAAAACAGTACAATCGATGGAATTTAACGAAGAAATCTCATGTTTAAAGAAAAAAGGCCAATTGAAAACAAATAGTAAATTACTGAGTTTGAATCCACATCTGGATGAAAATGGACTGCTAAGGGTCGGTGGGCGTCTTGAAAATACAACTTTAAGTTATTCAGCGAAACACCCAATCATCCTACCGTCGGGCAGTCGATTCACGGAGCTTATCATCAACAAAGCTCACATAATCACGTTACACGGCGGTCCAAAACTCACGTTATCACACATCAGAGACACGTATTGGATTATCAGCGGCGTGAGAACAGTTAAAAAACAGTTACGTACTTGTATCAAGTGCAGACGTTACAGACAGCAAACTGAACATCAAATCATGGCAGATCTCCCTCAACCCCGAGTCACACCTGCACGTCCTTTTACGAACACAGGAGTAGACTTCACTGGCCACATAGAGATCAAACTCAACAAAGGACGAGGAGTCCGTACCAGCAAAGCCTATGTAGCAGTATTTGTGTGCCTCGCTACTAAAGCGGTACACCTTGAATTGGTATCAGATTTGAGTACAGAGACATTTCTAGCTGCTTTCAGGAGATTATGTGCGAGAAGAGGCACGCCGAAAAACATATTCAGTGACAACGGCACTAACTTTGTTGGCGCCGTCCGAGTCTTGAATAAAGAATATAAGGAGATTATTAGAACATTGAACACCGAATTTATGAATGAAATCAGTGACATGGGAATAAACTGGCACTTTAACGCGCCCGCATGGCCATCGGCTGGAGGTCTGTGGGAAGCAGCCGTAAAGAGTTTCAAACATCACTTCAAAAGGGTCATCGGAGAACAAAAGTTGACTTACGAAGAGATGTCCACTCTAATACAACAAATTGAAGCTTGCTTGAACTCCCGCCCTCTCTGTGCTCTTACGGAAAATTCCGACGACGATTGCTTGACACCTGGCCATTTCCTTGTTGGCGGTCCGTTAATATCCAGACCACAAACAGATACAGATACCACTCAATTATCATCCAGATGGCAACTAGTACAAAATATCAATAAACAAATGTGGAAAAGATGGTCTGGGGAATATTTACAACAACTTCAGACAAGATCTAAATGGAGAACACCTATCAAGGACATCGAAGTTGACGATGTGGTAATTATCAAAGAAGAAAATTTGCCACCTGGGAAATGGGCCCTAGCAAGAGTGTGTGAAAAACACCCAGGCAAAGATGGACACACTAGAGTCGTGTCACTTCAAACAAAAAATAACGTGATAAAGCGACCTATCAACAAGCTTATTTTACTACCAGTACAAGATTCAAGTAAAGAAAATTCGTCAGACAAAAGGACCGTAGAACAAACAAAAACAGAAGGGACATCTACAAGGCAAACAAGAGCAAAAGGACATAAACTCAAAAACTTTTTCATGACTGCCCTTCTACTTATCATGGCTATGATACCATCAAGCATGTCACAAACACTCACTAACACACAAATAAATAATAACAATGCTCTGTACTTCGACAAGACAGCCGAAATGCAAGTTATCAAAGATCGATGGACTATGATCGTCTTCTATAATATGACGACATATTGGCAAAATATTAATGATACTGAACAACATATGAGTACGCTGAGAAGATCGTGCAATGAGACAGATATGTGCTTGTCTATCATATCGCAATATGAACACGAATTAACGGAAATCAGACACTTTAACGATCTACTTATTGCTCCCCACAATCATATCAGAAACAAAAGAGGTCTAGTTAATGCTATCGGAAACGTAGCCAACGCTTTATTTGGTGTCCTTGATGACCGTTTTGCCGAACAATACAAACAAGATATAGAGACACTTCATAGCAACGAAGAACATCTACTTAAATTATTTAAAAATCAAACATCTATAATTGAAGCCGAAAACAACATCATACACAGACACGAACAACACATGAACTTGCAGTTTGAATTGATAAGCAATCAACTTAATAATATAACTAAAGAAAGCATTTTTATAAAAAGAACATTTTACATTTTAACGAATGCTATGGCTATCGGCACAATGATATCAAATATCAGACGAATTCAAGAGAGCCTAATGGACACAGTCACAGACATTTATCAACGTCACCTAGATCTTCACATAATAACCCCTGATCAACTTAAAGAACAATTGAATATTATTTCCGGTCAACTAAATAGCGGGCTATCCTTACCTATCAAACCAGAAGATCTGAAACATTTGTATGAAATCCTTCACGTGAGAGCAAGAGTGAAATGCAACTATTTAATTATTGAAGTCAAGATACCACTGACTACGGACGAAGTCTATGAGTTGGATCACTTGATAAGCTTGCCACAAACAATTAAAAATAAAACAGTATATGCGATCCCTATCACTGATCATATTGCATTTAATATGCGAAAAGATACATTCATCCCCATGACACAAACCGATTTACTATCATGCACTAAATACTATCAAGATAGACTACTATGCACCCTAACAGCCCCTATCTACGAGATAAAGATGGGACATTCAATATGCGATGTTAAAATTATCACATTAAAAAGCAATCAAACATTTTGTAAAATAAAATCGGTAGAATGTGCAGACATGTGGGTCAAATTACATACAAGTGAGGCCTGGCTCTACTCGTGTTGCGGGGAGTGTGAAATACGCGTCATGTGTCCAATGAGTGTGACGTCACATCGATTACGCCGCAGCGGCGTCATCAATATAGGTCAAGACTGCGTGGTGAAAGGGGATACCTTTACTCTGTTTGGACATCACGATTATCGAAGCAAAATGAATATACAATCGACGTCACTCGCTATGTCTCTTCCCAAGATTTCGGCATTGAATGAATTTATCAACACTTCTATCATACATTTACAATCACTGAGGACAGAAAATGCTGAATATAACAGGATTAAGGAACAGATTCAGACTTTGAAAGAAGCCACCATCAATGACGTCTCAAACCATGATAAACATCACTACGTCATGATCTACGTGTCGCTCACTATCATACTAATTTTACTAGCTTGTGTGTCATATTTATTCTACTCTTTCAGATGGCAAAGGCGTTCACGTGAGAACGAGAATCAGGTAGAAGGGCCGTCACCACAAACAACAGCAGCAGGGGTAGCCGCTGACAAGCAGCCCACTACGTCACACGACACCTACTCGGAGCCTACGAGTGAATGGCGGAGAATAAATAATCTCCAAAACATGCAAAGATCGGCCAAACTAGGACCGTTACCAATAATAGACAGTACTTCTAATCAATAAGTTTGACATTAATGTAACTAATTTCAAGTTATCATTTAGAAATTAATTTACCAAGATTTGTATTTTATGTTGTTATTCTTTACACAGATAATTTTTAATTCAATCAATTTATCAAGTTAGTTTATTGTAATTGTTTTTATTAATTTCCTTTTCCTTTTTTAGACTGGCAAGATGTACGAACATTCGTACGTTAAAAAATTATTTTTATATATTTAATGTAAGTAGGTCACAGAAATTATGCGAGCAATGCAATAAACTTAGTGTTCACTACGCACTCGGCGGAACTGGTTGTTTTAATTACTTCCTTCCGATTATCATTTTATCATCATCTCTATCACTATCATCTAATATCAATTATCACCTTTATCATCTATCAATAAGTGTAGGACACTACAGGTTTTACTCGCACTGAATTCGAAAAAAAAAGGTTTTTTTTATAAAAATAAATATTGTGTGGTTTAGTTAAGTCCGGTTTTAAAAAGAACAAATTCAATAGAAAAAAATCAAAGTGGCATTGAGTGTAATATGCTGGTAATCAAAATCGGAGTTAAGTATAGTAGTTCCTCTTAAGGTTGTTTTAAAAAAAATCAAAAAAAGGAAAGTAAAGTTAAATCAAAAAAAAGAAAATCTTCTTCTTCTTCTTCTTTGCCTTATCCCATCATCTGGGGTCGGCTCTCCTCGTTCTCATGCGCCAGGACTGTCTGTTCTGGGTTGTTAGTTGGGCTCGTTCCAAATCCTTAGACACAGTGGACCACCAAGTAGCAGGTGGACGTCCAGCTCCCCGTTTAGTGTTTGGGAGCGACAAGGCTTTCCTCACTACGTGGTCCTCTTCACGTCTCATGATATGTCCATACCATCTCAGTCGTTGCTCTGAGAGTTTTTCTGTGATGGGCGCTACTTTGAAACTTCCTCTGATATGCTCGTTACGCACTTTATCAAGTCTAGTTACGCCCGCTGCCCATCTTAGCATCCTCATTTCGTTGGTATGGATCTTTTGTTCGTGTGCTTTTTTGATAGCCCAGCACTCCGCGCCATAAGTCATGGTAGGTCTGATTGCCGTTTTATAAACTTTGCCTTTGGTCTTGATCGGCATTTTATGGTCGCATAGGACTCCTGTGAGTGCTCGCCATCTCTGCCAGGCAGCGCTTATACGGTTGTTTACGTCTGCTTCAATGTTTGCATCTGATGAGAGAATGGAACCAAGATATTTGAATTGCGATACTTTTGGGAGCGGCTTTCCTTCCAGGCATACAGTGGAGGATGTGCGGTTATCGACGCTGTTAAGACATTCAAGGTGCTCCGTTTTACTCCTGCTTATACGTAGGCCGTTATTCTCTAGTGCTTGCCTCCACGCTTCCAGGGTTCCTTGAAGATTTTGTGCACATCCATCGATCAGCACGACGTCGTCTGCATACAGCAGGCACCATGGTAGAGGGGCTTGAATGTCTTTGGTGAGGAAATCCATAACGAGGTTAAAAAGTAGCGGACTCAGCGCTGAACCCTGATGTACCCCCACTTTCACCTCAAAAGGTTCACTAACTCCCGCAGGACTCCTGACTCTGGTACTTATGCCTTTATACATGTCCTGTACTATATGGACAAGTACTTTTGGTACTCCCTGGGCTCTCATAGCTTGCCACACGAGCTGTCTAGGGACGCGATCAAATGCTTTTTCCAAATAAATAAATACGAGATGTAGGTTTTCGCGGTTGGAACGGTGTTTTTCCATTACAATTCTTACGGCCTGAATCGCATCGGTTGTTGATTTGGCAGCAGTGAAACCAAACTGGTTTTCCGTTATACTAATCAAAGTATTCAGCCGGTTATTTAGGATCCTTTCCCAGATTTTTAAGGTGTGTGAGGTCAGCTTAATACCTCTATAATTCCCGCATTCGCTAACATCTCCCTTGTTTTTGAAGAACGGTACTAGGAAGCTCTGACGCCACGAGCTTGGAATATTATTTGTCAGGAGTATTAGATTGAACAGTTTTGCAAGCCATTCCCAGCCAATGAGACCCATCTTTTTCCAAAGGTCTGCTGGTATCTCATCGGGGCCTACCCCTTTATGATTTTTCATTTTCGCGACTGCTTTCTCTACTTCATTAGGGGTGACTTCACATATAGGTCCTAAAGTTGGTGCACATCTCTCAATTGTTTGACGGGGAAATTCCTCATTCAACAGTTCTTTGTAGTACTCCCTCCATCTGATATTAATGTCCGTATTGGTTGTTAAGAGTTTTCCATTCGCGTCTTTTATGTATTTATTCCTTTTAATATCCATCGTGGCCGTGTGACGCTGTTTCGCTATCCTAAATACCTCTACATCTGTTTTAGCGTCCTCAAATCTACTGTAAAAATGCTCTCTAGAAGAATGTATTGACTGCGCTACTTTTTGTTTTGCTGACTTTTTTGCGATTTTATAATTGATGTGGTCTTCATCAAGTTTCGTAAGTTGCCAGAGTTTAAAGAGGTCTCGTTTGGTTTTGACTGCTTCTTTTACTTCATTATTCCACCAGGTGGGATCTTTGTCAGTGCTAATTCCTCCTTTTGAGACTCCTAAAATCTTCGATGCCTCTTCCTTACAGATTTTCTCAAAATTCGACCACATGGCTTCTGAATTGTTGTAGTCAGTTTTATCGCTTGTTATGTGAGTTTTAAGCGATATAGTTAGTTGTTCACCTCGGTCTGTGTAAAGTTGGCGCCATTTGATTCTTGCTGTCCTATCTCTAACAGTTTTGATTGGTTTTGGTAAGAGAAAGCTAGATACCAGTATTCGGTGCTGAGATGTGAGTTCTAAAATATTTAAGATGATGTTTTTGACAAAGTATGAAATCAATCTGTGTAGAGTTTCCCGAGCTTTTAAATGTTATAAGGTGTTCCGGTTTCTTCTTGAATTGCGAGTTCACAATAGCAAGACCATGCCTTGAACAGAAATCCAAAATGGTTCGTCCCTCCTTATTTTCCGAGCCGTAACCATATCCACCATGCACTCCCTGATAGGTTCTTGACGTGGTTCCTATATGGCCATTCAAATCTCCTGACTTTATAAGACTGCAACATGAAGCAATTATGCGTTGCTTCATGTTGCAGTCTAGGACGATGCCCACGCCATTTTGCGAGTTTTTATCCCCATGATATAAGAGTTGGTAGCCCAAACCAATGTCTCTGGACTTGGAACCTTTCCACTTGGTCTCTTGGATACAACATGCATTTATTTCTCGTCTATCTAAAACCTTTGCCAACTCTTGGCTTCTACCGGTTAGGGAGCCTAGGTTCCAGGTGGCAAATCTGAGTTTGGTTTTAGATGCGTGTCTATGTTTTCTGTCATTTTGTTCGTCGCTTGGGGGGGACGCCCTAGTATTATCCTGTTTATTCGCATCTGTATCGCATCTTATCTCATTCACGTCGCTTCTGGGGTACGCCCTAGCTGTGTTGCCCTTTTCTGAATATTTGCCTTTCATGATTTGAGGAGAATTTTTATTTTGGCTATTAAGGTTTTACGGCCGGTTGCCACCTGACGCCAAGGTTGTCATCAAAAAAAAGAAAATCAAATCTAAAAAATAAAAAAATAATGATGGGCCCAACTACTTATTACCATGCATTCATGCAAAAACAAAAGTGTGCATGCTGTTTGGTGAGTGCGAGACGAGATACGGTGGTAGCTAACAGTAGGCAAGTTGAATGTGATGTCACGCGGCGGCAGCGCTCTGCGATGAGGCAGGCCGGCCGACCGGTTCGAGAACAATCGGTGATGCTACTGTATGTTCTGTTCTAACTAATTCGCTCTAAATGTTATTTCTATTTTTAATTTATTTCAAAAAAAAATACGGACACTGCTGGATTCTATAATTATTTTTCGATGTTCTTGCCTATCTTTAAAAACTAAAAGACCTAAAAAAAAACGGTCACAAGCTAGGTGAGTTCGGGTCGGTCGGTAAATTATATCGCTCTCTACGCTCGTCGTTTGAATTCGCGTGATGCGCTTAAATGTACCCACTACTAGGTTTTGCTATGCGTTCGCGCGATGTATTTGTATTTCAAATTGGACCTGAATTACAGGATGTAACTGAAATACAGAGGGTTTTTCAATTGGGCGCCAAAATGTAACGTGGTTTCCCGAGGGAAGACCACGTACTTTGATTTTGCTGACCCACAGTGTGTCACTGGCTGTGCTCGAGGCCAGCAACTTGTCTGAGGGTAGCGGATAGAGTGTACGATGGTGTCAGAGGGCGAAATAAAAGGCGGGATGGAACTAATAAAAGTTATATATTCTAATGAACTCTTATGCTCATTCACAAACGGGGGTTTTATCACTCTAGTAATGACCGGGACCTCTAGGAGAGTGTGAGGGAAGTTAACGCCTAAATACCTAAACGTGAGGTGTGTTTTAATCATAAAAACACTTACCGGACCGAACAGCTGCTCCTGGGTTTGTAAGCGCTTGTTCAGCGCGTTACGGGAAAAGGTTAAACGGACTGACTGACTCTACTACGTTACGGGAACGCTACGGTGTAGCCGGGACGCGCGGCGCGAGAAACTCAATGGCGGCCTTACGGGTCCGCGTTAAGCAATCGTACGGCGCGGGTTGGATGGGTTGGACAGGAGTAAAAGGAACCTGGTTGGTCCTGCGATCCAGATACTGGTACGCGGTCTTAATCAACCAAGCGGGAGAGACGGGAATAGGGTTGGTCCTGCGATCCAGATACTGGTACGCGGTCTTAATCAACCCTAGGGTAACGGGAAGGTGTTTCGGGGTTGGTCCAGCGATCCAGATACTGGTACGCGGTCTTAATCAACCCACGGGAGTACGGAAGATAGGATTTGGGTTGGTCCAGCGATCCAATTACTGGTACGCGGTCTTAATCAACCCACGGGAGTACGGAGGATAGGATTTGGGTTGGTCCAGCGATCCAGATACTGGTACGCGGTCTTAATCAACCCACGGGAGTACGGAGGATAGGATTTGGGTTGGTCCAGCGATCCAGATACTAGTACGCGGTCTTAATCAACCCAGGGGGTAAAGGAGAGAGAGGGGTATCGCGAGAGCTCTATTCGGAGAGCTTAAACGGAAAACTCTGAGCTGGTGGTAGCCGGGGCCCGCCTTATATAGGCCATGGCCAGGGCGAAAGCGGTGCGGGGTTGCGACGGCGCGGTGCGTGCTGTGCGTGAGTCACGCTGAGCCGAGCGGAGTCCGCGTCATCAGGCGGTAGCGGGGTGCGGTAGCCGCGGAGGATGTAGCGGCGCGATGCCGGGCGAACGCGGGGTGCGCGCGGGCGCAGGGATACAACCGCCCGTCCGGTCGGTTTGTGGTGGGTAGACGCGGTACGCTTGCCTACTACCGTCACAATCTTCCTAATATATATAAATGATCTGCCTAGTCTTGTAAATAACTTTCATGATATAGTATTGTTTGCTGATGATACTTCTTTACTTTTTAAAGTTAGACAAAAACAAGATGTATATGACGATGTAAAATGCTATCAGTAAAGTAGTCGAGTAGTTCACTGCCAATAATCTAGTGCTTAATGAAAAGAAAACTTAATGTATTAAATTTACTTTGCCCAATGTAAGACAAGTAAATACAGATATTAGGATGAAGGGACAGAGTTTATGCCTTGTGGAAGCAACCGTATTCTTTGGTATTATTCTTGATTCCAAATTACAATGGGGCCCCTATATTGACAAGTTAGGGGGATAAGCTCAGTTCTGCAGCTTTTGCAGTAAAAAAAATAAGAAACCTGACAGATGTTCAAACTGCTAGGCTAGTTTACTTCAGTTACTTCCATAGTCTGATGTCCTACGGCATTCTGCTGTGGGGGCACGCCGCCGATTCTAAGCGCATCTTTATTCTGCAGAAGCGAGCTATTCGATCTATTTAAAAACTAGGTCTCAGGGAATCTCTAGGGGATGTTTTTAAGAATATTGACATATTAACACTGGCATCACAATACATCTTCTCAAATATAATGTATACACAAAAAAATCTAAATAAATTTAAACAACTAAGTAATATACATACTGTTAATACTAGAAATAGAGATAAATTAGTGCCTCATGCTAGTCGACTTAACAAAGTAAACAAATTGTTTGTGAGTCAATGTATACGCTTTTACAACAAGATCCCTGCTAGCATACGTAAACTGACCCCCAATAAATTCAAGATTGTTATTAAACAAAAACTTAGTAAAAAAGGTTATTTTAAAATCAACGATTATCTCATCATCATATTTAAGAGTTAGACTCTTGTTGGTGGAGTTTTTGCCATTTAGGCCTATCCTCTGCCAGTGCCTTGACTTCTTGATACGACATGACATTAACTTTCTCCTTCACTTGAGTGAAGTAGGTACGTCGCGGTCTTCCTCTGTCTCTCTTCCCCTCAACCTTTCCTTCAATGATGTTTCTCAAGAAACCGTCATGTCGCATCAAGTGCCCTATCATCTTCCCTCTTCTGTTTTCTATAGTTCTCAACAAGCAGCGCTTCTCGTTGACTATGTTTAAGACCTCCTCATTGCTTTTTCTTTCGGTCCAGCTTATCCTTTCCATTCTCCTCCAGCACCACATTTCAAACGCTTCCAGTCTCTCTCTATCTCTTTGCGTCAGGGTCCATGTCTCACATCCATAAAATGCTATGCTCCAGATGTACACCTTTATTAGTCGTTTCCTCGCTTTCTTTGATATCTTGGCTTTCAAAAGATGTTTTTTATTATTAAAAGCTTTATTGGCCATTGCAATTCGGAAAACGACATCCGCTGTACATCTGGAGTCATGGGTTATTATACTTCCCAAGTATTTAAAACTATTAACTTCTACTAGTGGGATATTACTGAGTATAATCGGGTTATTTCTTGATGGTTTTTTTGATGTTGTTAAAATTTTAGTTTTGCTTGCATTTATTTTTAATCCTGCCTGAGTAAATACTGTGTCCATTTCATTAATTAGTTCCTGTAAGTGATGTCTGTTCTCTGCGAAAGCTGCGATGTCATCTGCAAATCTTATAAATTGTATTTTTTCCCCATTCATTTTTATCCCCCCCTTTCCTGTATTTATTATTATTTTAATAGCACATTCAATAAATATGTTAAATATTAATGGAGACAATGGACACCCTTGCCTTACACCTTGTCTTATCTTAGCTGTCCCTCTCTCTTCCCCGACCTCAATCACTGTCTCTTGGTCCTCATAAAGCTGATGTATTATTTTCCTATCTCTGTAATCAACTCCTGCATTCTTCAACACCACCGTCATTTTCTTCCAATCTACTTTATCAAATGCTTTTTCCAGGTCTTTAAAAGCTATGTGTGTGTCAAGACCCAACTCCATACGTCTGTCTACAATTAATCTAAGTGCCAAAATAGCTTCCCTAGTTCCTTTATTCTGACGAAACCCGTACTGATCCGGTCCTATTACGGTTTCTGTAATAGGTCTTATTCTGTTTTGAATAACTTTTATTAGAATTTTTGATGCCTGTGAAATTAAACTGAGGGTCCTGTGTTCTTCGCATTTAAGTGTGTTTAATTTTTTTGGTAACATAACAGTTTTGATTATTTTTAAAATCTATTGGTACTTGTCCAGTATTGTATATTTCCTGTGTCAATTTAAAAAATTCTTCTATTATCGGTTCGAAAGTTGCATATTTGATCATTTCTATTAAGAATTTATTATCACCTGCTACTTTCCCGTTTTTAATACTATTTAAAGCTTTGTAAAATTCTTCCTTCAGTATGGTTGAGCCTTTTTCGTCTTCATCTACTTGTTCCTCTTGTTTATTTAACCCCTCCCCTTTGTATAACTTTTCTATATATTGTTTCCAGCGTTCTAAAATATCTGTATTATTTATTAAAATTTTGCCTAAGTCGACCTTTGAGTTTGACCGTTTACCATATACACTTCTATAGTTTTACATAAATTTACAACCTCAGCTTCCTTCCTATCTCTACATTTACTTGTTATCTGGTTTGTTAGTCTTTTATATTGCTGAATACTGCTTTCGTCAATTTTATTTCTTAATTGTCGTCTTTCTAGCATCAAATCTGTAATATCTTTGGTGAGCTATGGTTTTCTCGGTATATTTTTTTGTTTCTGTAGGGTTTTTTGAGCAGTTGTTTCAAATATATCTGTAACATTACTCCATCTTTGGTTTAAACTTAGGCTATTACTATTTTTATTATATAACTCTAATCTATTCTCTAAAGTATTATTGTATTGCACACTGTAATTACTATCTCCATACTTAAGACTACTGAGATCAATTCGTTTTGGTTTATGTTATCGTTTCTTCTTTTTAAATATAAAATTAAATTTACTTAGCAGCAAGTTGTGGTTTGTATTAAGATCGGCTCCCGGTAAGGCTTTGCATGATAATAATTGGGTTTTGACAACGATTATCTAGATGACTCAAATCCATGGGATTGACCTGCTCTTCCGTCAAGCTGTCTGTATTTAGCATAATTATTGAAATGTTAATTTTAATGTATGTATCTAAGTGTTTTTGACTAAGAATTTGTAATACCAAATTTGAAAAGAGCAACCCAACAGAGTTTCTTGCTAGATTCTTCTCTGGGGAAAACTGCACTCTTGCGAATCTAGCATTAACTTTAAAAAATGACGCGTCTTATGTGATGTCAAACTCGTCCTACAAGATTAAATAAACATTTCATTTCAGTATTAGATAGGTGCATAATTTTTTTTATATTTGTGCGTGCAAAAACAGTGACTATAATTAAAAATGGCGATCGGAAAAGTGCGGGAATTTAATATAAAAACCGGGTGTTGGACGTCATATGTGGAAAGACTTGAGATGTATTTGACGGTTAACGAGGTGCACGAGGACATTAAACTACCAACTCTTATAGCTGGGATTGGCAATGAAGCGTATGAGCTACTAGCAAATTTGGCGAGTCCGACCAAGCCGGCAGATTAACATATGAACGGGCGGTAGAACTAATAAAAAATCATTTGGAGCCTGCACCGTCAGCGCTTGCTGAGAGGTATCGTTTTCGTCAGCGGAGACACGCGGCGGACGAAAATATATCTAGCTATGTAGCGGAGTTAAAAAGGCTTGCAAAGTATTGCAAGTTTGGAGGAAAACTAGAAGAGAACCTTCGAGATCACTTTGTGTGTGGATTGACATGTGACGTTATTTGACAACGGATTTTTGCAGAAGATGATTCGCTGTCCTATTCTAGAGCAGTGAAATTGGCAACTTCACTCGAGGTAGCAGAAAGGGATGCAGCATCGGTAGAAGCAAAGATGGCACCGTCATTGCCTAGCGGAGGGAGTACCGCGGAGGCGAGCGGGATGCAAGCGGTTCATGCACTGACACACGGCGGCGGCGGCCGGTTCGCTATGCGCGGAAGGTGCGGGAGAGGCGGAGGCTCGAGTTTCAACGGCTCGGGGCGGAGTGCTCGGCGCAGGAGCGCGGGCCAGTAAGATGTTACGTAACGAAGCTGGCAGCAGTAGTTCAAACCTAAGGGCATTCTGTGAGGGTTGCGGTGCGACTGATTATGGATACGAAACATGCCGTTTCCGTTGTAGGGTACCTACCTATAGCTATCGTATGTACTAGGCATTCTTGCAACTTAGCAAATCATAGTAGCGTCGAGCGAAAGAAGTCAGTCGTCTCTCCTTCGCCCGCCGCATTCACACGGCTCATTAGCAGCCGATACATATTGTTAATTGTGTAACTTTAAATAAATTTTGTACTGAACAATTAAATAATAATATACCCGGACTTTCGTGAACTGAACTTTATCGTTTCACTTGTGCACCCTTCTTTTGATATCGTCATATTATAGAGTCAACTTAATCAACACACACACGACTTACATTGGTGACACTTAGTGAGTGAAATGAATCAGTGCTATTACTTCTGGAGGCGGCTCAATTTAGTGAATGTGACTGGAAATAATAAACATTACGTAGTAGGTCCGCTAACCTACTTTATTTCGTTCGTTCAGTGTTTAACGCGAATCAAAAAATGTCTCAACCTGTAGACGAGAAGCCTGACATCGTGTTAATATCAGTCTCCAGGCAAGTATGCTCTCGCCAAAGAAAGACTTCTTAAGTCTCCTCGTAGACGAGGAGTCAGAGAACAAACGGTTGCAGAAGTTAATCGGTGACATGCAACTCGGGGACCAGAAACCTTCCCATCTCTGGCGGCGGATGACTTGGCTGGAACGAGAATGCCTCAAGAAACATTACTAGTTTTGTGGCAAAACCATCTGCCTGTAGCAGTGCGTACAGTGTTGGCAGCCACGGCTATTAAGGATGCGGAAAAGCTAATAGAAGTCGCAGACAAGGTAATTGAGACCACCAAGCCTATCGAGGTAGCGTCTGTCACGCCAAGCGATGCAGTGAACAGCAGTTTGGCCGACGCTGTAGCCAAGTTAACCGTCGAAGTGACTGAAATTCGAAAATGGCGAGACGGAGCGAGAAACACTCAGAGATCGTCGTCAAATCGGTCATGCAGCACAAGTCGCCGTACCCAGCGCTCAAGATCGCGTAAAGGAGACCGACCGTTCTGCTACTATCACTTTCGATTCAAGGATGAAGCTCGCAAGTGTCGTGAACCGTGTTCCTGGCCAAAGAAGACATCGGAAAACTAGATACCGTGCGGCCAGCGACGGTACACTGCATGGAGGGTAATATAAACCGTCGATTATGTATTTTCGATAGAAATAACAAACAAATTTTTTTAGTAGACACAGGTGCTAATGTTTCTGTCATTCCTGTTAATTTAGTTAAACGTAAACCGCAGTTTAATGTTAACATCAAGACCACTTACGACTGTTATTCGGACGTTTACAAAAGTTGGGATTAACTATAAATCTAAACAAATGTTGTTTTGGCGTTCAGGAACTAGATTTTGTTGGCTACCACGTTTCCTCCGAAGGCATCAAACCGATGACTGATAAAGTCAGTGCCATTAAGGAATTTCCCAAGCCAACAAACATCAACGAACTTCGTAGGTTCCTGGGAATGGTGAACTTTTATCGAGCCCACATTCCTCACGCAGTGCAGAGTCAAGCAGTTCTATCGAAGTACTTGCACAATGCCAAGAAAAACGACCGCACACCGGTCAACTGGACGCCAGACGCTGAAACAGCATTCAACGAATGTAAGAAGCAATCGGAGAAGGCAGTCACGTTATCGTACCCGTGTGTAGATTCAACATTGTCGTTAATGAGATGAGATGTCGCCACTGTCACAGTAGTATCAGGGCTCCGTGTTAAAAAATATTTTAAAAATTGCAAATATAACAAGATAATGTAAAATCAATATACAAATAATCAGTTGCTTTTAAATACCGGGCACAAACGTTTGTGAGAACGCTGGAATTGTGATTCGTGTAATATTTAACATCTTACTAGTGACAGTGAATCAGCTGTTTTTTGTTTACGTTATTGTGGAAACTACAGTTAATTCAACTCATTTACAAACTGTAAGTACATTTGACTATATTAAAGTGAACATATAACGAAAACTGTGAATCAAATTAAAATAAAGAAACAAGTGTTGTAAAATACGGTAGTGGATTTAAAATATCTGTGCAACACAAACTACCTACCAATCAGCTGATGATTTAGTAGCTTTCCTCACGACATCTTGTGACGAATAGCTGAACTGTGAACTCATAATGGATGCAGATTAGTACAAAGCAGACCAAGTAAAAAAGAGGGTGCCACTAGTAGAGGAAGCCCATCAAGTGACGAGTAGTGGAACTATAATAATATAATATTAATGAAATGGCAACAAAAATGGCCAATTGCGAAATATGCAGGAAAATATGCAAAAGAAATGACTATATCCAGTGCAATTCATGCAAAACAGTTTTATGTGTTGAAGGCTGTTCGAATGTATCAAGAAAGCGTTACACATTGATGGAACCAACAAAGAAGGAGAAATGGCGGTGCACTAAATGCTTGACACGAACAAGCACTCCAAAGGGTACACATAAATCACGAGAAATTAACAAAAATGAATTTGCACATGTAGCACAGCCCGCTGTGAATAGCACCAAAATGAAAAAATCTGAAGCGGCACAAATTCAGTTACAATTACAGGACCCCCAGGACGACGGAAGTTCGACTTGTCAACTTGAGTCAAACACAATGTCATATGACCAACAACCATGTCATATTTTGGCTATGACAGATAGTTACGTCACAGTTCGTAAAAAACAACCCTCGCCGTCATCTCAAATAGGTATTCCTACGAGTAATTCGTTTGAATCCCTATCGATGATATTGGAAGATGACTGTGAAGAAGAGCAAATATATGAAATGCCTACAAGTTTAAATAGAAGTTGCCCAGATTTAAATAATATAATTTGTATAAATGAATTACAGGAGCTACGCGAAAGAGTACAGGTCTTGCAATCGCTACTGGAAACAGCGGACAATGAAATAGCAAACATGTTATCTGAGAAATATAAATTATCTGATGAATTAAATGAATATAAGAAGAAATGTTCATTCCTAATGAATCTTTGCAAAACTACAAAAAACACAATTAATTTAAACAAAACTAAAACAAAACAAACTCTAAAAAAGATTAATGTTAACAAAACTACGCCGAATCTGTACTCTGTGAACAATGAACTACAATTGGTAAATACTTCAAAACAGGAAAAGACGATTACAAATGGACAAATTCAAGTATCATCACTTGACATTAATATCGATGAGCTCTATGTGACGAGTGACGAAACTTCACTTGAGATACATAATGTGCCAGCTTGTTTGGAAAAACCTACTCTATGTAAAATGGCCCCTGTCAAATCTTCTGAAGTGAATACTTCGAATTGTAGGATTTGCCTGCTGAGCTCAACTAATACGAACAGAATAGCAACAACTGCATATTCAACCTCTTTTGGCAATTGTCAATACATACATTATAAAAAACCAAATTGCGGAATAAAGAATTTACTAGGAGGACTTGAAATAAAGCTTGCCGACTTTACCATGAATGACTACTGTGTACTATTTTTGGGTGGAGAAGACTTTTACTTAACTCAAAATTACGATGAGCTGATCAAATACATGCGAGATTCTCTCCAAAACACAAAACTGGAGGGTTGAAGTTTTTAATAACCAGCTATATAATGATATAATGACTTTTGAGTATGCGTACCTTCTTGATTCAAATAGGAACCTGCCATATGATAATACATTTTTTTATGTCAGAACTGGGTTACCTAATGCACGTGGTATAATTACAATTTTTAATGATTTAGTTGAAAAAAATTGTCTAATCAATGACTTTGTAAAGAATCAGTTTTTTCGTTAAAAATGCTAGTCAAACAAATGAAAATATGCCTGCAAACAAAAGTGAGGATAAAATAAATAATAAGATTAATGACAGTAATGTAGTTTCTTCTTCCAATGTAACTATTAACGTTTTCTATCAGAACGTATGTGGTATTAACACAAAAAAAGACCAACTACAAGTATATTTGGATGATTTAGATCAGGACTATTTATGTATTGTAGAACATTTTCTAAATGAGGAATCTATCGGATGTTTTTATTTCGAAGGATATGATCTAGTTACGCATCACACAAGACAAAATAAAATTAGAGGTGGTACATTAATACTAGCAAAGAAAAATAAGAATGTACAGATTTCCAACTTCTGTAAAACTTTAAGTCAAACAGAAATCTTTGAGGTTTGTGGTTTAAAAGATCTCGATGCAAATCTAAATATATGTTGTGTATACCAAAATAATAAAAAATATGATGAATTTCTTGTAAAACTAGAGTTATTATTACAACACTTTTTCAAAAAGGATTGCATTATATGTGGAGATTTAAATGTTGACTTTTTGAGAGAAAGTAATAACAAATGTGATCTCTTAAATTTACTGCAGTGCTACAATTTCAGGTATTTAATCAATACAGAAACATTTGAACGAAATGGATCGCTTTCTTGTATTGATAATGTTTTTACAAATATAAATGATGACAGAGTAAAAAAGGTATTCGTTGATAAAAATGGTTTATCTGACGGACATGGAGCCATCTTGAGCGCATTCATGTTGGAGGAAAGGTGTAAAAGCAGCGCTGATAAAACTGGAGAGTCTGTAATATCTAAAGAGAGCAGGATCTTTAATAAAAAAGAACTGCAATCGTTTTAGGAATGAAATTTTAAAGACTAATTGGTATAACCTTGGTATAAACGGCTTTTTAAAAACTTTTAGGCGTATTTTTAATCTGAGTTATAAGAAAGTAAGAAGGAAAACTATTGTAAAAAAAATTAAACGATTGAGTTGGATATCGAAAGGTATTAAAGTTGCAAGCAAAATGAAAAGAGTACTAGTATCGCTTAACTGTTCAAACGATATAACTTTACTAAACTATCGAAAGTCGTACATAAGATGTTATAAAAAAGTTTTAAAATGTGCAAAATCCAAGGCAGTGCAAGACAGGATAAAAAAAGCAAACAACTCCGTTAAAGAAATTTGGAAAGTAGTTAATACAAATACCAACAAGAAAAACAAAAATACTAAAGATAAATATATATTAAAATTTGATAATAAAATTATAGATAATCCTATTGAGGTGGCTAATGTCTTTGGTGAGATTTTTAATCATGGTACAGAACCTAATATAGGTCATCCAGAAAAAGCAGCTTTGATGCAAAAAAATGTAACTATGCGAATACAATCAGAACTTAAATTAACGATTACCACTGAAAGTGAAATTAAAAAAATTGTCAAAGGAATGGTAATGAAAAATTCCTCAGGATATGATGATGTGCCTATCTCAATAATCAAAGAAAATATTGATATTTTAGCCAGACCACTATCATATTTTTATAATATTTGTATTAAAGAAAGTATTTTTCCAGATCAATTAAAAATTGCCAAAATAGTACCAATTTATAAGAAGGATTGTAAAATGATTGCAACAAATTATAGACCAATCTCCTTACTCCCATGCCTATCAAAAATTTTTGAAAAAATTTTAAAGTCGAGATTATTAACACACTTAAATAATAATAGAGTTTTACATCAAAGACAATTTGGTTACCAGAGTCAAGTTGGGACGGGCATGGCCATAGACGCACTAATTAATGATACTGTGAATCTTCTTAATTTAAAGAAGAGAGTTGCCGGAGTTTTTCTAGACCTCAGCTCTGCTTTTGATACAGTGGACCATGATATTTTAATAAGTAAACTAGAATACTACGGAATCAGAAATGCAGCTCTTGATATGTTTAAATCATACTTGCACAACAGACATCAGTATGTTGAGATCAAACAAGTAATAAATGGCTTGGAACAATGCAGTAAATCCAGATTGATAAGGATACTAAGAGTTGTACCACAAGGATCAGTCCTGGGTCCCATTTTTTTCTTAATTTTTCTGAATGATATGCTGTTTTATATATCAGACAGCATAAGAGATATTAAATTAGTAGTATTTGCCGATGACACTAATGCGATTCTTCATGATGACAACTTGCAAGGCCTAAATGTTAAAATCAATCGAGCTTTAATGGTATTTCATGAATGGTTCACATGTAACAATCTTAAACTAAATAGCAATAAAACCAATGTGTTACTCTTTAGAACTACGGCACGTAATAATGATAATCTTAACATTGCTATAGATGGAATGGGTATTCAAAACGTTAATCATGTCAGATTTCTAGGTGTGCAAATAGATTCCCTTTTAAATTGGAAATTCGAATTACAGTCGTTGGAAAATTCATTAAATTCCGCGTGTTATGCACTTCGTAGCCTAAGAGACGAACTTACAATCGAACAGTTGAAAACTGTTTACTATGCGCTGGTAGAGTCTAGGTTAAGATATAGCATAAAGTTTTGGGGGAACAGCTATGGTTATAATATAAGTAAAGCTTTTGTAGCCCAGAAAAGGGCATATATATACTAGTGTTATTGACAGATTTGGTTAAACATAGAGAACAATACGAGACAGAACAGGAATTGAGGAATCGTCTGGATACTAGGAGAAAGGACATTCCGAATACTATAACACCAAAGCTAACGATTGTAGAACATTGTGCACGTTTTCAAGCAGTAAATCTTTTTAATAAATTACCTATGGAAATGAAAACAATAATGAAACTAAAGGAATTCAAACATAAACTGAGGACTCTCCTTTTGGAAAAGTGTTGTTATGCTATTGGTGAATTTAATTAGTTAAGACTGTACCTACTGTGTTTTTTTTTTTGTATCCTGTTTGATAATTGATAAATATCTTGTATTGAATTTTAATTACTGACATTTTAATTGACCATTATAAATTAATTTGAATCTTATTAGATAGATATGTATTTTGTTAATGACGGATAATAATATTAAAGTTTACTTATTGCTGAATGTACTTGTATGTGTTATGTTATAGTTAAAGTATGTTTTCATGTATTTAATGTAAATTAGTTCGAACACGATTTTTAATTGTTATCGAAATAAATAAATGAATGAATGAATGAATGAATGAATGAATGAATGAATGAATGAATGAATGAATGAATGAATGAATGAATGAATGAATGAATAAATAAATGTGTGACGCTTCTAACACAGCCGTAGGGGCAGTGCTACAACAGCTTGATGAAAGTGTGTGGCGGCCTCTAGATTATTTCTCAAAAGCGCTATCGGAAACGCAAAAGCACTATAGCACTTACGATCGCGAACTGTTAGCTGTTTATTTAGCAATCAGAAATTTTCGGAAATTGTTCGAAGGCAGTGAAAAGAGATGGTCGGCCCTTATATTGAGGTGATTTAAATTAAAAACACAAAATTCACTGTTGAGTCTTATATTGTGGACGGAAGAAGAGATTGCAGTATTGCCATACTTATACTACCACTTATTGTTAGTAAAAAACTTAATATATTTTTATGTTTTCAACATAACTCCTAACATACAAAAGAAATAGCTTCGATTGTGGACTGTATAATAGTTAAAGAGACTGGTTCTGTGCGGTATAACTTTTGCATTGTTAAGTGTTATTTCCATTAAGTAACTACTACATTTAGTTAAGCAGTAATTAAGTATAATCAGTGGCGTGCCTAGGACCTAAGGACAGGGCAAGCCAGAGATCCTAAAATGTACTTTTTTTACTCGACTTCATAACCGATCGTAAAAAAGTGTTTTCGTACCTACTTAGTTTCGTTTTCAACATTTATCCTTTCTTCTTTTAGCGATATTTTCTTTTTAGGCGGTCGGGTTGGAAATACGATTACGTTGAGTAGATATATCAAAGCACACGAAAAGTATACTAATTTTAGACAGAATTAAATACATGTCATTGACAAAACCGTTGTTTGATTGTGCGGATGAATAGATAACCTCACTCTTGCTCTGGTTTGAAATGCACGAAAACCACTAAGAAAGAAAGTGCGTAGATTTTATTACGTAATCGTAAAAAGTTGGTGACTTACTGAAAAACGAAATATTTAAATCCGGGGTTGACATTTCCAAAACGATGAGCTGCTTCTTTTCATAAAAGTCAATGAATTCACTTTGCGTCGTTGATCAAAGTTATTAACACATTTCAAACCTTCACAAGGCACCACGGCCTCACTATCACTGCTCATTTTCGTAACTAAAGTCAATTTATTACAATAAAACTATAAAACGAGCAAAACTTTTCATAAACACAAAAAAAAACAACAACAATTACCGACCGGCGGCGGCCACTAATAAATAAATAACTTGAAGTTGGTCGCAGTCCGTCCGTCTCGCAAATAACTATACGTGACTATACTCATAGGCAAACCCGGCTTAGGTTTTCATACAAACTGATGTAATTAGCCGACCAAATTATGATGGTTTTTAGGTAATTTCTCATACATTAGAGCAGTACAACAGCAAGCCACATAAGAAGCCAATGAGTGCGAGCGAAACAGAATATAGACGTAATCGTAATCCGGTTTGTGATGTTCATTCATAGATGGCGCGCTTTTTTGGTTCATAAAAATGTACAGATTTTACTTTTTTTTTTGCTTGGAGTCTTAAATATAAAATCTTTGAATATTTTATAAGAGTAAATTATGAAATGAATTTGTATTAGGTGATATGATATTTTTGTAAGGCAAGCCCGGCTTTTGGGCTTGTATGGACGTACCGCCACTGAGTATAATATAGGTAATTAATTATCATCAAGTAAGTATGTGAAATATTGACTTGAGCAAGTAAGTAGTTATTACAAGTTTTAAATTTAGTTTATCAAGTACATAATTGCATATAAGGTAAGTTAGTACATAGTACATAGAAGTTAAGTTAGTACATAGGTTAGATAAGTTTTTAGTTTTAAGTACCTAGTTAGTTATGTTTTACAATTATGTTTGTATAATGATATTTTGAAAATAAAGAATTTACTTTTATGAAATAGTTTACACTTGTTTTTATTGTAGTTATATTATTTAGTTACCTTATTTAGATATGATTTTACTAGCTGTATAGATATGTATTGACAAACAGTAAGTATTTTTAAGATAAGTAGGTATACAATTTACTTATTCTTAGTATTTAAGTTTATTTTAATGAGATCAATCATAAATTGACAAACAGACAAGAGTTTTATACTCTTTTTAATATAAAATCAGGTTATTTACCTTTTTAAGCTTAGTTAGATCTAGGCTTTAACTTAAATACTAATTAGTCTTTCTAGCATTCACTAAAATGCTTAGGTAAGTGTTAAATCTAGGTTTTAACTTATAGACTAACTATTGTTGTTTCTTAGCATCCACTCAGATATTTTAATATGTGAGGGCATCTAGGCTTACGAAAACTAATAGGAACATTACACAAATTGACATTTTAATTGTGTGCTAGCACACCTATAGGTACTTGCATTGTCGCAATAGATCTCTGTTGGCACATTTCTTCTTGCTGTGAATCTTTTTAGGCTTGCTAGGAACGTTGCTGTAATGAGATCGGATATTAGTTCCACATGCAAAGCTTTTGTTGTAAAACAAACATAAATTATAATGTAAGCCTTAGTTGTTATCACACTGCGTACGTACACGCGATTGTTTGACAAGAATTGGGCCAGCAAAGTCCATTCCTACCTTTTCAAAAGGTCGACTTATATTAACCCTATCAGAGGGAAGTGAACCCATCAATTGTTTGGCTGTTTCAGCCTTGAAACGAAAGCAAATCTTACATTTGAAAATAATACTTTTAATTAAACGCAAAGCATTGACAATCCAGTATCGCTGGTTTAAATTAGTTAAGATCAGTTTGGGACCAGCATGCAACAACTTGAAATGCTCGTTTTCAATCAACATACATGTAATCTTAGATTGTCTAGGTAAAATTATTTGATGCTTATGATTATATGACAAAGCAGCATGTTGCAGACGACCGCCTACCCTGAGCAGACCTTGTGCATCTAAGAATGGATTGAGACCACTCAATGAAGCTTGTACTTGCTTATTATTTTGCAAAGCAATAATATCTTTTGAAAAATGATTATTTTGTTCATGTTTTATAATTAAATTCAATGCCTCATTAGCTTCAGAGAAAGAAACATATTTATTCTTTATTTTTGTTGAATTTGGCCTTGAATTTTTACAGAATCTAATAACATAAGCAAGTACATTCTTCAATGTATGTATGCCAGATTATTTTAGCAATAAGCTATCAAAAAAGGACTCATTGGAGTTCAGTGATACTGCGGCGGCGCACACTTCTTGATTTTTAGTTGCAATTTTTGTTTCTGGAATGTATTTTGGCAGTTCAACATTGCAATCATTGAAATTGTGATGAGAGTTTAACATATGTGAAGGCCCTGACCACCACATGTGATGGTTTATTAAGTCGCAGGGATTCAAACCTCTACTCAAGCAATCAGCTGGATTCTTATCAGTTGGTATGTAGGACCATTTGAAATTGATTGTGGCTTCATTAATCATTTTGACTCTATTTGCAACATATGCATTCAACTTCAGAGTGGGATTAGTATTCAACCAAGCCAATACAACTTGTGAATCAGTTAAAAGGTGAACTTCATCAATTGGTTGGCTTTTTTGAATAGTGTTGTACACTTTTGAAGTTAAATTTGCAAGCAATAGTGCAGCATTTAGTTCTAATCTTGGAATAGTTAACTCTTTACCATTGATGGGATTTATGCGGGATTTAGAACATAAAAGTGACATTTTAACTTTATTATCTTTGTCAATAGTTCTTAAATAAATTGCACAACCATAAGCTACATTTGATGCATCTGAAAACCCCACTAATTGTACTTTTTGAACATTGTCAGTACTTACATTTCTTTTAATATTAATAGTTGGCATATTTATTAAATTGTTAAGTAATGTTTGCCACTCCTCATTTAAATCATGAGATGGAATTGAATCCCAATCTGTCTTTGAAAGCCAAAGTTTTTGCATGATTTGCTTAGTTTGTACAAAAAAAGGTCCTATTAAACCAAGGGGATCATAGAATTTACTTATGAAGCTTAATATCTCTCTCTTTGTTCTAATAGTTTGCTTGAGAGGAGGTGAAAACTTAAAGGAATCTGTATTTACATCAAAATTCAATCCTAAAGTCTTTATATCTTTGTTAATATTTATCTCACCAGAATATCTCAGTTCCTGTGGAATATCCTTTAAAATATTTGAATCGTTAGCTGACCATTTATGCAAAGAAAAGCTAGCTTTTGATAGTAACTCAGTCAGTTGTAGCTTTGTTTGTATAATTGAGTTAAGATCATTGTGTGAGTACAATATGTCATCAACATAGGTTGAATTTAAAATTACTGGCACAGCTAATGGATATTCCTTATGAAATTTATGTGCTAATTCATTCAAGCAACGTGTGGCTAGAAATGATGAGCTTTTTAGCCCATATGTGACAGTATTTAACTGTAAACATTTAATTGAATCATTAGGATTGTCACGCCATAAAATATTTTGCAGTGACCGTTGATCTTTACTTATGAAAATATTTCTGAACATGCGTCTGATGTCACAGGCAAAAAAGTATTTATGCTGCCTGAACAACAATAGAGTGTTGAACAATTAATTTTGGACTACTCGGCCGTTCAACATTATGTCATTTAATGAAACTTTATTAGATGTTTTCATTGATCCATCAAATACTGTGCGCAGTTTTGTACTTACAGCATCTTCCCTGATGACTTGGTGATGTGGCAAAAAATATACTGCGTCTTTTGACAAATCATAATCATTTATATTGACATAGCTAGCATGACCTAAGTCTATGTACTCATGAATGAATTTTTGATATTCATTGAATAATTTTTGATCTTTTTGTAATCTTTTCTCTAAATTTATAAATCTGCCCATTGCAAGAGCTAGACAATTGCCCAAATAACTGTTTACATCATAAATTGGTATTTTGAGGGGCATTGAGACTACAAAACTGTTATCAATAAGTTGCACTGTTTGGACAAAGTGCTCCTCACAATATTGCTGTTCAGACGTGAAATGCTCATTGAAAACTTTAGGTACATCCTCAGCTTGCCAGAATTTAGACATGTTTTCATTTAAATCTGAATTACATTCATTGCAAAACAAAGAAACTGGAATATTCTGGTTAGATTGTGTGAGAATGTTCCCTGCGACTATGTGGCCGAACTGCGTATGGACGAAGCGTGGCGCCGCAGTATCGCTGAGCTCATCGTGCTGCTCCTTAAGCTGGGGTAGCAACGCCTGAAACAGAATGTCAGCACTTAGTAAAACGTCTATATCGCTTGTTTTATTAAAGGTGTCATCGGCTAGGCTGATGCCTTGCGGAATGTTTATGACAGACCCATTGAATGTTTCTTGTGGCAATTGTGTGGTAATATTGTCCACAACCAAGCAATTGACATTGACCTTGTAGAGATACACACATGAAAAAACATCAAGCTGCACTGAAGTTTTTATTTTCTTGTCAGTGTCGGCAATGCCAGAAATTTGAATGTTAGTGGGCATGAGCCTTTTACCTAATTTGTTGGCCAATTGAGTTGCTATGAAAGATGACTGACTGCCTGAATCGAGCAAAGCTTTGACAATCAGTTCTTGGCCGTTGTTAGTGACAATTTTAACCTTAGCGGTAGGTAATAGCACTTGCTTTCCTGTACTGGCGCTTGAAGCTAAAGCTACATTGGATTCAGGAGCCTGTGATGCACTGCTTTCCTCGTGTAATAGCGTGTTATGATTTTGCTTGCAGTGGGTGCATTTAAAATGAAAACGACATTTACCTACATGCGCATTAAGGCAGGTTTTGCACAGTTTCTTATCCTGAATACATTTCTTGCGCTCAGGAATTGATGCCAGTAAAAACGTTGGACAAGAAAATATTTTGTGATCAGACTTACCGCAGAAGTGACACTTAGCTACCTTGGAAGTAGTAGCAGGAGTTGCCTGTACCTTGTTGTCATTCTTCACATACTGATCGTTGGAATTTTCAATTGCCTGTGCTCGTGTCTCCAAATACTTAATGAAATCTGTAAATGTGGGTGCTTTAGTTGAGTCCCTATCTAAAAAGTATGCTCAGTTGGTCAATGTGTCAAGTTTGCGAGATAGAATGCATATGAGTATGCTGTCCCATTGCTCTACGGGTTGATTAAGGTTTTTAAGTGCTGCAACATGTTGCTTTGCAATAGAAATGAGATTTCTTAACGCGGGTACGCTGGGTTTCACAATTGGGGCGAGATCAAGTAATTTACATATATGTTCATTGGTAATTTTGTGACTATTGTCATACCGATCACGCAATATTGCCAATGCTTCACTAAAGCTTATACCCTGTATGGGAAGATTTTTAATCAAATCGAAGGCTTCACCTTTTAAAAATCCTCTAAGATACACAAATTTTTGGACGTCACTTATTTTATTATCGTTATGTACTAAAGCCGTGAACAACTCGATGAACGGTTTATATTCTAAGTACTTGCCGTCGAAGGTCGGGATTTGAATGTGAGGAAGCTGTAAATTTTTAGTACCGCAACTAGAAGACTCCGCCGCTTGACCGGTGTTACAGTCAGGTTGTTTCTTCATTAAAGCTGTTTTGAGCAAATCGATTGCTGAAAAGTATGTGTCCTCCACACGGGTCGGATCCTCCTCATCATTGATTTGGATATTAATATCTGTAAATTCCTTCAAAATTCCTTGGGCATGCTCTTTTTTGCTTGTAAGCATGCTGTGGGAGGCACTCTGTAGAAATTCCGACGTTAGTGAGTTGAAAAGCCTCGTTAGCGAACCTTTAATGTATTTGCGACGGTTTATCAACAATTTGAGGTCTGTTTCAGACATTTTGTTGTATAAATTTGTTGTTCAATGCTGAAAAACTCGGTAAAAACACGTGCTTGTAAGATGTTATAGAAAATGGACGTCGTTGAAAATACGATAAATCGATAAAATCCCTTCGATCGTATTGAGAATTTGAGATAAATATGCCAATGTTGGCAGCGCTGTTTTCGTTTCTCACTTCACACACAAGATGCGCTTTATCGCTCGCAAAAGTGATTCACGTTTTTGCGAGAGTGAGAAAATAAATAATTTATTGTATAGCGCTATCTCTTTTCTTCGCAGTAAAGTTGTGTATAATACTGCCAAAAAACCTAATAATCTTGAAGTTAGCTTCTTGTCGGTAATTTGGATACACTGTCTTACTGTCAAAATTGTTGTTGCTCCTTCCGGTAAGTGTTGCCACAGGTGAGCTATTTCTTCTACTCCGCACACGATGATTGAATGAATGAACGAAAGTCTGCTTGCGTGGCTGAGTTTACTGAGAAAAAATGGCTGCTTGTTTGACTCACGACCGCGTTGTATGAAATCTTGTGATGCTGTTTTCTGCTGCTTTTCGACACCTCCGGGCTTGAAATTCACACCAACGATGACCGCACTTAATTTACCTTGCGAGAGGACCATGAAAAGAGATGGTCGGCCCTTATATTGAGGTGTTTTTAAATTAAAAGCACAAATTCACTATTGTGGACGGAAGAAGAGATTACAGTATTGCCATACTTATACTACCACTTATTGTTAGTAAAAAACTTAATATATTTTTATGTTTTCAACAGGCAGACCTTTAACGATTTTTACAGATCATCGTCCATTAGTATACGCCTTTAGAAAGAAAGAAAGAAAATATGTTTATTCAATCTGCTCTGACAACAAAATACACACTTAGATGGAATTAACAGCAGGTAGGTACATTGTATTTTTAGTTAAATAAGGTACAGAGGTATTAGTTAATACATCAAAGTGTGCACTATGGCACAACAGCGAATAGGACCCGGCTCAGCATGTGTCTTCCTCGTGTAGAGAAAGACGCTGTTCTTCCGTCGGACCTGATTTTAATTTCGACAACCCGCTCGCGAGAGTAGTCGACCAGGCGTGACAGGAAATAAAGAAATTAAAAACATAAAAAAAGAAATAAAACATAAATAAAATACTTAGGTACAAATAGTGCAACGCATAACTTGATTAAGACAAAGCCTCCGTCATCATGCTTCCAGTCTTTGTTTTTGTAGCAAAAGATCAAGCATGTGTTTTTTAAATGTTTGTTTTGAAACTGGTTTTCTCAGAGGAGGTGGCAGATTGTTCCAACACTTAGAAGCTTGATATCGAAAGCTTCCTTTGAAAGCTCTTGTTCTGTGAAAAGGCGTCATCAAAAGGAAACTGTCAATTCTTTGTGAGTTAAATGTATACGTAGCCCAATTTAACTTTGAATATAGATACGGTGGCGTTTTAAATTTTACAATGGAATGCACAGAGCCCGCAAAGTGCATTTCTCTTCTCGAGTTCATATTAAGGATCCCTAAGTGATTTAATAATGGGGAAATGCGGGATCTTGGGGGAACTTTGTAAATGAATCTTATACAGGCATTCTGAACTCTTTGGATCATGCGTTTAGAACTGGTGAGCAGACATGGGCCAATCACAATGTTTCCATAATTTAATCTAGAAAGTATGAGTGATTCGCAAATTTTGGCCCTCACATCTTCGCTAAGAAGATTGCGAATCTTATATATGACTTTAATGCGAAAAAGACAGCTTTTGGCAACATTCTCTACGTGATTTTCAAATCTCAACCTATTATCCATAAGTATACCAAGATTTCTAGCCTGATATACTAATTCTACTGGCGAACCGTAAACTTTCACTACAGGATTCAGATTTTGTAATTTGGATATTTGGTGTCTTGAACCCAATATCATAAATTTTGTTTTGACTGGGTTAAGAATTAAAGCATTTCGTTGTGACCAATTCGCTATAGAGTCTAAGTCTGAATTAAGTTTTGCCAGATTAGAGTCCAGATCCTGAGGGTTTGTGTGGCAAAATATCTAATAGTGGCAAAACTCCGCGTAGAGCGAGGCAGTTGTTATTCATCAGCGAATTCACAACTGACATCCGACACGTTAAAGGTGACGACAATGTTGTAGCCGACTCGTTATCGCGCGTCGCGACTATTTCCTGTCCCACGAACATTGATTACGGACAGTTAGCAGAATCTCAGAAATCGGATGACTATTTAAAACAGTACAAAGCGTCTATTGATAACTCGAGTACTAAAATCTAATTGAAGGCCATGGTTATGCCCAATTGTAATTCGAAAATAATTTGCGAAACCTCTACTTCACAAGTTAGGCCTTATTTAACAAATAGTTTCAGACGAATGGCTTTTAACAATGTGCACGACCTTAGTCATCCCGGTATTAAAACTACGCGTAAAATTATAACGAACCGATTCTTTTGGCCCGCTATGAACGCAGATATAAACAGATGGGCAAAAGCATGCATTCAGTGTCAACGTTCGAAAATAGGTAAACATACTATTTCAGAATACGGTCAATTTCAAGATGCAGGCAGGTTCTAACATATTCATGTCGATATTGTAGGACCACTTCCAATCTCTCAGGAGGGATTTAGGTACCTACTGCGTCACCATCATCGATCGAGGAACGCGTTGGCCTGAAGCATTTCCTATCGCTGATATAACTGCTGAGACAAAAAAGTAGTATACGATGGTTGGATTTCACGTTATGGTTGTCCAATTCGACTTACGTCAGATCAAGGACGTCAATTAGAAAGTTAATTATTCATTAATCTTCTCAAATATTTTGGTATTAACAAGATTAGAACCACTAGCTATCACGCGCAAGCCAACGGGTTAGTCGAACGATGGCACAGATCAATGAAAGCCTCATTGATGGCTCGCCTAGACACCAAGTCATGGGTCGACGAGTTACCAACGATTCTTTTTGGACTTCGCGCAGCAGGTCGCAGTGACAATGCCGTCAGTCCAGCGGAATATACTTACGGTAAGACATTAAGGCTACCATGCGAATTTTTCAGTTCTACTGAACCAGTGGCTAGTGACGTCGACGTGCAACGCATTCGAGATGTTATTCACAAGTTACGACCAATTTCAAACACACATCATGATAACAGAAAATGGTTTGTGCATCCTGATCTTAAATCTTGTACACACGTACTTTTGAGAGATGACACTGTAAGGAAACCACCCTATGATGGTCCCTACAAGGTCTTTAAAAGGGATTCAAAAGTTTTCCAACTGCAGTTGTCCAATCGTAAAATTAACGTCGCAATAGATCGGCTTAAACCGGCCTATATTTTGAACGCCTCAAATGACGAAAGCACGTCGCCGACACCAATCACACCTAGTGATAGCGATATGAATGAAAAGTGCAAAGATGACACTACCGCTGACCCTGTAATAAGAAGATCGAGGAGCGGTCGACAAATCAAAATGCCAGTTCGTTTTAGTTTAAAATAAGTTAGAATAAGCATTTTTACTTTACATATAAGCTTTTAATGACTAGTTTGGCACTCATTTAAATTCAGAAATCAAGCGAAAATAATCTATTCTACATTAAATTTAAAATGGGCAATTACAATACTAAAAATGAAGAAATCTTCATGGCTCAATCGGGAGTCAACCAGCAAGTAGATGACATCAAAGTCAAATTTGACTTGTACGGTATTCTTCTAATTTTTGGAGCAGTTTGCTTCGTATTTCTCATTTGTTGTCTCTGCGGACGAGGATGCTGTAGGTAGACGCGTTAAGAAGTACTGTGATAAGCAGGTTAGCAACGTGTTAAACAACGCAGCAGTTCGGCAAGATTCGCCAAACAACGTGCCAAAACAGATA
The DNA here is from genome assembly GCA_947563765.1 of Anarsia innoxiella. NCBI lineage: Eukaryota > Metazoa > Arthropoda > Insecta > Lepidoptera > Gelechiidae > Anarsia > Anarsia innoxiella. Next base: position 12,096,488 of record OX387391.1, on the reverse strand, counting down.
GTTTTTACTTAATAATTTCTTACTTTCAATTTTTTTTCTTTCATTTCGCCAATTTGGTTTATTTAGAAATTTAAGTATTTTAGGATAGTCACGAAGGTCACGAAATTTTGTCAAATGTTTTTACAACTTCAATTAAGTCTGACAAGTTTAAAAATCAAACAAGTCTTGTAAAATGTGTATTATGTATAAGTACATCACGTAGAGTATTTGAAAATTATTATTTTTTTGTTTATGAAACCCCTCATTTTCATTTCGGATGTTAACCATCTTAACTACTAAACCACAAACACAAAAACACACAAAACCACAAACTGATTGAAACATTGTGTTAAATTAAACAAAGTCTAATAAGTATGTTACGAACTACTTGATTGTATTGTATCACATTTCATTCCGCAAAATGATTACTTAAGCTGTTACATTGTATGTCGTACACATGTAGTACAGGTTGCTCTTATACAGTATGATTGTTTTATTGAAATTAATTATATAAAATTTGGAATTTGTTTTCTTATGTACCAAATTTTAGGGGGTATGATGTAGGGTACCTACCTATAGCTATCGTATGTACTACGCATTCTTGCAACTTAGCAAATCATAGTAGCGTCGAGCGAAAGAAGTCAGTCGTCTCTCCTTCGCCCCCCGCATTCACACGGCTCATTAGCAGCCGATACATATTGTTAATTGTGTTACTTTAAATAACGTTTGTACTGAACAATTAAATAATAATTAAAAATCAAACGAACTTACCAAGTGAAGTTCGATGATAATTATGTGAACAGCTTCATTCGACGCGATTTATTGTTTACGTATTGTAGTAGCGCCCCCAGGCATCAGCCTTGCACGGATTTTTAAAGATTTTTCTCTCTTTTTTTTTAATAAAAAGAAGGTAGATTAAAAAATACTCCCGCCAGGTATCGACCCCCACTACCTATCGATGTATGGTGAGGTGGTGGTCGAACCGAGTGAATCATTATGTTTAGAGATTTTAAGTATTTTACAATTATAAAAAGGGTAGGGTGTGAGATTCTAAATTTCGAATATATACCTAGTGTAGATGTGGTAATTATTTTATTTGGGTGGGTGTGTATAAATCGCGTCGAATGAAGCTGTTCACATAATTATCATCGAACTTCACTTGGTAAGTTCGTTTGATTTTTAATTATGTTTCACAGCTTCATTCTTAGCGATTTATTGTTTACGTATTGTAGGATGTTCAGAGATGTTTAAAATTGTAAAATACGAAGCAAGGGATGAAGTAGAGTAAGTGTATGGAATAATACAATAACAGGTAACATTCAATATTTTATTTTTATTAAAGTAATAATCATTTTTAAATTATTTTACTTGTAACATGTTTTCCCTCATAATATTGATTTAAGTATACAAACAATTATGATAAAAATAACGCAATTACAACTTTGTTCTCAATTTTCATTATTTGCAGAAAGAATCGAATTTGCAAATGAATCAGGATTGGATACTAAATCCCTCTTATAAAATTTGGCGAACACTGAGGATGATTCGGACCAGCCGGCGGTCTTCCGGATAAGGTCTATGCTGACACCGAGCCGGCTGGCGGCAGAGGTGGCTGCGTGCCGGGTGCTGTGCCCACTGAATATGGAGGTGTCTATGCCACTCCGACCAAGTGTGTCCTTAATCCATCGACTAAGGGTTTGTGAAGTGACTTTTGAAAATGGTTTTTTGAAACTTATAAATAAATATTCATTATCTTTACGTAAGGGTTGTGTTTTATTCATGTATGTAATCAAACAGCGGGCAGGACATATTTCTGGTCGCGAATCAAAAAATGGAAGTATTAATACAGGTTGTGTTGAGTTTAATTTTGTTGTTTTAATAGGATCAGGAATTTTAATAGTTACAGAAGTTTGTTGTTTAATTATGTTAGATATCTTAACAAGTGAAAATGTTTGGACCCGGTGCGCAGTCACCAATGCCAAAAGAGTTAAAGTTTAGAAAGGATTTCTAAATTAAGATCCTCGTTGGGACATTGGTTAGCCAAGTAATCTAGAACTAGATTAGGATGTTAGGTTGTATCTGGGATTAGGGGGTCTTAATTTAAAAACGCCTTTCATGAACCTACGAATCTTCTCATTGTCCAATAAGCTACCAAGTAACAAAGAAAGCGCAGATTTATAAGAGTTTATAGATCCATATCTAGCACCTTTTTTATAAATTTCAGTCAGGAAATAAAGCACATTCAGTACAGATACGCTAATATAATCATAATTTTGACTCACACAGTATTCTATCCATGCTTTTATACATCCATCGTACTGCTTATATGTAGAATCAGATAATGAAGCTAATATTATTTCTATCGTTTGAGGAGAAAGAGACTGTTTTAATAATGCTTGCTGGTAAGCTTCGCGGCAACCAATCGCATAGACTTGTGGAGCTTGTGCGTGTTCCTGAAAGGAGATTTTAATAAATCAGCACTAGGTTCAAAGTGTAAAGGATTTGAAGTAATCAATTTTTGGAACAGTGGCCACCACGGTTGGGAAGGCCAGTATGGGGTAACAACAATTCCTTCAGCATTATCATGAATGATTTTGTGAAGAACTTTTGTTAAAAGTGGGAATGGAGGAAAAGCGTAGAAATAACGATCTCGCCATGACATTGTGAATGCGTCAACGCATTCAGCTTCGGGATCTAATTTCCACGTGACATTTGGCATTGCACCTGCTAGCGAATAAATCGATTACAGGGCGGCCAAAGTGGGAAACGATTTGATTGAAATATTTATCGCTTAATTCCCATTCGGTATCCTGAAAGGTTTTGCGCGACAAGTTATCAGCTTCAAAGTTGTCTTTAGTGTTTATATACGAGGCGAAGATGGTTATATCTCTCTTTTCGCACCATTCCCATAAGGATCTAGTAATTGTATTTAGGTGTCTGTACTGAACGCTGCCCATTCTGTTTATACAGGAAATAGCAGTAACATTGTCAATTCGTAACAAAATATTCGAATTAGTAATATCCTTTGCAAAGCATTTTAAACCTAAAAAAGCTGCTTTTAACTCCAATTCATTTATGTGTAATTTAGATTCATCGCGTGTCCAATATCCGAAGCATTTCTTATCGTTACTAAAAGCGCCCCATCCAGATAGCGAAGCGTCAGTGTAAATTTCCAAATCATAGTCCTTACAGCCCAGAGTATTGTAACCAAAATCAATATTACTTAGCCACCAAAATAAATCTGTTTTTAGGCTTTCAGGAAGGTTACCTATCTTAAGTTCGAATTTTTTTTTGCCGATTATCCAAAGACCGAAAACTTTTCGACTATTTTCGTTTCGTTTTTTTTTACTTGTCCGAAATCACGTTTGCCACTATTTTAGTTGACCTATTATCATTTCGATTTTTTTCTTTACTCCGATGTTTTATTTTGTCGAAAAACTTTCGACTGAAGTTATGCAAGGTCACAATAACGATTGATCGAAGTATTGTATGTCCAAACATTCATTACCTAAACCATTTTTCATTTTTTTTTTGTTTCTTTTAATTATAAATTACAATTAAAAGAATTAAAATAAAATGCATGCAGATAAAAGACTTTTATTTATTTACAAGAGGTAGGTACTTACCTTTATTAGTTTAGTAAAGCAACATACAAAATGCATGCAGGCATGTAGGCAAGCATGCAGGCATGCAGGCAAGCATGCAGGCAAGCAAGCAGGCATGCAGGCAAGCAGACAAGCATGCAGTCATGCAGGCAAGCAGGCAAGCATGCATGCAGGCAAAGCATGCAGGCAAGCATGCAGGCAAGCAGGCAAGCATGCATGCAGGCTAGCATGCAGGCATGCACACATGCAGCAATCAGGGATGCAAAAATCATGTTCTAACCTAAACTAACCTATCCTATTCGACTTTGCCTGGTTGTGGTTTTTTTCAATGCGAGCCCCCCCTCGGGGAGTACCACCCCCCGGACCCCCCTCCGCGTGTCCGCTTTGCCGCAATTTTTTCAGCTTAACCGGTTTTAAACAATTACCTACCTACAAGTAACATACCTATACATTCGACAAGATGTTGTTTTGGTAAGCTTAAATTATGGCTAATAAATCATCTAGCAAATGAAAAAAATCCAAAAGAGTCTTCGGTCAGTAGTAAAAAGTAATTTTGAAAATCGAGTAAAGGTGTTTCGGTAAAATGATACTTACGTCAAATGACCTATCGGTGTTTTAAATATATGGCGAACTAGCTTTTACCCGCGACTTCGTCCGCATAAGTTTTTTTGTTTTCTCCCGGCGGCTGTAAGTCCCCCTGCAACAATGTCCCTCTATCGTGTTCCGGTCCTCAACTTCACATCAAAATTTGTTCAAAAGCGACCTAAGCACATAATGGATAGCTCCGAATGTTTCCTTAGTAAATATAAAAAGTAAATAATGTAAATCGGTTTAAAATACTACTAACTATACCTACCTGCCAACCCCCGATGTATACAAATCAGATCAATAGTTTTGGCGTAATGTGATTCTAGACAGAGTTTTAATGTTGTAGATAGCTATGTATACGTTCCTGTGGAAATGAGATATTTTCCCGAAGTAAAAAGTAGTCTGAATTTTGGTACCTTCCTACCCTATAAGTTAAGTAGTGTGATGGAATGTCGCTAAGTTTCGATCCAAGTAAAACTGTTAAATAAAGACAGTTGCATCAAAATGTTATCATAAATTCCATAAATTATGGCGCCTACCTACCCTCTAAGTTAGAAAAGTGATTAAACACTAACTTGAAGTCTTAGTAACACTCAGTTTAAAAAAAAACATCAAAATCATTTCAGTAGCTATGGCGTCATGCGCTTCTTAACACGATCACGCTAGATTTCCGCGGGAATGAGGTATTTTCCCGCCGTAAAAAGTAGCCTGTGCCCGTGCCTAGGATTCTATCTTTAAATTAACCAAGTCTTATAAAAATCTGTTCAGACGTTAAGGCGTGAATGAGGTAAACTTTTAAAACAAACGATTAAAAATCACTAACTCAATTCAGTTTTCTGCCTACTTCCTACCCCCTAAGTACGATGACGTGATCATTTTGATCTTATATCCGTTTTTAGGTAACCATCTATTACCTCACTAAATTTCATCAAAATCCGTTCAGCCGTTTAGGCATGATAGAGCAAAACTCCCAGCAAAAACCATAAAACAATCACTAACTCAATTCAGTTTTCTGCCTACTTCCTACCCCCTAAGTACGATGACGTGATCATTTTGATCTTATATCCGTTTTTAGGTAACCATCTATTACCTTACTAAATTTCATCAAAATCCGTTCAGCCGTTTAGACGTGAAAGAGAAAAAGTCCCAACAAAAACGACTAAAAATCACTAACTCAATTTAGTTATCTACCTACTGCCTACCCCCTAAGAACGATGGTGTGATTATTTATAGCCTATGACCATTTCTAGGTTATCATCTATCACCATACCAAATTTCATCAAAATCCGTTCAGCCGTTTAGGCGTGAAAGAGTAACAGACAGACAGACAGACAGAGTTACTTTCGCATTTATAATATTAATATAAAATTAATATAAATATTTTAATATATATAAATATATAATATAAAAAAAATAAAAAAAAATAAAAAAAAAGGAAAAAAAAAATAGTAAAAAAAAAAAAAAAAGTAAAAGTAAAAGTATAATAAATAGTATGGCTTGTATGGAAGTATGGATTTAGTATTAAGTGCCTAAATATAAAGTTTCATGGTTTTATCTTTGAATAATGACGATCTCCCATACTAACTTTCATCCCTTATTACCACCCCCTTAAGCCTTTTTTCGCAACAAAATATAGCCTATGTCCTTTCTCAAGGTCTAGACAACCTCTCTACCAAATTTCATTGAAATCGGTTCAGTAGTTTAGGCGTGAAAGCGTAACAGACAGACAGACAGAGTTACTTTCGCATTTATAATATTAGTATGGATAATACATGTGGCAAAAAAGACATCGACCGAAAGTTTTCGGTAGAATGAAATTCGGGAAAGTCTAGTTCGACTAAGTAATCGGTTCCCCATCTACATAGAAGTCGTGTATTATTATGTCACTAACTGTTTTATTTTTACAATCATGCCCGAGCTGAGCAAGACACCGAGTGGCAAGAAATGGAGCGGAGGTTGTACCATAAGTAACTGTGTTTAGTGTATAAATCTTTATTTGTTCTGTAAGGTTAGCACGCCAGAGAATTTGTTGTAAATTTCTTTGGGACTCATTTATTAATATTTGCCTGTACATTTTCTCAATGTCACAAGTTACTATGTATTTATGTTGTCTAAAAGGTAATAAGATGCTCAATAAGTCATCTTGTACTATGGGACCAACATATTGTAAATCATTTAGTGACAAACCTGATGTAGTTTTTGCTGAAGCGTTGAATGCAGCGCGTAATTTTGTTGTCAGACTATTCTCTCGCAGCACACCATGGTGTGGGAGGAAATAAGAGGGTTGACTGTTGTCAAAACTCAAATTCTCTGTCATGTGTCCCAGGTTTATGTATTCTGTCATGAATTCTATGTATTTGTGTTGAAATACTGATTCTCTTTGAAATTTTCGTCCTAGAGAAAAGAAACGAGCCAATGCTTGCTTGTGTGAGTCGCCTAAAGCATTTGGAGATTGTTTGAATGGAATATTAACAATAAACTTACCATTATGGTGGCGAATTGTAGTATTTATGAATATTTTGTCACAATCCAGTTCATCCTGTGTCAACTAGTGATTGTCATTGATTGTTTCATTATCAAAATAACGATCTAGCTTAGCTTGTAAGTCTAAATCTGATTTGTTGTTTATAACATTGCAAAAAACTATATTCTGTGAATCAGTATTCAACGATGTATTGTTTGAGTATGCATGTATAGGTAAATGAGATGATGAATGTGATGAATTTGATGAATGAATATTTTCATGTAATGATGAATGAGAATGAAAGGAATTCTGATTGAATGCGTGATTGACTGAGTGATCACATGTTGTATTGTATGAATGCTTGTTTTTATTCAATTTATTGGATGAATGTTGAGACTGAATGGAACCAGATACTAACCAACCTAGTTTTGTTTCGTTAAGTGTGGGTTTGCGTTTGCCAAGTGAAATAAAATGATTTTCTAGAACCTCCCAGAAAAGATCAGCGCCTAGCAACATCTGCACCTCTGAGGGTGTGTCAAAAGTAGGGTCCGCTAGGTGGATGTGTTTAGGAATAGTGAAATTACAATTGATTTTGTGTAGTGGTAATGCTTGTGTAATCTGTGGTACATACTACAAAGCAGTTTAATTTCTTGGTGTAATTATTATTTGAAAGTGATGATATTTTAACATCACATTGTTTGTTGATGCATGAAGTCTGTCTGTTTAAGCCCTGTACAGTAATGGAAATTTTATTAGTAGGTAACTGCAATTGGATTTGTAACTTCTCTGTAATAAAGCTTGAAGTGCTTCCATTATCCAACAGAACCCGAACAGTGTGTACTTTACCTACATAATCAGCTACACCTATAAGTGCTGTAGATAAAAGAACCTGATTGTGATGAATGGATGACAATGTTACGTTAGTATCTTTATTTTGTTGTGAAGTTTGTGGTTCGTGAGCAGGATTTTGATCCTTTTGTGTATTATGAGATGATGAACCCTGTTCGGAATTTTGCGGTTTAGTTTCTATATGTAAAAGGCTATTATGTTTCTTGCTACACAACTTACAAGGACCAAGTATACATTTAGAGACGTCATGACCCTTTCGCAGACAGTTCAAACACAAATGCAACTCCTTAACCTTTTCATAGCGCGTGGTTACAGGCATTGATTTAAATTTATAGCATTGATAAATGGAATGGTTACCCTTGCAAATGCTACAATAGAAACGTGGAGTAGAAGAGTGATTATTAAGCATAACTGGTTTTGCTTTGCCAGGCTGTTCATTTTGTCTACGAATCGGATTAGATGACTGTGACTGTGATTTGTTGCGACTCCCTTCCATAGTTTCGGACAAGTCAGCGCGCCCTTTAAGAAAGTCTAAAAACATATCTAAATTAGGAAGTTCTTTGAAGTTGTGACGTTCCTGCTCCCATTCGCGAGCAGTAACTGAATCGAGCTTATCACAGATCATGAATATGACTAGTATATCCCTTTGTTCTGTAGGTAAACTGAGTGATTTTAAAGCCCGTAAATTTCTGTTTATGTTATCTATGAGATTGCGTATTGCATGTAATGACTCTTTAGTTAGAGGTTCAATATTGAATAAAGATTTTAAATGATTGTTCACCAAAAGTCGATTATTATTGAATCTATCGCAAAGTAATTTCCAAGCTGTAAGATAATTTTCATCTGAAAGCTCTAATGATTGAATTACAAGTGCAGCACTATCCTTTAATGATGAACGCAAGTAGTGAAATTTGTGAATGTCTGGAATTTGTTTGTTATTGTGTATAAGAGATGTGTAAGTGTCACGGTACCCTAACCAATCTTGATAGCATCCAGAAAATGTTGGCAGTTCAATAGTTGGCAGTTTGAGCGTCGGACCACCTTTTGCTGCAATAGAAGAGTCGTCGCCCCCTGAATGGTCAGCACCACCACCGGAGTCGTTGCCACGGTTGAGCAGCTCCTCCGCGCGAGCGACAGCCACGTAATATTCATTCTCAAATGAAGCTCGTTCTTGAAACTCCTCATCTGAAGATTCGGAAAGACATTCGATATCAGTTTGGATGCTATCATAGTCACTATATAAATCTAATATCTTTTGCAAACGATTGGTTAACTCGCGTGATTGTACAAGTGTTAATGGTGCATTACTTTCTATTAAAGGTGCAATATGCTGTTTGAAAATAGTTACTTTTGCCTTATATGAAGCCCTTGTCTGTTTTAATGTTTTAATATCCATGTTAAATGTTTTAAATAGCTGTAGTATATAAAAACAACACTTAATAAATAGACACCCCCGGCCCCCGGTGGGGTGTGTAACGGTATGATTTTTCGTTTTGGTCAATTTTATGTATTTGAAAAACAAGTAACGCCATCTATTAAGTAGTTTGTACAACAAGTGACGTTGCATAAAATGTTCGGATGTCAGGCCATAGATTATAAAAAACTATTAGTTCATTGGGTGACCAGTTGTCTGTCATTTAAACAGATCAGCTGATTTATTTTTTGTGTTTTGGTTGGTTTTGATATTTCGAATTTGAATTCGCTGTTAAATTTATGTGTAAAAAATATTAAAATAATGAATAATTAAAATATTTTGAGTTGCGATTAAGTTTGTGTAAATTGGTTAGTGATTTTGTTAAAATGTGATTAAATTGTGTCAAGTTTGGAAGTTATTTGTTGAATTTGACGTTTTGTGAATTTTGGGTCGACAACACAGTGATTTCTCGAACTTTCTTTCTTTTCTGCGACCGCTTGCAGAGCGCTCACGCACCTTTTCTTGGTGTAATTCTGTGCGTGCGACGCTGAAGATGTAAAATCTTACTCATCTTCTGAATTTACGTTGTTTTTCTAAAATATGGTAAGCACCTTGTTGAAATACATTGGAAAATCGTTTATTTCTTGCTATATCTGTTTTGGCCGTTGGTTTTGAATCACATGTTTCTTTGTTTCAGCCGATTTAAGAAATTTCGTTATGGACATCTTCCAAAATGTCAACAAGTAAATAAATCTTATTGGTATGTATTTCTTTTAATTTATTTAAGTGAAAACCATAAATTCAGTTTTTGTGAAGACGGTCTAAAGTGATACCTACGTTTGTTTTAGATCGGTGTGATCCTGTTAACCCGAGGATGAACATTTTTAAGTCTTTCCGGTTTCAGTGAGTTTTAGATTCCGATGCCTTTTATTCAGTCTTTTCAGTTATCCCTTTACGTTAGGCTTTTGGTTTAGCCCTTATGTAATTTTGGTTCTTAAATTTTGACCTTAGGATGCCCTTGAGCTACCCTTAAGTTTTATTGTGTTTTTTTGGCCTTCTGCCTTAGTTCTATAACACAGTTTTAATTATAACAAAGAACCATTAAGTGCATGTTAGGGAATCTTTAAGTAAATTTAAATTTTATGGACTTTATGATAAATTGTGTTGGTGGTTTATAGTTAAGATTATTTTAAATTTATTTTAGTTTTAATAACTATAATATATGAGAACCCACTTGCTCCTACCATATGTTTCTGAGCTTCATATTATGTATTTAAGGTTGAGGTAACGAATTAAAGAAAAAGTATTTATACTGAACATATTTCCGGATTTTATTTACACCAAATTCCTACCTTGACTTTGTCACCTACCAGGCCGGGGGTACCTATTGTTACACTCGTGAATGTTTGTACCTTTACGTATATATAATACTTTTTAAAGTATCCAAATGCTGAAGTATATAAAAGTAAACTCAATTTAAAAGTGTAAATTAATAAAAGAGAAAATACTTATATTTGTGAATAGCGTAGCAGAAGGACGAAGCAAATAATAATTGCGCGTGAGTTAAAAGCAGTGAATAGCAAGCCTGCCGAGCGAAGTTCAAGGTCACACGCCGTGCAATCGCAGAGACCGCACACTGGCGTATTACCCGGACGGCGGCAAGTAACCCGCGATCAAGCCAGGCAATGGCTAACCAAAACACACTGAAAAGCAACAGAAATAAAAATATTTAAAGCAATTTTTCCCTTTTTTTATATATAAACGTAGGTACTGAGTATCTATCAAAGTAGCTAGCTGAGCTACCAATTGATATAGGTATTTTGATTAGGCACTTATATATAAGCAACGACGGCTTTGAAAATGGAAAATCTGATTTGAAAGGGTGAACAATGAATTTATAAGATTTGATGAATCGGAACGAACTCACAGTAGATGTATTTGCCGTTTCCGTTGTTTCGTTGTATTAAATGTACTCGTAGACGCCCTTGTATGACGCCCGTATTTTGATCTATGACGATTCTGGATGCTCCCTTGAAGTATGTGTATTGGATTCTTTATTGTTATGCTTCAAAACGCCAGTAATTTGATCATCCAATCTCCTTGTACTTATCTTCGGTAACTATGTGTCGCACCACATTTATTTCTTCAACACGTGGAACGAACCTCGCCGACACGAGAACAAAAAACTGCTTGTTACCAAATGCGCTGTTATTTCTTGAATTTCGAAGGACCAACCAAATGGACAAGGTTGGATGAAAATAATGAGGCGCTTTATGAATGCACATAAAACTGTTTTAATGTTCACTTTTAATTACATAGGTTGTAATATGTTGTGATATCGTACGGAGTGTCAAATCCAGAATGGCCGTGTAGGCGCCGCGAACCGACCGCCGGCCGCAACGACGAGACGCGCGCGCGCGGGGGGCAGGAAACGCGCGGGCACAGACTATAAAGCGTATACAGCCTTAACAAGTGTCATCATTCTGATAACTTCCTTTTTGTTTACAAAAGCATTTTATTGTAGGTACTATTTGGAGCTACCAATTATTAGTAAAATTGGTTCAGTCAGCCGTTCTTGAGTTATAAAATGTGTAACTAACAAAACTTCCTTTTATGTATATGTATGTATAGATTTGTAGTTAAGCTACCTCCCTGATACCTTGTAGGTACTATAGCGAAGTTTGGACTTGCTGAACTGATTGACTGTAAATAGGTAGGTAATTAGGTACCTATAAAAAGCAACAACAAATAACAGCTACCTACCTTATCTGATTGATGACCCAAGATATGGGGCTTACTGTGCAGTGCAATAGGCACCTACTTATTATTTATAATGAAGTCAGATTGGCCGAACGAATTTTAGATCACTTTCACTATATTCATATGTATGTGTATTGCTATTTTGGATAATAAATAACTTTTATACGTATTCACTTGGTAGCATAATGAACAATACGCAAAATGTTTAATTTGCAAATTCCCAAAATGACCAGTTAGAAGAGTGCCCAATTTCTAAAAGACCCAACACGTAAAATGCCCAATTCGCAAAATGTCCATATCTCATAATGTCCAATTAGCATGTTTTCTTTTAAGGTCAATATTAAATACATCTTTTATGAAAATTATGCATTTACATATTACATATTTGTAATTTATTATATATTGAGATACCAGAGGCTTCCAGCGACTTCATCAAATTTATCATCATATAAAATAAATACATTATGATATGATGTCTTTAAATAACATTAAATTCCGAGTATTCTGATGAATAAGTTACAATGTTGCAGCTTCATCAAAATCTGTTTCTGGATTTTGCGTCAAACATCCTCATATCCAATCCATCCATCCATCGGCACAGCTATTAGCATTTGACAAAATAGGAGAATAGTTTTTGTGTCACATATACAATAATTTCTGGATTTTTATTACCGCTTGGTGGTGCGTCCTATCCCATTCGCAATTTGTTTATTAGCAAATGGTCACATTCACAGCTTGTCAGATTTTACTTGCTGGTATTTTCAATATTATTTTATTTCATAAGTATTTTCAAATTAATCTCATTGGCGAATGATAAAATTCGCAATTGGTCCAATTATTTATATAAGTATTTCATTTCATAAACACTACACATGATATACATATTTAAACGTTATATATTAGAATACATTCAGTATTTAAGAAAAGAATAAATACCTATTATTTATTTCCGAAATGAGGAACATTGCTATTCAAAGTAATTCATAACAAGTACAGCTGAGATGTTACTTTGTTTTAGACTGGTTGAAAGTGGATTTAATTGTGAGATTTTTTTACTTTGATGATGTTTTTATTTTAAAAAGAGAGGCCAGTAGAAGTACTGTGCGAGTGTAACCTTTTATTTTGGATAACCACTGGGCGACCACATACATGATGCTGACTTGTGTCATTGGCAGTGGGTGAAAGCGGTCAGCATGTCGGTATCTGGTAAATAAATAAATTTTGTATGTACCAATGATAAGTATGTTATGTACCTCTTCGATGTTGGGTATCCGCTGGTCGGCCCCTTACTTTCTGCCAATTGTCTCATATGCAGCGGTTGATTTGGGTTGGCATAGTGTATTGGGCACATACCCTAAACGCATCATCTTTTTGATTGTTTTTTTTGGTAACCGCTGGTCGGCCTTATACTTGGTGTCAACTATCTTCACTTGCAGCGGGTGATTCGGGTTGACATGTCCGTATTTGGCAATACCTTGACTTGACTTATCTTTTTGGGTATCCGCTGGTCTGCCTCATACTTGGTGCCAATTGTCTCACTTGCAGCGGGTGATTGTGGTTGGCATGTCTATGTATTTGGCAATACCCTGACTTGACATCTGATAAATAACAATCTTGTTTTGACTGCTTTTCATTGGGTACTATGCGAAGGACACTTTTCTTCTAAATAAGCAAAATATATTTTATTTCATAACTGCCAAGTAACTAATGATTAAATGTGTATTTGAAGCTCTCAGTAAAACCAACTTACACAATTATTATTTAAGCTAGAACATATTAATTAAGGTAGAACATAAGACGAATAATATTCTTTTTGTTTTGTAAAACATTCTAATTTTATGTTTGCTTTTTTATGTTTTTTTTTTTTGTGTGTAGGTACAGTCGACAAAGTTGTCAGGGTATCACCCAACATAAGCAAATGTTGAACTATCTATAAGTCTAAACTTGGCTCGTTAGTGTGAGTGAGCTTTGCTTTGACCTCATTAGTCAAACATTTTGAAGAAAGGTCGGTAGTAGCAAATAATAAATATCAGAAAAGATCATTCACTGTCAAGTTGAATAAGAAGCCAATTTTAAAACTATTCGTAAGCAGCTACCGTGGCACAGTTGGTCAAGCGGCAGCGGTGGGGCTATATGGATGGATCGATCGAAGGAACCCAGGTTCGAGTCCCTATCATGCCAGCCGGATTTGTTAAATGTTATGTTTTTATTTATTTTAAAACGTAAAATGAAAAAAAAAGATCGCAATGAAGCAAGATGGAATATTCTCGTGATGATAAATTATGATTTGCAAACTAACATTGCTAGTCAACGAAAACTACCCTCAGATATTTTGATAATTCTTTTGTTAAACGTATTGACAGGTAGTCATTAGTCGTTACTGAGCTTCGTGCCTTATCGATACGTTTTTAAACTTCTTTTCATATTTTGTCTATTCTTTTAAGCAAATATGGAACATTTAACTCTCTTCAAACGTGCAGAAATAGTTGTTTTGCACGAGCAGAATGTTTCTGTTAGTGAAATTGCAAGACGGTTAATGATATCGGTAAGTAACAATTACTTATTTGTAACCGAAGCTCATACTGTTCCAAGCAATTAAGAATAGTTAATTACATTTATATTATTCTTCTGCAGAGAAAGGCTGTTCGATTGTGGATTAATCGTCATGCTGCTACAGGAAATGTAGACAGCCTGCGCCGTGGCCCTACTAACTCCTTCACAGAAGCTAACCCCATGCATCGTGATATCGTGGCTATCCACACTGCAGATCCCTTCGCGACAACCCGTTCCACCGCGACAAAACACGATGTGTCGCTGCAAACAGTGCGCGACCATTTACGTGCAGCTGGGTTAAGTAAGATGTCGCAAACCAGCAAGAAAGATTGATTTAAAAGAGTGCCATCAACAAGAAAGAATGCGTTTTGCGAAAGAATATTTAGACTTTGATTGGTGTAACAAAGTGGTTATATTTAGTGACGAAAAATGTTTTAGGTCTGACAAGGATGGTCGTGTCATATTGTATCGAAAAACGGGTGAGCGATTTCACGAAAAGAATATCCTTCGAAATAGGTCTAGTGGTCACGTGACCTTGGGCTTCTGGGGTTGGATGTCGTCGATGGGTCCCGGTGAGTTAGTTCAAGTAGAAGCCACTAATACAGGTCTAGGTTACTTGGATGTTTTAAAGAATGTGATGCTGCCAACTGTGCGCATTGCGTATCCTAATGAACATATTTATTTTGTGCATGATAACTCATCTGTTCATAGGGCTCAAGTAGTAAAAGATTGGCTAAACATCCAAGATAACCTGACTGTTATTAAATGGCCTTCTAAGAGCCCGGATTTGAATCCTATAGAAAACTTGTGGGGCCTTATGGTGTTAAACTGGGACTCATCGCAAGTTAGGTCTAAAGCCAATTTAGAGGCCCTTGTTACATCAACTTGGGAATCATTGCGTGGTAGTGATATGTGCTTCATTATGGTTTCTAGCATGAGAAATCGATTACAGCTAGTATTAGATAATAACGGAGCGCCAACTCGCTATTAACCTATATTAAGTATATAATTTAATTATGATATCCAGTCTAAATTGCTATGAAATATATTTTATTGTTATATTGAATGTCTGAATCTGTAAAAAAAACTGATAGGTAACTCTTTAAAATCACTACCAGGCCGTGATTCCCAGAGGTAGTAAACTTATCGCGTGAGAGATGTTATTGTTATTGAATTTAGAAGTTACTTATTCAAAATAACTTCTTTATAAATAACATGTTTATTCATATCACCGATACATGCTATATACCTCCTTAAAATGTTGATTATTTATTTTTACACATTATATTGACTTTATACAGCCTTGTCAAATTCATATCTGATAAATTTATTTTAATGTTTCGCTTTGATTCTTACAATAAATCATTGAAAGCAATCTACCTACCTATAGACGCCTTTTATTTAATGCTTGCTCCTTTTAACTTGAGTATCATCATAACATACCTAACTCATAAGTCCAATGCAAAGTAGTAACAACACTCAGTAAAAGTAGACAATAATTATAAATAAAAATACACAATAAATATTATAAACACTCAACCGCGAGACAGGATTCGAACTAGTGTCTTCTTTATTACATTCATTTGCTGCTATCCCGCTACACTACCATTGCGCTAGTGAGCGGCTTACTTGTCTGGGCGAAATTATCTATATGAATCTGTCTTGAAGCAATAAACAACAAAGAATACGTTTTGCCACAGATCAGAAAACTTTTTGCAAACGAGGAGGCGGCGTAAACGATTAGCGCACACACACTACCGCTTGACGAATAGAAATGCTCAGCTAAGTTTAGACTTATAGATAGTTCAATATTTGCTTATGTTGGGTGATACCCTGACAACTTTGTCGAGTGTACGTACTTCGAGGACGAAGTACCGTCAGTATGGCCGTGATGGAATATGATGGTCATATAAGTACTTCAGTACTGTAATTTCATGATAATTCAGCTTGTAAAACGTAGTCCTTTAGGTGAAGCATCCCCTCGCTTATTATAAGGCTTCAATAATGATACAACACACTGGCTCACAGTGTGTTGGCAAGTCTGATTGTCATTTACATTTTATACTTATCATCAATAGATAGATTATGATAATACTTGTTCATATTAATTGTATTAATTATATAAATTACTGTTATTGTGTGGAACATAGCCTAAGTGTCGAATTACCTAGACATTATAATGTAAATTATGCTGTAAATAATATCTCATTTTTATATTTGGCGGGTTATAGGTAAAGGGCCATTTCTTTTTAATAGTTCCGCATCTACGACATAGGTGGCAGCACGTGACCTGATAAGATATACCTTTTAATTATATTATTAATGTTATTGAGACTACTAAATAACGTACTTAGACTTGAGTAATTACCTATTTAATTAGTCTAGGCATTTAGGTTTTAATACCTAGACTAAACTATTGTTGAACTTTAAAATGTAATTCAATATTATATCCGCCGTAGCTATTTGTTATGTCACAGGTGGCAGCATTGTCTAATGGACTAATTACTTATTAGGTTTATTTAGTAAATATTACCGTAATAACATGATAGTTATTGTAGAAGAACTTCAACAATTATGTTAATAATTATACTGTTTAGAATAAGTACAAATACTGACTTTTGTTACATAAGTTATACGTGTTTAGATGTTCGAGGCTCTAAGTCAATCTGTGATTGGCTGAAGCGCAGTGTAATGTGTGATGGTCTTAGAACATATTATAGTGGTGGTTATAAATACCGTAGATACCTACTTCCCGCTCTCTTGTTCGTCTATCTTCCTGCAGGACACAAGTTAAGTATTTTGTGAATATTCCTAGAAATAATTGGGCGTTGGCCATTTTGTATTATAACTTTGTGATTTATCGCTTGTTTTGTTGTTTATCTTTTGTATCGCTGTTTAACATGACAATACAACATTGTTTTAATGGTATTCCTTGTTTCTCTTTTAATCCTCCATCTTTAATAACTTAATCACTTTACTTATTAACAATTTCAATACAATAGCTTCATTGCAACTATAAAGTAACTTTAGGTAGGTACACATTTCACATTAGAATCAATTAAATCCTGACATGATGAAAATGGTGCCGTGTGTGTACCGGCCTAGAATAGTACCACCCCTACTCCTCCCGTGGGTGTCGTAAGAGGCGACTAAGAGATCTCTCACCAGGGAAATGGGCAGCAGCGTTTTTCCTGAGCACTTCTCAAAAACTGCGATCCCCAACCCACCTGCCAAGCGTGGGGATTACGGCAAAACCCCCCAAATGATAGACACAACACAGCCCAGGCCCCCAGTCCCCGGCAGCTCCGCTATTCCGGTCTACGGTAGCGGACTCGGTAACGGCGGAGCAGGGGGTGCTAAGAATCTCCGGCAGAGACACGGCTACCACCACCGACGAACTCTGGCCCTGGCAACATTTAACGCGCGCACACTGCGGACTGACGAGAAATTGCTGGAACTGGAGGAAGAACTGAGTAAGATACGATGGGACATCGTTGGATTATCTGAAGTCCGAAGAGAGGGGGAGGACTCTATAATCCTTAGATCCGGTAACCTACTCTATTTCTGGGAGGGCGATCAACTGTCCCAGGGAGGTGTCGGGTTTATTGTCAACAAGTCTCTCGTGAACAACGTGGTTAAAGTCGAGAGTATATCGACTCGGGTAGCGTACCTTATACTCAGAATAACCAAACGGTATTCGCTGAAGGTTATACAGGTATACGCCCCGACGTCCAGCCACTCCGACGATGAGGTGGAGGCTATGTATGAGGACGTTAGTAGAGCCATACATACCTCCAAAACTCACGACACCGTTGTCATGGGAGACTTCAACGCGAAACTGGGAGTACGAGAGGCGAACGAGACTAAAGTGGGGCCATTTGGATTTGGAAACCGGAACTCACGTGGTCAGACACTTGCGGATTTCATGGAGAAGGAGGGACTCTTTATGATGAACTCCTTCTTCCAGAAACGTCCGCACCGCAAGTGGACCTGGGTGAGCCCTGATGGTGCGACCAAAAATGAGATTGACTTCATAATGTCAACGAGAAGGCGAGAGTTCAACGATGTCTCTGTGATCCATGCGGTTAAAACCGGGAGTGATCACCGAATTGTAAGAGGCACGTTGAACCTTAATGTTAAGCTCGAACGCTCTCGACTTATGAAGTCTGCGCTCCGTCCAGCACCAATCCAAATTCAAAACCCCGAAAGCTATCAACTCGAGTTACAAAACCGCTTCGAATGCCTCGGTGATTGCGTAGACGTGGACAATTATAATAACAGGGTCGTGGATACTCTCCAAACGGAAGGGTCTAAGTTTTTCAAGACCCTCCGTTCAAAAGGACCTAAGAAAATCTCAGACAAAACCCTTAAGCTCATGGAAGAAAGGCGTACTGTGGTTCTGAAATCCCCTGATGATGCTTCTGACGTTCGGTGTCTAAACAGGCAAATCTCAAAGTCTCTGACTCGCGACCTTCGCCAATTTAATACTAAATGTATTAAAGAGGCTATAGAGCGTAACCAAGGCTCCAAAGTTTTTGCAAGTGATTTGTCTGTCGGACAGAGCCAACTGACGAAGCTGAAGACTGGGGACGGAAGAATCGTCACGTCCAAGCCCGAGCTTTTGGGTGAGATCGAGAAGTTCTACGGAGAGTTATACACGACAACAAGGGGACCTGTTACAAGTCTGGCGAACGACCCTAGAGCTAGACTAACCCGACACTACACCGAAGATATCCCGGACGTCAGCCTGTACGAGATTAGTATGGCCCTGAAACAACTCAAGAACAACAAGGAGGCTGGAGATGACGGAATTACGGCTGAGCTTCTGAAAGCGGGTGGCAAACCAGTTCTCAAAGCGCTTCAGAAGCTATTTAATTCTGTCATACTCGAAGGCGTTACGCCAAAAGCGTGGCACAGAAGTGTGGTAGTATTGTTCTTCAAAAAGGGTGATAACACCCTCCTAAAGAAATACAGACCGATATCGCTTCTGAGCCACGTCTACAAGTTGTTCTCACGGGTCATAACGAATCGTCTCGCTCGCAGGTTTGACGACTTCCAGCCTCCCGAACAAGCCGGCTTTCGAAGAGGCTATAGTACCATAGACCACATACAAACGCTGTGGCAAATTATACAAAAAACTGAAGAGTATAACAAGCCACTATGCTTAGCGTTTGTGGACTATGAGAAAGCCTTTGATTCGATCGAGACTTGGGCGGTGCTGCAGTCTCTCCAGCAGTGCCAAATCGACTATCGATATATCGAGGTGCTTAAGTGTTTGTACAAAAACGCCACTATGACAGTCCGGCTCCAGGATCAGGACTCGAAACCTATCCAACTGCAGCGTGGAGTGAGACAGGGAGATGTTATCTCACCTAAATTATTCACAGCTGCGTTGGAAGATGTAGTCAAGCTTCTGGACTGGGAAAGACTGGGCATCAATATCAATGGCGAGTACATCACTAACCTACGCTTCGCAGATGATATTTTAGTCATGGCTGAAACCCTGGAAGACCTCCGAAAAATACTCGATGACCTCAGCAGAGCCTCTCAACAAGTGGGTCTTAAAATGAACATGGAGAAGACGAAAATTATGTCGAACTCTCATGTCGCACCCACTGCAGTAAGAGTAGAAAGCTCTGCGCTCGAAGTTGTTGACCAGTACGTATACCTAGGACAAACAGTCCAGTTAGGTAGGTCCAACTTTGAGAAGGAGGTGTCTCGACGAATCCAGCTCGGCTGGGCAGCGTTCGGGAAGCTACGGAACATTTTCTCGTCCAAAATACCGCAGTGTCTCAAGACGAAAGTCTTTAATCAGTGCGTGATGCCAGTGATGACCTACGGCACAGAAACGTGGTCCTTAACAGTGGTGTCGCCAAACCTTAATGCAGACGTGGCGAAAAGAGACTAAACTCATAAATATAGGTATGCATTAAATTAGAGACTTTCTATATATTTATCTATTTATACGTTTGTTTATGTGAATTATATGTATTTATGTGTTTGCTTTGTAATAAAAGACTTTCATGATGAGTCAAAGTGAAATCACTTTGACCCGTGACACTATTGTTACCATGACATCTACATTATATGTGCTATAGACAAACGACATCGATATTGGTGTCCTTATGAGAATACTATAAGTTAGACGTTAAATAAACAATGTGTCCGTATCTGAGAAACGGCCGGCACCTAATGAGATTCAATTAGGCACTGAGAAGCTGAACAATCTATAGTATTAACCGCATACACTTATAATGCTTTACTATCGCTAATACTACACTAAACAACCTTGATCATACTTGAACTGAGCTGATATCTACGCAGTGGCTGAGCTGAGCTGAGCTGAGCAGTCGCCTCCTCCTCCCCTTATAGCGACCCCGTACCTCGCACGCGTTGGCAAAACACTAACTCTGAGTCTGAGCAAATCACTGAACCGATCACTGATGTAGGTATTCACTGAGCGAAACAACTGCAGAACGTCTATATTTCATTAGATGAATTCTAAATGTAACACAACACAAGCTGAGAACACGAATATAACTGATATGATCGTAGCTATCAAATCAAGTAATTTACACATCTAAATTGTACGGGAAAGTACGTGACACTGTTTTTATCACACAATAAAACACAGATATGGAAATATAACGTAAAAAGATTAAAGTGAAAATATTTATAAAAACTCACCAGTAGTATATTATTGGGCATTCTACCCCACCTATCGTTCGCTTCGCTCTCGACCGTTCGCTACGCTCACTTAGGTGTGGTAGAATACCCAATAATGTATTTGCGATTGCGATGAACACGAACCGTTCTTTTGTTTGCGTTTTATGCTCTTAGTATTTTATCATACAACAGAGACTGTATAAAACGGAAATAATTTTGTTTGCGTTCTCACTTTTATTGCAACCGTTTTAAACAACGCACATCGATGAAATTTGTTAAGCAACCCGAAACGCTTGAGGTTGAAGCGTTATGTTTCGGAACGCAAAAACATCGCGACCGACACGGAAAACTGTTACCCGATACGATTAGATGTATTATATGTGGCCCTTCTAATTGTGGCAAAACTAATTTAGTGGTTGGTTTATTATTACACAAAAATGGATTAAGGTATAAGAATGTATATGTATATTCAAAGACATTACAACAACCAAAATATATATTTTTGGAAAAGGTTTTGAAGTTGGTTCCAGATGTCTCGTTTTCAAAATATAGTGGAAATGAAGAAGTTTTAAGTCCTCATGAAGCAAAACCTAATTCAATAATAGTTTTTGATGACGTTGCATGTGAAAATCAAAATAATATTAGAGATTACTTTTCAATGGGTAGACATAAAAACATAGATTCATTTTATTTGAATCAAACGTATAGTAAGGTCCCTAAACAACTTATCCGAGACAATGCAAATCTTATAATTTTATTTAAACAGGATGAAACTAATTTAAGACATGTGTATGATGAACATGTTGGTACTGATATGACCTGGAACGATTTTCATGAAATGTGTTCTAAAGTATGGAAAGATCGTTACAACTACTTAGTTATAAATAAAGACTGTCAAAAAAATAATGGGTGTTATCGAATGAGGTTTGATCGATTTGTTGTTTTTAATGATTGAATACTTATTTTTACAAGTATATAAACCATAATTCTGTTTATAATATACTATTCTTACCTTAACATCAATAGAGAAACAAGCTTCATCTAAACTATGGAGAAATCTTTAAAACAACAAATCGTTAATGCAGCAGAAGCTGTGAAGAGAAAAGTACAAAGAATGCGAGATATTGAGGATACTAATAACAAACATTTAGAGACCGTATTTAAGCCATTAATTAGTCCTTTAAATGAAATAGTATCTCATAAAAAGAGGAAAACTGAAATTTCAAGTGAAAATCCGCAGAAATTTAAAAAAGAAAAAACACAAAATGCGAGGAATAGGAAAACTGAAATGGAAGATATTGATTATTCTCAAAATACAAGTGAGGGCTTTGACTCGGACAAAGAAACTGAGCATTTACCTTTCAATGAAAAAGAATTTTCAGATCCAGATATTGATAACGATTTAGATGAGAGTGGTGACTCATTCAAAACTCTTGACTTTAATAACAGTCCAAAACAAAATGTGTCATCTTGGTCTCTCAGTTCAGAAGCATTCGAAGATGTTCCTTTTGGCATTAGAATTGTAAAAGGAAAACCAATGTTAGGGTCAGCGTCAGTGGACTTAGACGGTAATGTCATAAACGTAGCTGGTAGCACATATGAATTGACACCTGGATTGAAAGAGTTGTTATTTAAAAAAACACCAAATTTAAATATAATAAGTGAATTGGACAAGCAAAATTATAAATTATTGTTATTAGTTACAAATGCTCATCGACGAGATTTTGATGTCAAAAAACCAATAAAAAGTAATAAGGGAGTTAAATACATGCAAATAATAAAACCGCTGTTTAGATTGTATGAACAATCTGAAAACCCTGAGAAACCTGTTTCAAAAGGAAAAGGACTATCGGTTTTGAAGAAATGGAATAATAATGTTGACTATGTATATTGGGATGATCCTAATGAATTAGTTGAACGACTGAAGTTATTATACGCATCTAGAGAAGCTGGCAACACCGGATTGGACAATGAAATAATATCGATTGTTGAAGAATTACGTGAAGGTGGTTTCATTAAATAGCCAATAAACTGTAATTTTTTTTTTCATTTTCAAATAAAATAAATAATAATTACTTTTACTAAGTTTTTCATTCAAGTATCACATTGACACAGCATAAGACGTAAAAATGAACATTGATAAATTTGGTCATCACATTCATAAACGAATGCGATTTTCTGATGTGTTTGATATCTCAGAGAAAACAATTTTGAAGAATTCTGACGGGGATTTTGATTTACAAAAAAACAGACTTCGAGGTGTAATCGAACCTGTAACAGCTGACGATGCAGCCAATAAAGGATATGTGGATCAAATATTACATAACTTACCTAATAAAAAGGAAGTTGAATTACTGCTCGCAAAATTGAGACGGGTAATGACAATAATGGTAGAAAGTAAAATTGAGGATTTATTAACAAAGACTACAGCTTACGTGGATCAGAGTATTAAGAAAGCTTATGCTGACAAGACGAGTGAAATAAAGCGAAATGACAAAGCAGCAAGTGGTTAACGAATTACATAGATCCGCGCGTAAAAACTTTACTCGACGTCGTGTCATACTGAAAGGCATCGATGACTTATGGCAAGCTGATCTTATAGATTTAAAACAATTAAAAACCTTAAATAAGGGATACACTTTTATCTTAGTTGTTATTGACTGCTTTTCGAAATATGCTTGGGCAGCTCCTCTAAAAACGAAAACTAAACTCGAAGTAACAACTGCATTTGAAGAAATCTTGCAAAAAAGTTGTCGTAAACCTAAAAACTTACAAACTGACTTAGGTACTGAATTTTACAATGAAAATTTTTCGTCTTTAATGAAATCTTTGAGGATCAATCATTACTCTTCATTTTCCACCAAAAAAGCTTCAATTGTGGAAAGACTAATAAAAACATTAAAAAATAGACTTTATAAAATTTTTAGTTTAAATGGTAATTATAAGTGGATAGGTTCAACATTAGAAAATGTTATTTATGATTATAATCATACTAAACACACCACTATAAAGTTGAAACCGGTAGACGTTAATAGAAAAAATGAAGGTATTGTAAGAAACCGTTTTGTATTATTAAATAAACTGAAAACAAAGAAAAATAAATTTAAAATAGGTGACTATGTAAGAGTTAGTAAATATAAGAATTGTTTTGAAAAGGGTTACACCCCTAACTGGTCCACTGAAATTTTCAAAGTTACAAGTGTGAACAATACTAATCCAGTAACTTACCACATCGAAGATCAACGAAAACAAATAATATCAGGAGCATTTTATGAACAAGAGCTTCAAAAGACTTGTTTTCCTGATATTTACCTTGTAGAAAAAGTTTTGAAGAAAAGAGGTAATAAAATGTATGTTAAGTGGCTTGGATTAGATAAAAGTGAAAACAGTTGGATAGAGAGAAAAAATCTAATACGTTGATATCAGAATTTTAAATATAATAACGTATTATAAAGTGTACACTACTTCAAAAAAATATCATAATACTTTAAGCAATGCAAGGTGGCGGACTTGTCAATAGTATTATAAATAACTTACCATTTAAATTACATTTACCGGGTTATAACTATTGTGGACCGGGAACCCGATTGCAAAAACGTTTATTACGTGGTGACAAAGGTATTAACCAGTTGGACGAAGCTTGCAAACAACACGATATAGCGTACGCTAATAATTTAGATATATCGAGTCGACATAAAGCTGACTTACAATTACTCAATATGGCAAAACAACGAGTTAAGTCTAAGGATGCTGGTAAAGGAGAAAAAATGGCTTCTTGGTTAGTTAGCAAAATTATGAAAACCAAATTAAAAACAGGTGCTGGGTTAAAATCCTTTAAGTCCTTTATTTCAAAAATTCGTTCGAATATAAAAAAAAGTAAACTCAAGGGCTCAAAAAATATAGCTAAGTTAGCATATTTCGCAGCAAAGAAACTTTACCCTAAATGTAAACAAATACAAGTGCCTCGAATCATTCCTTTGCCTAAGACAGGTGGGGTTTTACCACTGATACCCATATTTGCTGGTTTGTCAGCGCTGGGTTCGCTGGCAGGCGGAGCGGCTGGAATAGCTAAGACAGTCAATGACTATAAAGCTGCCCAACAAAATATACGCGAAGCAGAGCGGCATAATAGAGCAATGGAATCTGTAAAGCTTGGCAAAGGTTTATACATTAAACCGTATAAAAAGGGAAATGGACTATTTGTCGATTGTTCAAAAAACTAAATTCCAAGCTACCTAATCGTGCTCTCACTGATGTGGATATAAAAACTGCAGCCCGTGGTTTACCATATTTTCGGGGTGTATTTATGCGGGACGCATTACCGAAAAAGATCAAACGCTATGAATGTGGTGTAGTCAACTTAGATAATTCCTGCAACGAAGGAACACATTGGGTAGCTTATGTCAAAATTAATAATTACTGTGAATATTTCGATAGTTACGGCGATTTAAAACCTCCTTTAGAACTTATATCATATTTCAATAATTGTCAAATTTATTATAATTATACCACACACCAAAGATTTAACACTGTAAATTGTGGACACTTATGTTTAAAATTTTTGTATGATTTTTTTAAATAAACTATAAAACGAATGTTTCTGTTTAATTTATATCAATTGCAAAATGTCTTTCACGCTGTCAATAACCGGAAACTCTTCCACGTTGTCAACTTATTATTCACCAACACTACAACTGGAAGACGAATATGAGTGCGCTTTATTGTATTTATCTACATTTAATTCTATTCCAAACATAGATTATCGAAATAATAAATTTTATTACGATGAGAGTGAAGTTATTGAAATACCTGATGGAGCGTATGAGTTACAGGATATCAGTGATTTTATAAAGTTGAACATTAAAGGCGCCACCATAAATTTACTGTGTAACAATAACACTTTAAAGACGAGTTTATACTGTACAAAAAATATAAATTTTACAAAACCAAATTCTATTGGGAGATTATTGGGTTTCGGTGATAAAATTTTAGAAGCAAATAAATTACATGTATCTGAATATCCAGTCAACATTTTGTCTACGACCGTGGTGCGAGTTGAATGTGACATAGTGAGCGGTTCATACATAAACGGCCAACAAAGTCATATAATTCACGAGTTTGCACCTAACGTTCCTCCTGGATACAGAATCATCGAAGTACCGAAAAACGCGATTTACTTTCCGGTTAATCAAAATATAATAAATAACGTTCAAATAAGATTATTGGATATAAATAACAACTTGCTAAATTTACGAGGCGAAGAAATACAATTGTACCTACATCTCAGAAGAAAATGATTGATTATAATAAATATCACAGCATTCAAACAAAAGTTATTAGTTGTAAAAAGACCAGTAACAAAGTTACACGGACAAATAAAAACGTTCGTAAATTAAACAAAGAAAATATTCAATTTCTGAAATCCATCGGTTTACTAAAATGAATATCTTAGATGTGTTATCAACTCCTGTTTATGATAATACCGTTGACGGTATTGAATACCATTCTTACAAACCCTACATAACAAGTTTCAACAGGAACGATGAAATACGAATACCTATCAACCAACAGGACTTATACGTGTTACCATCAGCAAGTACATTGTATCTGGAAGGAACTGTACTCGTGCAGAAGAGCCGCGATTCGAAAGAATTGGCTCCTAGCGTTCATTTCACTAATAATCCAATGTTATTCCTGTTCCAAGACATACGCTATGAGTTAAATGGGATCGAGATAGATAAAATTAAGAACGCTGGCATTACCACAACAATGAAATCTATATTATCTATGAATGAAAGTGAATCTAAAATGTCCAGAGCTTGGGGATGGGATATTGATGGGTTTAAAAATACTCAAAGTGGTAATTTCTCCGTTTCTATTCCTTTGAGTAATATTCTTGGGTTTGCGGAAGATTATAAAAAAGTAATAATAAACTGTAAACATGAATTGATATTACTCCGTAGCAACACTAATTTGAATGCAGTGCAACTTAACACCGGTGAGGTGGTTGATTCTATTCTAATAAACAAAATCATCTGGCGTGTGCCGCATGTAAAAGTATCGGATAGAGAAAAAATAAACTTGCTTAAAATACTCGACAAAGATAGGTCTCTCCAATTAACATTTAGGAACTGGGATCTTTATGAATATCCTTTCTTACCTAAAACTACAAAACATACCTGGTCTATAAAAACATCTTCACACATAGAAAAACCTCGTTACGTAATAGTTGGTCTTCAAACTGGTAGAAAAAATAATGGTCTGATGGATATGTCGAGATTTGATCATTGTAATTTACGTGACGTTCGAGTGTACCTAAATTCTGTTTATTATCCATATGAAAATTTAAATGTTAGTTTTTCTAATGACAGAATTGCTTTATTATATGAACAATACGCACGTTTTCAACAGTCGTATTACGGACGTCGCACAGAACCTTTATTAAACGCAAAGGAGTTTAAAGAGATAGCTCCGTTTTTTGTGATCGACTGTTCCAGACAATCTGAAAACATCAAAACGGGTCCAGTCGTTGATGTTCGCGTAGAAATAGAAAGTGAGCAAGAAATACCAGATCAAACTTCTGCGTATTGCCTTATTCTTAACGATTGTATAATAGAGTACAAACCACTCAGCAACATCGTGAAAAAAATATCATGAAACCGGATATGATTATAGTAGACGTGCAAGGATTTAAAGACATGCACAATAAATTTATTATAAAAGAATTAGCTATTGCAACAACAGAACTTACTCAAACTTTTTTGATCAAACCACCGTATTTGTTTAACAATTTAACCAAAGAAGAGAAAAAACAAGTGAAATGGATTGAATCTCATATGGGCATATATTGGAGTGAAGGATTTATTGATTACCGAGAATTTAAACGTATAATACTTCCTTATCTCGTTAATAAAAAAATTTTGACAAAAGGGCAAGAAAAAGTAAAGTGGGTGAAAGAACTGTGTGAAAATTGTGAAGTTATAGATTTGGGTGAAAAAGGATGCCCTTGTCTTGTGAAATTGTATGATATTTACTGTGAAAGTAAAAATGTGAAACATTGTATTTTTAATCATGCGAAATCGTGTGCTCTTAGAAATGTGATTTTTATTAGAAAATGGTATTTTGATAATAATATGTCTGCTTTCAATTTATTCTGTTAATATAAAGGTAAAAACAAATTAAGATAAAGTTTGTGTAACAAAATGTATCAAATAATAATAAACATTTTAAATAATTTTTTGAGTTTAATTGAGGTATAACTTTTAAAATTTAAAATTAATAAAAAATACTATTAAGCAACTGGGCAAACAACAAAAACAAAATGGGAGTTATTTATTATCTTATTTATTAATTATTATAACATATTTTTGCTGATATTTTTTCAATCAACTCCTCCGTCTGCTCCATGACGTCATCGTATCCGTTATTTCGCACGATGTACTGCAGTAGGGTATAATTGGGGAGTCTGCATCACTTCGCCTCGCTGCGTTCGGCTCAGCGCTGCAGTACTCCCCAATTATACCCTACTTTAGACACTGCTCCACAAATTCAACAGCTCTAACCTGATGTGATGAACCGATACCGATTGGTCTATCAGATCAATATTTAAATCTATGCTTGGATCTTGCTGTAGAGCTTCTCAATATTGTCGTACTTTTATTCAGCCGAAGTCTAAATGGTTCCAGTTACCTAATCTTAATGTAGAGCTTGCTTTTCAATATAACCCTATATTTTTCTAGTTTTTATTATGTATTTTTCCATCTGTGAGTAAATTTATTTGGATGGGAACTAATACTACAAGTTGAAAGAAAATTACATTTTATTTTATTTAAAATAATTTATTATTGATACACCATTTTCTTAGACAAGTAACATTTTTGAGAGCACAGATTGTGGGATGGTAAATACAATGATATGTGTCATTGGAAGATCTATATTCTTCATACAAACTTAATAATTTGGGACAACCCATATCTTCTAAATTGATAACATTATCACATTGTAAAATATTCCTTATCCAATTAACCTTTTCAAGACCTTTACAATAAATCGTTTTGTTTTTAAAAAAAAAAATTATCGATAAAGTTTACATAGCTATTGTATGGGATCATTCCATCATTCCAGTACATGTTTCTGTTTTTTTGTATCCAGTTTACTTGTTTTCGCTCTGTAGATGAGAGATTTTTAAACGGGTATGGTGGCTTAACCGAAAATACTTCAATCTGATCATTACACACAATGGCTATTTCTTTTAAGATAAATTGATTATCATCAGTTTTAAATCCTTGTACATCTACAATCGCTTTTGTATTCATGTTAACTTGCGCACTATGTTACTCAATGGTCTGTATTCAATGAGTCGATCGTTTATAATCAAACAATACGCGCTGGTGTTATTAGGAATATCGGCAGAAGTTTCAATTTCTAATCGTACATCAACTGGACCTGTTTTTAAGTTTTCGTTTTGTCTTGAACAGTCTATTACACATAGAGGAGCTTTTTGTTTAAAGTCTTCAAGACCAAGCAGCGGATCAGCAGGAAGGTTGTAGAACGACTGACGAAATTTTGCATACATGTCATATAATATATTATACTTGTTTTCATTAAATTTTAAATTAAGAGCATCATACGGATAATAGTTCGAATTCAAGAACAATGTAACATTAGTTAAGTTACAATGATCAAATAGTGAACTGTTCTGGGTCTTACTATTTTTTCTACTAGTTTGGAATCCAAATACTACATATCGAGGCTTTTCTAACTGTGAAGTTGTTTTAACTGACCAAGAATGTTTTGTAGTTTTTGGTAATAGCGGGTATTCATACAGATCCCAGTTTCTAAATGCAATTTGTATGGGTTTATCTTTTTCCAAATGTTTTAACAACGTAAGCCTATCCCTATCTGATACTTTTACATGTGGCATACGCCATTGTATTTTATCTATATTTACTTGTAAAAAGTCATTATTTTCAAGAGTTACACTATTTAAATTAGTACTGCTCCTGTTTAGTATAAGCTCATGTTTGCAATTTATAATGACTTTTTTATAGTCATCTGCAAAACCTAAAAGTTTATTCAATGGTAAGAGAACAGAAAATGCACCATCTTGTTCACGAAAACCATCTACATTCCATCCCCACATAGCAGCAACTTTGTTTTCTCCATCGCACATAGATACTAATGATTTGATGGTTGTAGTTATTCCAACATTTCTGACACGATCTATTTCAACACCATTTAATTCATATCTAATATCTTGAAATAGAAACGATATCGCATTATTTGTAAAATTTACTTTTTTCTGTTTCCGCTGACCAGTAGTAGCATCTTTGCATGTAACAATAAAGTTTCCTTCAATATATATAGAACTCCCTGAAGGCAAAACATATAAGTCTTGTTGATGAATAGGTATGCGTATTTCATCATTTTCATTAAAACTGTTAGTATAGGGATTGTAGGTATGAATTTCATAACTTTCGATAGAATTATCAAACTGCGGAGTTTCACTTATTTGTAACATATTCATACTTTAAACCCAAGAGCTTTCAAAAATTCTTTATTCTTTTTTGTAATTTTGCGAATTGTTTTACGTCTAGATGGTTTAACGCCTCGTTTAATAATGCTATGTTTGTTGTTGTCACCATGAACTTTATATTTTTTATTGATGTTGTTATGATTAAAAATTATCATTTTGCCTTTCTTAAATGTAAACACAACTGAATAGTTTCTTTTCTGAAGTCAATTAATTTTCCGTTCAGATCTATAATTCTTACAGTAATTGAAGATATCAAGTTTCTTTTTACTGGAAAATAAATAATATTTTTTGGCACTTCGTTGATTTGATGACCTGGAGGTACGTTGAGGGCGAATTCATGAATGACATGTGAAGGTGAACTGTTGGTATATGAGCCTTGTACCAAATCACATTCGATCCGTATAATAGACACTGGAATAATGTTTACAGGATTGACTGATTCATGCCATTTATTTGATTCTAGGATGGTTTTTGAGAACCCTAAGAAAGGACCAATACTGTTTTTTACTTTAAAATTTACAGTTTCTGTACAAAACAGAGAGCAAGTTAAGGTGTTGTTATTTGATTTTATTTGTATTTCACAGCTTATTACGTTTCTTTTTAAATATTCATATATATCTTCTAAATCATATGTTCCAGGCGGAATTTCAATTATTTTATCTTTTCCGTAAACAAATACATTATTAGTTTTATTTATATTTGGTATAGAGTTAAATGTTGAAAAATATAATAATCCACATTCGTAGCTACTACTACAATCTAACAATAAAGGTGGATTATATTGAGTTTGCAAAGTAGGTTCATTTCCGGAGATGGTTAGTGTAGTCGACATTGTAATAAACTGAACACATTTTTTGATTTTCATGCTATTTATTTAAATGATCAAACCAAAACTTTGTAAGAAATTTGATACATAAATGACCGCAATTAAATGGATTACTTTTTTGGAAATTACTATAATTATAAAAAATATCTGATCCTACGTAATTAATCAGTTCTTTAGGAGGTTTTAAATTACCATAACTATCAAAATATTCTATATATTTATTATATTTTGCATAGGCTACCCAATGTGTTCCAGAATTTTCAGAACTATCAAGATTTATAACACCACATTCTTTATTAAGAGGAATTTTCGGCAACTGGTCTCTCATGAAAACTCCTCTAAAATGTGGGATATCTTTGCAGTAGTTTAATATATCGATATTTGTAAGGGGTCGCTTAGGTAGCCTTTTCACTAGTTTTTTTGCTTATTTATAGTGTAAATCCTTAAACCATCTCCATGCTGTTTGAGACTTATGCCTTGTCCTATAATTATTTCCTCCATTATTTTATTATGTCGTTTAAGTTCTTGTAATCGCTGTTTGGCAGATTTTATTGCGCTAATGGCTCTAGCTATACCAGCTGCACCACCTGCTAAGCCGCCAGCAGCAGATAATCCTGCGAAAATTGGTACTAGAGGAAGAACGCCGCCGACTTTTGGCACAGGAATTATGCGAGGTATACTTATATTTGAATCTGCTGTTACATCTTTTGCAACAGCAAATGCTAAATCAATTGCAGCTTTTTTACACTTGGGTTTTAATTTTTTTAGGTGTTTCTTAGCATGAGTAACAATCGATCGAAAAGTTTTTTTAAGTCCAGCACCAGATACTGTTTCATTTTTTCTAACATATTTTTTTGATGATCCTTTACTGTTTCCCTTTTTATTCGATTTTACCATTTTTATTATTATTTTTTAATTAAAAGATGCGATGTGAAATGACTACTTCGACACAAATTTAAGATAAGACTGAAAAGAAACATCAGAAAAAAATCATTATAAAACTTCTCCTTTATCGATCCAACTATTTTCTTCAGGAGACAAACCCAACCATTTCACAAATAATTTGTTTCCTTTTTTTCTAATAACTTTTTCAACAAGATACACATTTGGGTGCTTTGTTTTCTGTATCTCTTGTGGATAGAAAGAACCTAAGATAGGTCGATGCCTAGAATCTTCTAAAAGGTATGTGATAGGATCAGTGTTTTGCACATCAGTTATTCTAAATATTTCAGTTGACCAATTTGGAGTGTATCCTTTTTCAAATGTTCCTTTGTATTTACTAATACGAACAAAATCACCTTGTTTTAATGTATTAACTTTTTTAAAGACATTTTGCGAATGCAATCTTTCATATATTTTCAATAATTTATGTTTATTTTCATGGTTGACTTGGTTTGGAGCCATACCAATAGTACGATGTTTTGTCCTGTTATATAGTTTCACTGTATCTTCAAGTGTACTGTCTACCCATCTATAATTTCCTTTAAGACTAAATTGTTTATATAACATACTTTTCAATGTTCTTATGAATCTTTCCACAATAGATGCTTTTTTCACTGAAAACGTAGAGTAATGATTTATCTTATGTTTATTTAATAATATTTTCATTTGATTATTATAAAATTCTGTACCCAAATCAGTTTGTAAGTTTTTGGGAATTTGGTTTGTTTTAAATAGTTGTTTGAAGGCTTCCGAAATTTCACCTTGACTCTTCTGTTTTAAAGGATAAACCCATGCAAACTTAGAAAAAGTATCAATCACAGCTAAAATATATCTATAATTAGAATTTTCTTTGGATATAGATTGTAGATCAATCAAATCAGCTTGCCATAAATCATTAATATCATTCGTTATGACATGTCGACGCGGAAAATTGCGGCGAGCTTGTCGATGAATTTCATTCACTACGCTTTGTTTACTCATTTTTTTTTTACTTTTTGAGACAGTGAGTCAATGTTTTGTTTAAGGCTGATGATTTCAGAATTAACTTGGTTCAATGTTTGATTTATTGATTTTATATTTTTTGAATATTCGTTATTCAGTACATTGTCGACATATTGTTTAGTAGCACAGTCGGTTGGGTCTTTGGGCGATCCCACGTGTTTAATGATTTTGTTTCTCGCATCAATATAAGAACCATTTATTAAAACAAATAAATCTTCTATAGATATATTTAAGTATTGTCTTTTGTTCACATGTTGTCCAAATTTATCAACGTTCATGTTGAAAGATCTTGTAACAACTGAGCTGAAAATTGATTTACGTTATATTTTATGCCTTGATGACACCTGCTTCTTTCAGTTCTTCAATGATAGAAATTATTTCATTATCATGGTTTGTGTTACCAGCATCCTTAGAAGCAATTAAAATTTTAAGCCTATCCACTAGCTCATTTGGATCATCCCAATAAACTAAATCTGTATGTCTCCTATATTTTTTCAATGATGGTAATGATCCACCTTGTTTTACATTATTTGTATCAGAATCAGAAAATAATGGTTTTAGAACCTGACAATATTTCATTCCAGAGTTTCCCTGTATTTGATTTGAAGAAATAAAGCCTCTTTTATGTGCGCTTGTTTGTATCATTATATCTTTATACACTAATCTATCTTCATCATTTATAACTTCTAGATTAGGTTTGCTTTGAAATAGTAATTCTTTTAGTCCTGGAGTAATGTCATAATTTATATTACCTACAGTCATCACTGATAGGCCATCGGATGAACGGTCACCAACTGAACTAAAAGATACTGCAGTGTTTCCAATCATTAATTTACTTCCTTCGCTTCGGATTCCATATGGAATGTTTAAATTTTTATCTATTTTTAATGAAGGAATAGGCGTATGAAAATTTATTTTACTGTTTTCTGATTTCATCTCATCACTATCATCATCACTGGTAACACTTTTAAATGAATCATCGTTGAAACTATTTTCAGATTTATCTTTATCTGATGTTTTGTTAAGAACTATCAAAGAATTAAGAGGGTCAGTTATGGGTTTTATTATTTTTTTAAATTCAATTTCAGATTTATCTTCATAATCTTTGATTGTCTTTAACTTTTTTTTAATTGCATTTACCGAATTAATTAATTGCTCTTTAATGTGATATTCCATATTTCTATCTACACGACTAATAGACAGTAAGTATAAATTTGAAATAGATTTGCATACAAAATTCGTCATTTATATTTAAAAATTTATAAATTTATCAAATTTAAGTCTGTATCTCCCATTGTTGAGTACACAGTCTTTGTTAATAATGAGAAAAGAAAAAGCATCCTTCCAGATGACAGAACATAAGTTTTTAAACTCATTCCAGCTCATGTCGGAATTAACATGTTCGTCATAAATATGTTTTAAGTTTACATCATCTTGTTTGAATATAATTAAGAAATTCACATTATCACGCACAAGTTGTTTGGGTACTTTTGAATATGTTTGTGTTAAATAAAAACAATCTATTAGCTTATGTCGACCCATACAGAAATAATTGCGTATATTCATTTGATTTTCGCAAGCAACATCGTCAAAAATGAATATTGAATTTGGTAAAGCTTTATCTGGCGGAATAACATCTTTGTTATTACTGTACATGAAAAATTTTACTCCAGGAACTCTTTTCAGAATTCCATTTAGATAGCAATACTTAGGTTGAAATATTGTTTTAGAATAAAGATAAACATTACGAAATTTAAGGCCGTTTTCATGTAATAGTAAACTTAACATAACATTTGTCTTTCCACAGTTTGAGGGCCCACAAATTATTGACCGAATGGTATTAGGTAGCAAAGTACTATGTCTCGCAACAGACGGCAATGGTTCAATATTTATGTCATTTACATCCAAAGATACCGGCTGTTTGATTAACTTCATTATCTATACTGAGACTAAAAAAGAGTGATTTTTATTTTTATAGATATTTTCTATTAATTTCGTAGGTGTTTTCCTGATTTGTTGTAGAACTGTTTTTTTTTATACTTCTTATCAAATATTCCGTCTTTTATAGATCTTACTGTGTGTGTGTGTGTGTATGTGTGTGTGTGTGTGTGTGTGTGTGTGTGTGTGCACATGCCATGCCTTATTTGAAGCATTGCGATCCTTTTGAATCTGTACCTGTGTGTACATGCACAGAAAACATTTGAAAAAATGCTGGTTCAGCTTGTAGATAGCTATTAAACTATACCGACACAAAACATCGATAGCATTGTTATACGAGCATTCTTCTGAAAAACAAGTGAAAAGAATAAAGTGTTATACAGAAAAATAATAAATAACTACTTATAGTAGAAAAGTGATTCTTCAGTAATTATTGAAGTTTTGTACTCCTCTTGATAATCACCAGCTCAAAATTTAATTAAAATGGTAAGTGAGGTAATCTATAATTTACACACCATATAAATTTTTTTTTTTTTCATTGTGAAATCTTAAATCAATAACCATTTTTTTTGTTATAGAGTTCACAACCCATCGAAACACAAGTCGAAAACACATACATCCCCTTCTACTCTCAACCCCTAGAAAATGCAAACGACCCGCTTTTTAAATATTCTCAAGACAATGATGGTTACTTACAATATCAAGATCAGTTTTTAAACTTAAATCAAGGTGTTTCCAAGCAAGTCTCTTCAAAAGAACAGAAAACTAAGAAAAAAGAACCAAAGAAAAAGTTACGAAAGAATACTGAAGCATTAAGCTCCCATGTGATTAAAAAAACAAAAAGAGGGAAACGTTTAATTAAAATCAGCATATCTAATATAGATACAAGTAACGATGCTGATGAATTACAGGTGCAATATGTTGTTGAACAAGACTACGATGATGTGATGAGTTTAACGGAGGAACTCGTTGAACGGATAGTGAAGAAGTTAGGCGAAGACATAAGATCATAGACTTATTCTTCTTCTCATTTTGACAATTTGATTTATTTTCAAGCTTATATAATTTATATAGATATGTTTAATGTAAAAAGTGTGTAGGTACTATCGCGGTCACATGCACTGCACCACCTGCGAAGTCATTGCAATCCAACAACATCAAATTTATCAAAATCTATTCAGTAGTTTAAGCTCCAGAGCGTGTCAAAGACTTTACAGGTGGTGCAGCGCGTGTGACCGCGATAGTATGTATTTGTTTGTAAAAAAAAAAAATGTATAATTAAGTGAATTACTTGAATAAAAAATATACTTTGACCTTGAATTTTTATTCCAATGAAGGGAAAGAAGGAAATATATCATTGATGTGATAAATAAAATAAAAACGTAAGATAAACACAATTTATTTAAGCATAAACAACAAGAATATAATTTGCAATATTGTACCTCATTAATACAATTTAAAACTAAAATTTATAGCTATTAATACTATCATCACAGTTAGAGATGAGTTTTTTTTACCAAGGCATTTAGGTTTAAATCTTTTTTTGCCCATTCACGTCCACGAATAAAAGTATTGTCCTTGCAATTGGAAGGGCATTTATTAACCTACATGCCTGGGTAAAAAAACTTATCTCTAATCACAGTATATGTTCACAATGCCCCCACGGTAAAGTATAAAACTTATTTTTAATGAGTTGTCTTTTATCGTCTTGTCTGTTCAAAACAAGTTTATTTATTTTTTGAGTAAATATTTGATGTTTTTTTGACTTTATTACATACATGTTGTCTCTTAAATTAACATTATAGAAAAGACAATTTTTATATTTCTGAATATCTAACTTCTTAGTTACAGATTTTTTAATACCTTTTGCTTTTTTTATTGATGTTTTACTGGTTTCGATACAATAAAGTTTTGCTCTTAGGCCTACAAATTCGGATATGACTTCTCCACCCATCTCATCTTTAAAAAAGCCAGGAATCTTCATATTAGCCTTTGGAATATTAAAATGATTATCGCTTTTAAAATTACTTGTATCAAAATAACGAATGTTTGCTTTCATGTCTTCATAGAAGTCATCTGTTTCAATTAAATAAAGCAAACTGTCTGTGTCAGTATAACAGAGCTTTAAACGATCTTCATACATTTTTTTCATAATAGAGTAATGAAAATGATATAAATGAGTCTTTGACAGTTCAAGAATTGAAAACCCCACATAAATTGGTCGATCCAATATGACTCTTGTCTTTTTTAATTGAAAAGCTATCAGGTTTTCTGAAAATATTGATAGACTATGAAAGTTAGGAGCACTGATATATTTTTCAGCACCGTTAATTTTATTTGTGTTATTAAATTCATCACTCCACACTTTTACAAGTCTAACATCAACCTGTTTACGTTTGTTTTCAATTGTTTTGCCAAAAATAGAGTTATTTTGTTTCTTGAAGAAATCTCTCTCAAAATCTGATTTGGCAATCTGTCTAAGATATGTATTTAAAGATATGTATGGTTCTAAAAAGTTTGATTGCTTGAAAGATAAAATTCTATGTATTTTACTCAAAATAATTCCATGCTTTAAACATTCTTTAAGATGCACGTAGTGTATAACATACTTGTACTTATTATACAGATTCGCAATTAATTTCTTGTTAACGCTTCCAATGGGTGCAAATTTTTCAGCTGCAAATGGCAAATCAGAATGAGCACCATGTAGATGATCAGGATATAATAAATCAACCTCTAAAATATAGCCGTATTGGTCATATTTAGAAACTTGTTCAATATCAAAAGTGCTTATTTCGAATTCATTTAAAAACTTAAAGTCTTTCATTGGTAAATTTTGCATCATTGCGAATCCATATAAGTTTACACAGTCTAGATACATCAAAAATGAATTTGGTTTATTATTGTCATAAGACTCAAGATATTTGTTATTAGCTTTTGCATATTTTAAAGAAACCTGCGAAAGGCCTCCTCTGATTCCCGTTTCTATCATTTGATACATTTCCAAATCAGATATCAAATCCAATTCAACTTTAGTATACAATAGCATCGCGTCCCAACTCAGTGATGGTGAAGATACATAATAACATGGATCTAAATTGTAATACGATAAACTCATGTCTCAATATTTTTCAAAAATATCACAGAGAAGTAGCACGTCAGTTTTTAAATATAATTCTGTATAATCTCCTAAGTTTTTAATATTGAAGTGATTCCAAACACTTTGGGCATGCTGGTAATCTTCTTCCGTTATGTTTTCTCCTGTGAGCTTATTGAAAAATTTATCAGGCTTGGGTAATTTATCTTCCTTATACTTTTCCCACGAATCCATATATTCATAACAGTACACACCTTTTCTACACACTAACTTAAACGAATCCTTATCATTAAAATAATAACGTAAATTGTAAAATTCATCTGAATTTAATGTGTTCACTAGTTTATCCAACCCAGAACTCAAAAAATTGAAAGAGTCTAAAAATTTTATCTGACAAGTATTTTGCGAATCAATTGGAATAAATTTTGTAAAAGAAATATATTGCTCTTTTGATTTTGGAATAAGGTTGATTCTACCAAACATCTCTGAAAGTTCTTTTATAAACAGATTCGTCAGTGGAAAGGATAAAATGCTAAAGCGCCAATTTGGCCATATTGAGTTATATATACAGTTCGACTGCATTTTTTTTTCTGCGTCGATCTAGCTAGGTTTCGTAGCGATCTGAGCACTTTTTTGGCGCTTTAGCATTCCGAATTTTTGATAAATCACCTAAAATATCGCCAGCAAAATGACTAAAGCGGCGCTTTTTCGGGCTTTTTTTAACAAAAGTCGCTTAAGAACTTTTTCTGTTACGCTTTTTTTTTGTTACTGTGACGTTAGCATTTTTCGTTGATTTTTTTTTTGATAGTTGTGCAGCGGTTAGCAAAAAATGCCTTTTGTGTTTCTATATAACTTTGTTCATTAGCAATTTTCCAACACTATGATTTCAAACTGTATGGCGTTTTAGCAAAAATTCGATGAATAATATTATAAGTATGGATGTCGCTTTAGCAAAAATCACTTACTATTCCTCTTATCAATACTTACCACTTTTCAACGTTAGCAAAAATGCTAAGTTTTATTTGATCAACAACATGATTAACCGGGCATTATTAAGAGACATTGAAGACACGCGCGTTTGCGGTGCGTACGCGTTATTTTTTCCACTTCCAACGTGATTAACAACGGACATTATAAGTAGGGTCCGATCATTATTAATAACGCCCAAGAGAGACGGGAAAACTGACTAAACTTATGACTTGGACCGGGCAATATGAATAATTCCTTACTTGTAGCCGTGCAATATGATAAATTGGACCACGGCCGTTGTCAAAAATTGATTGTAGATGATGGTAGAAAATATAAATGCAAAAATAACTAGCCACTGAACCAAAATGGGGCACCTCAACTCAGATAGATTAGTTTCAGGTTACTTTTTTTATGAAAACCCGAAAAACCGACACGAAAAGGTTAGGTTCATAAACAAAAATACTCAGTTCACCTTTTTTGTTACTTTTTCCATGATAGGGTGGGCATTATTCACAATGGCCGAGAAAAGTGATAATCATGCAGTATTTAATCACATTGTCTAATTGAGTCGGGCATTATTAATACACAGCGGCCATTATTAATAGTGACCGGACTTATCTAATTGCCCGTAACATCTATACGGGTTAAGCAAAATTATATTTATTCGTAGTTAACTTCAATTAGTTAAGAAGAGAAGACAGTTAGTAAGTAGTATTTTTTGTTTAGTGAGTTCCAAATAGAAAAAGGGTTGTCCAAAACTCATTAAACATAACACTTATCGCCTAAAGATTTACGTGGCATATGACTCATTTCACCTAAAACTCTATTCACACAATTTGAAGTTTCTCACAAAGTTTTATTTCTTCGAAAATATGTTTAAAGTGTGTTTTCATAAGCACCGAAATGGGGCACCCCGTCTCTGATAGGTTATTTTTTATGACTAGGTACCCAAAATTAGGTAGGCGACACAGCAAAATGCAGGCACACCGACACGGAAAGGTTAGATTTAGATATTTTATTTTTATGAAAACCCAGAAAACAAGTTTGTGACAGACGTATAAAATATTATTAGTCCCCATCAAAATTATGCCATAGCATTAATAGGACGTATGTAATACGATATAAGTTTAGTAAAAATTGCATTCTGCATTAAACATTATAATGCAATAAGTACGAGTTTAGGACAATAAATTTTATAAAAAAAGGGTAGACCCAAAAAACTATTTTTCATTTGTTATAAAAGTTGATAACAGTTCCGTTTAAGCAACATCAATAAATTAGATGGTTAGCTATATTTTTTAAATAGATTTTTTCATATATGGGTGAATAAGCATTTTGTCTAACAAATGTTTTAAACAAATGTAGATTGAATCATACTGTTAGAATTTTTTTCCTGTCGCTTTCTTCTAGGATATGGTAATGTTTAGCAAAATAGTCATGATTATCATTTGATAAAATCAAGTAGATTAGTATTTTCCGTTGATTGGATCAGAGACTTTTGCCGTATATTAGCATTTTATCATGAATTGGTTTTTCAAAGTAGATAGAGTTTAGCATTTTTTTCCTGAATATGTTTTTCTTATTTTTCAGCGTCTTTTTGCTAAAGCGCCACTTATTTCAGTAACGGAAAGAGATAGACACTCACAGTTATGCTGAATATTTAGACAAAAAATCAAATTATATTTTGTCTCTTTACAACATCTCTCTAACTCTAACAATATCAAAGATATAGATTTTTTTTGCAAAAAAAAAACTTTAAACTCGATTTCCCACAAATGCCATTTTGGCGGTTTAGCATTTTATCCTTTCCACTGACGAGATGATTGTCGTAGCCAGATAAATTATGAAATATAACTGGAATGAAAGGGCAAGCTAATAAGCTCATATTACAATCATTGTGAGCTGGGCCTCTATATTTTCCTGAAAAGTGGTCATGATCCTTAACAATTTTTTCACTTTTTTCAAACTGTAACTTACAAATGTGACAAATAGTTGCATTCTGAAAAGAATATAATTCTTCATCAGTAAGCGGTATCATGTCTTTTTGTGCATTGATTAGTGGATACAATCTAAGCACATCTTTTGTCAGATATTCAACAAAAGTTTTTGAACAATCGGGTCCATGGTATGAAATAAGTTCGTTATATTCTGGGTTAGATTTGCAACAAATATAATAAGCAAAAGATGATGGTTCATGTAAGTGTATATATTCAGTGTTACTTGACTTATTGTTGTCTGAATATTGGCGCAATAAACTTTCAAAATCAGCATAAATTACAAAAGGGATTCGCTGAGTTCTTTCTACATGAGAGAATTTCAGTTTGCTATTTTCCTCGGGCATAACGGTTTTTGTTTTGGAACAAGAATGGTTATTTAATTTGTCAGCATTGTTAAAGTATACAAAGCATTCATCACATAGATAAATTTTACCTTTATGTTTAGTTAACTGACTTCGTACTAATCGCTCAAAGTCTTTTATAAGACAAAAATGACCAACTCCCTTATTTTGAAAATAAAGTAAATTAACATGTGTAATTTTACGCGATTTTGTAGAATATAGTGGTCCGCACACATGATTATTTGATTCTAATCCATAGATGTTTACACTTATAGAAGTGTTATTTTTTTCAAATTGTTTAATGTCTTCTATACCTGGAGGAAAGGACATGTTAGATATATCGAATAATTTAGAATAATGCGGATAAGAATTAGTTCGATTAGGATTAGCTTCTGTGGGGTACATGTGTGCTGTTATACACAAGAAAAAACAGTGGTTATCAAAGTTTCGAATGTTTAAACATGCTTTTGTGTTTTGGATTCGTTTTGGTAATGAAATGTAAGACCCGGCTCTCAAAGGATCATACTTGTTTATATTTATTTCCAGGTGACTAATTGAACTAATAGTCCAGCCAGATTCGGAATGTTCAAACTCTGAGCACTTGGTAATCAATTTCTCACACAATTTTTCATAAAAAATTAAAATGTCAGTATTTTTGTAGATAATGTGAAATTTTGTATTGAAAGATTTAACGGATGTTTCATTATTTTTTGGTAATGTATATTTAGCAAAAAGCTCAATATTTGCTTTGATAGCTTTATGCTGATTTAAACTATCTTTTAAAATATCCTGTACTATTTGAATCGTTTGTGAAGATGTTAAAAATGATTCTGGTGTGACATTTGTCCTGAAAATAGGGTTAACTTTATAACTTACAATCCTTTTTCTGAAAGCAGATGCAATAATCTGAACGTTGGGATATTTAGAACGGAACAAACAGTTAGCTTTATGGTTGTTTGTCTTTTTATGTGCGGAAAACTTTGATACATGTACTTGACAATCTTTGCAGAAGTACATCTTGTAAAAAAATATAGTAGAGAAATAATAGGTACTAAATAATATTTATATACTTTCTACTCCTAAACAAGAATGAGTACCAAGAAAGTAACTAAGTATTTAATAAAGAAGATTAAATAACATACTTTTATAGTGTAGTTACAAGATTAAAAGTATATGAAAAGAGTATAAATCATGTTCCTGCCTATCAGATGATGTAATTAGATTAAATTATAAAAATTAAAAGTTGGCATACAATACGGGTTTAATGTGTTTGAACTCGGTTCGTGCCGATTGAACAACAGTTGTGAGATTGTTCCAAAGTGGAGTATTCTTATTAACACCCGTTTTTAAAGTAATTACTGCATGTTTTCAGCGCTCAGTATTTTCTACTCTCACAATTTCACGACTGTTATAAATTCGTAGCTCAACGTAAAACTCGCCAAGCTTAGTTGGATCCGACTGGTTTGTGACGCCGGATGGAGTGCGCTGCTTGAAGAAACTGCGCAATACAGCAGCTCTCACGGGTTCAGGCTGTTCGTCCTGAAATAAATGAAAATATTTCTATTCAGTTTGAAATAATATTTTTTTTTTACTTAAAATGGGCTTGCTCTTGACCCCAATCTTGTCCTAGAACAGAGATGGGATCTATGATGGAGTGAGCTTGTCCAGAAGGAACTGGAACTCCCGCACACCAGCGGAGCACAGCAGAGCTGTTTGGCGCCGGACTCCATTGGGATGGTGGTCGCGAGTCAGACGGCCCCTTTTGCGGCCTACCACCACCATTGGGAGCTTCAGCTACCATCACAAGTTGTGATGACGTCACCCGTGGGTGGACCGCTGGGAGGTAGATCCCACACACCACAAATTGTAGTATGAAGTGAAGTTTGTGAATTTTTAAATGCCATTTTACAATATTTTTCTTGATATCGTATGGATCTGTCCCCAGAAATCGAACCAGAGACCTTCAGATCCTGTCACTAACGTGCAAATCACAAGACTGCAGGCAGATATAGTTATCGACTATAATATGTTATAAAATATAAAGCCAAGAACAATAAAGCTTACCTCCGAATCACAAACATTTGCCGACCGTTTCTTTTTTTTCCCTTGCTCCATCCATGGTGCAATCACATCACTTTCCGACTCTGACCCACTGCCAGCTAAATCGTTTGACGTTACTAGGACTGAAGGCTTCTTTTTTGTGTATGATCTCTTTCCACGCGGTTTCGCTTCTCCAGCCTTCTTTTTGCTGGATGTAGCGGCGGTAGGCGCTGAAGGTTGAGTCAAAGGTATTAAGTCGGTTTCTTCGTCATCATACCAAAACGCATTTTGTGAGGTTTGAGCCCTATAAAACATTTTTATATTATTGAACACATTATTATTAAAAAATGCAATTGGTCACATATAGGTAACTGTTTAGATTAACTTAGTATTGGTGCAAGAACTTTAAACGAAATGAAGTTGTAGATGTTAGATGGTAGATGGTAGATGTTATTTAATTTAAAAAAAAAAATGTAGACTAGGAATTCATAAATACAAAAGTTAAATAACATGATGTACATTCAAGCTTAGCTCGGATCAGATAGTTACCCTAAACACCATCACTCTTATTTTCGTTATCGGTCACTCACAAAAAAGTCACATAATATACATAGATCAGTTTGATTTTGACTCTAAAGAACTTTTTAATACAGCTTGACTGTTGTTAATGTGCATATAAATATAAATGACTTGGTCAGCGATACTATTTATTATAAGAAATCCAATTTTTTTCTATTTCTAAAGAAAGTTACTGAGAAAAAATATCCCTCCCTCTGAGGCTAGCGGGTAAAAAGTTGTTCATTGTCGCGTCTAGAATACACCCAGAACATATGAACAATTTATCAAGAAACATACTGTATACAGAAAAAACAATAATACAAATGTTTCTTGGGGGAAAGTTGTTCAGTTTCATGGGCCGCTTTACCCTTGAAAGGAACGAAGTACTTTTCCAAACACCTCATAAAAGAATAAAACAAAATATTTTGTATTAGAGTGCTGAATCCGTCATACAAAAGTCTAAAAAAAAAAATAGAATACAATGGATTACTATGGATTTTGTCACCAAGATCCTAAAATCATCGATTCCCAAAACATAATGATTGGGTAAAAATAATTATATCAAACATATTTTA
Organism: Anarsia innoxiella; assembly: GCA_947563765.1. NCBI lineage: Eukaryota > Metazoa > Arthropoda > Insecta > Lepidoptera > Gelechiidae > Anarsia > Anarsia innoxiella. Next base: position 12,051,790 of record OX387391.1, on the reverse strand, counting down.
CATTTAAATACAGTACTCACATATTATGAAAAGCTTAAAATGATCACAGATGTAAAAAAAAAAGGAGTTTCCATGTTAATTATAACGCATAAAAATTTATGACAGATTCAGGCCTCTGATTATCAAGTATTTAAAGAAGTTAGGTACTTACATGGCTGAAAATTTCACTTATAACACTGACACTTTCACAAACTTTCACTTGGCACTTGTTAGCGCTGCTGCTCTGGAGCGATTGAATGAAAGAGTACCACCCCCACTTACTTAAAGGCTCCGTTTAATAAGCCTGTGTCCACAATCAACTAATGAGATGAGATAGAAGATTCAAGACAATTATTGAATAAATTTGATAGAATAGTTTCAACTCGTTTTATGTATAGCATAAAATTGATTTTCATGTAGCAGAAAGATATAGACGACACTTACATGTGGATGCGTCTTTGCAACAATCAAAATATGGATCGATTTGTAAGATTATACCATGGCGCCGTTCAGTCACCGCAATTTGAGACCTAAATTTAAAAAGGAATTGCCATGTACCTCAGTCTTTCAGCCAAATATCAGAGATCAAAATATGTTTGACAAATACCTGAACTAAAAAGTATGTTGCGAGAAATCCAACTAAAACTGACCTGAGATCTCATAAGCTTGGTTTTTGAGTTACAAACTCAATTACTTTCTTTTTAAGTAGGATCCTTGACATGATCCTACAGTAGCGTTGGTAGTGTACCGAACTCTTATTTTATGCTTTAAGGTTAACGGTTTAGTTCCCATTCGGAAACATATTAGAATGGTGGAACAGAATTGGATGATTATGAGATGAATCACTCAACCGCCCGTATGAGAGCTAAATGCGTGCTTCAGAGGGCATGCTAAGTAAGACATTTGTTTGCGGCTGAGCTGTGCTGTTGATAAATAATTTTCTTAGACGGTTGACCAATCATCAACTCGATATTCTATACAATAAAGATATTGAGAGAGAGAATGATGCGTTCAACTAATTTTAAATCAGTCTTTGATATTATTTTCCATACTATAAATACATGGTTGAATTTATTTACCTAATTATGTTTAAAAAAAGCAAAACGTAGGGCATGCATGCCTTCAGTAAACTTTAGTACAAATAAAAAAAATGTTACTCAATGATTCGGGAAGAAAATAGAGGAATAGATTTGTATGGAAAAATGCAGCCCGGCTGCGCTCTTAATAAATGTTTATTAATAAACAAGAGTAAATAATGAAACCTTTTTTTATTGAACCCATATCCTTTAGATCGAAAACCAAAGCTCACCCAACCAATCTATCTACCGATGACTAATAATTAATGCCCTCTGTTATGATTCAAATGAAACATTTGGCAGGCTAAGCAACACTGCAATCCATCGGTCGGCGATCGAGACAGTACAAACACGTGATGAAAGTTCTGCTTAAATTACATAGGTGACACTACATCACAACTAGGTTTGGTTTGCGATCGAGACATTACGTAAACACATGATGAAGGTTCTGCTTAAATCACGTAGGTGGCACTACATCACAATTATTCTGAGTTTTGCTATTTTTAACCGTAACCAACAAGTACTTGTTTTTACTAAATTATTTATACATGATAGTACTATCGAATAAAACATTGAGTATAAATAGTGAGAACAATATTTAAATTCATCATTCAAATACCTATCTGCTCCGGTCGGGAATCGAACCCGAGACTTTTGCGTAGCAGGCAGACGCACTACCACTGCGCCGCATTGCTTAAGGCGGAGTTAAAGGATAGATGGCACTCCAAACCGTTTCAAACTTAAAAATCATTAAATAAATAATTCGGCTAAGACAAAAAAAAGTTATTAATGTGAAAAGAAGCATATACAAGTAGTTAATGATAATTGATCGCCAAAAACCAATTAAATTGTAAACTTACTGCAAGTATTCTAGTTTCTGATGAAAAACCCTACAACGCGATATCAATGTTTTTTCAATTATCTGTATATAACCAAATTACTTTTCATAATGTTTGACCGAAGTTCCGACTGTGCAACGACACAAGTTATGGGTGCAAGTATGTATACGATCCTAGACTTGTCAGTACGGGGACGGGAGTCTTGAATAAATAATTTGGAAATTGGAAATGATTTGGAAATTCTGAAGTTCCGTCTGTGCGACGACACAAGTTAATAGGATGCATGTATGTATACGATCCTAGACTTGTCAGCACGGGAACGTCTTGAATAATTCAAAGTGAAATAATTTGGAAATTGGAAATGATTTGAAAATTGGAAAATTGTTGAATACAGACTGTGACTGATACTGATGATTGATTTTGATGAAGAGATTTGGAATTAAAACTAGAACCGCAAAACTGTCCTGTTGGAAATGTGAAACTGAACTATTTTAACCTTTCTTCAACTGTTTCATAATTGGTACTGTAGTTTCTGAAGTAGGGTGTTTTATTGGGGACCTTTGCATCAACTGAACCGAACGAAGCGAAGTATTTGAAACCATACTTTGGATGAATACAAGTAGGGTTATATTGAAAAGCAAGCTCTACATTAAGATTAGGTAACTGGAACCATTTAAACTTCGGTTGAATAAAAGTAGGGCGATATTGAGAAGCTGTGCAGCAAGATCCAAGCATAGATTTAAATATTGATCTGATAGACCAATCGGTATCGGTTCATCACATCAGGTTAGAGCTGTTGAATTTGTGGAGCAGTGTCTAAAGTAGGGTATAATTGGGGAGTACTGCAGCGCTGAGCCGAACGCAGCGAGGCGAAGTGATGCAGACTCCCCAATTATACCCTACTTACTGCGCCTCCATTACAACGTTTTCCACATCGTTGGATCCACCATCTAATTCTGGAGGATCAGTTTGCAAATCCAGCACCTGTATTCGGATCATGCGGTAACCTTGACAGTTCTGTCTGTTAATTACGTACGATGAGATCTCTTTCCGAGTCGTTTTGTTCGGCGGCGTATTGTGACTGCCATTTTCACGTACGTTACGTTTAGTGGGCTTCCTCTTCTTAGGTTCCCGCTGCAGTCTCGCTAGATCTGGGAAATCCTCATCGAAGTTAGCCAATGGATCTTGCGCGTATTGCTCAAACATGACTGATGTGTTTTCGGTTGACATGTTGGATGGTCTGTAAATCAAAATAGTGTATTATACTTCAATATACCATGACGATGATTACCTAAAATAATGATAGGAGAATTAACAAATATGTACCTAAGTATATTTACTTTAAAACAAAATAGGCAATTTGTAAGCTTTGTTTAAAAAAAATATTAAAAACAATAATAAGGTGTATTTATATTTTTACAAAGGTATTTATCAACTTACCACTTCGAGAATCTATCACTATGTCTTTGCTCAATGAAAGCAAATAAAAAATAAGTTATTTAGCTGTTTAGAATAGTGTTTCGTAATTTGCAAGCTAAGCGTCTTAAAATATAAGTGCGCTTATGTAGGTTATGTAAATTCTGCAAAAAATATACTTCGTTTGGTAGGTACCTTACGTTTCATAACCGGTCATTGACTTGACATAAAAAATAAATTATTAAAAAACAAACACAAGTTTAAAGATATACTTATAATTTATTTTATTTCGATAAATACAATTTGCTTAGTTGCTAGGTATTTAACTATGGATTATTATTATGAACATAGTACTGACTAGATATTTAGGAGTTACCTCTATGAAATTTAATACTTACAAGAATACAAAAAAATATATTACCTACTTACTTATAGAGAAATATTAATTTTACAATGTAACTCAAAATTCAAAATATTAAACAATAATTAAAATTACAGTGTAACAACCTTACACATATTGGACCTACGCTACATTAGTTATCAGCATTATCACAGTTAAAAGTTGAGGCGTTACCCCATGCTCTGGTTTGTATTTTATCACTGCATATAAATCGTTTGTCGTCATTAGAAGACAATGCTACTTTATTTACACTTTGTGTAAAAATTTGATGCTTTATTGACTTGAATAATATGTTTTTTTTCTTAATAATTTCGTTTTCAAAAAGAACTTTTTTATAATCGCATAAATTAAGATCTCGTACAACAGATGATTTTACACCTTTTGCCTTTTTTATTACTTTTTTATCACATATTTTAACACAATAAAGTTTGGATCGCAATCCAACAAACTCTGTTATTATTTTACCCCTCATTTCATCCTTAAAAAGACCAGGGACTTTTTTATTTATGAGTGGTAGATTCCAAGTGTTCTGAAGGCTATAATTACTAGTGTCAAAATAACGAAGAAACTTATTTTTTAAGTCTAGGAAAAAATCTTGTGTAGATAATAAATACAAAAACGAATCAGTATCCATATAGCATAATTTTACATTATTTTTGTAAATAGGTTTAATTACGTTGTAGTGAAAATTATACATATGACTTTTTGAAAGCTCTAAGACAGTGAAACCTATGTAAATAGGTTTATCTAATATAATTTGGTCAGGTTTCATTTGTATCGCAACTAAGTTTTCGGTGAACACAGAAGCACTATGAAAGAAGGGATTAGCCACCAGACGCTCTGCCTGTAATGATTTTTTTGTTTTATTATTTACATCTGTCCATTGATTAACTAAATGAACGTTAACTCTATGTTCACTATTTTCTAACGTTTTCCCGAAAACACTATTATTCAATAATTTAAAAAAATCTTGCTCGAAATTACTTTTAGCCTGTTGTCGAAGTTGTGTATTTAATTCAATATACTTTTTTAAATAAGGGCTTTGTTTAAATGTAATTACTCTATGAATTTTGCGTAATACTAAACCATGTTCGAGACATTTTTTGAGATGAATATAATGAATAACATATTTATATTTATTATACAGGTTAGGTATCAGCTTTTTAGTTTTGCCGCCAGGTGGAATACATTTCTCAGGACAAAATGGGAGGTCGTCATGAGTTTTGTGTAAATAATCTGGATAAAAAAGATCAACTTCTAATATGAATCCCCATGGACTATCGTCAGCAATATTTTGAATAGTTAAATCATTAATTTCACGTTGGTTTAAAAATCTGAAATTGGCGTAAGGTAGATATTGACACATACTAAAACCGTAAAGATTGTTGCAATCTAAATAGACAATGAAAGTTCAGGCTTTGTTTCGTCATAGTCATTGGTGTATTTATTATTAGCAACAGCATTACGATGAGAACACATACATACACCACCCCTGATACCATTTTGAATCATTCTGATAATTTCTACATCGGAAACAAGCTCGAGTTTAATTTCAGTTTTTAACAACATTGCATCGAATGATAAGCTCGGAGTCGTTATATAAAATGCTGGATCTAGTTTATAATGACGTTTACAAGTTTTTCGGAAGTTTTGAAATATGTCAGTTAACAAAAGAACATCTGTTTCTAAATATAAGTCAGTATATTCACCTAAATTTTTCAAGTTAAATTTTGACCACACAGACAAAGCGTGCTCATAATCTTCATCAGAAATGTGTTCATTATTTATTGAATTGAAAAAACAAGCTTTTGCTGGTAATACTGTCTCTTCATATCGTTCCCAACAATTAATATAATCGTAAGGATATATACCTTTACGAGTTAATAAATTGAACTGTTTCTCAGTAGGATAGTGTTGTCGCAGACAAACAAAGTCATCTTTTGACATTGATTTAGCTAGTTTATCTAAGCTCGCGCCTAAAAAATTAAATGAATCCAAAAACCGAACATGAACAAACTCTTGGTCATTAATAGAAATAAATTTGGAAAAAGAAATATATTTTTCCTTCGTTTTAGGAATAATTGTGATTTTTCCTTTCATTTCACCTAATTCTTTAATAAATAAATGGCAATCATAGCCAGATAAATTATGAAAGAAAATAGGAAGAAATTTAGGAATTTTGTAAAGTAAATTACAATGTGCATGTGCTGCGCCGCGATACTGTCCTGTAATGTGACAGTGATCTCGGACTTTATTACTCCACAAAAAATTATCACAAATGTGGCAGCGTAAAGCATTTTCAAAATTAAGCGCATCTGTTTGAGTGAATATCATTGGTTTTGTTGTGGTTAATAAATTATAGATTTCGGATGCATCTTCAAGTAATAATTTAATAAATTTTTCTACACAGTCTTCGCCACGGTATTTTCTAAATCGTGTAAAATTTGGATCAATGGAAGAGACAATGTTATAGGCAAAGGCAGATGGTACGTGTTGCTGCAGCTTTACAGTGTTACTTGTTACGTCATTATCATCCTTCAGAGGTTTCAATATTGTTTCGAAATCTGCATAAATTACGAAAGGTATATCTTGTTTCCGTTCATAATTTTTGAATGACATAAAAGATCCTTTTTCAGGTAAAACAGTTACTGTTCCCCCACACGAATGATTATCGACTTGTTCAACAGAAGGAAAAAATAATAAACACTCTTCGCAAAAGTATATTTTCCCATGATGTTTGGTTATTTGGTTTCTAATAAGTCGAGACAGATTTTTTATTAAACAATAATGTGTTGATGTGTTACTTTCTAAAAGTAACAGATGAATATGCTTGCCACTTTTGTTTAAAGATTTATATAATGGCCCTGTTATTTCTCTATTATTTTTACTTAAACCATAAATGAAAATACGTAAGTTAGGATTATTTGTTTCAAATGTAGCTATATCAGAAAAAGAAATAGGTTACTTAAGATCATTAGTATTTAGCAAACTTCGAAAATGAGGATAAGATGTAACTCTTTCAGGATGTTTTTTTGCAGGACGTAAAGCAGCTGTCACGGCCCACAGGAAACAAAAATTGTCGTTATTGTGAATATTTATTAATGCCTTTTTTCTACTCAAATAATTAGGCAGTTTGATAAAACTAGATCCAGCTAAGGGTTTAAATTTATTGATGTTAACTTCAAGATGAGAATTATTTAAAAACGTCCAACCACTATCTCTTTCCTGAAATTCACTTATTTTTTTCAATAATATTTGTGTAACTTCTTCAAACAATTTATTAAAACTGTAATTTAAATGTATAACATAATTTTTTGTAAAAAAGGATTTTACTTCTTCTTTATCGGTTTTCGGCATAAGAAATGACACAAAAATCTCAAAATTAATTTTAACACAAGTATGGTCTTTTAAAGACTGATTTATGAGGGATTCTACACGTTTCCGAATATTATTTAAAAAAAGTGATGGTAAATTTCGAGCTTCATCATTCAATGCAACAAATCTATAGCTAGCAATTCGACCTTTAAAAGCAGAATTAATAATCTCAACATTATCATAAAGTGGTGTAGTACTATTATTTTTATGATTATTACTACGTAAATGACCAGTCCATTGATTCTTTTTAACACCGATATTGCAAACAGAGCAAAAAGGCATTTTGAGTTCTTTTTGAAAACAAAAAAACAATTAAAATTGAAATATTTATCTGAAATTTCACTACTGGACAAAAACCCTCAAATGTAGCGTTGGGTACTTAAAGTATATAGGTATTACACTACTTAAACGTAACTAAATAGGTTCAATAGAAAAATATAAGATGAGACTTTCTAACGCCTAATACTAAATATAAAAATATCTAATTTAAGACGTACCGGTAACGGATGTTAGATCTTCTTTCGACAGTAATTCTCAGCTTCACACAGGACCTCACAGGATGTCACGGGATCTCTTATTCCTTGCTAAGTAATCTTATTGTAAGCTGAAAAAATAAAAAGAAAAAATATAAGTACTTATTTAAAATCATGGAGTAAAATTTTAAAAATGTATATTAAAAAAGTCACTTACTTGATAAGATATTAGGCCTTCGTAAAGTAAGTAGTTTTAAATAAAATCTGTGCTTATGTCTGCACCGCAATCTAAAACAACAACAAAAATATATTATTTTAACAGAAAAGTAGTACATAAATACGTAAAATATAAAATAGGTAATTTTACTCACAAAGATCTGCTTTTTTATAAAAACTGAAAGGATTCAATAGATAATCTTCCACAAAGTGTTCTAGTTGTATCCTGTTATAATATATTCTGCTGCAAACTGTAACAAATTAAAATAATTTTGAATAATTACATAAAGTTGTTTGAAATAACTTTAATTATACACTTGAATATAGGTACTTACTAGATTTAGATTTAACCAAATTTAGACAAAGTACTTATTTCCCGTTTTTCCAGATGGCATTAGATACTTAAACGTTTAATTTGTTATCTGAAATTAATGAATAAAATACATGTAAAAAGGTATCAACAAATGATGAAAACAAAAAACATGATTAAATTTTGATAATTATCTATTGTTATTAAATAAAACCACTTACCAAAGAGGTAATTAATTTACCGAATACTTGTCACAACGGAAACAAAAAATTAAATGAAATAATGAATTACCTATACCTACTTACTTTTGACGACTTCCGAAATTGAGGACAACGACACGAGGCAGCCAACTCACGTTTTTATGAATTAGCAGTTTTACATGTTTTCATTATGCTTAACATACAAAATTTGATAGTTTGCATTTAAAAAAATATCGACTAAATTAAATTCTTATGTTGAATTTCAATTTCGACATGCATCAATAAGTTTGTAAAATTTGAGGACCACAGTAAACTGGTACTTAAAGGTTACAATAATTTACATTGCTATATTTTATGAGCTCTGGTTGAAACTTATTTTTGTTGAATTTGTCATTTCGCTGGAAAAAAACAAAGTTTATCGTAATTTTCAGTCTTGGTCTACGTGAGAGGCCAGGTTTATACTGGTTGGACATAATATACTAATATACGTTGCAATTTTTGCGGACCACACGTGACATAGCTGGACATTTAGATTTTATGGTATAAAAGGTTAATATTTTTTTGAGAACATCAGAAACCGTTTCGGAAGTTGTACGTGATAGTTCTGCGTACAAGTGCATCGACAAGAAGAAATTTTTTGGAAGCCAGCTGGAATCGCTGCCCGCTATCCGCCCGCTCATCAGCTGATGCAACCAACGACAGTACGAACCGCCGCCGCCAACCAAGTTTCGGAGGCCTGCTGCAATCTCTGTCGCTGCGACTCGCCACCACCGCTGGATCTACACCAGACTAGTCAACCGCTGAACACATCGTTAAAAATAATCTACTTTCATCAAAATGTAAGTTCTACCATTTACAATTCCATCGCTTTTTTTCTTCCCTAATATTTTATTGTTCATAATTTTTAAATCTATTTGCAAGATATTATAGAAACAGATAAAAACTAACGCTTATTTGAATAAAGTTTATTTACCAACTGTTTTTCTTTTTTAAGCACCGTGTCAATATATCGTTTTTTTTATTGTACCGTGAAATTTCAGGTCTGATTCTGAATATGAAGTCGTTCCCCCAAAGCAATCCCTGTCGTGTACCAAGAGAGCGAGCGCCCCCGCTCGCAACAAGAAAGCACCCGCTTCGACATCGTCGGCTGCCCGGTGCGACAAGCAGAGGCGGCGCTCTTCGTCGGCACAGCACGATACTGTTATCAAGTAAGTCACATATTTTATTTTTACTAATATCCGCTTTCAAACATTTCGGTTCTTATAGTAACTTATAATCTGTCTGCAGTAAATTTAATTTATGAATTGACATTAACAAAGTATTCATTTAAATCCTTCAAACAGCATTTGCTCATTTTATATTTCTTATTAAAACTCCAACAGCATTTTTTCATATTATATATTTTAACATCTTATTATTTTTTGTTTCAGAAAAAAACCGAAAACGCACGACGTATTTGGTTTAAGTCACGGTGCTGATCATGAAGCAATCGACGGTATAACATCGTACTTCGTGAACCGGGTGGCGAACGGGACGGAGCGACGTACGGCGCGCTTCGAGGGCGAGTACGTGCTGGAGCTGAAGGTGTACCGTGCGGACGACGTCGCCGACACCGACTCCAAGGAGCTGTGGCGCAAGGCGTTGCTGCGTCTCAAGCTGCAGACGACGGGAGACTCCGACCAGTGGAAGATGTTGCAGAAACTTGTCACATCCTCCGATAAATTATTTGAGGATGAACCTCACTTTTATTCGGACAAAATAAATATTATAAGTTAATTTTATTATGTGTTTTCATTGTCGACCTTATCTTTGAATGGTAAAGTTTGGTTCAGGTATTGGTATTGGTAATAGTATTGGTAATATGGTAAAGGTATAAAGTTGTTCAATATACAACAGGTACAGTCACATCGCAATAATATGCATACAGTATCACATTTTCAAAATATGTGTTCATCAATTTGTTCAAATAATACAGCCAACAATCGAACAATCATTGAACAAATTGACGAAAACTTATTCACGATACTTTGAAAATGTGACAGTGTATGCATATTATTATAACAAGCGTATTAGTGTGAGGTTAATGAAACAATTAAGCTACTCGAACAGCTTTCTTAACATTACGTTAACAAGGTAATATTTTTAAACACGCACTAATATTGTTTTTATTTTTTTCATACGTTCTTAAACGGGTTTAACAGTACAACGCGAACGTTGAGTAAGACAACTAATAAATCGAAAAAATGGTTCGTGTCCATCGCAATCGCAAATACATTATTGGGTATTCTACCACACCTAAGTGAGCGCAGCGAACGGTCGAGAGCGAAGCGAACGATAGGTGGGGTAGAATGCCCAATAATATACTACTCTCACCTGATTTCTTGCGAACACACGTTCACTCCCCAGCGTTTACCTGCCGTCTGAGTTGCATCGTACCCCCGCTCCGCGCGGGCGCGCGATCACCCAACGTTTTACAACTACCTTCCTTTTTTGTTTTATTATTTTATTTGAAAGTTTAAAATCGCGGTACTACGTTCGCGACACTCCCCGCCCAGGAATGTAATAAATAATAGAAACCAAATATCTGATTGATATCTCCTTTTATTGATTCTTAATAAATGATTCGTATTTGATTAAACAAAATCGTATCTGAGCTAGGTTAATTGAAGTCTACTGAAGAGCTGAGATGTCCATTCTCGAAGTTTGTTTCTAGCCTGCTGAGCTGCCTGACGTTGAGACCTCGGATGAGCTTGACCGATGGGTTCGAGCTCAGTTGCTTTACTAGTAACCTGTGTGTTTGAGTCCACGTCGTCATTGTGAGAGATAACATCGGATTGAGACCTTGTATTCGGTTCTGCGACCTTAGCAGAGTAAAGACTCTAAGAAAGCATAAAGATGCTGAGAGGTAACTGTATTGGAATCTAGAGTCTGAGTTGTGTCGTCTTGCTGAGAGGTGTCTATGCTAGGTTCTGAGATCCGATCTGAATCTTTTTGCTGAAGAGTATCGTCCGATAGCTCAAGTGGATATAAGTGGCCTATAGATCTAGTCAGAGTCTCATTTGGTGATGTTGTCACTTTTGCTACACGGATATTATTGTCAGCACCCTTTATCACTGCTGTTATCCTTCCAACTTTCCAAAAGGCTCGGTTTTTATCGCCTTTCACTTGAACAATGTCCCCGACTTTAGGGGGTATATTGACTGCGTTTCTTGACTGGCGATGTTTACTTTTACGCTCCCTGAGACTGGTCAAGTACTGATTGGAGAACATTTCCACGTATTCCTTTAATATGTGTTGACCCCGTTTCCATCCCTCGATCAAATTCGATTTCGTTGCTGTAGAAGTTTCCAGGAATTCTTTGTCTGAAGAATGGAGAAAGCTTAGACCACTTGGTTGTAGGAAATCTGCAGGTGTAAGGACGTGCTCCAACTCTTCTCCTACGGTCGTGAGCGGTCTTGAGTTGACAACAGCTTCGATTTCCTTGATTATCGTACTGAGTTGAGTCTGATTTAAAAGATGCTTGTCGACAGTTTTATTTAGGCAGTTTTTTACAATACCAATGAGCCTTTCGTAGAAACCCCCAAACCATGGGGCGAGTTCTGGAATAAATTTCCATTTTACGCCGTTAGTGACGCAATAGTCGCTGGTCAACACCTCAGCGATCAATTTGAATTGTAGGGCATTGTCCGAAATAATTAGTTTAGGAACCCCTCTTGATGATACAAAACGTCGCAAAGCTAAAAGACACTCCTCAGCTGTCAAATCATTGACAGTTTCCAAATGTATTGCCCGTACTGCAAGACAAGTATATAAACACACCCAGCGCTTCTCCATAGACCCATTTACGTCAATTAAGACTGGGCCAAAGTAGTCAATGCCTGAGTATGAAAACGGATTACTATAAGTTACCCTTTCTGGAGGTAATTGAGCCATCGGAGGGAGCTTGTATGGTCCTCCTGAGTATTTTCGACAAGATAGGCACTGCTTGAGTATCTTTTGGACTTCTGATCTACCTCTGGGTACCCAATATTTCCTCCTGAGTAGAGCAAGTGTATGTGATACTCCCACGTGATAATTTGACCTATGCAGGTCGTCAATTATTTTGTTGGTGACGTTGTGGCCTCTTGGAAGGAGTATTGGTTACTTTTGATCATCTGTCCAACCAGTATTGCCTAACCTTCCTTTGCAGCGTAAAATTCCTCTTTCGTCTTTATATACTTCTAGTGATCTAGTCACGTCTGTTTCCTGGCCCTGCAGTTCCTTGGGGTAGCATTCTTTCTGAGCTTGTCGTATCTGCTTCCTGTCATCCGAAATAGATGTGTCATCGTGGTGTTCTATGCCCTCATTAGTCTGTACAACTTCTTCAACATTTGCTTCCGAAGGACCCTGCCCCAGCGAAATACTCTGAGCTACAACGTAAACATCTGATCTTTCACTGATAATCTTGGGCCATGAGCAAGAGTTGTTACGTAAAAAGTCAGGTCCCTTCAACCAACGTTCTAAACTTTCTGCTGAGGCATTTGGTCTGGTTGCGACATCGGCTGGGTTGAGTTGAGAAGGAACGTGACGGATAATTAAACTGGAGTCGGTTTTTATCTCTTCAACGCGTCGTGATACAAACGGAGGAAGGAGTTTTTCTGTGATGCACCAGCTGACGACGATTTGGCTATCAGTCCACAGGAACGTTGCTGAGATAGGGATTCTGAGAGCATTTTTAACCTTCTTTATTAGCCTACTGCCAATTACAGCCCCCAATAACTCTAATTTCGGAATCTGTAAGTCTGACTGTTCTTTTTTATTCACCAATCTTGACTTCCCTATGACAAAATTAACCGCAATATCTTCACCGTCAAAACAACGAATGTATACAGCCGCAGCATAGGCTTGTAAAGATGAATCAGTGAAAGCATGAAGTTCAGATTTCACCAATCTGTCCTTTGTTGCAAATCCGATAAAATATCTGGGTACCTTGATGTCCTTTACAAGACCTAAACCCTTTTGTGCCTCATACCACTCATCTTGATTTTCTTTAGTCAGTTTGGTGTCCCAATCTACCTTTTGGCACCACAGATTTTGGAGAAATATCTTGCTTGGTAAAATTAGGGGAACTGAAAATCCGCATGGGTCAAAGACTGAAGCCATTACTCTGAGAACATCTCGCTTAGAAGAAATGTCATTCTTGTCGACTCTCAGTAGTTTGGAATCGAATCTCAAACCAATATCGTCCCCTTTTAAGTTCCAATCTAAACCCAAGACCTTAATATTTTCAGTGTTTTTATCTTTCAGCTGTTCTGGTACCTGATTCATAAACTCTAATGAATTGGAGTTCCACTGGCGAAGGTTCATCGACAGCTCCATAAAAGCAGATCTGGCTTCGCTGAAAATTACTTTGGCTTCATTCGTGGACTTAGCACCAGTAACGAGGTTATCGACATAAAGATCTTCAGCTATCATTTTAAAAATAGGCTTGTTTCCCTTTTTCAGATGGTGTCTAATGGTGGCATTCAGTAAGAATGGGCTAGATATTACCCCAAAAGGTACTCGACAAAATCTAAGATGGATAATATTGTTATTACCAATTGCTTCTTTTAGATTTTTCAGCCACAAAAACCTGGTGACGTCGCGATCCTTGTCCTGTAGACCGATTTGAAGAAACGCTTTCTCTACGTCCGCTACTAATCCTATCTCATTCTCTCTGAATCTTATTAAGAGTTCAGTGAGGGCTTCAAGCATTAGAGGGCCCCGATATAAACATTCGTTGAGGCTCTTGTTGCCCTTCGTTTTAGATGATGCATCGTAAACCAAACGTAATTTGTCCATTTGCGCCACGCAATGGTGAGGTAAGTAATGCACCGGGTGTTCGACGAATTTGTCGGGTTCATTCACAACTTCAATTATTCCTAAATCTAATTGCTCCTGAATAATATTGTCGTATGCTGCCATTGTTTTAGAGTCGAGTCTTTTGAGTAAACCATTCAGCCTGCCGTATGCTAAACCGAAATTGGAAGGAAGGATTGGTGGATAATCAATCCAAGGCCATTTAACTTGATAACGACCATTGAAAAATTGCGTTGTTTCATTAAATTGTCTAATCGCTTCATCATCGCGAGAAGCCTTTGGAGAGTCAGTGATGCCTATTGACTCCAGGTCCCACAATCTTTTCATGTCATCTACTTTTAATGGTAGGTCAGGTTGACAAAAGCTGCTGCATTCTATGTTTGACTGAAAGTAGGTAAGGACAGAAAGTTTATCTGGACATTTTTCAGCACTAACCTCCTCGTTAGTGGAACAACATCCCGACCAGACCCATCCGAAAACAGTATTTATAAGGTAAAGGTTTTCTGCCACTTCTATCTTCTCTCCTTTAATTGCCCCGAAATAATAATCATTTCCTAACAGTATATCAACGCCATCTCCTTGTTGGGTATCATCGGCAAGCACAAGGTTATCAGGTAAGTGAAAACCTTTTATTTGATTGTATGCGCAGCGAGGTAAAGAGGGAACACTGTTCGTTATATGTGGAACAACATTCGCGTAAAAAATTTGAGATTGATTTGTTTTAGATATTGTTTCAAAAACAACTACTGGGCTCTCGATCTCGCTTGGTTGGCTAGCGCCAAAAGTAAAAACCGACAAGTTATCAATTTCCAACTCCGACAGTCCTAGTTTCTTAGAAAGCTCGGTTGTGATATATGTTCGCTGACTACCACAATCCAAAAGAATTCTGCAAGGCACAAGTTCTGAAGAATCTCCGACCCTTTTAACGAACACGACTGCCGTCTGTAGGACAGTGATCTTCCTGCCGCTAACTGTGTTACCAACATGTAGGGCGTCGGTTTTCACCGTTTCTTTTGATGGACATAATGACCTATTATGTATTCCAAATTTGCCGCAATGATAGCATTTCATGTGAGATCTGTACTCCCGCGATGTGTGACCTTTCGCAAGGCAGTTAAAACATCTACCTTCTAGCTTCTTTTTTCTCTCTTCCACAGACTTAAACTTTGTGCACTTGTCGTTGTAATGACCGTCACCACAAAATATGCAACTAACTTTCCGGCGCTTTGGTTGAGTTTCCTTTGTATCTTCTTGTTTAGAATATTGTCTTTTCCGAGTATCGTCGTATTTTCTATTGTCGCTTCTGTTTCTGTCAAAATTTCTTTTGTTGTCGTTGTTCCGTCTATATTTTTCTTTAGTATCACTTACGTTGTTTCGTGAAGGAAATGGCCGCTTTTGTGGTGCGTTATTAACGGTATTAGCATGTAGGGTCTCTAAAGTAAACCTATCTTTCTCCGTATCAACCTTACTCGAAGAATCTTGAGAAAATATTTCCTCTTTCATCCTAGTTGACATTTCGCGTGCTGAAATAATCTGTTCAATGTGATTCCGTATCTCATCGATAGTTTCAGACTCCGATTTCATTCTCATCCTTAGTTCGTAAATGAGGTCTTCAGAGAATTTTTGCATTATTGTGACTCTAAGATGATTATGATTTACATCCTCTCCTAAAGAGCTGAGTACCCTCAGGTGACCCTGAATCTCGTTGAAAACACGACGACAGTCATTGACAGATTTATCAGCAGGCTTAATCCTATAAAGTGCTGCATAATGAGCATCAATTATAGTACCTGGTTTGCCGTGTCTTTCTTTCAAAGTAGCAACCGCTATCTCGTAATTTTTGTTGGTAATGTCTAGACCATCGATGGCTCGTTTTGCGTCTCCTTGTAAAACGGATTGCAGGTACAAAAGTTTGTCGACATCGCAAATTTTTCTGCTATCCACGTTTGATGAAAATTGGTCCCAAAACTGGTGCCACTTCAAAACATCTCCACTAAATTTAGCCAATTCCATTTTAGGTAATTTACTTGTCACATTGAGATCACTTTTGGAACCTACATCAACTGATTTCTGAGATTTGCTGATGGTTTTAGCTTTCAACTCTGCAACCAATTCTTCGCCCTTAATCTGAGTCTGAGTATATAAAGCAATGTCGTCAGCTGATGGAGTTGTGACGAAGTTAAAATAATTATAGATTTCCGAAACAAGTCGGTCGATGGCTGATTGTAGCCTACATTGCACAAGTTCAACGTCATGAACACCCTGAGGATTGCTGTTAATATGTTCTAATGTACTCTGACCAGTGTCAATACAGGACTGAAGATTCTCATGGAAAAGCCTCAACCGATTTTTCAAAATTTCCTCCATATCGAAAACGACCACACACAGGTATACGTATAGTAATTATTCACAACTGAGCAACGAATCTACTGAGCGGAGCGATTTGTTTCGTCTGTAACAATGGACGTAATTTCTGAGCGAATGCAACGAAAGGCAAAAATAAATTTTAATTTTTTATACTATCTACCCGCAATTGCATAAATTTTTAAAATCAAGCTTTGTGTGTATTAATCTTAAATTTGATTATTTTATTAATTTGACTAGGTATATATTTGTCATATCCCAGCACCTCCACCATGTCGCCAAACCTTAATGCAGACGTGGCGAAAAGAGACTAAACTCATAAATATAGGTATGCATTAAATTAGAGACTTTCTATATATTTATCTATTTATACGTTTGTTTATGTGAATTATATGTATTTATGTGTTTGCTTTGTAATAAAAGACTTTCATGATGAGTCAAAGTGAAATCACTTTGACCCGTGACACTATTGTTACCATGACATCTACATTATATGTGCTATAGACAAACGACATCGATATTGGTGTCCTTATGAGAATACTATAAGTTAGACGTTAAATAAACAATGTGTCCGTATCTGAGAAACGGCCGGCACCTAATGAGATTCAATTAGGCACTGAGAAGCTGAACAATCTATAGTATTAACCGCATACACTTATAATGCTTTACTATCGCTAATACTACACTAAACAACCTTGATCATACTTGAACTGAGCTGATATCTACGCAGTGGCTGAGCTGAGCTGAGCTGAGCAGTCGCCTCCTCCTCCCCTTATAGCGACCCCGTACCTCGCACGCGTTGGCAAAACACTAACTCTGAGTCTGAGCAAATCACTGAACCGATCACTGATGTAGGTATTCACTGAGCGAAACAACTGCAGAACGTCTATATTTCATTAGATGAATTCTAAATGTAACACAACACAAGCTGAGAACACGAATATAACTGATATGATCGTAGCTATCAAATCAAGTAATTTACACATCTAAATTGTACGGGAAAGTACGTGACACTGTTTTTATCACACAATAAAACACAGATATGGAAATATAACGTAAAAAGATTAAAGTGAAAATATTTATAAAAACTCACCTGATTTCTTGCGAACACACGTTCACTCCCCAGCGTTTACCTGCCGTCTGAGTTGCATCGTACCCCCGCTCCGCGCGGGCGCGCGATCACCCAACGTTTTACAACTACCTTCCTTTTTTGTTTTATTATTTTATTTGAAAGTTTAAAATCGCGGTACTACGTTCGCGACAAGTGGGCCTCATAAGAAGGCTTAAGCTCACCCAAAGGGCGATGGAGAGAGCTATGCTTGGAGTTTCTCTGCGAGACCACATCAGAAATGATGAGATCCGCAGAAGAACCAAGGTCACTGACATAGCTCGAAGAATCGCAAACCTTAAGTGGCAGTGGGCGGGGCACAATGCTCGTAGAACCGATGGACGATGGGGCAGAAAGGTTCTCGAGTGGCGACCACGTACCGGACGACGCAGTGTGGAAAGGCCTCCAACAAGGTGGACTGACGACTTGGTTAAAGTCGCTGGAAACCGTTGATATGATGATGATGAAATTTCTATCTAAACCAGATAGTAACTGCCAACCTGATTGTTGAAAATTTGGTGTATTTGTTCTAGAACCATACTCAGGCCAAAACATTATTTTATCCTCTTCAATAATGCACTTGTCAAAGGATATTGACAAAAGTGTCAAATCATGAACTCTTCTACCAGATGCTAATAAAAGTAAAGTAGCGCAACGTCGTGAGGCTTGAAAAAGAGAGATAATAGATGGAGTATTTTTCTCTAAATAAGTAACCAATATTTGTGGGTTCCAGATTGGTGGTTTTTCAGGTTTCACTGATTTATTAGCTATACCTTTCAAGGCTTGTTTCACTAAGGTATGACTGCCGAGATCTCTATCTAGGTTGGAAAATTTTGACACTACTGACTTATGAACGAGAATAGTTCTATAAGCTAAGTCAACTTCAGTGTGCAGGTGAATAAGATATTTTGCTAACAGATCCGGAGAACAACCTTTAGATGAAAAATTGTTAAGCTTACACCAAGAAAGCCAGCGATCCCAGGCTTGTTTATAGGTTTTCAACGTAGAAGGTCTCCAACTCGCTTCTAGAACAGATTTCTGAGTATTAGATCAGTCTTTAGTTAAATCTTGCCACCCCGACAACGCCAAGCCTCTAAGATCAGTTGACGAATGCATGGCGGAGGTCTGCTGGTTCGAGTATCCACTAGTACACTCGACAAAGTTGTCAGGGTATCACCCAACATAAGCAAATATTGAACTATCTATAAGTCTAAACTTAGCTGAGCATTTATATTCGTCAAGCGGTAGTGTGTGTGCGCTAATCGTTTACGCCTCCTCGTTTGCAAAAAGTTTTCTGATCTGTGGCAAAACGTATTCTTTGTTGTTTATTGCTTCAAGACAGATTCATATAGATAATTTCGCCCAGACAAGTAAGCCGCTCACTAGCGCAATGGTAGTGTAGCGGGATAGCAGCAAATGAATGTAATAAAGAAGACACAAGTTCGAATCCTGTCTCGCGGTTGAGTGTTTATAATATTTATTGTGTATTTTTATTTATAATTATTGTCTACTTTTACTGAGTGTTGTTACTACTTTGCATTGGACTTATGAGTTAGGTATGTTATGATGATACTCAAGTTAAAAGGAGCAAGCATTAAATAAAAGGCGTCTATAGGTAGGTAGATTGCTTTCAATGATTTATTGTAAGAATCAAAGCGAAACATTAAAATAAATTTATCAGATATGAATTTGACAAGGCTGTATAAAGTCAATATAATGTGTAAAAACAAATAATCAACATTTTAAGGAGGTATATAGCATGTATCGGTGATATGAATAAACATGTTATTTATAAAGAAGTTATTTTGAATAAGTAACTTCTAAATTCAATAACAATAACATCTCTCACGCGATAAGTTTACTACCTCTGGGAATCACGGCCTGGTAGTGATTTTAAAGAGTTACCTTGTGACGGTAGTAGGCAAGCGTACCGCGTCTACCCGCCACAAACCGACCGGACGGGCGGTTGTATCCCTGCGCCCGCGCGCACCCCGCTACCGCCTGATGACGCGGACTCCGCTCAGCTCAGCGTGACTCACGCACAGCACGCACCGCGCCGCCGCAACCCCACACCGCTTTCGCCCTGGCCATGGCCTATATAATATATAAGGCGGGCCCCGGCTACCAGCAAGACAGAGTTTTCCGTTTAAGCTCTCCGAAAAGAGCTCTCGCGATACCCCTCTCTCTCCCTTACCCCTGGGTTGATTAAGACCGCGTACCAGTATCTGGATCGCTGGACCAACCCATTCCCGTCTTCCTTTCCCCTTGGGTTGATTAAGACCGCGTACCAGTATCTGGATCGCTGGACCAACCCGAATCCCATCCTCCACATTCCTGTGGGTTGATTAAGACCGCGTACCAGTATCTGGATCGCTGGACCAACCCCGAAACACCGTTCCCGTAACCTTAGGGTTGATTAAGACCGCGTACCAGTATCTGGATCGCTGGACCAACCAGGCTCCTTTTATTCCCGTCAAACCCGTCCAACCCGCGCCGCACGATCGCTTAACACGGACCCGTACGTCCGCCATTGAGTTTCCGTCGCGCCGCACGTCCCGGCTACGCCGTAGCATCCCCGTAACGCGGTAGAGTCATTTAAAACCGTTAGAACCTTTCCCCGTAAACGCGCTGAACGAGCACGCATAAAATCCCTGGAGCAGCTGTCCCGTCCGGTAAGTGTTTCACGATTAAAACACACCACACGGTTAGGTATCTAGGCCCTAACTTCCCTCACGCTCTCCTAGTGGTCCCGGTCCAAGCTAGAGTGATAATTTCCCCATTGTAAAATAGCATTAAGTGTTGTCTAAGAATATACAGCCTTTGTTAGTTTATTTTCCGCATTTTATTTCGCCCTCTAACGCCCTCGAACATTCTATTCGCTACCCTCAGACAAGTCACTGGCCTCGAGCACAGCCAGTGGCACACTAAGGGTCAGCAAAAACAAAGCACGTGGTCCTCCCTCGGGAAACCACGTTACATAGTTAATGAATATTTTGATGAGATATTAGAAGAGACTGAACTTCTGATACAAAAAATTTGTAAAAGAATTAGTGGGAACGTTTTATAGAAACACTAAAATGGTAACTACCTATCTTGACAGTATATTTGTTTTAGTTTTATTTATAGTTATGTTTTTAAAATCTATAATATTTCAAGGAAGTGTTTTTGTGAATAAAAGTCAGTGTTTAGTAAAATATATTTTTTTATTTCAGTTAAAATACAACAATTATAAATAAGTCTTATTCTATAAAATTTTACATGAAAGACACACATTACAGCACAGTAACATGTTTCAAAAAACTAAGAATAAAAAATAAACTTAATGTATCAGATCAGATTAATCAGGATAAAGTATTGCAATGCCCCCAGGGTAAGGTATGAATTTGGTTTTTTAGTACCTGTCTCTTATCATCGTTTCTATTTAAAACGAGTTTATTTGTTCTTTGTGAATACAGAACATGTTTTAAGGACCTTATAGTGTTCATTTTACATCGCACGTTCGCATTTTTTCTCAATGTCATCTCATAATGAAAGGGTCTCAGTTTTTTTGTAATTGATTTTGTTACTCCCTTAGCTTTCTTTATTTGATTTTTTGTACTGTCAATACAGTAAAGTTTTGCTCGCAAACCAATAAATTGCTTGATAATATCGCCCCCCAGTTCATCTTTAAAAAGACCTGGTATTTTCGCATTTAAAAGAGGCATTCCATATGGGTTGGTTTTTTCAAAATTACTGGTATCAAAATAAGAAATAGATTTCAACATATCGTTATAAAAATCATCGGTATTTATCAAATACAGCAAGCTATCGGTATCGGTATAACATAACTTTACATTTTTCATGTATTTATTCATCATTATACTATAATGAAATCGATACATGTGTTGTTTTGCGTATTCGAGCACAGAAAACCCAACGTATATAGGTCTATCTAGAATAATCTTCTCCAGGCTAAGTTGAATTGCTACAAAATTTTCAGTAAATATTGACACGCTTTTTAAGTTCGGTCTTGATATTATTTTTTCCGCCCTTACATGCTTATTTGTGACATTACTATTATCTCTCCAGTTTGTAACAAGTTTAACATCTACCTGTTTTCGCCTATTTTCTATTGTCTTACCAAAAATTGCATTATTATAAAGTTTAAATTGATCTTTTTCAAATGTTGATGTCGCTGCTTGACGTAATCGAGTGTTCATATCAATATATTTTGCTAGAAAGTTTCGTTGACGGAAAGTTATAACCCGATGAATTTTTCTTAGTACTAAAAACCATTCAACAAGCACTCTTTTAAATAAACATAGTGTGTAACATAATTAAATTTGTCGTATAAATTTGCAATTAGTTTTTTACTTTTTCCCCCCGGTGGGATGTGTTTTTCTGATGCGAATGGTAGATCACTATGTATACTATGTAAACTATCAGGATAACCTAGATCTACTTCTAAAATATACCCGAATTCAGCATCATCAGAAATACTGAGCACATCTATTTTTTTAATTTCATCATCTGATAAAAATCGAAACTCGGATACAGGCATTTTTTTCATCATTGCGTGGCCATATAAATTATTACAATCTAAGTAAATAAGATAACTTGATGGTTTTGATTTATCATAGTCAGACATATACTTGTTATTTGCCTTAGCATACCTAAGTGAGCATTGAGCTAGACCACCACGAATGCCTCGTTCTATCATTTCATACATTTCAATATCGTCAATCAAATCTAATTTAACACCTGTATATAGAAGCATAGCATCCCAACTTAAGCCTGGAGAGGTAACATAGTAAGCTGGATCGAGTTTGTAATACTGAAGACTGGTGTTTCTAAACTTTTCAAATATGTCACAGAGCAATAGTACATCACATTTTAAATACAAATCTGTGTATTCACCCATTGACTTAATATGAAATGTATCCCAAATTTTAAGCGCCCTTTTGTATTCATCACAAGTTATGTGTTCACAACTTAAGCTGTTATAAAAAAAATCTTTTTTTGGCAGGCGCTTTTCTTCAAAACGTGACCAGGAGTCCATATAATCATATGGATATACTCCTTTCTGTCGTAGCAAATCAATCTTTTCTTTTGTTCCAAATTCTCTGCGTAAATATTTAAAATCTTTTTCCGACATATTTTTACTTAAATCATCCAAACTAGAACTCAAGAACTGAAATGAATCTAAAAACTTAATTTGCATCGAACAACGAGAATTCGAGTTCTTCAAAAACTTTGTAAATGTAATGTATTTTTCTTTTGTTTTTGGGATGACTTTAATTTCACCCTCATATTTTGACAATTCATTTATAAATAGATGGGCGTCATAGTTTACTAAGTTATGAAAGATGACTGGAACAAACGGACAAACTCTGTATAAAATATTACACTTAGAGTGAGCAGCACCTCTGTACTCAGAAGTTATATGATCGTGATCTGCAACTTTATCACCATGAAGTGGTAATTGACATATGTGACAAATACTAGATCTACTATACTCTTTACTTTGAGACATAGACATTGGTTTCATGGGCTTTTTATCTTGAAGAATTGTATATACATCTTTTACATCTTGAATTAAATATTTAATGAAAACTTCAACACAATCCGGTCCTCTATATTGAACGTATTTATTTAGTTTTGAATCATGTGAACAACAAATATAATATGCGAAACATGATGGTGAATGCAGTTTATAGGTTTCTGTTTGAATACTCGTTTTTTCATAATTGTTTAGCAATAAACTTTCGAAGTCTGCATAAATGACAAAATTAATTTTTTGCTTTCTTTCATAATTTTTGAATTCCAGCTTACTATGTTTTTCAGGCAAGACGGTCAATACCTTTGAACAAACATGTGAATTAATTTTTTCTTGTGTTATAAAAAACTATAAACAGCTTTCACAAAGATGTGCTTTGTTGTGATTTTTACTTACTTGACGATGAGTAAGTTTTGCCAAGTCTTTAATTAAACAATAATGACCTCTACATTGGTTTTCAAAATACAATAAATTTACATGGTTTTGTTTTTTTTCACTTGTCATGTATAATGGACCTGTAACATAATTTTTACTATCTAAGCCATAGACACTAACACTTATAGCAGCGTTGTTTTTTTCAAATAATTTTATATCTGCAGGAGAAGGTGGAAAATTCATGCCTTTTATGTTTAAAACAGATGAATAAAATGGATATGAACTTGTTCTATTAGCATTTTGTGCACAAGGAAACAAAGCTGCTACTATACTCCATGCAAAACAATGATTATCATAATTTTTTATATTTAAACAACTTTTTGTGCTGCTGATCACTTTAGGTAACATTAAATAGCTACCTCCTCTTAAAGGAGCGTATTTATTTACATTTATTTCTAAGTGACTAATAGAGTTAAAGTACCAACCCGACTCACAATGCTGAAATTCACTAAGTTTACTGATCAGAATATTCTGTGTTTCTAAATACAAGTTATTTAAATCAGTGTTTTTGAATACTGTTACATATTTTGTATTGAATGATTTCATATGAGTTTCATCAGACGTAGGTAATTTAAAATTAGCAAACAATTCAAAACTCAGTTTAAGCGAACCATGCTTCAACAAACACATGTAAAGGAGCTTTTTTACATCTTCAACAATATCATTCAAAAAATACTCAGGAGTCATATCAGAGCTATCTTTACAACTAGGATTTATTCTATATGTAATTATTCTTTCTTTGAAAGCTGTAGCTATGATAAAAATGTTATTAAAACTAGTTTTCAACAAACAGTTTTTTTTTGTGAATATTTGTTCGTAAATGATATCTATAGCATTGTTTAGAGATTGGAATATTACACTCTAAGCAGAACTTAAAATTCTCATTTTCTCTCTTTTCCATGCTGGGTTTTTTGTCTGAAAGGAAACAAAAATATTCTAATAAATTTTCATGTAAATGTTTATTATATAAGACTTACTTCTAACAGTGGATATACAAAACTAATAAGGGAGTAAGTACATAGTTTAACATATTAAAGTATTTATGTAAGTTATAACTAAGTGGGTAAGTATAATAATATAAATTTGGCTATACATATGCCATATAATCAGTAATGCAAGTACCAATAAACAGGTGGAGATATCGTTACTGATTTGGGGTACTAGTGTACGTAACGGGACAATCTTTAAAATCTTTTTTTACTTCCTTCAAAAATTTTACTAAATACTTATATGCGGGGGTGTCATCATCTACTTTAGTTTTTAATGTCACTATAGCTTGTCTCCATCTATTCATTGGTGTTATATTTTCAATTTCATTGCACATGTACAGCCTGAAATCGACAAATCGCAAGCCCTGTTTATCAGGGTGTATTTGTTTCGACACGCCGTTGGACCCTCGCCGGCACAGGTATGAAATTAATTCATCCTTTTTACCAGCTGTCTGATCCTCATCGAAATCGGAATCGGTCCCAATTATGTCCTTAGCGGTCACTTTCGAAGTAGTCGGTTGTGGCTTTACTGCACGTTGCGGCTCTGAGTGCTTCTGTTTGTCATCACTCTTCCTTTTCCTGTCTTTGGTCTTCGAACTGTAAATTAAATAATTCAAATAATTATATTAGGTACTAACACATGAAATCGATGAAGCAGGGGGGAGTAATACAGCGGAGTGGTCTTTCACTAAATACAAATTACTTGATGAATAACTAATTTACTAATAGGAGGGCCACTGTTTGACTGTTAGTTTAGGTTAAGATTGGTATAACTTATTGCATTTTGTTTTTATATTTTATTTTTAGATGATAAGTATATTATGACATTATAATTGTGAAGTATCTATGTTTAATAATATACAACAAAAAATAAACAAGTTGCAGACTCGAATATAAATAAAAATGTAAATAAATTACTTTTACTTACCGTTTGTTCGATGAACGTGAATGCGATTTTGACTTTCTTTTGGAAGGTCGGTTGGCAGCGGTAGTTGTGGGTGCGGGCGCAGGCGCACGCGCCGGCGATGTCTCCCGGCTGCTCGAGCTGCTGTCGCTCGATGATGACGATGAGGAGCTCGAGCTTTCACTCACTACTTGTTGACTGGACCTGAAATTATTTATTTTAAGTTTTATTTACCGTCCTATATTTAACTATGTGTGTACTTACTAGTTATTGTTAAAAATGTAAGATCACAAAAACAGAACAGATTCAAAGATATTAAGTTATTATACGAGTTTAGCTCATAATATCTAAGTATGATTTTTAAAAACTGCTATCATTTTATAAGTTCATTAATATAAAAGTACAAATACTTACATGATGTCTTGTGCTTATTTAAAAAACTTGAAGTAAATAATAAATGTAGTTAATTGAAAACTTAATCCGGTATAACACTGTTGTATACAGAAAACTTGATTTAACAATTGTATAATTAAGCAGCAACTGGGATAAAAGTAAAAGAAAAAAGTATCAAGTAAGAGGCAATATGCTCAGGTCAGGGGTATAAATAGATTCACAAGGTTTCTTTGTATTTGTGTCTATAGCGATGAAAGATACTTACCCTATTTGGTCCACGTAGTCGTGTGCGTGTGATATTGCTTGCATTAACAGAAATCCTATAAACGGGAGTCAACTGATATTTTAGCGATACTAATGTAATCACTTGGCTTTTCTTGTTTTTAAAATTTCTTTTGAAATAAATTATCTGATGTCTTAAAATAATAACGGTACAGTCGAACAGGTCGACAAAAGAAATCAAATAGGATTTTTTGTTCTTAAATTGTAATACCTTACCACACCATTTTAAAAATAAAAATTGTGTAGAGCAGACGTTGCCACTTCAATTGGTGATAATTCTACCATGTCGTCACCGGTAAGTTTTCGATACGATATCATGATTTTTTAAATTACTCAAAGAGTTATATTTTATATACTTAAGTAAAAATTGTTCCTAATATTTAATACTACTTAAATACGTTATATATTTTATTTAATTATTAAATACTGGCTGTTTTCAGTTTTCGTCAGCTTGGAGTCCTCCTCTCTCAATGTTGGACTCTTCAACTTTGAGAAGCATCACTGGATTTCTTGACACAGAAAATAATCAGGATCCCTCAGTTGAAAGAAGAAACTTATTGGAATTCTTCAAAATGTCTTCTACTGGAACAAAAGTAATACGCATCGAGATTTATGATGCCACACAATTCACCACCGCTAATTTATCCTCATGTAGCTGCAACGCACGTGTGTGTACACAGCATGTAGTGAAAGATGAAGCTACAGATAATATATACCACCGAGTGAAAGACTTAATAAAGTGTATTGAAAATAACTTTTACACGTCACAACGTTAGTTTTAATTTAATAATGTATTCAGATAAGTTTGAAATAATTTTATATTAGATAGGTAGGTAGAAGATGAACAAAAAAGATTATCAAAAAATGTAGGAAATTAAGAATTCTGGATCACGCTCTTTCAAACATGATCAGAGTTTTAGTATTCAGATATAAGTGAATCGTTCAACTCATTGCGCACCCTAAGAGGCGCCTTTTCTTTTCGGGCGCCTCTTAGGGTGCGCAATGAGTTGAACGATTCACTTATATCTGAATACTAAAACTCTGATCATGTTTGAAAGAGCGCGCTCCAGAATTCTTAATTTCCTACTACTGACCTTGGGCTTCTGGGGTTGGATGTCGTCGATGGGTCCCGGTGAGTTAGTTCAAGTAGAAGCCACTAATACAGGTCTAGGTTACTTGGATGTTTTAAAGAATGTGATGCTGCCAACTGTGCGCATTGCGTATCCTAATGAACATATTTATTTTGTGCATTATAACTCATCTGTTCATAGGGCTCAAGTAGTAAAAGATTGGCTAAACATCCAAGATAACCTGACTGTTATTAAATGGCCTTCTAAGAGCCCGGATTTGAATCCTATAGAAAACTTGTGGGGCCTTATGGTGTTAAACTGGGACTCATCGCAAGTTAGGTCTAAAGCCAATTTAGAGGCCCTTGTTACATCAACTTGGGAATCATTGCGTGGTAGTGATATGTGCTTCAATATGGTTTCTAGCATGAGAAATCGATTACAGCTAGTATTAGATAATAACGGAGCGCCAACTCGCTATTAACCTATATTAAGTATATAATTTAATTATGATATCCAGTCTAAATTGCTATGAAATATATTTTATTGTTATGTTGAATGTCTGAATCTGTAAAAAAAACTGATAGGTAACTCTTTAAAATCACTACCAGGCCGTGATTCCCAGAGATAGTAAACTTATCGCGTGAAAGATGTTATTGTTATTGAATTTAGAAGTTACTTATTCAAAATAACTTCTTTATAAATAACATGTTTATTCATATCACCGATACATGCTATATACCTCCTTAAAATGTTGATTATTTATTTTTACACATTATATTGACTTTATACAGCCTTGTCAAATTCATATCTGATAAATTTATTTTAATGTTTCGCTTTGATTCTTACAATAAATCATTGAAAGCAATCTACCTACCTATAGACGCCTTTTATTTAATGCTTGCTCCTTTTAACTTGAGTATCATCATAACATACCTAACTCATAAGTCCAATGCAAAGTAGTAACAACACTCAGTAAAAGTAGACAATAATTATAAATAAAAATACACAATAAATATAAAAGTAGGTAGGTACTTTCGATGAAATGATTTTATTTGTTAACAGTTAGGTAGTTAGTTAATAGTTAATAGGTACCTAGGTACACTCGACAAAGTTGTCAGGGTATCACCCAACATAAGCAAATATTGAACTATCTATAAGTCTAAACTTAGCTGAGCATTTCTATTCGTCAAGCGGTAGTGTGTGTGCGCTAATCGTTTACGCCGCCTCCTCGTTTGCAAAAAGTTTTCTGATCTGTGGCAAAACGTATTCTTTGTTGTTTATTGCTTCAAGACAGATTCATATAGATAATTTCGCGCAGACAAGTAAGCCGCTCACTAGCGCAATGGTAGTGTAGCGGGATAGCAGCAAATGAATGTAATAAAGAAGACACAAGTTCGAATCCTGTCTCGCGGTTGAGTGTTTATAATATTTATTGTGTATTTTTATTTATAATTATTGTCTACTTTTACTGAGTGTTGTTACTACTTTGCATTGGACTTATGAGTTAGGTATGTTATGATGATACTCAAGTTAAAAGGAGCAAGCATTAAATAAAAGGCGTCTATAGGTAGGTAGATTGCTTTCAATGATTTATTGTAAGAATCAAAGCGAAACATTAAAATAAATTTATCAGATATGAATTTGACAAGGCTGTATAAAGTCAATATAATGTGTAAAAATAAATAATCAACATTTTAAGGAGGTATATAGCATGTATTGGTGATATCAATAAACATGTTATTTATAAAGAAGTTATTTTGAATAAGTAACTTCTAAATTCAATAACAATAACATCTCTCACGCGATAAGTTTACTACCTCTGGGAATCACGGCCTGGTAGTGATTTTAAAGAGTTACCTATCAGTTTTTTTTACAGATTCAGACATCTATATATATAAAAATGAAACCCGTTTTCCGTTGTCACGGCATCACGCCTGAACGGCTGGACCGATTTCGCTAATTCTTTTTTTAAAATGTTCATTGAAGTCCAAGGATGGTTCTTACGGTGAGAAAAATTCGAATAATTGCCGGGAAAGCCCTAAAACAGACCTTTTCTTTTTCCCATACAAATGTTTTATTACTAAAATGTATAGTCAATTTGAACTTTATTCCTATACAATAAAGTTCATTCGAAGGCGGGACGAAGTTCGCCGGGACAGCTAGTTCAATATAACAATAAAATATATTTCATAGCAATTTAGACTGGATATCATAATTAAATTATATACTTAATATAGGTTAATAGCGAGTTGGCGCTCCGTACTAGCTGTAATCGATTTCTCATGCTAGAAACCATATTGAAGCACATATCACTACCACGAAATGCAAGTTGATGTAACAAGGGCCTCTAAATTGGCTTTAGACCTAACTTGCGATGAGTCCCAGTTTAACACCATAAGGCCCCACAAGTTTTCTATAGGATTCAAATCCGGGCTCTTAGAAGGCCATTTAATAACAGTCAGGTTATCTGGATGTTTAGCCAATCTTTTACTACTTGAGCCCTATGAACAGATGAGTTATCATGCACAAAATAAATATGTTCATTAGGATACGCAATGCGCACAGTTGGCAGCATCACATTCTTTAAAACATCCAAGTAACCTAGACCTGTATTAGTGGCTTCTACTTGAACTAACTCACCGGGACCCATCGACGACATCCAACCCCAGAAGCCCAAGGTCACGTGACCACTAGACCTATTTCGAAGGATATTCTTTTCGTGAAATCGCTCACCCGTTTTTCGATACAATATGACACGACCATCCTTGTCAGACCTAAAACATTTTTCGTCACTAAATATAACCACTTTGTTACACCAATCAAAGTCTAAATATTCTTTCGCAAAACGCATTCTTTCTTGTTGATGGCACTCTTTTAAATCAATCTTTCTTGCTGGTTTGCGACATCTTACTTAACCCAGCTGCACGTAAATGGTCGCGCACTGTTTGCAGCGACACATCGTGTTTTGTCGCGGTGGAACGGGTTGTCGCGAAGGGATCTGCAGTGTGGATAGCCACGATATCACGATGCATGGGGTTAGCTTCTGTGAAGGAGTTAGTAGGGCCACGGCGCAGGCTGTCTACATTTCCTGTAGCAGCATGACGATTAATCCACAATCGAACAGCCTTTCTCTGCAGAAGAATAATATAAATGTAATTAACTATTCTTAATTGCTTGGAACAGTATGAGCTTCGGTTACAAATAAGTAATTGTTACTTACCGATATCATTAACCGTCTTGCAATTTCACTTACAGAAACATTCTGCTCGTGCAAAACAACTATTTCTGCACGTTTGAAGAGAGTTAAATGTTCCATATTTGCTTAAAAGAATAGACAAAATATGAAAAGAAGTTTAAAAACGTATCGATAAGGCACGAAGCTCAGTAACGACTAATGACTACCTGTCAATACGTTTAACAAAAGAATTATCAAAATATCTGAGGGTAGTTTTCGTTGACTAGCAATGTTAGTTTGCAAATCATAATTTATCATCACGAGAATATTCCATCTTGCTTCATTGCGATCTTTTTTTTTCATTTTACGTTTTAAAATAAATAAAAACATAACATTTAACAAATCTGGCTGGCATGATAGGGACTCGAACCTGGGTTCCTTCGATCGATCCATCCATATAGCCCCACCGCTGCCGCTTGACCAACTGTGCCACGGTAGCTGCTTACGAATAGTTTTAAAATTGGCTTCTTATTCAACTTGACAGTGAATGATCTTTTCTGATATTTATTATTTGCTACTACCGACCTTTCTTCAAAATGTGTTAGATTGTTTTTTTTAAATTCTATACGCTAAAATATATTTGTATAAGTATACATAGATACATAAATAATTATAATTAAATAACTCTAATAATATTGTAAAAAGTATTTTATAAGTTTCGAATAGTGGCAGAATAATCGAGAAATGTCTAGTCTAGTTTTTTTTTTTGTGGTTTTTATGAACTGTCAAAATTGGAGGTAGAAAATGTGGGCAGTATTGCCTGAGGTTTAGTCGAGAGCAGAAGTGAATAAAGTACCTAGTGAACCGTTTATTGAGTTTCATTATAGAATCCAACACTTCAGAACCGGGATTTTACTCACATCCCACGTAAGTTGAAGCTGCTCTGGTCATATATAAGAAAGGTGAGTGTTTATTTCCGATCAAATTAAGTACCTAGATACGGTGCATAAAGTATCTTAAAATCAGAAAAGTCGTTGAGTCAATTAATTATCGAATGTGATTTGAAAAGCAGTGGTAATTTTAAATTTTTCCCCAAAGACCAAGCCGACAAAACTTTTTCTTTTTCTGTTTTTTTTTCTTTCCTTTTGATCATGAGGTAGTTTTTTTATTTTTTTTTTATTTATGTATACCGTTTATTTACGAACAAATGAAGGAAATAAGTTACATAAATGCGAAATCAAAAGAATTGTTATTGGTTTTCCTCGTTATATCCAAATATTACGTTAATTTTATTTTCCTGATATTTTCATCGAAAATCTAGCTTGTTTTACCTACTTGATTAGTTTTGCTATAGATACCCAAATTTAAAATAGGAAATTGTGTTAATACATAAATACTGTTAGAGAAATTGGTGTATTTTAGGAACATGGAGAACAAAGGCCGTAATTCACGAGAGTTGCGTACACCACCGCTATCACGTTCTCCGCGAAGCTCAACGCGCGGAAGCGGGCGACGTTCGCGACGAGACCGTTCGCGTACCCCTACGCGAGACAGTGGCCGACGGTCGCAGTTGGATTACCAACGCGATAGGCCTTCGCTACGCCGCACGCAGCAACGGTTACGCAGTTCCGGGCGCGATAGGAGCAGACCTTCACAACGTCGATCGCGGAGCCCTATGCGTGCCACCAGTCGCCGAACCTTGCGGCGCTCACGCAGTCCAGTGGTCTCCCGGCCGGTAGAGCGACAATCACGCAGCATCGAACGCGATCGCAGCCGGCGACCTCCGCGGCGGTCCCGTAGCCTCGAGCGTGGCAGCAGGCGCCGATCTCGCAACACGTGTAGTCGCAACCGCAGCCTGTCCCGCCGCCTCGACATGCGTGACGAGCAACCGCGGGCCGAGGAGGAACCAAGAAATCGTGAGTCACTAAACACTACAAATGTATTTCAATCTAATAGTGAAAGTATTCTGTCTCAGTTAATTACCGCATTACAAACAGTAGGCAGGGATTCGATTAGTAACAGGTTATCTGGTCATAATACACTTCCCGAGTTTGACCCGTCCCGCAAAGAACAGACCATTAATATGTGGCTGCACAAGGTGAATGAGTGTGCCATAATATATAAATGGAATGACCAGCAGACTGTTCATTTTGCGTTACCCAAGTTGAAGGGTTTAGCTCAAAAATGGTACGAGGGACTAACCACAGTTAAGTCAACATGTAATTGTATATAAGTCTCGATTAAAAAAAAAAAGATATATTGCACATAACGTAGGGCCCTGTGCCGAAGGTTTCTTGCCGTCTTCTTCCTCTCGGCTATACAGGTAGTGAACCGGCAGTAGTTTTAGATTAAAAAAGTGACATCAAAAAAGTGTAATGAATTTTGCCTATTTTTGAATAAAACACTTTTCATTTTCATGCCACGATTAATAGTCAATTAGTAGTTTCTAGAGGGCTTTGTCTTTCATTTGTCCTTAAAGAGGGATTTAGTTGTCGATGTTGCCAATATTCAATAAAATTGTTGTTCAAAGAAATGATTGATTTTTTCGACCTAGAATAAGCTTAGACATACTTTAAAATACAGAATATTTATTTCTATAAGACTTACATGCATTTTTTGCATAAATTGCACGTTAATTTTCTAAAAAAACACCGAAATAGTGTTTGGGTGACTGAACGACTGAACGACTGAACGACGAACGACGAACGACGAACGACGAACGACGAACGACGAACGACGAACGACGAACGACGAACGACGAACGACGAACGACGAACGACGAACGACGAACGACGAACGACCGAACGAAATGCCATTAGAGAACAACTGTCAAATAGCGAAGAGAATACCGTTTGGAACTGCCACTCATGTGACATTGCGGAGTAGAATACCGATTATAGCGTAAAGTAATAAAATGTACGGCCGATCGTTGTCCACTGTCAACTTATCTGTTAAGAGAATACCAAAATGGGTCAAATCATACAATTCACATTCTAGAGAGACACCATTTTTCATTTGGTAATTAGAAGAATACGGCCCCAGATACAGCTGTCTGTACACTATCTTCCGGGACCACTCAACACAATAGCTGACTGTTTGTCCAGGAACAAAATACAGGCAGAATGGCACCTTCTCCCTCCTGCAACGCAAAAAATTTTCAAGAAATGGGGTATTCCCGAATTAGACCTTCTAGCCTCCGGTCACGCTCATGTGGTCCCGAGCTACGTTTCCTGGGATATAAGAGACAACAATGCGAGCTTTATAGACGCTTTCAGCAGGGAATGGCATTTTCGTCTAGCATGGGTATTTCCGCCTCCTTGTCTCATACCACAAGCCCTGTCCAAACTAAACACCGCCACGGGGACGTTCATCATAGTTTGTCCGAGATGGAAAAACGTGTTTTGGAGAACAGAACTCAAGAAACGAGCAACGGCAGCACCTTACACGATCAAGAATCTTTGTCGACAAAGTTGTCAGGGTATCACCCAACATAAGCAAATGTTGAACTATCTATAAGTCTAAACTTGGCTCGTTAGTGTGAGTGAGCTTTGCTTTGACCTCATTGGTCAAACATTTGTTGGATTCTATAATGAAACTCAATAAACGGTTCACTAGGTACTTTATTCACTTCTGCTCTCGACTAAACCTCAGGCAATACTGCCCACATTTTCTACCTCCAATTTTGACAGTTCATAAAAACCACAAAAAAAAAAACTAGACTAGACATTTCTCGATTATTCTGCCACTATTCGAAACTTATAAAATACTTTTTACAATATTATTAGAGTTATTTAATTATAATTATTTATGTATCTATGTATACTTATACAAATATATTTTAGCGTATAGAATTTAAAAAAAACAATCTAACATTCGGCCATCCGTTATTAAATTTACACGTCCTCGTGTATTAATTAAACAATATTATTAATCACAAAAAAAAAATCTTAAATAAATTAACCAATGACAAATCATTTCTATGAATTATTATCTAAAATATCGATTAAAATCCTATAACTAAAGTACTTATATAAGGATTTTCTTTTACAAAACATTTGAGGTTTTTAAAATATAGAGACAATTTTGAGAGCCATAAACTTAGGTATTTATCTATCTATCTTGACTCATTCTATAACTTTTCTTTACATTATATGTTTACATTTACACACAACTGCAATCATAGCACGAATAATTTATTATCATTATTTATTTACAATTAACGGGCCAAGCCTCATCTATCTTGGAACCGATTGATCATGGTTTTCCTGAGCTCGGAGTCGGCGACGATGGGACTCGACTACCAAGCCGTACCATGCCGGTGCTGCGTACGGAAGTCGCGACCTGACATAGGCTTTGTACAGACCTACCTTTGTGCGCAGCGGGAGCCGCGAGGCGAAGATAGGTCTCAGCTTAGCTCGAGCCACCTTGGCTTTGGCAAGCGTCTGTTTCACGTGGTCCACCATCGTCAATCCCTTGTCTATTACTAGGCCAAGGTATTTGACGCTGGTCGACCACGGGATCTCTTGCCCGGAGAGTTTCAACCGCGGGGGAATCCTTTGCCTACGACTCACCATCATGGCCTGTGCCTTCCCGACATTCACCGACAACCTCCATTTGGAGAGCCAGTTGGGTAGAGCATCGAGCGTGGGTTGCAGGTATTTCACTGCCTGGATAGGGTTCAACGACACCGCCCAGTAGGCGGTGTCGTCGGCAAAAAGCGCCAGAGTGGCGCGCCCTACCACTGGGATGTCGTCGGTGTACCGGGAATAGTAAGCCGGCGAGACACAGCTTCCTTGCGGAACGCCAGCTCTCACCTGACGGGGAGTCGATACGGCGTCTTCCACCGCGACCTGGACCTTCCGTTCAGAGAGAAAAGACGCTATGACTCTTACCAGACGTCGAGGAGCAGATGTCGTCGACAGCTTGTACAGCAGACCCTCGTGCCATACTCTGTCGAACGCCTTCTCCATGTCCAGCATCACCTCTGCTACGCTTTCGCGCCTGTTAAGGCGGTCAGCGAGCTCGTGGAGCACCCGCGTGAGTTGCAGCGTCGTGGAGTGTTCGGGCCGAAACCCGAACTGCTCGGGACGCGGCGTGATGTGCGGCAGCAGGTGCTGCAGCAGGAGTCGTTCGAAGACCTTCGAGAGTGTCGGCAAGAGAGTTATAGGCCTATAACCCTCTGCTCGCATGGGAGACTTGCCTGGCTTCGGTAGCATGATGACGCGGCCCAGCTTCCAGCAAGTAGGAAAGTGACCCGTCCGGATAATGCCGTTATACAAACGATTGACCGCCGAGACGGTTTGGTGCGGTAGGTGCCGCAACGCCTCGTTCGTAATCTGGTCCACTCCCGGGGCTTTCCTAAGCTTCGACTTCAGCAGAGCACGCTTTACCTGACCAGGCGAGAAGACTATGGGGTCTTCTCAGTTGGCTCCAGCGGTTGCGCGAAATACTCACGAAGGTGTGACTCAACTGCTGCCACGTGTTGGTGGTCTTCAGCCGGATTTGGAGAGAACTGCAGCTCCAGGTGGTTGGCGAAGATCTCCGCCCGATCTTCAGCCTTGTACCGGAGCTCGCCATTCTCGTTCTGCAGCGGCCTTGTGGGAGTGACTTCGTTACCGAGCTGACGGCATAGGCGATGGACCGAGGGAATCTCATCGCTTATGAAAATGAAAATGCAAATGAAAATGAAAATGAAAATGAAAATGAAAATGAAAATGAAAATGAAAATGAAAATGAAAATGAAAATGAAAATGAAAATGAAAATGAAAATGAAAATGAAAATGAAAATGAAAATGAAAATGAAAATGAAAATGAAAATGAAAATGAAAATGAAAATGAAAATGAAAATGAAAATGAAAATGAAAATGAAAATGAAAATGAAAATGAAAATGAAAATGAAAATGAAAATGAAAATGAAAATGAAAATGAAAATGAAAATGAAAATGAAAATGAAAATGAAAATGAAAATGAAAATGAAAATGAAAATGAAAATGAAAATGAAAATGAAAATGAAAATGAAAATGAAAATGAAAATGAAAATGAAAATGAAAATGAAAATGAAAATGAAAATGAAAATGAAAATGAAAATGAAAATGAAAATGAAAATGAAAATGAAAATGAAAATGAAAATGAAAATGAAAATGAAAATGAAAATGAAAATGAAAATGAAAATGAAAATGAAAATGAAAATGAAAATGAAAATGAAAATGAAAATGAAAATGAAAATGAAAATGAAAATGAAAATGAAAATGAAAATGAAAATGAAAATGAAAATGAAAATGAAAATGAAAATGAAAATGAAAATGAAAATGAAAATGAAAATGAAAATGAAAATGAAAATGAAAATGAAAATGAAAATGAAAATGAAAATGAAAATGAAAATGAAAATGAAAATGAAAATGAAAATGAAAATGAAAATGAAAATGAAAATGAAAATGAAAATGAAAATGAAAATGAAAATGAAAATGAAAATGAAAATGAAAATGAAAATGAAAATGAAAATGAAAATGAAAATGAAAATGAAAATGAAAATGAAAATGAAAATGAAAATGAAAATGAAAATGAAAATGAAAATGAAAATGAAAATGAAAATGAAAATGAAAATGAAAATGAAAATGAAAATGAAAATGAAAATGAAAATGAAAATGAAAATGAAAATGAAAATGAAAATGAAAATGAAAATGAAAATGAAAATGAAAATGAAAATGAAAATGAAAATGAAAATGAAAATGAAAATGAAAATGAAAATGAAAATGAAAATGAAAATGAAAATGAAAATGAAAATGAAAATGAAAATGAAAATGAAAATGAAAATGAAAATGAAAATGAAAATGAAAATGAAAATGAAAATGAAAATGAAAATGAAAATGAAAATGAAAATGAAAATGAAAATGAAAATGAAAATGAAAATGAAAATGAAAATGAAAATGAAAATGAAAATGAAAATGAAAATGAAAATGAAAATGAAAATGAAAATGAAAATGAAAATGAAAATGAAAATGAAAATGAAAATGAAAATGAAAATGAAAATGAAAATGAAGTGTTTTATTCAAAAATAGGCAAAATTCATTACACTTTTTTGATGTCACTTTTTTAATCTAAAACTACTGCCGGTTCACTACCTGTATAGCCGAGAGGAAGAAGACGGCAAGAAACCTTCGGCACAGGGCCCTACGTTATGTGCAATATATCTTTTTTTTAAATCGAGACTCTTATACAGGGTGTAACGGAAAGGGTATATAATCCCGAAAGGGGGTAACTCTGGAAGGGGAAACAAAGCATATTCCAAAATATCAGCTCTCTAAGTCCATCCTACGATTTTTAAAACGCATTTAAATTGCAGACTTCTGCAACACATTGCCTGATATTGCCCATCACTATTGAGCAATCAGCTGTTAGGGTGATTGACCGCTGTCCCCACCGCTTTTACACCTATCTGTACGCCTGGCATGTCAAAGTGGGTTCCGCATACGTAATTTTTCGTTTGTAAATAAAATGTCGTTTTTACATGTTTTTTGTAACATGATTTTTCATAAAAGGAAAATTAAATAAAGAACATAAAACGTGTAAAACGTAACACATTCGTACGCGCGACGTAGTATGTACCTACTCTGTAAGTACGCCTTACGCAGAGCTGCTGGCTGGCCCTAATTAAAACTAAAATTCCTTTTTAAATCACTTGAAGGTAAGTCTGTCGATTTCTCGTTTACATTCCTAGGTTTTTATTCAAAGTAAAAAAAAAATCGGTTGGTTTTTATTTTAAAGTTTTTTTTCCTTGCTCAAAACTGACCAATTGAAAACAAAAAATCTTATTATCGGAGTGGTTTAGTGTTTCCGCGCTACCAGGAAACGACGAATATGAAGAAGTTCAGACCGATAATTAGAAACCATTTTACAAAGGAACTCTAACCACCACTCGCGCTGAAAATTAGAACCAATTAGGATCAAGAAGATCGATAACGAAAGGACCAATGACATTATGTTGGGGCGTGACCAGGACTCTGGCGCAGGGCGGCGGGAGAGCGTTCGGAAAAGTTCGTATGGGCTCGGTCGGCGGTCGGCTCATTAATTTTCCTTCAGTCGCTCTCAATTCGTTGTCGCGTGTGCACTTGTGCTTTCGTATCTAATTGTGTAGTGGCTACCTTTTGCTTTCGCCATGTCTTATGATTCCAATTCGGAATATTATAACATGATTATGTGCGTTGGGTTTACCAACGGTGATTTAAGTGCAGCTCGCGAGCTCTATCGTGAGCGCTACATCGACGGGAGACCAGCTGATGAAGCTAGGCGCATGCCTTCGTACGGCTGTTTCAGTCGCTTGGTGAATCGACCGCTGCGGTCCCCAGACTTGACCCCGCTGGACTTCTTTTTATGGGGGCACATAAAGAATATTGTTTATGCCGTGGAGTGCTCTACTAGTGAGCAAATGGAGCAGCGCATTAGAGATGCGTTTAGTACTGTGACGCCGGAGATGCTAAGAAACACTAGAGCCTCTACCTACAGGCGAGCTGGTTTGTGCATCCAGCAGGGAGGACGCCATTTCGAACCATTTCTGTAAATGTAAGTAAAGTTTTAATTTATTTTTAAACCTTATCGAATACCTTACTTAGGTACCTACTTACTTAATTTAATTAAATTTCCATGTTACCTACCTATTATTTTTTTGTAACAAAAATTATCTAGTAAATTACTAATTACTTAAGCACCTACATAAGCGTAAGGTCACTAATTTATCTTACTTTTGTTTCAGCTTCGATACCTACGATGCGTTACGAACAGCTGTTTTCGTGGACACGCACGTCCTGCAGCGCCCGACCCGCCTTAGGTAATTATTACACGCGCCGCGCCGCCGTTATCTTAATAAAATTATTATTTAGGTACCTACTGAAGCATAAAAACACTAATTTATCTTACTTTTGTTTCAGATTTGATACCTATGATGCGATTTACGAACGATTTTCGTAATACGCAAGTCCCACAGTCTCCGAGTCGCGCTTTACGTAAGTACTTAGGTCGCTTTTTTAGTAAATGGTGCCTACTGAAGCGTAAAAACACTAATTTATCTTACTTTTGTTTCAGATTTGATACCTACGATGCTTTATGAACAGCTGTTTTCGTAGAGACGTCCCCCTGCCCCCGTCCCCGCAGCGCACGCGTCGCGCTTTACGTAAGTACTTGTGCTTAGGTCGCTGTCTTATCTAATGGTACCTACTGAAGCAAAAAAATACTAATTTATCTTACTTTTGTTTCAGATTTGATACCTACGATGCGTTTTACGAACGATTTTCGTAATACGCGGGTCCCACAGTCTCCGAGTCGCACCCTATGAACTGTTTTCAACGAGGAATTTTTGAACCATTTCTTTAAAAGTAGGTATGTATGTTAGTTTTAATTCAATTTCAAACCTTACCTACCTACTCGGGCATTGTTTTTTTAATAAAATTAACGTGTAAATGGAACCACACATTTTGGATAGGTAAGTACTTACCTAATTTTTGTAACTACTTAAGTAGGTACCTATTATTTTTTCGTAATAAAAGTTATTTAGTAAAATACTAATTTACTTACTTAGGTACCTATCTACTTATGCATAATGTCACTCATTTAATTTACTTTTGTTTCAGCTACGATACCTACAACGCGTTACGAATGTTTTCGAGACGTCCGTCCTTGGCCGCGCGCCCGAGCCAAGGCCAAACGCTGCCGCCTCGGTCGGTATCCTTTGATAAAGCCGCCGCTGCCGACCGGCGCGCTTTGAGCGTATGCGCGGCATGGCTTTGTGCAAGGAGAGAGAAGGAAGATGGGCGGGGTTGTCGTATGATGAAGAGAGAAGAAAGACGGGCGGGGCTAGTGATAGTGTACGTGCCATATGATTAGACGAATGAGCTCAATAGTGTTGGGACACGTTTGTTTACATTCTAAAATTAAAATTAATCAAAAAAAAAAAAAAAAGTGTTTATTTCGATTTGAAATACGGCTAGAAGACTTCTACATAATGTGCAGAGTATGCCCTTTTCGGGATTATATACCCTTTCCGTTACACCCTGTATACAATTACATGTTGACTTAACTTGTTATCACAGTAATTTACATGAATATCACAGTACGAGTAGTTTGTTTTACATAAATTTTTAACTCTGCAGCATCCAAAATAAACCAAAAGATGTTAATAGGCACTTAAAAAGTAAAAAGCTTAGCTTGATAAAAACCGCATAACATGACCAGCCACCACAGCAGCACCTTCACACAGGTCTCAACGCATGTGCCAGCCATCAACCCCTTCCACATATTTTAGGGAAGTAAGCGACCCGACACACAGCGCCACCACTGCAGTGGCGTAAGCAAGCATGACATGTCACACGTTTCGCCTAGTAAAAGGTTTAGTCAAATGCCGCAGACCTAAAGATTTTTACATTTATTATTTATATTATATCATTCATTTATTTGCAAAATTTGTTATTTATTAGCTATTCCTGTGGAGCTGGTCAGTATGCCCCACACTCCATGCAAGGTGGTCATTCATATACTCGTCTAGTCTATAATAAGCCTTATTACATAAGTTTTTTTTAATGTAAGACTTAAACTTGTTTTCGGAGTATGCTAGAATTTCTTGGGGAATTTTATTGTAGTATTGCACGCAAAGCCCCATAAATGATTTATTAATTTTTGAAAGTCTAGAACCATTTGAAACTAATTTATTTCTATTCCTAGTATTAAAGTTATGCAGCTGACTATTTGTTTGAAATAGATGCATATTCTGTCTGACATCCATACTAATATTATAAATGCGAAAGTAACTCTGTCTGTCTGTCTGTCTGTCTGTCTGTCTGTCTGTCTGTCTGTCTGTCTGTCTGTCTGTCTGTCTGTTACGCTTTCACGCCTAAACTACTGAACCGATTTCAATGAAATTTGGTAGAGAGGTTGTCTAGACCTTGAGAAAGGACATAGGCTATATTTTGTCGCGAAAAAAGGCTTAAGGGGGTGGTAATAAGGGATGAAAGTTAGTATGGGAGATCGTCATTATTCAAAGATAAAACCATGAAACTTTATATTTAGGCACTTAATACTAAATCCATACTTCCATACTTCCATACTATCCATACTATATATATCTATATATATAAAATATATATATAAAATATATATATAAAATATATATATAAAATATATATTATATATATTTTTTTTATTTTATATAAAAAACACGAGGGTTTTACATTTTAACACGAGGGGTAAGACCGGATGTGTTTTACTAAAAAAATATTATTTTGATCAGAAATGCATTTATCCATACTAATATTATAAATGCGAAAGTAACTCTGTCTGTCTGTCTGTCTGTTACTCTTTCACGCCTAAACGGCTGAACGGATTTTTATGAAATTTGGTATGGTGATAGATGATAACCTAGAAATGGTCATAGGCTATAAATAATCACGCCATCGTTCTTAGGGGGTAGGCAGTAGGTAGATAACTAAATTGAGTTAGTGACTTTTAGTCGTTTTTGTTGGGACTTTTGCTCTTTCACGTCTAAACGGCTGAACGGATTTTGATGAAATTTAGTAAGGTAATAGATGGTTACCTAAAAACGGATATAAGATCAAAATGATCACGTCATCGTACTTAGGGGGTAGGAAGTAGGCAGAAAACTGAATTGAGTTAGTGATTTTGTTATGGTTTTTGCTGGGAGTTTTGCTCTATCATGCCTAAACGGCTGAACGGATTTTGATGAAATTTAGTAAGGTA
Source organism: Anarsia innoxiella (assembly GCA_947563765.1). Classification (NCBI taxonomy): domain Eukaryota; kingdom Metazoa; phylum Arthropoda; class Insecta; order Lepidoptera; family Gelechiidae; genus Anarsia; species Anarsia innoxiella. Next base: position 12,009,670 of record OX387391.1, on the reverse strand, counting down.
ATAGATGGTTACCTAAAAACGGATATAAGATCAAAATGATCACGTCATCGTACTTAGAGGGTAGGAAGTAGGCAGAAAACTGAATTGAGTTAGTGATTTTTAATCGTTTGTTTTAAAAGTTTACTTCATTCACGCCTTAACGACTGAAAAGATTTTTATAAGACTTGGTTAATTTAAAGATAGAATCCTAGGCACGGACACAGGCTACTTTTTACGGCGGGAAAATACCTCATTCCCGCGGAAATCTAGCGTGATCGTGTTAAGAAGCGCATGACGCCATAGCTACTGAAATGATTTTGATGTTTTATTTTTAAACTTAGTGTTACTAAGACTTCAAGTTAGTATTTAATCACTTTTCTAACTTAGAGGGTAGGTAGGCGCCATAATTTATGGAATTTATGATAACATTTTGATGCAACTGTCTTTATTTAACAGTTTTACTTGGATCGAAACTTAGCGACATTCCATCACACTACTTAACTTATAGGGTAGGAAGGTACCAAAATTCAGACTACTTTTTACTTCGGGAAAATATCTCATTCCCACAGGAACGTATACATAGCTACCTATCTACAACATGAAAACTCTGTCTAGAATCTCATTACGCCAAAACTATTGATCTGATTTGTATACATCGGGGGTTGGCAGGAAGGTATAGTTCGTAGTATTTTAAACCGATTTACATTATTTACTTTTTATATTTACTAAGGAAACATTCGGAGCTATCCATTATGTGCTTAGGTTGTTTTTGAACAAATTTTGATGTGAAGTTGAGGACCGGAACACGATAGAGGGACATTGTTGCAGGGGGACTTACAGCCGGGAGAAAACAAAAAAACTTATGCGGACGAAGTCGCGGGTAAAAGCTAGTACATAATATTTGCATAAATGTATTGACATGGCACCGTCATAATATTAATTGTTTTGAACAGTTGCCTTAGGGATTCACGACAGCGGAGTCCATAGATTGATCTTATAGCTCTTTTTTGTAAAACAAATATTGAACCTATATCGGCGGCACGACCCCACAGCAGCAGGCCCTAGGACATAAGACTGTGAAAATAGCTGAAATAAACAAGTCTTGCGGTAGGTATGTCCGTCAGTTCCTTAATTTTTTTGACGGCGTACGCTGCAGAGCTTAGCCTCCCCGATAGCGATCCAATATGGGGACCCCATTGTAACTTCTGGTCGATTGTAATCCCTAAGAAAACTGTCTGTTCCACAAAGTCTAGTTTTTCATTATTTAATATAACTTGACTATTATTACGCGTTACTACGCCGGGTAATCTAAATTTAATGCATTTGGTTTTTTTTCGCATTTAACACAAGGTTGTTGATTGTAAACCAATCATGAACCTGCCGAAGAACTTCATTTACATAGTCGTAGTTAAGGGCACGCCTGTCGACTTTAAAAATTAAGGATGTATCATCTGCAAATAATACAATCTTCGCCAGATTTTCAACCATGTGGGGTAGATCGTTAATATACACGAGAAATAAAAAAGGTCCTAATATTGATCCTTGTGGAACACCTATCTTTACCAAAGATCCTTGTGACTTCATACCGTTTACTTGAACAGATTGGAATCTGTTACTAAGATACGATTCCAACAAACAAAGACCTTTATTCCGAATACCATAATGATGTAGCTTTAGCAATAGAGTTTCATGATCTACACAATCAAATGCCTTCGACAAATCACAAAAGACCCCCACGGCATCCTGACGCTCCTCAAATGCCTCAAAGATATGTTTTATTAAGGCAACACCGGCGTCAGTTGTCGAGCGGCCCCTGGTGAAACCAAATTGCTGGCTATGTAAGATGTTATTAAAATTGAAATGTGAAAGCATTTGACTGAGCATAATCTTCTCAAAAACCTTACTCAGTACCGGCAATATTGACACAGGTCTGTAGTTACCAGGATCTTGGCGGTCGCCTGACTTGTGCAACGGTACGACTTTACTTAGTTTCATTAAATCCGGAAACTCACCATTATCTACAGCTAAGTTAAATGTATGTGCTAAATACGATGCCATTACATCTATTAGCATACCTTAACAGACATTCCCCACAGATCTTCAGAGTTTTTTACCTTAAATTGTTTGAAGGTTTTAACAATTTCTTGTGGGGTAATGTGCCTAAACTCAAATTCAGCAATACAGGCTGGGATATACTTTTTTCAAGATTTATAGATAGAACCGGTGAAGATTGTAGATTCTCTGTAGTTTTCAAGGGTATATTAATAAAAAAGCATTGAACTCTTTAGCCACATCGGTGTTGCTTGACAGTATTTTATTATTACATTTAAGAGTTATATTATCAACGCGTAGTTTAGTTCGACCGGTCTCAGAGTTAATAACACTCCATACAGCTTTTGTTGTATTTTGAGCGCATTTTATTTTTTTACTTATGAACAGTGATTTAGCTTTAACGCATACTGATTTAAAAATCTTACTATATCTTTTTACATATTCTTTAAAGTTGTTATCGTTAGGTCTTAGCGCCCTATCTGCATATAATTGAAATAATTCATCCCTACTTTTCCTAATACCTAAAGTAGCCCAATCACTGAATTTAAATTTTGGATTAATTTCTTTAGTTACTAATTTGAAAATATTATTATATTGTTGTTCAACAACATTGAAAAAAGTTCTATAAAAATTATTAGTATTATTAAAACTGCAATGCTGTAGTTGACGTGGTAGTCGAACGTTCAACGCGTCAATATATTTCTGAATCCGACCAGAAGTCACACAGCGCTTTGTGACTGTGATGCTCTGTACTTGGTGAGCGTGAGGGAAGTACGCGACTTGACCCCAGTGATCAGATGAAAATGACTTGTCAATCATTTTATTATTATATTCACAGTTGCAAAAGATGTTATCAATACACTTAGCAGATGTCGCAGTAACTCTAGTCGGTTCCAAAAACACATTTTCTAAATTAAATGACTTAAATACACTGAACAATCTAACCGTGGAGCTATCATTTATCAAAATATCTACATTAAAGTCACCACATATTAAAATACTTTTACTTTTCCTAGTCAATACTCTAAGAACTTCTTCTAGCGTTGATTCTACAGTATCAAGCAAAGCAGCAGGGGGGCAATACGCACAAACCACAATGTACTTTTCCAGCTCAACACAGGACAGCTCGATGTGTCTCTCAACCGACAGCCCACCGATATCCGTACGCTCATTACAATTAATACTGTTTTTAACCATTATTAAGGAGCCCCCGTGTATCGCAACCCGTCGGCTAAAACAACTAACTATACGGTAATTATCATAATTAACAAATACTTGATAATCCTGCTGCCAATGTTCCGTTAAACATACAATGTCCAATTTATTTTTTTCTAAATACAATTCCAGCTCCAATACCTTTTTAGTGTTAAAAAATTGTATATTGATATGCAGCAAGGATAAAGAATTTAAAACGTTACTATTGGAGCTGTGAATTACCTGGCCATCGGGCTCAGGGTCGCCGCCAGGGCTGGGACCCCCCGCCGCCGCGTTCGACGACGCGGGGTCCAAGTCCTGACTGCTATCTAATCTAAAAAATGTAAAGGTATAATATTAGTACAATTACTAATAGCCGTCGGAAAAAAGTGTATATTGTAAGCTAGTAAACTAGCTAGCTAATCGTCGCCTAAAACTAAGTGACAAGTACATAGTACTTGCAGTTAAATAAAAATTAAAAATAAATTTATTTGTATCGAAATACATAACGTCGCTATAACTACTAATCGCCGTGTACAAACGCGAATTTAATTTATAAATGCGGTCGTTTTGTGCCTGAGAAAAATTAATACAATACGGTAAGGCACACACAATGAATTTACACTTAGTCGTATTTGAAATATTTAAAATAATCTCGAGTCCTCTATTTATATCCGATTGACTAATTTTGAGAGAATCTCCAAATAAAATAACTACTGTACTATTGCAATCTAATTCCTCAACAAAAATATTATTTAGCAAATCATTAAAGCTACAATTTGGATAACAATTATTCCGGACTGATTGATTTAATTCATTGTGTAACAATGAGCCAAAGTTATAGCCTAACCTATCAGAGTAGACGACGGTTCTCGGGACGGGTTCCCCCCGCTCCCCCGCCGCCGCCGCCGCCCCGCTCGCGCTGCCCGAGGTGTTATCACTATTATCAATGTCCTCCGACCGCTCGGGAACGGTCGGTGAGCGGGCCCGCGCAGCGGCAGCATCGCGCGCTGCCATCGACAGGCGCTTGCGGCGACGGCGGCGGCGCGACGAGCGGCTGGCCCCGCAACCCACGGCTCCCCCGGGCTCCGCCGCGGACGCACCGCCGACACTCTCACAGCTAGAATTAAGCTGCGCGCGCGACTGCAGCGCATCCGCCGCCGAGTATTCGCTATTTTCCCTAGTGCCATCCTCACACACATTATCGCAATTCACTCGAGAGAATGAACTGGCCGTTACGTCACACGACGCTTGCATTGTCTCGCCGGTGTGTGCGGAACTCGACTCCGTACACACGGCCGATACGTTTATAGATGGACTACCTAAACTTGGTCTTAAACAGTCGCAAACGTGATTATCTACGAAAGATGTAAATCTTTCTTCGTTGTCTTTACTTAACTGTATTAAGTTGTCCATAACTCGTAATCACAGATTAAATTTTTAGCATGATTATATTTACTTGAAATTTCATCTAATGATAGTTTTAATTGTTCAATTGAGGGTTGTATCTACATATCCCCACTGACAGCAGTTATCTGAGGAAATCTTCTTTATTACCCTGACTCTATTAGCAGCGTAAGTATTGAGCTTCGAGACATCGGAAGCTAGCCATGCAAGAACAATTTGTGAATCAACATACAACCATACACACTGTATAGACAGCTTGACATGAAGAGTACGTAACACCTTGTCCGTGAGCCTAGCTAATAGCAGAGCGGCATTTAGCTCTAGCTTCGGCACAGTGAGTTTCTGCTTGAGAGGATTTATCCTGGATTTAGAGCATAATAAGTTCATAAGTACTAACTTTGCCATTGGCGTAAACAACGCGCAAGTACCTACAGACAGCAGCCGTGAGCGACCAAAGAAGCATCAGCGAAACCTATCAATTGAATGACGGGTGAATCGTCCTCTGGCACTATACATCGCGGCACGTACACTGGCGCCATCTCCTGAAGACTTGTGACAAACTCTAACCATTCCTGTTTGATACTCTCAGGCACTACCTCATCCCAGCCTAAACATGCAGACCACATAGATTGCATAATTAATTTAGCGCGAACAAATATTGAACCCATTAGACCAAGAGGGTCAAAGAACATACTAATATAACTAAGTATTTGCTTTTTTGTATGCTCAGTGGCTGTGTAGGGTTGAGACGCGGACAGCTTAAAGGCGTCGGTTTTCATGTCAAAATGAATCCCTAAGGTTTTGACAGACAGATCACTGCTATTTAAATCAAGTTCACCAAAGCATTGTTTGTCTTTGGGAATATCTTCTAAAACTTTGTCACAGTTAGAAGCCCATTTGTGTAGGTGAAAACCAGCCAGAGAAGGTAATTGAACGAGCTCATTTTTCATGGCGAGAAGGCTATCTTGATTCTGATGAGTAGCAAGTACATCATCCACATAGGTGTTATTTTTAAGAATGGAAGCTGCTAATGGCAGTTGATCCTCATAACGTTGAGCAAGCTCAATGAGGCACCTTGTTTCTAAATAAGTTGAAATTTTCAATCCATAAGTGACGGTTTGCAATTGTATGCATTTTATGCTCTCATTGGGATCACTTCTCCATAGAAAGTTCTAGAGAGATCTTTGTTTGGGATCTAAAAAAATGATTCTGAACATCATTTTAATGTCAGTTATAAAAATATTGTCCTAGTCTAAAGGCAATTAAGACTTCAAACAAGTCTTTCTGAACAACTGGCCCATTCATCAAAATATTATTGAGAGAAACTTTTTTGTTTGACTTTTGAGAACCATCAAACACTACTCTTAGTTTTGTTGTCAAACTATCCTGTTTAATTACTGGATGATGGGGCAAAAAGAATACTGGATCCTTGTTCAGGTCATATTGATTTATATCAATGTATTTGCCATGACCGAGGGAAACATATTGGTCAATAAACTTCCTATATTCTTGGAATAATTCTGGTTCCTTTTTAAATCGTTTTTCTAAATTGAGAAACCGGCATAAAGCCAGGTGAAAAGAATCGCCTAATTCCTCATTAACTTGATCGAGAGGGACTTTAAGAGGCATTGTCACCTGAAATTGGTTGTTCTCAAGAACAACATTTTCACAAAAATGTTTTTGAGTATATTCAAACTCAGATACACCCTCAGGGTAGACCTCAGTTACTTGATCTGCCTGCCAAAACCTTGACAAAGACTCACTAATGTTGTTGTCACAATCCTTACAAAAGAGGGAAACTACCTTGTTCGCAGTTGCACCGACAGTGCCTCCAGCGACGACGTAACCCAACGCGGTGTGAAGTACTCGCGGCTGCTCTGCATTGCTCGAGTCAGCGCCCTCACTGGTGACAGACTGCGGCAGTAGGATCTGGAAAGAGATGTCAGCTCCTAATAGCATGTGCACATCACCGGGTTGGTTAAAGTTTGCATCGGCAAGCTGAGAAATATCTGGCAACTTTAGGTGGGAGATATCAAATGCTTTTTGTGGAAATTTGGTAGTTATTTGTGGTACCACATGACAATTGACGTCAGCCTTGAATGGGTACACAAGTGAATGAACTTCAACATTGATCGAGTGAGAAATTGTTTGCTCAGCGTTCGTGATGCCTGTAATGCGACTATTTGTCAGGCTAGATGGTCTACCCAATAGGTTAGTTAGCTTTTCAGTGATAAAGCTGACTTGTGACCCACTGTCGAGCAAAGCCCTGCAGATTATAGTAGTGCCAGTGTTAGAAAACAATTTAACTCGTGCAATTGGCAATAAAACTTGGCCACGCATAACACCAGACAATTAAGTCACTGCTGGACTAGCCTCAGCAGGCACAGGCTCATCCTTATGGAGCAAGGTATTGTGCGCCTTTTTACAAAAATTGCACTTAAAGTGAAAGCGACACTTATTGACATGTGCATTGAGACATGTATGACATAATTTATTTTGCAACACAAACTGCAGTCTTTTGTCAATGGGTGCAAGCTTGAATGCGGGGCAAGCAAATATTTTATGGTTCAACTTACAGTAAATACAGCTGGTAGTATCCTTGGAAGCAGGAGAAAATGCAGCATTAGAAGCAAACTGCTGTCGTCGTTGCACTGTGAAGACAGCGGTAGACTCGGTGTTCTACAAAGCAGTAGCACGCTTGTCCAAGAAAGCTAGAAACTCATCCATGGTTGGAAGTGTAGCTGGATCACGTTTAAGTTGAAAAGCTCTTCGTGTAATCATGTCAAGTTTCCTAGACAGAATACAAATTAAGATGCTGTCCCATTCTTCAATTTTTTGATTTAAGTTTTTCAAAGCTGCTAGTTGTTGCTTGCATGTTGACACAAATGTTCTTATTACTGCAGGTGTTGATTTGGTGATAGATTGAATCTCCAATACAATGTTGATGTGTTCGGAGACTATTTGATACACATTTTCGTACCTTGCTTTTAATAATCTGATGGCCTCATTATAACTGCTGTCAGTGAGAGGGAGATTGCTCACTAACGCGTGAGGTTCATCTGAAAGTAAGGTTTTCAAATAATATAACTTTTGTACCGGGGGTATGGATACATCAGAACCAATAACCGACTCAAACATGTTGTAAAACTCATAAAACTCTGAGTATTTACCACTGAACTTTGGAATCACAATGTTAGGCAACTTGATCTTTTTAGTAAAAGAGTTAGGTTGAGGGGGTTGCGAGGAAGTGGAAGACGTTTCGTCAGTCTCACTAATCATTTGATGCAAACTGGACAAACATTCAACATAGGTGTCTTCGACTTCCCCTTGGTCCTCCCGATCGGTACCATCAAGGGCCTTTATACGTTTGCACGATTCATTATACTCTTTAAACACTTCTACTAACCTGTCGCGTTTCGTGATCAAAACCGAGCGAGAAACGTGGGCTTCTAGACGCTCAAGAAAGTTCTTAAGCCTAGTGATGCTGGCTTTACTATAGCCACGGGAAGCCCGTAGCTCACTGAGCTCCTCCATGTTAAGTCACAAACACAAAAAACGCAAGTAAGAAGTAAAAAAAGGTATAAAAGTTCAAAAAAATGTTCAAAATAATTGCGTTGTAAAATTGAAATGGCGTCGGTTCCGTCGCACACTGCCACAGACAAAACAACGAACGAACGAATGAGCGCATGACGGAAGTTGACCCCTCGGCGAAACGCATCGATATCGATCGACTGCTGAGAAAATTCCACAGGAAAAAATTCTTGACGTTATGATGTGAGATTATTTGAAAATCGCTGTATGAGGACATAGGCAATACACAGAAATAACTCACAACTTGAATCCAAAAATGAAGGACCAAAAATGGCGCGATCTTGCTTCGATAGGATTAAATTGGTGGACTGTATATAATTAATAAAAATTGCAGGAATTTTCTCGACCTTGCATTTATTGACGCTCGAACCAAAAAAAAAGAAGAAAACATTTGTCACATCACTGTGGCCACATTTTAGATATAAAAAAATAATTAATGTCGCAGACAAATACATTTAATTCGAATAAGTATTTAAAAAAATTTTATTGTGGGAACCACTCATATTATTCAAAGTAATTTGTTAATTTATTTCATATTCAGTTATCTTAAAATAATCTTAAATCTTAAAATAATCTAAGGGCCACTTGTACCATCGGGCTAATCAAAATTAAAAATGTGTTTAAATACAACTTTTTATTTAAGCGTAAAACTTGTCTTGTTCCAAACGTTAATCGTGATTAGTAAGCTGTCAAACTTAAATGCTCCTTGATGGCCAATTAAGGTAGCCTAATCATAATTAACTAGTTCAAAATGGCGGAATGTCATCAGCTGCCTCAGCTATTGTCATTCATTTCTATGTGCCGCAAAATGGATGAAGATTTATTTCAACAACAATCGAACTGACAATGACATTGACAGAGAGGATCTATTTTTAGGGCATTTTTAGATGTAGGAAAAAAAATAAAAAGAGACAGCACGACTGAATTTCTTAGAGCGCTATCTCTCTTTTAACTTATCTGTAAGTGTCAGAAAAAAGCAACAAATTATAAACGGAATAAATTAAATATCATCTCAAATGGTGTGGTACAAGAAAGGCCTAAACGTAATTAGCGTAATCAAAATTAGCGAGTTAATTAGTTTTAGCTAATTTTATTTAAGATGAACTTAAATGTAAAATGGTACAAGTGGCCCTTAAATCTTAAAATAATTAAATAAAAAAACAAAATTATTAATTTAAATATTTACAAGCAAACCCGGGTGACATCTTTATTTTCAAAGCTGTGCGGCGCGCTGTACCGGTGACGCATCGTAGCGAGCCTTGCTTTTATTACCTTATTTATATGGTCATGTTTCGATCACCTGAGCGATACGCCCGAGACAGCGCGCCCCACCGCGAGCCGGCAGTTCGCTAGGTTCTGCGATGGCGAATGCACGCTTGATTTTGCTTTTATTTTCGCGCCATTTGCTTTGTTTAATTTTGCTGTTAATTTTTCCTGGCTATTTTCTCTATTTCTTTCTAAGCTTATACGCTTCTATTATATTTCTTCTTCACGCTTTTGTGCCTTCTGTTATTTTGCCTACTTTTATCTGTGTTTCGTGAATAAACTTTCTTATGTTGAGTGTTCTATCAGAGTTGTTCTTTCATAAATCCCTGGTAGGCACCCACATAATTGGTGACCTCTTGTTGAACGCGCTGACACAGTGAAGATGGCAGAGGAAGGTACGAGTGAGGCTCCAGAGTTGAATAAGGTCGGAGTCCGTATACCACCTTTTTGTCCAGAGGATCCAGCACTATGGTTCGTGCAGATAGAAGGCCAGTTTGCGCTTAGGAAAATTACACAAGATGCTACGAAGTTTTATCACATAACAGGGCAGCTCGAGCACCAGTATGCGATGGAGGTGAAAGATGTCATCACCAATCTTCCAGCTGACGGCAAATACTAGAAGTTGAAGACGGAGTTGATTAAATAAATGGCTTTCAGCTTCGCAGGAAAAGAAGGTGAGGCAGCTTTTAACTCACGAAGAGTTAGGCGATCGAAAGCCATCACAATTTTTACGCCACCTGCAGACGCTCGCGGGTCCAGCAGTTCCAGAGGATTTTCTTCGCACACTTTGTGCAGGTCGGTTACCAGCTAATTTACGAACGGTGGTGACCGTAGCGCAGCGTAAAATGTCTTTAGTCGATGTCGCCGAACTCGCCGATCAAGTGTACGATATTGTAGCCAGCACCCCACAAGTTGCAACCACAAGTATGAATTCTTTAGATATGGCTAAGCAGATTAGTGATTTGTCTCGTCAGGTTGCAGCTCTGCAGAGTCAGCTTGCTCAACCTCGTTCAAGGTCTCGCACGCGTGGTGGACGAGATAGAAGTTTTAGTCGTCGACATAGGTCAAGATCGCATGATCCGTTTGTCTGTTGGTATCATAGCAGATTTGGTGATAAGGCTACTAAGTGTACTACTCCTTGCAGTTACAAGTCGTCGGGAAATGCTGCAGGCAGCCGGAAGTAGCGGCTCACGACTGCCATAGTAATCCACCTAGCCGCCTTTTTGTAGTTGACGTAGCGACTAAAATGAATTTCCTCGTTGATACTGGATCCGACTTATGTGTGTACCCGCGCACAGCTTTGAAAGAGCAGCGAGCGAGGACTGATTACGAGCTTTTTGCAGCCAACGGAACGATCATACCCACTTATGGTTGGGTACAGTTGCAGCTTAATCTGCGTTTACGTCGTGCTTTCAACTGAAGATTCGTGGTAGCGGATGTCTCGAAACCAATTAATTTATTGGAGTTGATTTTCTATCATTTTATAATCTTCTTGTTGATTGTTGACAGCATCGCTTAATAGATGGAGTGACAAACCTGTCCATTTTTGTGCCAGTGAGAAGAGGAACGGATGAATATGTGTCCGTCAAGGCAGTATCAGGTGATTCCAGCTTCCACAGTCTGTTACGTGAGTACCCTGACATAACACGCCCAGCCGGCACACACAAAGATCCTAAGCACAACACTGTACATCATATTCGTGTTACCGCGGGTCCTCCCGTCACTAGTCGTCCTCGTCGTTTGCCTCCGGACCGATTAAAGGTAGCTCAGAAGGAGTTTGAGGACATGCTACAAAATGGTACTGCACGTAGGTCGGAGAGTTCCTGGTCTCCGCCGCTGCATTTAGTGCCAAAGAAAGACAATGGATGGAGACCTTGCGGTGATTACCAAGCGCTGAATGCCCGCACCATCCCAGATAACTACCCTATACGTCACATACAGGATTTCACGTGTCAGCTTGCAGGTAGTACGGTGTTTTCGAAGGTAGATTTGGTGAAGGCATACAATCAAATACCAGTTTACCCTCCAAATATACCAAAGACTGCCATTACGACGCCGTTTGGATTGTTTGGATTGTTCGAATTTCCATTTATGACGTTTAGCTTGCGCAACGCTGCTCAGACCTTCCAGCGGTTTATCGACGAAGCATTGAAGGGTTTGTCATTCTGTTATGGTTACCCAGATAACATTATATATTCGGCTACGTCGGAATCAGCCGATGTCTACTATAATGGAGTCCAAGTTGAAGGCGCGTTGAACGAGAAGACTAAAATCACTTTGACTGATGTCAGATGTCAGACTGATGTCAGATGTCAGACTGATGTCAGATTTCAGACTGATGTCAGATGTCAGACTGATGTCAGAATAATGTTATCTCACTAGTAGAGAAACATCTTATGGAGCGTAACTCAATTAATAATAATAATGGAAGAGGGCCAAAGCTGGCTATGCAATAAGGACTGATAAATGATGTATGGAACGGAATTGGACAGAGTCACTATGTGAAGTTGACTCGAACACACTGCGTTTAACTATTTTTACAACAATGAGGGCTAAGGCTCTGTGTTTGGTTGAAGTAATTCAATCTTATAAACACGCACACTTTGATCGGTTTATACTGATCACTCGACCGCAATACAATCTCGGTTAACGAAACCTTGATTCATTATGTGACTGATTGATTGCATTGTATCCTTTCTCTTGGAAAAATAAGATGGGGTTCGCCTCAAAATATAAGACTGAGTGGGTTCTGATGCTTCAGTCCCCTCAAAACACACAACGACTAGTGAATGCTGGTCATTCGAACGCACTAAAATCTTGATAAGTGATAACCTTGATTCCTTTTAATGTGGCTATTCGGACGGATTGTATCCGACCTTATAGTAACATTCGTTGAGGTTCGCCTCACATTATAGATTGACGTTGTCAATCATTCGAACGCACTAGAGAGTCTTCGTGACTCTCTGATTGGAATAGCCAATCAATCGACTGCACTACAGAGCACAAGTGGCTGTATGCTCCGTTTGAGTGGATTCCGATGATTCCGTTTCCCTCAACATACACAACCGACTGGTGAATGCTGGTCACTTGAATGCAATACAATCTTGGTTAGTGATAACCTTGATTCTCTTAAAGTGTTTGTTCGGACGGATTTTATTCGACCTTATGATAACACTTGAGGTTCTTCGCTTCGCACTATTGATTGACTTGGGCGATCACTCACACTACAGGGCTCTCGTGGCTCTCTGATTGGAGTAGCCAATCGATCGAACGCACTACAGAGCACCAGTGGCCCTTTGCTCCGTTTGAGTGGGTTCCGATGATTTCGTTCCCCTCAACACACACACTCGTCGAATGCAGCTGGCGGTCATGGTCGTTTATCGAACTTTCCGTTCTTCTCATTGGTTTTGAACGTGTCCAAACATACAATCACCGGACTTAGGTCATCGACCTCTATCTGGCGACTTCGGTCGTATCCTCAAACGGGAATGGTATTGCACTAGACCCGCAACGGTTCAGCGGTTTATGTTGGCAAAACCACCTTGTGGGGCGGGGAGAGCTATTGACGCAGCGGTACGTTGTGTTGAGCTCACCGTGAAAAGCGACGGTTGCTTGGGACCTTCCACACACTTTACGTTTTTAACGCGTACCGAGCCCAAGTGGATCATCACGTGTGAATTCGTTGAGAGTCCACGTTAGAGAACTCGAAGGTCTTTCTGCAGAATGGGCTTTGGAGGATTGTTAGTTAATTCCTATCTGATGGCGAATATTCATATACGTTCGAAAGAACTATGAGTTGCTACTGCAACAATGTGAGTCTACCAGAACGAACAGATCACGAGCCTTAACACAATATAAAAGGGATATTGTGTTACATGAGCGAAAGCTCAAACGTCGTTTCCATTTAGTTCGAACAACATGTTTCTCACATTTATGTGTGAAACTTGTATTGCTAGAGAACATTACGATTCCCCGATTCGTCCGAGTCGTCCCGATTGACGAAAGTATAGTGTATCAAATCAGTATACTGGGATCAATCTTTTGGGATGTGAAATTTAGTTTCTGGGGTTTTACACTGCACTGTGTTGTAGTAAATCTTGGGACGAAACTTTATTTTTTATTTTTATTTATTATTTTATTTTATTACCTTAGTTCAGTTACAAGGTTTCATTAACTGCCGCCACTTTTGGTAAATCAAAAAAAAGTTGTAGGTAGGACACTCTCCATACTAAAATCTTCAAACCCCTAGTGGTCTCAAGTGGCAGTACAAATTTTCAATGCTGCCAACATGGCGCCATAGGAAGTATTCTATAAAATGCACTATACAAGTACGACGTAAGTTTGCTGCTAATGACGTCAGTGTAGCGTTTTCTCACTGGAACTAGGAGTGAGTGAGTGAGACAACAGCGACAAACTTATAGTCAATGGGTAGTATAAATACCTAAAGTAAGCAAATGTTTTTTTTCCTTTGCTTACTCGTAATTACCGAGCTGGATTCCAAAAGTTCATCCTTCTAGCTAGGTCATTTCGAAGTAGGTTAAGATTAGCTACTTTAAATAGACAGTCAATATTAACTAATTTAATTTTTCGACTTTTTTCTTTTTTGTTAAATAGAAATTGTGTCTCAATAACTCTTAATTTATTAAGTTTTAATTTTTATTACTTTTCTGATACATTCTGTTGCCGTATTTTGTTTCGTAATTTATAAATACGTAATGTCACCTGCACGTAATGTCATCTATAAAATTTTAATCCGTACCAGTCTACGTTTCTGCCTTAATATATGTGGCGATATGTTACTTAACATACATACAATGAACATACATACACTTACCGTTTATAATTTAGATCAGAGTATCAAATAAGCAGATCAAAATTTTATAATACTATCAATAGTTATGGTTGGCGCAATAGTTAAGCGGTAAGTAAGTATTCAACTGAGGTCTTCGGGTCGGTGGTTCGGTCCTACGTGGATAAATTTAATTTCTTTTTTTTATTATTTTTGTTTAATATAATCAGTGGCGTGCCTAGGACCTAAGGACAGGGCAAGCCAGAGATCCTAAAATGAACTTTTTTTACTCAATTTCGTAACCCATCGTAAAAAAACTGTTTTCGTACCTAGGTACCTAGTTTCGTTTTCAACATTTGTCTTTTCTTCTTTAAGCACTATGCTCATTTTAGGTGGTCGGGTTGGGAATATGAGAACGATGAGTAGGTAGATATATCAAAGTACACGAAAAGTAGGTATACTAACACTAGACAGAATTAAATTCATATCATTGACAAAAGCCGTTTGTTTAATTGTGTGAAAGAATAGATAACCTCACTCTTGCTCTGGTTTAAAATGCACGAAAAAGGTGGCAGCTTAGGTGGCAGCTATCGCGGCCCACATCTGGTGGGCCCGTCAATCCAAAGGTCCGTTTTCTCTCTTCTGCCTCACTCCGCGATCTCGCCCGCCAGGTGAAACCCGTGAGGGAAGCCCAGCGGAGCCGATCAAGCAGGCAGGAGGCGATCCCGCGAAGACGGTCCGGTACTGGTGGAGGCACCTCAAGGCCGCGCGCCCTGCCGAAGCAGGGGGTACGAGTGGGGGGCCCCGTGATGTCATCTCCGGGGAGGCACCCCATGACCTCGCGCTCTGCCGAGACAGGGGGGTGCGAGTGGGGGGCCTCTTGGTGTCATCTCAGGTGACGCCCCGCGAATCACCCCGGGCGGGGGACTAAAGCAGGGGCGTTGTCGGTACCCTTGGTAGTGGTCTCCCCGCCCCTCGACCCGGCTGGGGAGTAAGGGAGGGGGAAGCACTGGCGTCTTCGACAGTGGTGGTGAGCTCCCGCGGGAGGGCTTTGGCAGTTCGGCGCCCGTCCGGTGGTCTGGCATGGAGCGGTGCCATGCTGCGCAGGTGCGGATGCGCTGAGCGATCGGCCCGCTGGTACATGCCCCTGGCCAGACGACGCACGAAGTCATCCAAGCCCTAAACCTGCAGATCTCGTCGGATCGTTTCGTTACGTACATAGCGACCGGCATTTACGATCATGCGGAGCGTCAGGTTTTCCTGCGCTCGGAGTCGGCGACAATGAGAGTCGGCTACCAAGCCATACCATGCCGGTGCTGAGTACATAAGTCGCGACCTGACATAAGCTTTGTATAGACCTACCTTTGTGCGCAGTGGGAGCCGCGAGGCAAAGATAGGTCTCAGCTTGGCTCGAGCCACCTTGGTTTTAGCAAGCGTCTGTTTCACGTGCTCCACCATCGTCAAGCCTGTGTCTATTACTAGGCCAAGGTATTTGACGCTGGTCGACCACGGGATCCCTTGCCCGAAGAGGTTCAGTCGTGGGGGAATCCTAAACCTACGACCTACGACTCACCATCATGGCCTGTGTCTTCCCGACATTCACCGACAACCTCCATTTGGAGAGCCAGTTAGGTAGAACATCGAGCGTGGGTTGTAGGTATTTCACCGCCTGGATAAGGTTCAACGAAACCGTCCAGTAGGCGGTGTCGTCGGCAAAAAGCGCCAGAGTGGCGCGTCCTACCACTGGGATGTCGACGGTGAAGCGGGAATAGCAAGCCGGCGAGAGACAACTTCCTTGCGGAACACCAGTTCTCATCTGACGGGGAGTCAATACAGCGTCTTTCACCGCGACCTGGACCTTCCGTTCAGAAAGAAAAGACGCTATCACTCTTACCAGACGTCGAGGAGCAGTTGTCGTTGACAGCTTGTACAGCAGACCCTCGTGCCATACTCTATCGAACGCCTTCTCCATGTCCAGCATCACCACTGCTACGCTTTCGCGCCTGTTAAGACGGTCAGCGAGCTCGTGGAGCACCCGCGTGAGTTGCAGTGTCGTGGAGTGTTCAAGCCGAAACCCGAATTGCTTGGAACGCGGCGGCATAGAACTTTATCTGACAAGTGTTGATTTATTCTTCTTTTATAATCAGAATCTCCACGCTTTCGCTTGATCATTGGTTCCGAGGAGAGTATTCGTTTTATGAGATCTTCTGTGTTCTTCTGCTCCTTTTTAAATTCTGAAATAGTTTTAAATATATTACACTTTTGTCGATTTAATAAAGAATTCCACCTGTATGCCACGATTCGAGTGCATTTTGTAATAGAGGCACCAATGATAACAAACTTTCATGTACGGACCACATTAGGGGTGGAAATATCGGTGGACGACGTTTCACTGTCATTTTGGAGCTAACCGATTTTGTAATCCTCGTTAATCCATTGACATAATATTTCTCAACCCATGCTATTACATCAGTCGCTTCTTCAGGTACAATACCGTTTTTAATTAGGTCAAACGCATAGACGATTTCAGTTGGCTCCAGAAATGCCAGTGCCCCAATATGCCGCATCTTATAGCCAAAGACTGGATCATTGTTGTACCGGGGCAAAAGACCAGAGCTTTAAATATGGCGGTAAATGCTTTGATTTAAGTGAAAAAAAAACAAAGTTTATTGAAGCAGCGTAGAAAAACTTTTATTAATGGCTTTCATAGATGCGATTTCAAAATCTGTCATTATAATATCTGGGTTAAAATTATTTTTTAGCTTATTTAATCCTGCGCATTTCACAATTTCCAGAAAAACGGTGTATGTCGTATGGGACAGCAAACCATAAACTAACGGAACTATTTTATGCGTGCCCTCTGGGGTTCCAACTAAAGCATATATGGTGAAAATTTGGCAAAAGGGACGCGGGCAGCAGTTGAAAGTTCCATCAACCATCCAAAATCTTGCTTTTTTAAATATGTTAAATTATCTTTTGTGGAAAATACAATGACACACTCATTATTATCAAGAAAATGCCCAAAAAGAAACTCTTCATAGCCGATTTTAGTTAATTCTACAGGAATCACATCTTGGATTTTCTTTGGAATAGGTGACAAATTTTTATTTCGTTCCCGTTGAATCATTTTCCTCATAGCGTCCTTGTTAGGCATGTGAGGAGCGCAGGTACTTGGTTTCGCTTGAATGCATCGCTGACTAATTTGTGCAGGTGAATCCATAGATTGATTGGCTTTTTCTTTAATTTTAATTCAATCTTTTTTTCGGGGTCGCGTTAATGATGATGTTCAATACTTTGTGTTAAAATAGTATGTTGATTATTAGTAAGCACCGTAGTGACGCCAACATTACACCGCGTAGCATTTTTTTTTAGTACATCGCCAGTAGTACTTTAAATCACGTTTATTGTTCAAATGATAGGAGTATCCATTATGAAACAAAATTTCTTTACCGCGTTTTGAATAAACAATTTCCCATTCACTCATTGTTTTATACAGTAGCAATATTTTTTTAGTAATTAAGCTAAAACTATGAATGTTTACTCGGATAGACTGTCTGATGCATCGTAAAGGATACTCAATTTTCACAACTACCCTCAATATTAAATTCTACAAATTAAACAAAACTACCAATAAGTATGACTTAAAGAAATGAATAGGTGCGTATGCGATAAAGACATTTTTTTATGTAGGTACCTTTAAAAAAATAATGTTACAGTATTAAGTAATTCTGCTGCTATGGTTGTGTTTTTTATAAATGAATATACATTGTATATTAATTGGTGGAACAGTTCCATCGTCGAAGTAGTCACCAGCGATTTGTTGCGTCGGCGTTTTGGACAGGGTTGAAAGATACTGTTGGAGAAAACGTTAAATGCGAACCATTCTGTCGGCGAATCGTCCATTGGAGAATGATAGTGTTGGCGGAGCAGACAATAACGAAAAGTCATGTCGGCAAAAAATACAATTGAGAATCAATTGTAGAAGAACGGTTGTGGATTCTGTATAACAGCTAATTTATAATTCAATATTTTATTTTTTTCACTAATACTAGTTACGAATCAGTGTATTTTTTAATAATAGCAACACTCCTGGCTACCGTCGGGTTGTTTTAAAAAGAATAACAAAAAAAGCATTTCTGAGTAGAAAAAGACGGTCATTCTCATCAAAAAAATATTTAAGTTGAATGAGTTCGTGTAATGGAGACGTGGTGATTAAATTGGATTAAGTTCAGAACTTGTGATAATTTTACTTCCCACGCTCCACCTCTTTTGCGACGCATTGTCGAACTTTCAACTGTTCATTTAATTACTTTTGTTTTATCAAGCGGTCACAATAATTACGCGCTGTGATATAATAATTATTAAGCAAGTATAAGTATAGTTAGGTACGAATAGTGTTTATGTGCTACCCGTGTTTTAAATTATAAATAAGTAAAATGAGTGATAAAAGACGCATTTGGCGAAAACGGGGAGAGAACTTGATATTTAAGGGAAAGAAAGAAAACAAGATTACAGGATTACACTGGACAACAAAATTTTGTAACAAGAAATTTGGTGGCTAATTTTTAATTATAGGTAATTACCACCCACCCACCCTATCCTCATTTTATAACCATATTTATTTTGATTCCATCAGATCTAGTTTTCGTGTTACAGCTACTTCCCAAAAAATAAAAATTTAACCGCTTTTGTTTTAATTTCGCATTCAGAGAATTTGTTTCTTTGGAGAGCGTAGTATATTGTTATTATTCTTAACACGTTGAACGCCATGGAAATTTTAGTGTCTTTTCATTCAAGCCATGGGGGACACGGGTGGGCCAACACCATTGAATCCATTCAGGCCGCGGGGGTCACCGGTGAGCCAAATTGATGCTTCTGTTTAAACGCGATTTACAAGCTACGGGACATCGTTATCGTTCTAAAATGTATGAAAGGTGGGCCGCGTGGCCCTGTAGAACAACCGAGTCAGCTTGGTTCTTATTTTTCACAAAAGACTTAGAATTTATTGATGCTTTTCTGAACTTGGCAAGGGTTGTTCCCAATCGCACCAAACGGGGTATATTTAGCATGTTTAAATATTTAGTATTGATTTGAAATTTATGATAAAAAAAGACAATTTAATTAGAATATCATTTTAATGAAAAATAGAAAAAAATATTAATGCTCATTCAGTAGGTATCTACTTAACTAGGTCCTAAACATTAATATGGCACATTTTCTTAATTCTATTCTTTTAACGGCACTTTAAGTATTGACTTAGTGGTTTTTACATAATAAAATCGACTTTCAGTCTTAAAACAACAATCAATCATTGAGATCACAATAGGAAAATATTAAATTCGTAGTAATAATGACTAAAAATACTAACTACTTTTAAGCGTTTTCATGAGATCATACAATTACTTATAACAAAACAGTCATCATCATATATTTAAGAGCCAGGCTCTTGTCGGTGGAGTAATCGCCATCTTTGTCTGTCTTCTGCCAACAATTTGACAATGAATGGAGTAACAAAACCGTAGCAGTAATATAATTTAAAACTTTAATAATGCGTAGAATTAAAACAGTCTAAACACAGCCACGGTTTATTAGGACAAGACTTACAATAAGTCACAACTTTTTTTGACTTATTTTTAGCATTCTTGGCCCCCATGGATGCTGCGTTCAATTTGTAGCATTGTTGGCAGGTTCGTCGTATCGCTCGAACTGGACCTTCTTTTTTGGCAAGTACATGCTTCAATCTCTTTGGTCTTTCTATCACCTTCGCAGCTATTTTGTCATTTTGACACAGATATTTCAGTATTTGCTTTCTGAATTCCACAATTTGTATATTTTTCTTGGTCACGGTCTTATACAAGGTCAAAGCATTAACAATTGAAGTATTTAAAATTAAATCAATTGCAAGCTTCTTGTACCACTTCACCGATTTGCGCAGAGGTGTCGAGTAGGCAGTCATTTGGTCAGAAAGATCGACCGCGCCTTTGCCTTTATTGTAATCTACTATTATTTGTGGTTTTGAAGTTACTTTTCCACGCTTGATGACAACCTGAAATTGAATCGAATGCTTCGTAGACAGAACAAGGACATCTCTCTTGTCCTTCCATTTCATAACGGTAATTCCATCTGGACTTTCCCTGGCAATATACTGACCTTTCTTGAGCTTAGTTGAAACGACAGTTTTCGGAATGTGCTTTCGATTTTTTTCTAAGAGTGCCGACAAAATGAGTCTCATTGTCTAAGAGCTTTCTAGCTAGTTCAACACTGGTATACCAATTATCTGTGTGTAATGTGTAGCCCTTGTTCAAAAGTCCATTGAATTAGAATTTGTTTATTGCACAGTTCCATTACCACATTAGTTGGAGTTGAATTCGTGTCGTCGTTTTTACCAGCATAAATGTTAACTCTGTAGGTATACCCAGGCATAGTACACAATTTAAATTCTTTTATTCCGTACTTATGCCGCTTTTGTTTATTGTATTGACGGAAAATTATCCGTCCTCGAAATGGAATTATGCTTTCATCGATGCACAAATCCTCACTTGGTGTATAGTTTTTCTGAAAATTCTCGTTCAACATTTGTAAAATATTACTAACCCGATGCAATCTGTCTAATTTGTGAGTTTCATCATTTTTAGAAAAATGAAGCATTTGTAACAAAATTTCGAAGCGGTTTCGTGACATTACTGTACGAGGAAAATTATGGCATGTAATTTCATCGGTCGACCAATAATCTGCAATTCGAGGAAGCTTCACAATGCCCATGAACAGTATTAGGCCAAAAAACTTTTTTATTTCGGTAACGTTAGTTGGTTTCCATTTACGAAGCCTAGCACATCTTGAAGCTTCATTTGATGTAACAATCTTATCAATAGCGAACTGGTTAGTACAATCCACGATTTCCTTATATATTTCGTCAGACACCAAAAGCTCAAAAAAATCTTGCGGGTTTTTGTTAGTCATGCGATTACGTACAGATAATGGAACTCCAGAAATTTCAGTAAAAGGTATTGTGCGTTGTTTACCCAATGGCTCAGTCCATGCGCTTGAAGACGGTGTGTTATCTGAAAACAATAGATATTAACTTAATAAAAAAAAAAGACGTGTGGCACTCGGGGACTGCCGCGGTAAAGCTATTGCATAGCATTTTGTATCAACTTATGCAATTATAATTATTTATTTATTTTATTTATGCAGTATTTCTTTTTCTTTGATATTAATTCAAGTTACACTTTTTGAGTGCTGTGACCGACCGGCGGCGGCATTGTCGGATGCCGCCGCCGCGCGCCCGCGCCGGTGTGTCGAAGACTGCCGAACTGAAACGACTTTAGACGATGCACGGCCTTCAAGCCACACCTCCGTGCCCGTCGGAGTGGGGAGCGTGAGGTTTTTTCGTTACGGAATTTCTGGATTCGGTCCCCGCGCTCAAGGCCCGCGATAGAAGCTATGCAATAGCTTAATTCTTAACTTCACGAGAAAACGAGTAAACAGTATAAAAAAAACAAACTGTAAAAAAATAAGTGAAAAATAAATAAAAATGATTTTGGGACATGATTCTACTCACCAATATGAACAACTTTTACTATAGAACCAACTTTGAAAACGTAAAAAAAACTTGGATTCCACTTAAATACCTACAAAATCAATCAGCTGATCAATGCGTAAATGTATGAGACGTAATTTTTTTACGAATTCGAAGTTAGTCCCATAGTAATAATTGTTCATATTATTATTGATGATTAGAAACACGTTCTGAGCAATTTTGAATTTGAATTTTGAGTCGGGAATGACCCTGTTTTCATTGTCACTATCGTCAGATTCTGATAGCAAAATACGTCGCCGTTTTCTTGTATGTACTGGTACGGTACACAACTCATCATCATCTGAACTTAGTTGAAAACTGTTATTTAGGAGATTGATTTCAATATTATCGATCTCTGCGAGATCTTCTTGACTAATCTCAAAATCGTCTAAATCATCCATAATGAAAAACACAAATTACGTAAAAAACTGTCGCAATAATTGAGTAGGTACATACAGGAACGATCGACACGTGCTTCCGTTGCGTCACTGGAATGGCAACTAAATCTCCGAGCGCGCCCCGCGGCGCACGAGCGTCGAGCATCCGGGGTGGTGCGCGGGTGAGCCGCGCTGTCATCCCCGCGGCCCGCGCGGAAGGAAAATCGTAATTCCTTCCGCGGAGGCCACAGGGGACAACCGTGAGCGAGATTGGAAAATATTAAGGATTTTGGAAGAAAAACACCAAAATTTTTAGTTTATAGTAGTAACTACATGTCGCACCTTGATTTTTAGAACGTCACTAAACGAAATTTTGTGTTTTTAAGTTAATATTGCCATCTAGGTCGCGGAAAGGTAATCTTTGATATGCAAAGACACTGGTAACCGTAGTTAATTTAGAAATGGCTAGGTGGCGTGGTGACGGTTTGCATTTATTGGATAATCAGACTCGGGCGACATGTAACAATGTCACTTTTTGAATAGTGACCGGGATGCCGAGTGTTATCGTACTAAATCTTTGAAGAAGAACGTCATTTTTTGGATAATGACGTCTTGAAGTTATTGTTTTGTGTGAGTTTGTGTGTAATTTTAAAATTATATAGTCCTTATAAAAAAAATGTCGTTATTGTTTTTTACTTTTTGGTTAAATATACCAATATTGTTAAAAGTAAAAGTGTCACTTTGGTTATAGTGACGTTATGCATTCAAAGTTCATGACTGTTTTGGTGGGTACAGTGACACTTAAAATATAATGACGTTATAGTCTTAAATATCTAGTTACTTAATCAGCAATAACGTTAAAATAATTGTGTCATTTTACTTATAGTGACGAAATTGGTTAATCCTATTTAATAACAATTAACATTTTCTTTGGTGTAAAACGACACTATACTTTATAGTGACACTCTTTGTTTAAATGTTAAAATGACATAATTAATTTAAGGCCCTTTAATAACAGCCTAACTTTTTCTTCTATTGGTGCCCAAGTTGAGGTCGGCTATCATCATGGTTTCTAGTGATCGCAATGTTGCATCCCGGAATAATTTTGTTGTGGTAGTATTAAACCATTCTGCAAGATTTTGCTGCCTGAGGGTTCTTCGACGGTCTGGTCTCCGTTTTCCTTGTATTTTCCCCTGTAGGATCAACTTCAGGAGATCGTAATTGTTTCCTTAAATTGCATGACCCAAATAAAGCATTTTCCGGGTTTTATGGTCTTTATTATCTCAATTTTTCCATGCATTCTTTACAATAACGTGTCATTTTTGACTCTATCCATCCAGGATATTCTCAGCATTTTCCTAGATCCACATTACAAAGGCTTCTAACCGTTTGCACACAGTCTGGGTTAGTGTCCAAGCTTCTATTCCGTAAAAGAGAACCAGAGCTGTTAAAACTATACCCAATTTAACAGCCTTTGGAGGTCTTTAATAGAGCTGGCTAGAAAAATGGTGTCAATCATCAGTATATGTGATTTTTTTGAGGGTCTCGGTTACAAAGATCCCTTCGGTTCCATTGTCAAGGACTTCCGAAAAAAAATCGTCAGCGTAAGTATACGTTGAAAAGTAACGTCATTTGCATCCTTGCCGCACTCCTCTTAATATCACGGTATCATCGATAAGTTCGTGCTCTAAACGAACATTCGCTGTCTGCTGCTAGTAGAGGTTTTTTTTATTAAAGTTACATTTTTTGTATTAAGACCCATCTTTTCCAAGATATATATTTTTACTTTTTTATTTATTGTTTATGTGAAACAAACAGTTACTTACATAGCAATTACAGACAACTTAAATATTTCACTCTTGAACCTACAGTTTCCACTAATAGTTATCATTATATAAATAGTTGAAAACTGCTTAAGATATGGATAAGTTTGTCATGTTTCACTCGATTAAATGCCTTTTCGTTATCAATGAAACAGCCGTTTGCGGTTTGAGTTTGATACATCCCAGCAACACTGCATTAGCACCTGATACCCGAATAGTTATTTATGTTCTTCACATTTCCGGTATATCCTTTCGTGCAGCACCTTGAGAAATATTTTCAAAATACGACAGAAGATAGTATGAAATCCATTGAAACGTTTTGCGGAACTGATATTCGACAGAGTGATAAAAGTGGAGTGTAAGTGGTGTGTGCCAATCCAACATACCTACAATTAAAGGAGTCATGCTTGGCTTGTAGTATTCTATTTCTCTGCATTTTTTATTTAGCTAACCAGTTTTTCTTTGCGTGCATATATTTTTGTCCGATATCTTTGTGCAACTTTTTCTTTTTCAAGGCATGTTTGACTATTTGTTTAGTCATAAGATCTAGTATCGCTACAGTGATCCATTCCTTCAAAACCGCATTTGCCGGCTTGAGTGTTTGGAAGATGTGATTGGCAATACTTCTTTTATCAGTCATTGCTCATGAAACTCATAAAAATTATTATGAAGATCACCAACAAGAAGTTTCCTTCAAACGTCTTTGTTCTTGAGTAAAGATACCTACGTCAGATATCTGTTATGAAATAATTCGAAATTTAGAAAGGTTACAATGACATGAATGTGTAATAACAATCTCTCTACCCTATTTCGCAATGTAATTATCATATTTAATGAAATTACTTTAAATTTAATAAAATATACTTAAACGTAGTGACCAAATAGTGACAGTATAATCTTACATTTTTTGAATTTTCACTGCAAAATTAAGTGTAATAATGACACTAAACGATTTTTTTCCAACATAATAAATTTTTACTTGCAACAAGTTGAAAACAGTAATATTTTTATAAAACCATACTAATTTTCTAAGATATTAGCTGAAAACCGCATCAAAAAATAATGATTTTGTGAGAAATTGCAGTCATCGCAATTTTCAAAACTTTGATTGTCGATTACTCAAAATCGCGTTTTTCGGATAGTGACGTTCTAAAAATCAAGGTGCGATATATTCAATGCAAAATAACGAAAAAAAATTTTTTTGAAAACTTGTCATAATTATGAATTTCCGACAGCTCTAATGAACATTTAAGCTTGGCCCACATGGTGCCCCCCGTGGCGCTCAACGTGTTAAATAATGTCAAGAAAGTGTAAAAATGTTCCTGAAAAGTTTTGTTACATTTGTGGTGACATTACTTTCAAAACTCGGGATAGCAGAGACCGAAAAAAATCATTATGTTAAGCAAAACTGGCCCAAGAGGCAATCTCTTACTCCAGGACAAAAAAAATTTAAAAACCCTCCATTAGGTACACGGTAGTTGTATAAAATGTAATTGCCTAATTTTGTCCCTTTTTCCCTAAAAAGATTTGGTAAGTGGGCTTTGATTAGGTTACCTAGTTTGTGTCTTATATGTTAATTTTACTAATATTTCCTATTATTATAATTTTATGGTATTTTAATTCTACTCCTTATGTACTTGTGTATACGTACTGCTAGTTACTTCGTTATTAAATAACAATAACCGGTTATGGGATTAATTAGTGTTTCAGCAATGGTTTAACTATGCGTTTTGCCTTCATTTCTTAGTATCAAATCGGATTCCCGACGGATCGGTGGGGTTGTTTGTCTTTCCTATATCAGTGTGTTAATTATAATAAAAAAAGTTCCGTTACGGTTGTCCATAGTTAAACCAGTGTTTACAATTGTGAATATATTATGAATACAGTGTGGTGTCGTTAACAAGTGATGTGTTATGAAATGTTTTAGGTATTACCTTGTGGATTTACATAGTTGAAAGTACTCTTGCCGCATGGCTATCTATCGTACGGGTTTTTCGGTATGTTTTTACTTAATAATTTTTTTTTTGTTCTACTGTTTGTTTTTTTTTGTTTTTATTTTAATTTTATAATTGATTAAACTATATACTTATTTTTTCATATTTACTACGGTTCACTTTTGAGGTTAAAAAAATGTTTTTGTTAAATGAAAGGGTTTTTTTTTTTATTGTTTTGTTTTTAAACCTATCACTGACGGTTCACCCGCGTCTTCCGCTGGCCGGACCGTTTCGCCCCCGGTCTGCTCCTTCTTCAACGTGGGATCTCCGTCCGTCCCCCGTCCGGCCCTGCACCCTCCGGCGGCTCCGTTGTCGGCGGTGTCGGTGGCGGTGTCACTGCCCCCAGCAGCGAGCACCAGTCCGGGCGCTGGAGCTCCTCTTCATCGTAGTTCGGTCTCTCGGGAGGCGCGGACTGTATAGTCGGCCCTGCTGGTGGTGTCCAGCTACGGTGTACTCCCCCGTTGCGTCTTATGATTATAGTGGAAGGTGTCCCTTCCACTACTTGGCCGTTGTGCTGGCGTTTGACTGTTGTTGGTGGCTGGCGGGGTTGAGTTGGTCGGCGTTTGGTCGGATCCATGTTTAGTATTTAGCTGTTCAGAGATGAGTGCCGCGTGGTTTTGCTGTCACCTTTTCCTTAGGCTCCTTGACAGATGTATTTTTTTTGTTACCCTCATCCTTTCTGTTTGTTTATTTGTTTTTTTTATATATATACAGGGTGTAACGGAAAGGGTATATAATCCCGAAAGGGGGCAACTCTGGAAGGGGAAACAAACCATATTCCAAAATATCAGCCCTCTAAGTCCATCCTACGATTTTTAAAACGCATTTGAATTGCAGACTTCTGCAACACATTGCCTGATATTGCCCATCACTATTGAGCAATCAGCTGTTAGGGTGATTGACCGCTGTCCCCACCGCTTTTACACCTATCTGTACGCCTGGCATGTCAAAGTGGGTTCCGCATATGTAATTTTTCGTTTGTAAATAAAATGTCGTATTTACATGTTTTTTGTAACATGATTTTTTTATTTTCATAAAAGGAAAATTAAATAAAGAACATAAAACGCGTAAAACGTAACACATTCGTACGCGCGACGTAGTATGTACCTACTCTGTAAGTACGCCTTACGGAGAGCTGCTGGCTGGCCCTAATTAAAACTAAAATTCCTTTTTAAATCACTTGAAGGTAAGTCTTTCGATTTCTCGTTTACATTCCTAGGTTTTTATTCAAAGTAAAAAAAATCGGTTGGTTTTTATTATCAAGTTTTTTTTTCTTGCTCAAAACTGACCAATTGAAAACAAACAATCTTATTATCGGAGTGGTTTAGTGTTTCCACGCTACCAGGAAACGACGAATATGAAGAAGTTCAGACCGATAATTAGAAATCATTTTACAAAGGAACTCTAACCACCACTCGCGCTGAAAATTTGAACCAATAAGGATCAAGAAGATCGATAATTCGATAACGAAAGGACCAATGACATTATGTTGGGGCGTGACCAGGACTCTGGCGCAGGGCGGCGGGAGAGCGTTCGGAAAAGTTCGTATGGGCTCGGTCGGCGGTCGGCTCATAAGGCTGGCTTCTCACTGCGCGTGGTAGCCCGCGCCGCGCCGCGCCCGCACGCTAGTGATGGGCGAATACGAATGATTCATTCGAATGATCATTCGAATAGGCCTAATTGAAACTATTCGATTGTAGAATTTGACTATTCGAATTATTCGAATGAAAAAAATCGTTCGAATGAAAACATATTATTCGAATAAATTTTCATCAATCTCGGTGTGCAAGTACATTGTTTAATGGATTATTACTTTACACCTTGAAGGAATAAGATGCTATGAGCGAAAACAAACACTATTTATCAAAAAACGACATTAAACTTTTTCATTATTTTCATACAAAAATTCAAAATAATAATTTTGATCTTTTTATTCGAATGAATTAATTAATTAAAAATTATTCGAATAGCGAATGTTCATTCGAATGAAAAATAATCATTCGAATGATGAATGATCATTCGAATACCGCGTTAGAAATCATTCGAATAATTCGATTGTTAATTTTTCTAACAATCGCCCATCACTACCGCACGCGCCCCGCGCAGTGTGGGCGGCTAGGCGCGGCGCGGCGCGGGCAGGTGCGGCGCGGCGCGGGCTATCCGCTAAAAGTCGGTAACTTCAAAGGCGCGGCGCGGGCTCGCGCGTGTAGGCGCGGGCGCGTGCGGTAGTGATGGGCGATTGCTAGAAAAATTAACAATCGAATTATTCGAATGATTTCTAACGCGGTATTCGAATGATCATTCATCATTCGAATGATTATTTTTCATTCGAATGAACATTCGCTATTCGAATAATTTTTAATTAATTAATTCATTCGAATAAAAAGATCAAAATTATTATTTTGAATTTTTGTATGAAAATAATGAAAAAGTTTAATGTCGTTTTTTGATAAATAGTGTTTGTTTTCGCTCATAGCATCTTATTCCTTCAAGGTGTAAAGTAATAATCCATTAAACAGTGTACTTGCACACCGAGATTGATGAAAATTTATTCGAATAATATGTTTTCATTCGAACGATTTTTTTCATTCGAATAATTCGAATAGTCAAATTCTACAATCGAATAGTTTCAATTAGGCCTATTCGAATGATCATTCGAATGAATCATTGGTATTCGCCCATCACTAGCGTGCGGGCGCGGCGCGGCGCGGGCTACCACGCGCAGTGAGAAGCCAGCCTTAATTTTCCTTCCTTCAGTTCAGTCGCTCTCAATTCGTTGTCGCGTGTGCACTTGTGCTTTCGTATCTAATTGTGTAGTGGCTACCTTTTGCTTTCGCCATGTCTTATGATTCCAATTCGGAATATTATAACATGATTATGTGCGTTGGGTTTATCAACGGTGATTTAAGTGCAGCTCGCGAGCTCTATCGTGAGCGCTACATCGACGGGAGGCCAGCTGATGAAGCTAGGCGCATGCCTTCGTACGGCTGTTTCAGTCGCTTGGTGAATCGACCGCTGCGGTCCCCAGACTTGACCCCGCTGGACTTCTTTTTATGGGGGCACATAAAGAATATTGTTTATGCCGTGGAGTGCTCTACTAGTGAGCAAATGGAGCAGCGCATTAGAGATGCGTTTAGTACTGTGACGCCGGAGATGCTAAGAAACACTAGAGCCTCTATCTACAGGCGAGCTGGTTTGTGCATCCAGCAGGGAGGACGCCATTTCGAACCATTTCTGTAAATGTAAGTAAAGTTTTAATTTATTTTTAACCCTTATCGAATACCTTACTTAGGTACCTACTTACTCAATTTAATTAAATTTCCGTGTTACCTACCTATTATTTTTTTGTAACAAAAATTATCTAGTAAATTACTAATTACTTAAGCACCTACATATTTATCTTACTTTTGTTTCAGCTTCGATACCTACAATGCGTTACGAACAGCTGTTTTCGTAGACACGCACGACGCACGTCCTGCAGCGCCCGAGCCGCCTTAGGTAAGTAATTACACGCGCCGCACCGCCGCCGTTATCTTAATAAAATTATTATTTAGGTACCTACTGAAACATAAAAACACTAATTCATCTTACTTTTGTTTCAGATTTGATACCTACGATGCGATTTACGAACGATTTTCGTAATACGCAGGTCCCACAGTCTCCGAGTCAGAGCACTCTGCGTAGGTAGGCTGCTTTCTTACCTAATTACTAACATACGTACTTAAACATTTAATTGTAATGATAAATGTGTAATGATGATAAAGTTTAGGTAGTTAGTCGTAAAATCATCTAAGTAACTAAATGTGGTTAAGAGCTGAGAACAATCGTCAAGGTCATTCATTTAGGTACTTACCTAATTTACTTTTGTTTCAGCTACGATACTTACTACGACGCCTTATGAATTGTTTTCAACGAGGACCTTTCGAACCATTTCTTTAAAAGTAGGTAAGTTAGTTTGTTTTAATTTAATTTCAAACCTTACTTACCTACACAGGCATTGTATTTTTAATAAAATTAACGTGTAAATGTACTTAACCACTCATTTTGGATAGGTTACCTAACTTTTGTAACTACTTAAGTAGGTACCTACCTATTATTTTTTCGTAATGAAAATTATTTAGTAAAATACTAATTTAATTACTTAGGTACCTACCTACTTATGCATAATGTCACTCACTAATTTACTTTTGTTTCAGCTACGATACCTACAACGCGGTACGAACGTTTTCGAGAGACGTCCTTGGCCGCGCGCCCGAGCCAAGGCCAAACGCTGCCGCCTCGGTCGGTATCCTTTGATAAAGCCGCCGCCGCCGACCGGCGCGCTTTGAGCGTATGCGCGGCATGGCTTTGTGCAAGGAGAGAGAAGGAAGATGGGCGGGGTTGTCGTATGATGAAGAGAGAAGAAAGACGGGCGGGGCTAGTGATAGTGTACAGTGCCATATGATTAAACGAATGACCTCAATAGTGTTGGGACACGTTTGTTTACATTCTAAAATTAAAATTAATCAAAATTTTTAAAAAAATAAAAGTGTTTATTTCGATTTGAAATACGGCTAGAAGACTTCTACATAATGTGCAGAGTATGCCCTTTTCGGGATTATATACCCTTTCCGTTACACCCTGTATATCTGCGTTTCGTTTTTGCTATTCTATGTATGGTTTTGCGTCCTTTATGTGGACTGTGTATGTTTTGTTTTTATTGTTTGCATCTTTTACTTTAAATATTACGGGTGATATTTTGTTTGTTATGACGTATGGTCCTGTGTATTTTGGTGCTAACTTTGCTGAGAAATGCTTGTTAGCGTCTGATAAAGCAAAATTTCGTCTCATTATCTTCTCACCGACTTTTGGTTCCCAGTGTCTTTTATTCTTGTTATAATGTTTTTTTTTTGTTGGTTTGACGCTGCGTTTTGGTGCTTTCGCACTATCTCGTATATGTCTTGCAATTTCTGTTTATCTTTTAGGTATGGTGTTGGTGAGTTGTTGCGGTCGTTTGGAGTTTTTAATTCTTTTCCGAAAAGTACTCGTGCACTGATGTGTTCATCGCGAAGTTTAGTTCTGGTAGATATTCGTCCCACTTTTTGTGGTTTCCATCAATATATGTGGCGATCATGGTCTCTAGTGTTCTATTTACTCTTTCTGTTGGGTTCGCTTGAGGCGAGTATGGTGCGGTTAGGCGGTGTTTTATGTTCGTTTTTTTTAACTCTTCTTCGAACTCCTTACTAGTGAACTGTCTTCCGTTGTCTGTCAAAATAGTGTCCGGACAACCATATCTCATAATTATGCATTCCTTCAACGCCTTTGTTACGGCTTTTGCTGTTGCTGTTCTTAGTGGACGTATCTCGTTCCATTTCGTAAACTTGTCGTGAAATACGATGATCCAATTAAATCCGTTTGTTGATCTTGGTAACGGCCCGATCAGGTCTGTAGTTACTACACTCCAAGGTGTCTCTGCGTTGTATATATGCATTTCGCCTGGTTGTTTTTGCTGTGAGCCTTTATGTTCTTGACACGTCGTACAATTCCTCACGTATTTGGATACATATTTGTACATGCCAGGCCAATAATAGCGTTGGGTGATTCTATTTAAAGTTTTCGATGTTCCCAAATGACCGGCGGTCGGTTCATTATGGTTCTGCTTTAGGATCTCACTTCTTTGATCTTCTGCTATGCATAGTTTCCATTGTGATGATGGTTTCAATTGTGGTCCGTAGGCGTTGTTCTTTATCTTTTTATATAATTTGCCTTCTTCTATCTTGTACTCCGGATCCCTGTTTATTTCCACCTCTTTTATATTTCTTTGTAACCAGTCCTGTTTTTGACTTTCCATGGAGCTTATTGGGTTCCTTGATAACTCATCGGCAACTTGGTTTTGTTTTCCTGGACGATACTCTATTTCATAATCGTATTGTTGTAGTTCTAGTGCCCACCTGGCTAATCTTCCTGAGGGATCTTTGATTGTGTTCAGCCACTTGAGCGCTTGGTGGTCTGTAATTATCTTGAAACGGTACCCTTCTATAAAAGGTTTCATTTTCCTTATTCCCCATATTACTGCCAGAAATTCCTTTTCTGTAGTTGTGTATTTCTCTCCGCTGCTTTTAGTGTTTTGCTTGCATACATGATTGGGTATTCTATTCCATTTTGACGTTGTAGTAATACTGCACCCAAACCTACGTCGCTTGCGTCTGTCTGTAATATGAATGGCTGTGTAAAATCTGCTCGTTTAATTACCTGGTCGCTCTTTATTATTTCTTTTAACTGCTTAAATGCCTTTTCTTGTTTTTCTCCCCAGACGTACTTCGCTTCTTTTCGTAGTAGCGTTGTTAGCGGTTGTATTACTTCTGCGTAGTTTGGTATGAATTTCCTATACCACGAGGTCATGCCCATGAAACAGCGGATTTCTTTTATATTGGTCGGCGGCTTCAGTTCGTCAATTGCCTTGATTTTTCCTTCATACATTTTTATACCTTCTCTATTTACGATGTGTCCTAGGTATTCTATCTCCGTTTTGCAGAACTCACTTTTCTTTTTGTTTATTGCCAGTCTTGCTTCTCTGATTCTTTTGAATATTTCTTGTATGTGTTTTAGGTGATCTTCTAAAGTCGAACTGCAGATGATTATGTCGTCTAGGTACACATATGCATTTGGTTCTAGTTCTGGGCCTATAACTGTATCTAGAAGTCTCTGGAAAGTTGCTCCACTTGAGTGTAAACCGAACGGCATTACTTTAAACTGATATAATCCTCTTCCTGGTACTGTAAACGCCGTTATTGGTTTACTTTTTTCCTCTAGTTTTACGTTCCAGTAACCGTTCTTTAGGTCTATTTTTGAGAAGTACTTCGCGTTTCTCAGCTTTTCAAGTGTATCATCTATCTACGGTAGCGGGTATGCGTCCCTGTGGGATATCTCGTTTATTTTCCTAAAATCTATGCAAAAACGATATTCGCCGTTGGCTTTCTTAGCCAGTACTATTGGTGAGCTGTAGGGGCTGTTTGACTTCTCGATAACGTCTTCTTGCAGCATTTTGTCTACGTGTTCATTTATTATTTCTTGCAGTTTGGGGTTTCTTGGATAATATTTTTGTTTAATCGGTTGTTGGTGTGTTAGATTTATCTTGTGTTCCACCCATGTGTTCCCTTTTTCAGTGTTATCACCAGGGCTCGGAAAACCCCTTCGTTTGCTTACCCTATAAGAATGCTTACCATAACGTATTGATAGCCCAAATTTTTGGGTTACCATGAATAATGACAACCTGTTCGTTTTGTTACCTTAGAGAAAGGGGTTGCCATTATTTTATTCGAATAACCATAATAGAAAAACCCCATTAAGTGGTAACCAGGCAAAGTGTAATCCTTATCAGCAACCCTATGAAGCACTTACCCTTATTATAAGGGTTTTTTTTCTGATATCGCCCGAAGGACAGAGAAGTCTTATGAAAACTTATAAGGATAGAAAGAGAAATGACGACTGTGCTTTCAATATTAATTAGTACGATCACAAGTTTTAATTAATTAATTAATTAAATAATTAATTTTATACTTAATTATTGAAAATTATAATAACTACCACTAGTTGTCCGTCGTCATTCTGTTAGTCAATACCTCAACATAATTGCAATGTATTTTTGTTCCTATACCTATACCTATTTAAATCTATAAAAAATAAATGCGTTAAAACATTTTCTGGATTTGATAAAAATAAAATAAACGTCGTGGCTTGGCTACAGTGAAAACTTGTATTTTTTTATATTAATTATATAATTATAAATATATAAAATACATATATAGGTACCTATATAAATTATTCAATTTATTTTATTTATTATTTTTATGTAATTTCTTATTATTTTTTAAATATACCAATTATACCAAAATCTTCATTTTAATAAGTAGCCATTTTGCGAATAGGACATTTTGCGCTACGGTTGAGATGCGAAAAGCCCAATTCTCAGTTTTACTACCCTACTTTCAGTATGCCTTTATCACATAATGGCTTGTACGCATAATGTCCAATTTGCAAAACGGTCATCTCAAATGTGATTCTCAAATTGTCTAACATAATTGATGATTCAGTCCTATCCCGAATTGATCAAGTCGCAAAATTTCCGATTCCAAAAATTCATTAAAGCTATTTGGATTCGCTAATTTGATCAATTTATTAGAAATACATTCAGATAGTCGGATATGGTGATTTGTATAGGTAATAAAGTTTTTACAAAAATAAAAATCGACAGATGTATTTGAAACAGGTGTTTTTATTTATCAAAAAACAATACGATATTTTTTTGAAACTGTGAGGCTTCATTTAAACTCGCAGGGTTGAAGCGATTTTCCAAGAATGATCATAAGAAATTCAACCTTCAATGAACAGCACAACGCACATAGAACTCCTAGTATATTTTAATTCTGAATTTGTGCGTATGCACGCATCTTTAGGTATTAAAATTTCTGAAGTAATATGTGCGTTATGCTGTTGAATTAAGGTTGAATTTCTTATATTAAGTTTTGGAAGTTCACTTCCACTCTGTATCAGTATAATATCATAATTATTTATACTATTTTGTCTTCAGTGTGTTTTTAATATATTTTATATTAACTTTTTGAATAAAAAATACACTATTCAAAGCAAGGTTCATCTTACAGTCTTTTTATTATTTTTTTGCACTCTGCCTACTAATTTGTACTTCAGCACAGCGCATTGTACCTAATTATCAACAATCAATATAATAAAAAAAAATAACAAAATACAGCTTTGAACTTTGATTAAGCGAACCTTAATAATCCACATCTATAATCAAAAAAACATTAGGTACCTACCCTTCCTTTCGGCTTTGCCGTAGTCGGGTAAAAAGAAAGTGAATATCCGATATAAGTAATGAACGTTGTTTAAAGGGTGATTTCAAATTAGTGAACGAAAGAAAAAGATATGCATGTACTCGTGATAACAAACAACTTTAACTATGGGACCAAGTTCGAAATAATAAAAAAAATGATAGTATCAGCTGATGCATTTTGTATGGGGAGTTCAATAATATTTTATGATTTCGACCTTGGTCCCATAGTAGAAGTTATTTGTTATCACGAGTACATGTACATCCTTTTCTATCGTTCACCAATTTAAAGTCACCGTATTATCTACTTAATATTGGTAAGTTTACTCAAGGAGGTCTCTGTTACATCTAATTAATATTATATTTTGTAATACTGTAGAGCCAAGACTATTTCTTAGAGGATGGAGTATATACTTCAGTGATGAAAATAAACGCTCGACGGAAACTTGCGTCGTTGGTGCAGCCAATACCGCATTCGCAACCTGCACCATATAGGCTTGAGACGGTTTTTCATTCCAGTAAGCAATTATTTTAGTATTAAGAGGTAATCGAGGCGCACCTCTCAATTCCAGCAAATTAATATTACCTAAATGAATCTAAAGTATTTACGTTCATCCTACGAGCTTGTTCGGTCCTGACTAATATATCCTCTAGTAAAGAAAATCTATTTGTATTCTCGGTGTTACTTTGGGCATTACTTGATCTTGGAATATCGAGATCTTCATTTTCAGTATCCAAGGTCTGTATTTGCTTCAGAGTAGCGTTTAGTAACACTCTCGCCCTACTGCACTGTTCGTCTGATAATATTAAATTTAATCGGCCATCTAAATAGATTGCTTCCAAGAAAATATCAGTTTCTATAAGGTTGACTTCTCTTGTATTCATGGCTTCAAAAAGATTTGAAGCAAAATTTGTTCGAATTGATTCTATTTTAGTCTTGCATGTCATCCACGTAATAAAAAAAATCGCCAACTGTGAGTTGTTCTTTTTGGAGAAACAAGCAACATTCTTTGACAGGCTGAAGGCACATTACCAAGGTCTCCACATCAAGCCAGAATTGAGATGAAACTAAACTCTTGATTTCGTCAATGCTTAAACATACTTCTTTTTCCTCCTCACAGTGCCTTTCTAAACTAACATTCTAACAGATTTGTATGGATTGTATATCTGAATTAAAGATTTATAATTATTACTAGCTTTTACCCGCGACTTCGTCCGCATAAGTTTTTTTGTTTTCTCCCGGCTGTAAGTCCCCCTGCAACAATGTCCCTCTATCGTGTTCCGGTCCTCAACTTCACATCAAAATTTGTTCAAAAACAACCTAAGCACATAATGGATAGCTCCGAATGTTTCCTTAGTAAATATAAAAAGTAAATAATGTAAATCGGTTTAAAATACTACTAACTATACCTTCCTGCCAACCCCCGATGTATACAAATCAGATCAATAGTTTTGGCGTAATGAGATTCTAGACAGAGTTTTCATGTTGTAGATAGGTAGCTATGTATACGTTCCTGTGGGAATGAGATATTTTCCCGAAGTAAAAAGTAGTCTGAATTTTGGTACCTTCCTACCGTATAAGTTAAGTAGTGTGATGGAATGTCGCTAAGTTTCGATCCAAGTAAAACTGTTAAATAAAGACAGTTGCATCAAAATGTTATCATAAATTCCATAAATTATGGCGCCTACCTACCCTCTAAGTTAGAAAAGTGATTAAATACTAACTTGAAGTCTTAGTAACACTAAGTTTAAAAATAAAACATCAAAATCATTTCAGTAGCTATGGCGTCATGCGCTTCTTAACACGATCACGCTAGATTTCCGCGGGAATGAGGTATTTTCCCGCCGTAAAAAGTAGCCTGTGTCCGTGCCTAGGATTCTATCTTTAAATTAACCAAGTCTTATAAAAATCTTTTCAGTCGTTAAGGCGTGAATGAAGTAAACTTTTAAAACAAACGATTAAAAATCACTAACTCAATTCAGTTTTCTGCCTACTTCCTACCCTCTAAGTACGATGACGTGATCATTTTGATCTTATATCCGTTTTTAGGTAACCATCTATTACCTTACTAAATTTCATCAAAATCCGTTCAGCCGTTTAGGCATGATAGAGCAAAACTCCCAGCAAAAACCATAACAAAATCACTAACTCAATTCAGTTTTCTGCCTACTTCCTACCCCCTAAGTACGATGACGTGATCATTTTGATCTTATATCCGTTTTTAGGTAACCATCTATTACCTTACTAAATTTCATCAAAATCCGTTCAGCCGTTTAGACGTGAAAGAGCAAAAGTCCCAACAAAAACGACTAAAAGTCACTAACTCAATTTAGTTATCTACCTACTGCCTACCCCCTAAGAACGATGGCGTGATTATTTATAGCCTATGACCATTTCTAGGTTATCATCTATCACCATACCAAATTTCATAAAAATCCGTTCAGCCGTTTAGGCGTGAAAGAGTAACAGACAGACAGACAGACAGAGTTACTTTCGCATTTATAATATTAGTATGGATAAATGCATTTCTGATCAAAATAATATTTTTTTAGTAAAACACATCCGGTCTTACCCCTCGTGTTAAAATGTAAAACCCTCGTGTTTTTTATATAAAATAAAAAAAATATATATAATATATATTTTATATATATATTTTATATATATAGATATATATAGTATGGATAGTATGGAAGTATGGAAGTATGGATTTAGTATTAAGTGCCTAAATATAAAGTTTCATGGTTTTATCTTTGAATAATGACGATCTCCCATACTAACTTTCATCCCTTATTACCACCCCCTTAAGCCTTTTTTCGCGACAAAATATAGCCTATGTCCTTTCTCAAGGTCTAGACAACCTCTCTACCAAATTTCATTGAAATCGGTTCAGTAGTTTAGGCGTGAAAGCGTAACAGACAGACAGACAGACAGACAGACAGACAGACAGACAGACAGACAGAGTTACTTTCGCATTTATAATATTAGTATGGATAATATATATTTTATATATATATTTTATATATATAGATATATATAGTATGGATAGTATGGAAGTATGGAAGTATGGATTTAGTATTAAGTGCCTAAATATAAAGTTTCATGGTTTTATCTTTGAATAATGACGATCTCCCATACTAACTTTCATCCCTTATTACCACCCCCTTAAGCCTTTTTTCGCGACAAAATATAGCCTATGTCCTTTCTCAAGGTCTAGACAACCTCTCTACCAAATTTCATTGAAATCGGTTCAGTAGTTTAGGCGTGAAAGCGTAACAGACAGACAGACAGACAGACAGAGTTACTTTCGCATTTATAATATTAGTATGGATTATATTTAACTCAATCAGTCTTTTCAACATGTCATAAGTTGACGTCCATCGTGTAGTACAATCGATAATGGGCATTTTGAAATTGGCTTTGGTTGGCTTAGGTTCCTATTTCGAGGTGTTCGCAAAATACGTGTTACTTTTCTTGTTAGGTCTATAGTTGCCTGCGCTTCGACATTTCCAGCCACTGCATCCTTAATTGCCAGCTGTAGTGTATGTGCTGCGCATAACATGCCACGAACTTTATCCCAATCACTAATCTGAGTTGATACAAGATTTTGCATGTCATATTCAGATTCGTTTTCATAATTATATTCTTCTTCCTCGAGGTATTCCTCGTCGGAACTTTGTTCACTTTCTGCATCCATGGACCAATACCGTCCGCCAACCAATTTTGTCATTTTCTTCATGTTAGACCCGTTATCCGTAGTTATACTAGTATAGTTGTTCTTTCAATATATTAAACTCCAGCAATATTTCTAGCACCTTCTCCTTTAAAAATTCGCCCGTCTGACTTTGATGAACTTCTAAAATAGCAATATTTCGAACGCATATCTGGCTTTCTTTAATGTATTGAATGTTTATATCCAAAAAATGCCTGTCCAAACATGTAGCCGAATCAAGCTTTAAGCATACTAACTTTTTCCTAGTTTCCGATGTAATTTTGTTTTTCACTTCATATGCCACTTCTGTATAAGTGATTTTACAGATTTTGAGTTAATACGTCTGTTGATAGCATTTGACGCCGCAGCCATATTCAAAATCTTTTGGAACGCCTCATCATCGATGGACAACGGACGACCGTTCACTGTCACAAGCTCTAGGCATAATTTTTTTAACTTATCCAAATTCTCATCACATTTTGGTTCTTTTTGGTTTAGTTCAATCTTCTGGTTTAATTCACTTACAATTTTAAATTCTTCGGCATGCTTAGTAGCAACATGACTTTTAAGGTTGCTAGCATGTTTACCCTGAAACAAAAATATAATATTTAAATTATGATACTCTTTCTACACTAGAAAAATCGTATATTCAATAGCACGTAACCTATAACCTTTACCTCGTAGCCTGTCAACCATAATCAGAAGTCTGTACCTAACCCCATACCCTTTCCCAATAGTCAGTAGCCTAAATCCTATAGTATAGATAGCCGGTAGCCCGTAGTCCATATCCCATAGTCTATAGCTTAAAACGTAGTCCGTAGCGCATAATCCATAGCACTCCATAGGCATAACAATATCTACTTTAAAATGAGTAGCCCCATAATCCATAAATTGCTGTTTAAAAAAATACCTATTGTAGTGTCGCAAAATGAAACTGTCTTCAATAAAGCTGAAGTATAAGGTATTCGACCAATTTATGTCATTTTGCGAATACATAATAAGTACCTAGTAGCAGTTAAAATAAATAAAGCGTCACCAGGGTCCACCTAATTAGGCTAGAGCTAGACTATTACTTAAGTTCTCAAATGAATGCTAGATGTACCTACCTACCGAGGGCCATTAATACATAAAATACCATAATAATTTTACGTAACTTACCTTTAATTTGTTTCCACACAAATTACATTTGCTGAACTTAATGCTGTCATCATATGTAAAATAACGATGAACAGCATCTCGCTGAGGCTGCGGCATTACCTACGTCTTTTTTTTCAGTTTTTACAATCGTAATCAATTTTCACTTCACAAACGCGTCCCGATCGGAAGTTATCAAAACAATGAATTACGATTACCGTACGTAAGTAAACAAACAAGTTTGGACAAAATCTCTCACTTATTGACCACGCAAATATGATCCGAATTAGTATATCAATGTATGGGGTCAAATTTTTATTTATGGATAGCTCTTTTGAAATATTAATTTTATTAGGTATATGTTTGTGTTTATGCCTGAGATTTGTTAAACTTAAATTGAAAAGAGCAACCCTACAGAGTTTCTTGCTAGGTTCTTCTCTGGGGAAAACTGCACTCTTGCGAATCTAGCATTAACTTTAAAAAATGACCCGTCCTAAGTGTTGTCAAAACCTACAGGATTAAATGATCATTTCATTTCATTTCATTTCATATACATTAGAGATGATTCTAGGCCTAATATTCCTTACGACAACTTTGGCGGTTCACTTGCTTTCGGAGCTAGCTAAGCCAATAAGTCGTTATTCACACATAAAGCGAGCCTTACCACCTGTGCATAGATACCAAATTTGCATGTACAACCCCTTCAAACCCTTTCAAGGGGAAACCCGTATAAATGGATATTTTTTAGTGGTTAACTGTTGAATTCAGTTTGAACTAGTGGAAAGCACTAAAATATTGAAGTTTAAGGATATTCTTTAAAACCCCGGGTAATTAAGCCTTTCAAAGGGTAATCGTAACGTGAGGGTTTTTTTATTTACCCAAACAAAAAAATCCTTTTATAACCCTTAAATGCTTAGCGCTTCCGAGACCTGGTTATCACATTCTGTATACTCTTTCGTTATCAGATCTTGTAGTGTTTTCTTTTGTTCTTCTGTTAAACTGGGGTCCATGTTCTCTTCTTCTATATTGTTTATTTCTATTGTGTTGTATGCGTTCTCTGATTGCATTTCTTTTTTTTCTACTTGCTGTTGAGTTGGCCATTCTAGAGTCACGCCCAAACGTTTCAAAATGTCCATTCCGATGAGAGTTCTTGTTATCTGTGGATGATACAGCACCTGGTGTGTTATTCTATCTTCATCTATTTTTATGTCTAGGTTTAGTGCTTCGGTCACTTCCACGATTGTTCCGTTTGCCGTCACAATTTGTTCGGATACTCTTATTGGCTTCAACTTGTGTTTTATAAAAATCCGTGTATATGTTTATCTACGTATGACCTGGTGGCTCCGGTATCGACGAGGGCGTCGTATGTCTTTTGAATTTGCTTAAACGGTCGGTTGTCTCTATGTATGGCGCTCATAACCATTGATTCTGTTGTTGATGTTGTTGTTTTTCTTTGTTTTTTACAGCAACTAGTACTTTTCACGCCTATTTTACCGCATCCGCTACAAAACAAAATTTTCTTCCCACGGCATTCTCCGGATTGGTGTCCTCTCTTCCCGCAGCTCCAACAGCACGTCTTCGGGTCAAATCGGTAAATGTATTTTTGTTTTTCCTCTGTGTCTTTTTGATTTATATCTTTCTGTTCTGCTGGTGACTGCTCTTTCTTGCTTGCCTCTGTGTTTTGTTTTATACTCGCTATACGGTCCGCGTTTATTTTTTCGTAGTCCGCTGCTAATTTTGTCAAGTCGTTAATTGTCGTGAACTCACTTCGCTTTATGTATAATTTATAACGGGAGTCCATATGCTCGTATATTCTATTCTTCTCCTCTTCCTTTGTCATTTGACCATACCTTCTCATGAGGGTTTGTATCTCGATGAGGTAATCGATGAATTTCTGTTTAAATCTTTGTTTCTTAGCCACAATTTTGCCCAGTAGGTCGTTGTCATAGTTGCTAGGTAGGAAAGTTATCTTGAAGCAATGTACAAATTCCTCCCATGTGTCCCATGAGTCTTTGTTGTTTCTATGCCGTAGTAAAGCTTTCCCTTTTAGGAAACGGGGTAGCAATTTTAATACTTTTTCTTCGTCTACGTCATTCGCGGCTATTAGTTCATCTAAAGTTTCGAGAAATTCTACCGGGTCCTTATACGTGTCGAAAATGATGCGCCACTTTGATATAATGCATTCTTGGTTTTCCCTTCTATGTGGTGAGATTGATCTTGATCTTCTTCCCTCGCCTTGCGACATGTCTGTGTCTTCGTACTCGTCGGTGTCTGTGTCTTCTTGTTTTTCTATTTTTGGTTCGACGGTTTCTGTCTGTGAAACAGCTGCGCTCTGATCGGTTACGGAAGCCTCCGGGGGGTGGGTGGGGTTAGTTGGTTTGGTTGACGTTGACGGGGTGACAGTCTTTATCTTCTGTACCACTTTTCTTCGCAACTCTTGTACTGTCTTGTTTTCGGTGTTTATGTTGTGTTTCTTGCACTCTTCTTCTAGCTGAGGTTTCTTCAATAAGTATACCCAAGTTGATGTTCTTTTCATTTATTGGTACGTTTTTTTGACTTTCTACGTTTTATACAATTATTTGAACCTAATCAAAATTTTACTCTGCCTGTTACCCACTTACCAAATGCTTTTTTAATCCATTTTTTTTTATTACGTTCTTTATAAAAAAAATGATCAAATAAATCTTATTTAACTTTAAAGTTCAAAATATTTCTTAATGGTCATTGAAAGTACTGTTTACAAAGCGCTTTAATAAAATGTTACGAGGTACGGTACGAATCTCAGCTGACGAGGTAATGTTCATTCATACGAGGTTATCGGTTACTACTGGTTTTACTCGCAATGAGTTCGAAAAAAGGGAAAAAAAAAATGTGTGGTTAAGTCCGGTTAAAAAAAGTAAAAAAAAAATCAAAGTGGCATTGAGTGTAATATGCTGGTAATCAAAATCCTCTTAAGGTTGTTTAAAAAAATAAATCAAAAAAAGAAAAGTAAAATTAAATAAAAAAAAGGAAAATCAAATCTATAAAAAAAACAAGATAAATAAAACACAATCAAAAAAAAAAAAAAAAAATATGGGCCCAACTACTTATTACCATGCATTCATGCAAAAACAAAGGCGTGCATGCTGTTTGGTGAGTGCGAGACGAGATACGGTGGTAGCTAATAGTAGGCAAGTTGAATGTGACGTCACGCGGGCGCTTTGCGACGAGGCAGGCCGGCCGACCGGTTCGAGAACAATCGGTGATGCTACTGTGTGTTCTGTTATAAC
Source organism: Anarsia innoxiella (assembly GCA_947563765.1). Taxonomy (NCBI): domain Eukaryota; kingdom Metazoa; phylum Arthropoda; class Insecta; order Lepidoptera; family Gelechiidae; genus Anarsia; species Anarsia innoxiella. The sequence continues at coordinate 11,966,676 of OX387391.1, read as the reverse complement.
TAGTTCGCTCTAATTGGTATTTTTATTTTTAATTTGTTACTATGAATGTATGGACACTGCTGGGTTTTATACCTATTTTCCGATGTTCTTGTGCCTATCTTTATGCTGTTTTTTTTTATTATTTAAAAAACAGTCACAAGCTAGGTGAGTTCGGGTCGGTCGATAAATTATATCGCTCTCTACGCTCGTCGCTTGAATTTGCGTGATGCGCTTAAATGTACCCACTACTAGGTTTTGTTAAACGTTCGCGCAATGGATTTGTATTTCAAATTGGACCTAAATTACAGGATGTAACTGAAATACAGAGGGTTTTTCAATTGGGCGCCAAAACGTAACGTGGTTTCCCGAGGGAAGACCACGTGCTTTGATTTTACTGACCCACAGTGTGTCACTGGCTGTGGTCGAGGCCAGCAACAGCGGATAGAATGTTCGATGGCGTCAGAGGGCGAAATAAAATGCGGGGTGGAACTAATAAAAGTTATATATTCTAATGAACTCTTATGTTAATTCACAAACGGGGGTTTTATCACTTTAGTAATGACCGGGACCTCTAGGAGAGCGTGAGGAAAGTTAAAGCCTAAATACCTAACCGTGAGGTGTGTTTTAATCGTAAAAACACTTACCGGACCGGACAGCTGCTCCTGGGTTTGTAAGCGCTTATTCAGCGCGTTACGGGGAAAAGGTTAAACGGACTGACTGACTCTACTACGTTACGGGAACGCTACGGTGTAGCTGGGACGCGCGGCGCGAAAAACTCAATGGCGGACTTACGGGTCCGCGTTAAGCGATCGTACGGCGCGGGTTGGTCGGGTTTGACGGGAATAAAAGGAACCTGGTTGGTCCAGCGATCCAGATACTGGTACGCGGTCTTAATCAACCCTAGGGTAACGGGAAGGTGTTTCGAGGTTGGTCCAGCGATCCAGATACTGGTACGCGGTCTTTATCAACCCAGGGGGTAAGGGAGAGAGAGGGGTATCGCGAGAGCTCTATTCGGAGAGCTTAAACGGAAAACTCTGAGCTGGTGGTAGCTGGGGCCCGCCTTATATAGGCCATGGCCAGGGCGAAAGCGGTGCGGGGTTGCGACGGCGCGGTGCGTGCTGTGCGCGAGTCACGCTGAGCCGAGCGGAGTCCGCGTCATGAGGCGGTAGCGGGGTGCGGTAGCCGCGGAGAATGTAGCGGCGCGATGCCGGGCGAACGCGGGGTGCGCGCGGGCGCAGGGATACAACCGCCCGTCCGGTCGGTTTGTGGTGGGTAGACGCGGTACGCTTGCCTACTACCGTCACATGTTGAATAACCTTTGTGTCACCAATACCCATGTACTTTCTTTTAGAAACGTTAATTGATTGGTCTTGAAAGTGAACTGAAAATGAAAAACGAAAATGTTAATTATTCAGATAACATTAGCGCGTATGCTAAAAAACCGGCCAAGTGCGAGAAGGGTTCCGTACCATTCAGTATTGCTATCGAGCAAAAAAAGCACGTTTTACACGTGGGAGTCTTTTTTTATCCATAAATTTAAATGCCATATTTTTGTTTGACATAATGATTTTTAAACATAAGTATTAGATGCACTAATAATAATTGCAATACTTTATTTAATCCATAATTATTGTTTCACCGATTATTTTTTTTGTCATAATATTGCAAGGTATAACTTCTGAATGCCATAACATTTATTTCTAATAATCGTCATATGTACAAAACAAACGACGATAATATTTTTTATTATAAATAATATGGAATATGTGTTAGGTAGTAGGTACTATTAAGAATGAATTTACGGTTAAAGAAATTTAATTTCTCAAAAAAGAATAACATAATTTACTTATATGAGAATTTTAGAGAAAAGACGAAAACTAGATGGCGCCGTGGTCGTTTCCGTCCAATACGGACTAACTGTTGGCCAAACGATTGAGCGACACTTGGAGGAAGAAAACGCTCGCTCGGTTGCATTATGGCTCGGTACGCGCTGCGGAGTGGTTGTCTGTAGGCTTGCGGTGACGTCATCGATGACGCAATTCCTTTGTTCATATTATTACCTGTGCAAATTGTTAATTTCATTAAAAAATAACCGTTGATTTATACTTGTGCGTTTAATTTTAAATAAATTCTTTACCTCTAACTTAGATCAGAAGTGGGATAGGGCTCCGTAGTCCTATCTTTCGGTCTTTTGCTTCTTTTGATTTTCTTTTAAGTTTCAAATTATTTAGTTACCGGTCGGTTACACGTTTGCGAAGTTCCGGACAATTTTAATTGCATAGTACGGTGCAGTGTGCGTAATTAGATGATTGCCGCCATCTTTTTCTTTGTTTGAATCTTTGGTGTTTTACGTGTGATTTTATTTTACGTGCCGCCATTATGATTATTTTTGTTCGTAATTAGTAACTAAAGTGCATTTGGGTATTGTACATAGCTAGCTAAGTTGTGAAAAGTGTTCGTCTTTGATTTAATTGGAAGTTTTCGTGTACGTTTGGGTTTTTCTTTGTTCCATTTAACGGTTGGGTGATTTAAATAGTTTTCGTTTTTGAATCATGTCTGACAATGAGCGGAGATCACGTAGTAGGAGCCGACGTCATAAAAGGCACCGTACTCGTGGCCGCGATCGTAGTTCTTCATCACGTCGTAGTCTCAAAAAACAAATGCGTAGCATTATAGATCGGCTTGAGACGATAGAAAGACAACCACGTCCGCGAGCTACCGTGTCGGTACCAGCCTCAGGGCAAGAAGATAGGGCGCGGTCACCGCCGACCACGCCGCCTGGTTCGCCGCCACGTGATCGCCGCCAGTCGACATCCAGGGTGGTTGAAAATTCTACGAGTGCCGCGACGAGTGCAGCGACGCCGCGCACGCAGTCTGCGGCTGGATATGCATTGTCCGAGCAAGTTTCTGCAGACGCATTGGTGAACGCCTTACGTTCCATCAACAATTCGGTGAGATCTAACCAACCTTATTACATTTCCAATTTCGACCCTAATTTGCATGATATTGAGGTTTGGTGTAACGAGGTAGACAGAGCTAAGTCGACAAATAATTGGACTGATAATGAGTGTTTGTCACGAATCGGCAATTGCTTAAAAGGGGACGCCCGTGTTTGGTTAAACGAATGGGTTACGAATGACCGTAGCTGGACCAATTTTAAGAGGGAGTTTAAACCGTTATGTCCCAAGAAACCTGATAGTGCTAACATTTTGTTCGATGTTATGAAAACCACTTCCGATGATTACTCTACTTACGCAGATTATGTGCGTCGTTCTTTGCTTCGGTTGCGAATAGTATCAGGTTTAAGCGAAGAATTGATCTCTGCTATTGTCATTCGTGGCATCACTGACCCACAAATCCAAGCGGCCGCTACTAATGCCAAATTAATGCCAAACGATTTAGTGGAATTTTTTTTGATTTTTGTTAAGTCTACTCCGTCAAAAAATACTTCAAATTCTAATGCTGCGTCATCTTCTACGGCGTCGTCTTCAAATCCACGTAGCAACTCTAAATCTAAGCGACCTTCAGATATTAGTCGGAAACGTCGTTACGAAGATGGAAAGTGTTTTTTGTGTGGTTTACCAGGTCACGTGCAGGCTTCTTGTCCAAAGAAAACTAAAACTGAAAAGACTACCGGTTCTAATGCTTCAACGTCACCGAATCCTATTCCTAAGGATACGTGTACCTTTTGCAAGAAGCCTGGACACAAAATAGAAACATGTTTTGCTAAAATAAAATCAGAATCACGGAATAAGGCTAACGTTAATTTTTGTCGCGAATTGGAAGCTAGTCGTAATAGTGACATTGTAGTTGCCGTGATACAGGGTATACCAGTTGATGTACTCATCGACAGCGGATCAACCATATCCCTTGTCTCTTCCGCATTGGTTAAACATTTCGTGTGTCCGCGCAAGCCGGCATTTCGTATTTTGAAAGGAATTGGTAGCCAAGAAGTCGAGTCTACTTACTTTGTTTCATTACCAATTGAGTTTGATGATGTTACACTTGAGGTGGATTTTTTCGTGGTTGACGCTTTAAATATGAACACACCGGTAATCGTGGGCACCGATGTTCTTAACCGTCCCGGTATAACTTACGTACGAACCCGTGAGCGACAATACATAACCCGTGATAATAATGTTGACGATAGACATGAGACAGTAATGACTGTTGAAACGAGTGATGAGTTATCGATAAAAACTGAAATTACCGGTGACGATTTAAACAAATTGTTGAACATAATCAAAGAGTTTTCATCCCACTTTATTACTGGAACGTCAGTGTCAACTGTCAATACTGGAAGCATGTCTATAAAGCTAACTAGTAATACGACTGTAAACTACAGACCGTACAGACTTTCGCAAGCGGAAACATTACGCGTTCGCGATATTATTAAGGATTTGCTAGATAAGGGGATTATACAGGAGTCTGAATCGGAATACGCGAGTCCTATATTACTTGTGCATAAAAAAGACTGTAATAAAGATCGTTTATGCGTAGACTACAGAAAGTTGAACGAAATTACTGTTAAGGACCGTTTTCCCCTCCCGCTCATCGATGATCACATCGATCGGTTAGGGCGCCATCAGTTCTTTAGTAGTCTCGATATGGCAACGGGATTTCACCAGATACCAATGGAAAAAGATTCCGTTCCTTTAACCGGATTTGTTACGCCTGAAGGGCATTATGAGTACCTAAAGATGCCCTTTGGTTTAGCTAATGCCCCAGTGGTTTATCAGCGAATAATCACAAAAACCTTACGACGCTCCATTGATTCTGGTAAAGTCCTCGTCTATATCGATGATGTTTTGATTATGAGCAAAACTATCGACGAGGGTCTCTCTATCCTTCGTGACATACTCTCAACCCTTACTAGTGCTGGGTTCTCAATCAACCTGAAGAAATGTTCGTTTTTGTCACGAAAGATTGAATATCTTGGTCGTACTATCAGTCAAGGTCAGGTACAGCCGAGCAAACTTAAAGTTAAGGCGCTTAGTGAATCCCCGGTCCCGAAAAACGTTAAACAAGTTCGACAATTTCTCGGACTAGCAGGGTATTTTCGTACATACATCTCTGGGTTTTCTTCCAAAGTCGCTTGCATTGCTAACTTAACTAAAAAAGACGTTCCGTTTGTTTGGGGTCCCGAACAGGAGTCTGCTAGGAGGGAAATAATCGACCTTCTGATATCTGAACCAATCCTTGCTATTTACGATCCAAATCTGCCCATCGAAATTCATACAGATGCTAGTTCTCTGGGGTATGGCGCGGTACTCCTTCAGACTCATGATTTGGGACACAAGCGCGTTGTTGGCTATTTTTCTAAACTAACTCAAGGCGCTGAATCCAAATACCACTCGTATGAGCTGGAAACCCTAGCGGTGGTCAAGGCCCTGCAGCATTTTAGACACTATCTGGTTGGCACACACTTTACAGTTGTCACTGACTGCAACGCCCTAAAACTCACGCAGAAAAAGAAAGACTTGATGCCAAGGGTCGCCAGATGGTGGATTTATCTGCAGGACTTCGACTTCTCGCTCGAATATCGAAAGGGTACTTCCATGACTCACGCGGATTACTTAAGCCGTAACCCGGTTAACGTCGTTCGAGTAGAAAAGCCCCAAAATTGGGCTCAAATCGCGCAAGCTGCTGACGAGGAGACTCAAAACCTCATGCAGAAATTGAATGATGGACAACTGGATTCTAACCAGTATGTTAAGAAAAATGATCTTTTGTTTTACCGCTATTGTCCAACCGGTGAACAACCCCGACTTTTGTGCTTTATCCCAAAGGGTCACAGACTTAGTCTCTTACGCGTCTTTCATGACGAACACGACCATGTCGGTGCTGAAAAGACTTGCGATCTTATTTTAAAACATTTCTGGTTCCCGGGACTCCGAGCATTTGTGCAAAAGTATGTATCCCACTGTGTAGTATGCCTGGCACATAAACGATTGCCTCGATCTCCCCACCAGCCTATTCATTCATATGAGAAACCCGAGAACCCATTCGAAACGATTCATGCTGATGCATTAGGTCCTCTCCCTGAGTCCCATGGCTATCGTTACGTACTAATCATAGTTGATGCTTATTCTAAATACTGCCTTTTGTACCCAATGATGCGACAGGAAGCTAATGAACTCATACGCCATTTCATGAATGCTGTTTCCCTTTTTGGCGCCCCCAAGTTAATTGTTGCTGACCGTGGCAGGATGTTTCAAAGTAGCGAGTTCTTTAATTGGGTTCGAGACTTAGGTTCTGACATACATCTCATTACACCTGAGATGCATCACTCCAACGGTCAAGTTGAGAGGTATTGCCGAACTTTGCTAAACCTGATTAGAGTCCAAACCAACTACAAACAAGAAGAATGGGCTAGTGTAATGTGGAAGCTGCAACTCACTATTAACGTGACCAAACATAAATCTACTCAGATTTCCCCACTTAACCTTCTGATAGGCGTTGATGCAATGACGCCTATTATTCGTAATCTCGTCCGTGATATCGCCTTGGAAGGTTCTAACCAGAACAGAGAAGCGCTCCGTGTAATGACTAGACAAAGAGCATCAGAACGCCTGAAAAGTAATCGTGAACGACAAGATGCTGCGGTCAATCAGCATCGACGCCCCCCTCGAGATTTTGCCGAAAATTCTTTGGTATTTGTAATAAAACAATCTCAATCTACAGGAAAGCTCGACTCCGGGATGCGGGGCCCGTACCGTGTCATCAAGGCTCTGCCTCATGGGCGGTATGAGCTACGGCTGGTCGCTGGCTCCTATGGGAAGACCACTCAGGCTGCAGCCGAGTATATGGTACCCTGGAGAGGCGAGTGGACCCCGGATACGTGTGCTGCCTTTTTTGAGAGTAAGCAACGTTGTTTAAGTTGTACTAAAAGTACTTGGTGAGCAGACCTCACACTGTCCTAGCGAGCAGACCTCGCATGTGAGCAGACCTCACACTGTCCTAGCGAGCAGACCTCGCATGTGAGCAGACCTCACACTCTCCTGGTGAGCAGACCTCACATGTGAGCAGACCTCACTAAGTTGTTGATCATGACGTAAATTTGTGTTAATTGGGTACTTTTCTGATGCAGGTGCAGACCAGAGCGACCCTGGATTATCAACTCAGAATCCGGGTGTCTCCGGGTCCACGGTGGCAGAGGACAGCGCTGATGAAATGCAAAGAGAGCAAGGCGCATCCGGTCCCACTCCAGCCAACCCAAATGCATCCCAGTCCTGTCCTGAAGACGAGGAGGTAGTTGTTGTAATAGAAGTGGTTGACGATGAAAACCCGGCAGAAGAGAGGGCGAGGACACCCTCTTGTCAGGAGAGGCCGTGTTAGAGAAAAGACGAAAACTAGATGGCGCCGTGGTCGTTTCCGTCCAATACGGACCAACTGTTGGCCAAACGATTGAGCGACACTTGGAGGAAGAAAACGCTCGCTCGGTTGCATTATGGCTCGGTACGCGCTGCGGAGTGGTTGTCTGTAGGCTTGCGGTGACGTCATCGATGACGCAATTCCTTTGTTCATATTATTACCTTTGCAAATTGTTAATTTCATTAAATAATAACCGTTGATTTATACTTGTGCGTTTAATTTTAAATAAATTCTTTACCTCTAACTTAGAAGAAATTAATTTTTTTTATATATTACAAGTTTAAGGTAGGAAATTCGTGTACAAAGCAGACTGTTAACCAATAACAATTTTATGATAAAATGAGGGTAATCTGTAAATTGACATCATTGTCAGCAAAATAGTTTAATGGAATAGAGTTGCTAGAAGTGTCATCATACATTTTATTAAGATAGACTTATATTTCTCAAGATGTGGTTTTTGAGTGCTTTTTTGAAACAGATCAGCGTTTTACATTCTTTAATATCTATTGGCAAACTATTATAGATTTGTGCGCCTTCATACATTACGTTGCTTTTCCCATAATTTGTTCGAGGATGATGTAGAACAAGATTATTGGCATTTCGTAAGACACGTTTTTGTATTTGCGATTTTTTTGTGAATGATATGTTGCTGTGAATATCCTTGTTTAGAATTTTACGTATTAGTATACATGTGTTGTATTTGTAAATTTGTTTTATCGACATTATATTTGTTTCATTATAGACTTTGGCTGATGGTGTTAGAGAGTCGTATTGAAATAGTATTTTTATAAATTTGTTTTGTGAAGTTTGTATCGTTTTTATGTTAGTTTTTGCAGCGGCCCCCCACACTTCCACTAGGTACTCAAGGTGAGGTTTCACCAGGGAATTATAGATGGTATATTTGACTTGCTTAGGAAGACACACAGCAATGTTTTGTACAGCTCCCATCAAAGAAGTCAGTTTTCGGCGTAGTTTATCGATATGCGGTTTCAATGAAACCCGCGTATCCAGAGTTAAACCAAGGTATTTTTCACTTTCTGATTCTTCTATTTCTACGTTGTTAACGATTAAGGGGTCATGAATTTTAATTTTTTTTATCTTTAGCAGCAAAAATTATATATTTTGTTTTGTTTTCGTTAATTGTGAGTAAATTTGAATGCAGCCACTTATTTAATTTATTAAGATCACTTTGAGCTTGATTTATTAATACATCTTTTTTTTTGACCAAAGTAAAACAGACAAGTGTCATCCGCGTACAGAGTGACGTCACCGTTTAGGCCTATTTCATGAATATTATTTATATAGATTAAGAATAATAGGGGACCCAAAATTGAGCCCTGAGGGACGCCACATGTTATCAATGCTTTACTACTCTGATATCCATTTATTTTAACTACTTGATATCTTTTATCAAGATATGATTGAAATATGCTGTATGCCTTATCGGTGATGCCAATGCCCATCAGCTTTTGCAAAAGTATTTTGTGGCTAACGGTGTCGAATGCCTTTTTAGATCGATGAATATCCCCAAAGCAATACTCTTCTTGTCTATTTGTAATTTTATTTTTGTCAAAAGATCAATGGTTGCCGATAAAGTATTAGATTTTGGTCGAAATCCGAACTGTTTTTCATATAAGAAGTTTATTTCGTTCAAATATTTTTCGAGGCGGTTATAGATCACTCTTTCAAATACCTTAGATAGCACCGGCAGCACCGATATAGGACGGTAGTTCCCTGGGTCACACTTAGTTCCGGCTTTATGTATTGGGGTGACCTTTGCAATTTTAAGACTGTCTGGAACTGTTCCTGTCTCAAGACATTTGTTGATAGTGTGGGTTAGATTTTCAACTATAAGTTTTTTAATACATTTAATCGCTTTAGTGTTAACTCCATCTAGTCCTGCTGTTGTATTTACTTTAAGATTATCTATTATTTTACCTATTTCAGCGACTGTAGCTGGAGCAAATTCCTTTATTGTATTTGGTGCTGATTCAAAACTCGGATTAGATTGAGTATTAACTTGGTTAGATATTTTACTAGCTAATTCTGATCCAATGGTTAAAAAGTAAATGTTAAAATATTCACAAATTTGAACTGGGTCTGATAAGGATTTATTATCTGGGGTTATTATGTTTGAAGGGGCACAACTCTCTTTAATTTTGTTGTTCGCTAATTCATTAATTAAATTCCACATCTTGAGAGGTATTCGTTTACAACGATTAAAAGCTTTGTGATAATAACCACGTTTCGCCTCCCGTATAGTTGTCTTGACTTTACGCTTTTCCGCTTTGAAGTTCTCTTCTAAAAGCTCATCCTGTGGGTTAGTTATATGTTCATGCCACAAAGCATTTCTTTTGTTAAGACTGTCTTTTATATTTTTACTAGCTTTTACCCGCGACTTCGTCCGCATAAGTTTTTTTGTTTTCTCCCGGCTGTAAGTCCCCCTGCAACAATGTCCCTCTATCGTGTTCCGGTCCTCAACTTCACATCAAAATTTGTTCAAAAGCAACCTAAGCACATAATGGATAGCTCCGAATGTTTCCTTAGTAAATATAAAAAGTAAATAATGTAAATCGGTTTAAAATACTACTAACTATACCTACCTGCCAACCCCCGATGTATACAAATCAGATCAATAGTTTTGGCGTAATGTGATTCTAGACAGAGTTTTCATGTTGTAGATAGGTAGCTATGTATAAGTTCCTGTGGGAATGAGATATTTTCCCGAAGTAAAAAGTAGTCTGAATGTTGGTACCTTCCTACCCTATAAGTTAAGTAGTGTGATGGAATGTCGCTAAGTTTCGATCCAAGTAAAACTGTTAAATAAAGACAGTTGCATCAAAATGTTATCATAAATTCCATAAATTATGGCGCCTACCTACCCTCTAAGTTAGAAAAGTGATTAAATACTAACTTGAAGTCTTAGTAACACTCAGTTTAAAAAAAAACATCAAAATCATTTCAGTAGCTATGGCGTCATGCGCTTCTTAACACGATCACGCTAGATTTCCGCGGGAATGAGGTATTTTCCCGCCGTAAAAAGTAGCCTGTGCCCGTGCCTAGGATTCTATCTTTAAATTAACCATGTCTTATAAAAATCTGTTCAGACGTTAAGGCGTGAATGAGGTAAACTTTTAAAACAAACGATTAAAAATCACTAACTCAATTCAGTTTTCTGCCTACTTCCTACCCCCTAAGTACGATGACGTGATCATTTTGATCTTATATCCGTTTTTAGGTAACCATCTATTACCTTACTAAATTTCATCAAAATCCGTTCAGCCGTTTAGACGTGAAAGAGCAAAAGTCCCAACAAAAACGACTAAAAATCACTAACTCAATTCAGTTATCTACCTACTGCTTACCCCCTAAGAACGATGGCGTGATTATTTATAGCCTATGACCATTTCTAGGTTATCATCTATCACCATACTAAATTTCATCAAAATCCGTTCAGCCGTTTAGGCGTGAAAGAGTAACAGACAGACAGACAGACAGAGTTACTTTCGCATTTATAATATTAATATATAATAATATATAATTTATCCAGTCACTTCTTGGGGGGTTTAGTATTTTAGTCTTCGTAATCCTGTTTTTCATCACACTCTTAGCAATTTTATCCTCTAGTTCCGCAAAGTCTGAATGATCCACTGTTGACGTTTCTTCCACAGTTTTATATAGACCTTGATAACATATAGCGGTATATTCTTGTTTTTTTGGTGGAGCGTGTCGATATTTTTTTAATTCCAGGTAAATCTGTCTATGATCAGACAGCGACGATTCGATCAAAGTAAAACAGAAGGTATTGTCCGTTAAGTTTGTACAGATGTGGTCTATGATGCTCATAGTGTTGGAGGTTTTGCGCGTACAGTATAAAGGGCTTATCTTATCTTGTTAAGAGCAGTGAGGCCATTTTCTTTAAGTGTTTCTTTATAGTCTTTGCTGGGTTTATCTGGTTTCAGCAGATCAAAGTTGAAATCTCCAAGCACAATAATTCTCCGTTTGCCTGTAAGCTGAGATGAGAAAGCTTCATGAAATTGTTCCAAATTTTGCCGATTTGGGTTGTATACGGCACCAATGTCAAGACTAAATCTATCAACATGTACCCACAAGAAATGGATGTTGTTTATACAGTGATCTTCAATCAAATTACTTTTCAGGCTGCTTAATACAAAAACAGAAACTCCCCCGCCCCTTGAGTCATTTCTATAGTTATAATAGTCTGTGTAGCCCAAAATATTGGTTCTATTGGCTTCTTCCTCTGATTTTATCAATGTTTCGGTGAGGACAATTATATGTATTGTGTGGGGAAATGCCTGGATAATACATTTTAGCTCATCTAACTTCCCTGGTTTTACAATACTTCGAGCATTCACATACAAAAATTTAAGAGATCCTTTATTGGTTAACACATCTGTATAATTGTTGGCTAGTTGATAAGACACTTTGTTACTTTTAACATTCACATATTCTCTTGAGAGGCCTCGGACTTTTTTTACTTTTTTTTACTTTTTTTTACTATCTTGGGGATACCTCTTTTGTATTTGATCACCAAGATTACAAATTGATTAGACGACAGCAGGCAGCGCGGTGGCGAGATACGGCGGCAGGGGGGTCCGGGGGCGCAGCCCCCGAGGGGGGACTCATAAAAAAGCTCATAAAAAAAGCAATAAAAAAAGGAACACCAACCAGAACGGCTAGGATAGGTTACGTTAGGTTAGAACATGATTTTGCATCCCTGCTTGCTGCATGCTTGCTTGCATGCTGCATGCTTGCTTGCATGCTGCATGCCTGCTTGCATGCTGCATACCTACTTGCATGCCTGCTGCATGCCTGCTGCATGCCTGCTTGCATGCTGCATGTTCATCAGGATCATGTAAATATTATCATGTAGGTGATACCATCAGTAGGTAGTAGGTTATATTATAGGTTATATATATTTATGTCGTGTAGTCATTATGTTTAAAGTAAATATAGCTTTTAAATATTAGTGCATTTGTTATATTCTGGCAAACATACTTATGTCACGAAATAATATGTCTTATGAGTTTTATGGCAAATAAAACCATATAGATGACGATATTATGGCAAATAAAATTATAGAATAAAAAAATATGATACTTAAATTTATGGGAAACATTAGTGATTCTTTACACGTTTATTGTATGGGAGCCCACCTTAATTATTATTACCTATTATTCTATTTTCAGTATTTGTTTTTATAGCGGCAACTGTAATATATGCGTTTCAAATGAGAATAGGATTCGAAGCGTGGTTGACTTCACTCCACAGATGTCAAATTTGTACGGTTGGCAAAAAAGTTTGGTTCACAAAAACAAAATGTACCTTTTCTCGACCATGACACACCTATACCGAGTTCCCCTTATCTTGCATAATATTGATTGTTCGAAATATACTTTGCATAACAAATATCGCAGATTTTTAAATAATCGAATTATAATTTTGCATAAATATATACTTTCCATAACAGTCAGCAATCATAATAACAATTTGGCAGAATTTAATATTGCATATATTTAGTACGCCGAACTTCATTTGGCAGAATTTAATGTGGCATAATAATCTTGTAAAATTCGTATTGGCGGCAACGAGCGAGGGGCGGAGGGGGTCCGGGGGCGGAGCCCCCGAGGGGGGGCTCGGGGGGCGAAGCCCCCCGCAGAGAAAAAAAACTCCCAGGCAACCCCAATAGGATAGGTTAGGTTAGGTTAGAACATGACTTTTGCATCCCTGCTTGCTTGCATGGTGCATGCTTGCTTGCATGCTGCTTGCATGCTGCTTGCTTGCTTGCATGCTGCTTGCTTGCTTGCATGCTGCTTGCTTGCTTGCTTGCATGCTGCTTGCTTGCTTGCATGCTGCTTGCTTGCTGCTTGCTTGCTTGCATGCATGCATGCCGCTTGCTTGCTTGCATGCTGCTTGCTTGCTTGCTTGCTTGCATGCTGCTTGCTTGCTTGCATGCTGCTTGCTTGCTTGCATGCTGCTTGCTTGCTTGCTTGCTTGCTTGCTTGCTTGCTTGCTTGCTTGCTTGCTTGCTTGCTTGCTTGCTTGCTTGCATGCTGCTTGCTTGCTTGCATGCTGCTTGCTTGCTTGCTTGCATGCTGCTTGCTTGCTGCTTGCTTGCTTGCTTGCATGCTGCTTGCATGCTAATTGCTTGCTTGCATGTTGCTTGTTTGTTCCCAAGCCCGCTTACATTTTCATGATTTTGACACCAAGAAAGTAATCCTGTAGTCAAGATTTCAAGTCAAGAATTCAAGAAAGTAATAAACTGGATTCCATATAGACAAGTAGGTACTATAATGTATGATCATGAAAAAATGGGAAAGCAAATCAATAGCGTAAAACAATAGCATAAATCAAAAAGAGTTTTCGCCGAAATAAATATTATGCCATTCAAAATTGTCCAAAAAAAGTTCTGTGAAAATATTATTCTGACATAGAAAATTATGCGAAATGTATGTATTGATAGCAAAATTATGCGAAAAGAAATTCGGCGACATGATACGCCTGCGAAAAGTTGTTATGCAATACTTAAATCGGACAATCATTTTTATGCAACATATTAGTAACTCCCCTATACAATGAAATAAAGTCACATTTATAAAAGTTCCATCTGTTATCAGCCATAACTTTGGCTTTAGTATGTCTTTGCGGTTTAAATTGCTTTTCACCCTGAGAAAAACTCACGCAATGCACTTCTAACGCTGAGTGGTGCATGTCAGGATTAACCAAGTACCCACTTTCTTCGTCTACTCTAACTTCATAATCAGTCAGACTTGATAATACTACATCTAAGATGTGATTATTATGATTGACAACCCCATTACACTGAGAAAACTCACAGCAAACAACAAAATACTCATAATAACACTGTATTTCTAAAGATGTAGAGTATAAGTTAAGATCTCCAATTAATAAAAAAATATGATAAACATTCCTATAGGTCTCAATAACATTAAAAAGTTGCAAATAATCATGATCTTTACTATCGGGGGGAATATACACTACAGCACATGTAAACAAACACTTATCATGTTTAAGCACTTCAACACATACTAATTCAAATGCCGCCGTATGCACATCTATACAACCTGGTACTGGTAACTGTCTCAGTTGCAGACCCGGAGCTGCCACTAGTAGCACTCCTCCAAGTTTTTGCCCATCAGTGCGGTCACAACGAACAACACTGTATCCCTTTGGAACTAGTTCTCCGTCGTGTATTGAATCAGTCAAACCACTTTCTGGGATGGCCCAGAGATTTGCCGTTGAAGACAAAATATTCAAATAGAATGTTGGCAACTTGGTACGGAAACCTCTTACATTTTGGTAGTATATTGTAATTTCTCTTTTACGTTCTTTCATTTTCCAGTTCCCCGCGAAAAAAACAGCTCTCCTCCGTTTGTGTGTGCATGTTCCGAGTATGCTTAACGTTTCCGGTCGCAGTTTTGGGCATGGTTTCTGATTTTCTTTTGTAATTAATTAACATCATATCTATTATTAAGGAACGAACCGTGTTCCACTTATCAAGTCTACTATTTTCGTACTGCAATTTTGAGTAGTGTAGATTACTGAAATTTGTACTTACTAATTTAATTAATTCATTTAATTTCATTTCGTTTAAATAATCATTTTTGCTGACTTGCATTTGTATTTGACAGGATATCAATAAAATGAAATAAAGCCGATTCAAATTTGATTACGTTCCTATCGTGTGTGCCGGCCAGCAATATCACATAGTCTTTTTTAGTAAAAGTACTGCAGTCTGTTAAACTTCCCTCTATTATCTGTCCCAAATTCGCATAGGGCTTTATGAGTGAGGTGACTTTATATTTATCTCCCAGTTGTTTCTCTAGGATATCTCTTACTCGTCTTCCTGTTTCATCCCCTAGTACAAGCACGTTATGTATTTTTTCGTTGCCTTCCGCTTTTTCTTTTCCTAAAAAATTTACTTCGCTCTCTATCCCATTGGCGACTGTCCCCTTGCTATCTTGTTTTTCACAATCGATATCCACTTTGTCATTAGTTGAATTCAATAATGACGGTTTAACGTGTGTCTTTCCTTTTTCCAACTTTTTTTGATTGTTTTCATTTACTAAATTTAATACCGATTTGCTCAAACTTACGCTGGAAAAATCAAGCCTAGATTTGCGTAATGTTGTTCCTTTGCTTTTTTTTCTATTAGTAATGGGCGTCGATTCATAAATATGGGTAAGATTGTTCATTTTAATTTCATACCTGGAAATCGTGTCTTTTAGTTTAAAGTTTTCCGATAGGAGATTTTGTATTTCGTCACCTGCCGATTCCAATTGCTCTTTGACCTCGCGGAGTTGTTTCTTTAACTCTTCCATATGTGCAAAAGTGCACGTATTCAACCCCGGGCAACTTCTATTTAAAAACACACTTTGGTTTTCCTGGTCCGAGTCATTTGTTTCTAGAGATTCAAAGGAATTAGCTATTGGCACATTAATTATTATTCTATTATTGCGCTTGGAGATATTTACACATTCAGGACATATCCATGTTTTTTCTAATTCCTGCCTTTTTGTTACGAATTCATCATCATTTATCTTTACACATTTATAATGAAACTGTGCTTTACATTGTGTGCAGTTCATCAATTCCTTTACAAAAATGTGGTTAGAACACGTCGCACAGTTTCTCATTTTCGATTAAGGAATAGTTACTACAAACACCCAAGAAAGGAACGAAGAAAAATATTTCTTTATTAACTTCAAAACAGTGACATCTGCCGAGGATTAGCCAACCTTAAATGGTATGCGATGTATTTCTAGCTTAATATTTAAAAATTAAGTTTTAAGTTTTCTTTTTCCTTCACTTAGTTTTTGAAAAATTCAACTAATATATACGTCAAAAACGCTTACGATAAAGAAGAATACAAGGACTTAGAAGTGTTACGTAAAACCAGTTCAATGACAAAAATGCAAGTTTAGTTCCTTCACTTAGTTTTTGAAGACTGATGTTTATTACGTGAGTAATGCAACTGTTATTTTTAATATGTTTTAGATCTAAAATCTAAAAGTTAAGTACGTACTTTAGTTAGGTCATTCTTTTAAAAACCCTTTGTTTTTTTCTCAAAGATAGTATTTACAGTCCACTTAAGCTAACCACGTAGAGTTGTTTTATGAATAAATAGAGTCATACTATTTGTTATCATCATAAGTTTTGTATTCACTTTGTTTAAAGTTTTTGAAGGACTTCGTCCTTGTTGGGCGGAATGTCTAAAATGTAATTTAATTAAAATATTAGTTCCTAAGTAAATTCATAGATGGCGCCACATTAACTTTAAAACGCGGTATCGAAGTTGTCAGTGCTTTTGGTTAGGTCAAATTGTGGTGCTGCAATAAGTGTTTTATTCATATCCTGAGCCGCGGGACCTACCGTACGAACTCGTACACTCTCAATAAAAAACAGAATTACTTTATTGAAAACTAAAGTACCTAAGTACTTCTTTAAACAAATAAAACATTGAAGTTTAAGAAATTATTGGTCGGTTTCAATGTATTTACATGAAAATATTATTTACTTTTTATTTATTATTACATAAATCAAGTTGGTTATTATTTTACAATCACATTTTATTTTCATACTGCTAATAATATGAGATCAACTAGATATATATTTGTTCGTTTAAGTCAAGCACATCATTCTCTTGCAATTCTTCAAAAAACTTTCGATAAGCTCTTGGTATAGATTCACACAATTTGATCAACTCTGCTTTCTTTGCCTTACTTATCCCTCTTGGTTCAGTTTCTCGTGGTACATCAGTTAACAGACTTGCATTTTTGTCATTGAACTGGTTTTACGTAACACTTCTAAGTCCTTGTATTCTTCTTTATCGTAAGCGTTTTTGACGCATATATTAGTTGAATTTTTGCGAAATTCCACTACTTTTAAGGCGTGTATATTAATAATTCTTCGGAAACGCATTTTTTTTCAACTCGTCATTGAATCTTCAACTCGTCATTGAATCTCATCATATCTGAGTGTGATATGACATGGATAACCATATTCTTACGCGAAACTCTCATGGAAGTGACATAATCATCGAGATCATACAATATGTTCTTTTGTTTCGAAAACTTGTTAGTAATACACCCATGCACAGTATCTGCGGCCATATAGGTATGGCCAGGCTCGAGATAACAAATCGTATCGTTTTCGCATTGATCAGTTCTTGAGAATTAATAAGGCGAATCATTGCTGTGCAGTAAATAATATGCGGTTATTCTGAGTCGTGCAGTTATCACAGTAAAACACGATTTCTCTCCAATTTTTAGCAAAATTTAAAATAAACTGCACATAGGATGAAGCAATCTTATATGCTTTGCGTCCACTTTCACCTTCGTGCCAAACAAATCTTTGTGTGTTTGGTGTCCTTAACATCCTCGTCTAAACTCTGCCTCGATAAGTTGTGGTTCTTCAAGTGATCTGGGTAAACCTCGCAATACTGACAATAACACTGACCACAGTCGTGATTTTGTTCCTTATCATGTTTCTCCTTATGATTTTGGCATAAAGTGCATATATCTTGTTTGAGGGTGGATTTTCTATGGTTTTTCTATGGTACATAATATGTCATTGAAAATACATTTTCTACATTCATATTTAGACTTCTTTCCTGAAAATTTGGGCGCCGTCAGCGATGAACACGGTGAAATTTCCATCAAGACATTTCTACCATAGAAAAACAATATCAGGGCAAGTGGAGCCCACGTATGTTAGCGGGTTACCGTTGGACATTAAAACGAGACGTTCATGTAGCAAAATGCAGACGAAAATCATAAAAGTAAATTCATATTCATGTAGCAATAAATCGAAATAACTTCTTTTTATTTATTTATAGCTTTTACCCGCGAATTCGTCCGCATACGTTTTTTTGTTTTCTCCCGGCTGTAAGTCCCCCTGCAACAATGCCCCTCTATCGTGTTCCGGTCCTCAACTTCACATCAAAATTTGTTCAAAAGCAACCTAAGCACATAATGGATAGCTCTGAATGTTTCCTTAGTAAATATAAAAAGTAAATAATGTAAATCGGTTTAAAATACTACTAACTATACCTACCTGCCAACCCCCGATGTATACAAATCAGATCAATAGTTTTGGCGTAATGTGATTCTAGACAGAGTTTTAATGTTGTAGATAGGTAGCTGTGTATACGTTCCTGTGGGAATGAGATATTTTCCCGAAGTAAAAAGTAGTCTGAATTTTGGTACCTTCCTACCCTATAAGTTAAGTAGTGTGATGGAATGTCGCTAAGTTTCGATCCAAGTAAAACTGTTAAATAAAGACAGTTGCATCAAAATTTTATCATAAATTCCATAAATTATGGCGCCTACCTACCTTCTAAGTTAGAAAAGTGATTAAATACTAACTTGAAGTCTTAGTAACACTCAGTTTAAAAAAAAACATCAATATCATTTCAGTAGCTATGGCGTCATGCGCTTCTTAACACGATCACGCTAGATTTCCGCGGGAATGAGGTATTTTCCCGCCGTAAAAAGTAGCCTGTGTTCGTGCCTAGGATTCTATCTTTAAATTAACCAAGTCTTATAAAAATCCGTTCAGACGTTAAGGCGTGAATGAGGTAAACTTTTAAAACAAACGATTAAAAATCACTAACTCAATTTAGTTTTCTGCCTACTTCCTACCCCCTAAGTACGATGACGTGATTATTTTGATCTTATATCCGTTTTTAGGTAACCATCTATTACCTTACTAAATTTCATCAAAATCCGTTCAGCCGTTTAGGCATGATAGAGCAAAACTCCCAGCAAAAACCATAAAAAAATCACTAACTCAATTCAGCTTTCTGCCTACTTCCTACCCCCTAAGTACGATGACGTGATCATTTTGATCTTATATCCGTTTTTAGGTAACCATCTATTACCTTACTAAATTTCATCAAATACCGTTCAGCCGTTTAGACGTGAAAGAGCAAAAGTCCCAACAAAAACGACTAAAAATCACTAACTCAATTTAGTTATCTACCTACTGCCTACCCCCTAAGAACGATGGCGTGATTATTTATAGCCTATGACCATTTCTAGGTTATCATCTATCACCATACCAAATTTCATCAAAATCCGTTAAGCCGTTTAGGCGTGAAAGAGTAACAGACAGACAGACAGACAGGCAGAGTTACTTTCGCATTTATAATATTATATAGATATATAGAATATTATAGTTTATTATAGTTTATAGTATATTATAGTATGGATAGTATGGAAGTATGGATTTAGTATTAAGTGCCTAAATATAAAGTTTCATGGTTTTATCTTTGAATAGTGACGATCTCCCATACTAACTTTCATCCCTTATTACCACCCCCTTAAGCCTTTTTTCGCGACAAAATATAGCCTATGTCCTTTCTCAAGGTCTAGACAACCTCTCTACCAAATTTCATTGAAATCGGTTCAGTAGTTTAGGCGTGAAAGCGTAACAGACAGACAGACAGACAGACAGACAGAGTTACTTTCGCATTTATAATATTAGTATGGATATGGATTTATTGAGGTAACCAACTGCTTAGTATATTTTACATTTCAACTTAAAACTAATATAGGTATAGATGTAAGCTATTAACAGGTTACCCTAGATAGATAGTACATACAGTTTATGCGGCGTATACTTCAAGAGCATTGACTGTTGCATTCTTTAACATTGCTATTCTTATATTTTAATTAAAAGATATGTTAGGATGTGTGTGTTGTGTGTGGATGTGTGTGTATGTGTGTGTGTGTGTGTGTGTGTGTGTGTGTGTGTGTGTGTGTGTGTGTGTGTGTGAGTGAGTCACGTAGGAAACCAGTCATCTACAAGGGAACAGTTGATAATAACGTTCGTAGTTATTGTTTGAATTATAAAGGTAGGTAGGTATTGTTTATTAATCGTAGTTATAAATGCAAGTCAGGGTGACTTTAGATAGGTAGGTAGGTATTGTTTAAGTTAGATTGATTTATATATTTATGTCATTTATTATTTAGAAAAGGACAAGGCTTTTAACTCAGAACTTTAATTATTTCTTTTTTGTAACCTTGTTTTTTACAGTGAAATATATCAAAATTTGCGAAGTCACTGTTATATTGATGGGAAATGCGTTTTATTAAACTGTTACGTGCAAATTTAGTGAGACTCATATCTGTTGCAAATAGCTTAGTGTGTCTAGTTCTTCTAGAAGGAACTGATAATGTGACTTGGTTAAGAAGTTCAGAACAGTCTAGATCCTTTTGATGAAACCTAGAGGGATTTTTATAGGCTTTATTTATTATGTAATCATAATGTTCATTAAAAGTTAATTTTGCGTCAAAGCATATTTCTTAGGTCCCTAACCAAGTTAGTTCTTTCGATATTGGCACCGTTAATTTCATAGTTATAATAAACTAGCTTTTACCCGCGACTTCGTCCGCATATGTTTTTTTGTTTTCTCCCGGCTGTAAGTCCCCCTGCAACAATGTCCCTCTATCGTGTTCCGGTCCTCAACTTCACATCAAAATTTGTTCAAAAGCAACCTAAGCACATAATGGATAGCTCCGAATGTTTCCTTAGTAAATATAAAAAGTAAATAATGTAAATCGGTTTAAAATACTACTAACTATACCTACCTGCCAACCCCCGATGTATACAAATCAGATCGATAGTTTTGGCGTAATGTGATTCTAGACAGAGTTTTAATGTTGTAGATAGCTATGTATACGTTCCTGTGGAAATGAGATATTTTCCCGAAGTAAAAAGTAGTCTGAATGTTGGTACCTTCCTACCCTATAAGTTAAGTAGTGTGATGGAATGTCGCTAAGTTTCGATCCAAGTAAAACTGTTAAATAAAGACAGTTGCATTAAAATGTTATCATAAATTCCATAAATTATGGCGCCTACCTACCCTCTAAGTTAGAAAAGTGATTAAATACTAACTTGAAGTCTTAGTAACACTCAGTTTAAAAAAAAACATCAAAATCATTTCAGTAGCTATGGCGTCATGCGCTTCTTAACACGATCACGCTAGATTTCCGCGGGAATGAGGTATTTTCCCGCCGTAAAAAGTAGCCTGTGCCCGTGCCTAGGATTCTATCTTTAAATTAACCAAGTCTTATAAAAATCTGTTCAGACGTTAAGGCGTGAATGAGGTAAACTTTTAAAACAAACGATTAAAAATCACTAACTCAATTCAGTTTTCTGCCTACTTCCTACCCCCTAAGTACGATGACGTGATCATTTTGATCTTATATCCGTTTTTAGGTAACCATCTATTACCTTACTAAATTTCATCAAAATCCGTTCAGCCGTTTAGGCATTATAGAGCAAAACTCCCAGCAAAAACCATAAAACAATCACTAACTCAATTCAGTTTTCTGCCTACTTCCTACCCCCTAAGTACGATGACGTGATCATTTTGATCTTATATCCGTTTTTAGGTAACCATCCTTACTAAATTTCATCAAAATCCGTTCAGCCGTTTAGACGTGAAAGAGAAAAAGTCCCAACAAAAACGACTAAAAATCACTAACTCAATTTAGTTATCTACCTACTGCCTACCCCCTAAGAACGATGGCGTGATTATTTATAGCCTATGACCATTTCTAGGTTATCATCTATCACCATACCAAATTTCATCAAAATCCGTTCAGCCGTTTAGGCGTGAAAGAGTAACAGACAGACAGACAGACAGACAGACAGAGTTACTTTCGCATTTATAATATTAGTATGGATATATATAAATATATAATATAAATATATATATGTATATATATATATAAATAGTATGGCTTGTATGGAAGTATGGATTTAGCATTAAGTGCCTAAATATAAAGTTTCATGGTTTTATCTTTGAATAATGACGATCTCCCATACTAACTTTCATCCCTTATTACCACCCCCTTAAGCCTTTTTTCGCGACAAAATATAGCCTATGTCCTTTCTCAAGGTCTAGACAACCTCTCTACCAAATTTCATTGAAATCGGTTCAGTAGTTTAGGCGTGAAAGCGTAACAGACAGACAGACAGAGTTACTTTCGCATTTATAATATTAGTATGGATTAAATTAGACTTACGAGTAAAACTAACAATTTGACATTTATTAATATTTACGGTAATTCTGTTTAATGAGTAGTAATTAACGAGGCGATTGACGTCATCTTGAAGTTTTTCACAGTCTGTATGATTAGTTATTTTAAGGAATATTTTTTTATCATTCGCATATAAGAGATATGATGAGTGTTTAAAACAATTAGTAATGTCAAACAAGTATGCATTATACAGCAAGGGTCCCAGGTGAGACCCCTGAGGGACACTAGAACTAATATCAATAAAATTTGATTTAAAACCCCCCAAGACTACGGATTGTGATCTATTACGTAAGTATGATTAAAGCCATCTCAGCAAGTCACCTCTAATTCCTAAGTGATCTAGCTTTCGGAGTACGATAACGTGATCTACCCGATCGAAAGCCTTCTCAAAATCGGTGTAGATCATGTCAACCTGACCCCCTGCGTCCATGTTATTAAGCGTGTAGGTCAAGAACTGTGCTAAGTTGCTCACAGTAGAGCGTGTTGAAATGAAACCGTGTTGTTCAGTAGGTATACTATCGTAGATAATATGAAATATGGCTTTGTAAACCATTTTTTCTAGTATTTTAGAGAATATATTTAATATAGAAATTGGTCTGTAATTTTCAGCCTTCGTTCTTAGACCTTTTTTAAAGATGGGTACGATATGCGCTTCTTTCCATTTAAGAGGGAAAACTCCTTGTGAAAGTGACTTATTGAAGAGAATATGCAGAGGAGGTATTGTAAGTAAGTCTGCACATCTGACAATTAATAAAGGGGATATAGTATCGCTGCCTGCACCTTTATCTAATTTGAGTTGCTTAAGAGCTTTATTTACTTGCTCTTTAGTGACCACTAAGCTGCTTATATGATGAATTGTATGATTGTGAGTGGTAGATAAATCAGGTTGGTCATACGTTGTTGCTGGAGGGGCAAAAACACTTTGGAAGAAAGTATTAAAGGCTTCGGCTATCTGTGGGCCTGCAGTGTATGTATTATTTTCGTATATGATCTTAGATGGATAATTTAATTTATTTTTACGTTTTGCTTTTGCATAAGACCAGAAATATTTGTGATTTTTTATAATTGAAGTTTGTACGTCCTTAAGATATTCATCATAATGCGTTAAGTGTGCAGTCTCACTTCTAGTGCGTAGTAATGCAAATTCCTGGTAATCTAGTCTGTTTTTATACCTTTTCCAGCGCTTGTGTGCCGCGTTTTTATCTTTAATTAGTCTAATCAGTTTCTTGGTGTACCAGACCGGCCAACTATTATTATTATATTTTTTTATTAAAGGTACTGAACGTGAAATAGCGTCGTATAATTGTTGATAAAAAAAGAGTACAGCATCATTAATTTCTAAGGGATTTAAATGGACCGGCCAGTCAATACTGTTTATAAAATTATTTATAGCTTCAAAGTCGGCGCGTCTATAGTTATACCTAGTGTTCGTGCTTGGATTTATTGGAGATGTGCAAATTTATAAATCAAAATAAAAAGTAGGATGTGCAATATCCTCAGAAATTATAGGATTCGAACAAGGAAATACCTAACCTATCCAGGTTAGAAAATACGAGATCTAATGTGTTATTACTAGAGTTTTTAATTTAACATAATTGTTGTGACTCATGTAATAAAAATTGTTAATTAATTCATAACTTGCAGATTGAAGTTCCGAGGAGCAGGTTCGTAAAAACGTAGGTGTATTGTTGTGCCACTGAATGTTAGGTAGATTAAAGTTTCCCACAATAACAAACCTATCTTCCCGGCGTGAGGACAAATAGGAAATAAATTCCTTTTTAAAAGAAGTAATATCGGATGCGTGATGATTGTCGGTACGCTTATGTTTCGCTGATTTATCGAGAATGTAAAAGCTGTTAGTATATGGAGTTCGGATTCTATCGAAGGAGCAGGAGTTACTTGATTGCTATTTCTTCGTTGTATTAATTTACTTTTAGGAATTGTGATCCATAGTGATTCAAATGAACCCGACGGGGACCAAGAATTCGACTGCACGGCGCATAGGTCGCTCTTAATAAGAATCATAACTCCTCCTCCCCGCGTCTTACCAGTGTCCGAGTATCGACGGTCTCGCCGGTAAACAGTGTAGGTATTAGGGGTAAATTCGCTGTCCGAGATATCGTCACCCAGCCATGTTTTAGTAAATATTAATATATCGTAATCACAGTTAAATAGGCTTAGATATAAGTCATTTAATTTGGTCCGTAAACCCCTAACATTTAGTTAAAATATTCTTATAGTTGATGGATCGAATGTTAACCACATACTAATGTAATTAATAAAATAACTTGCACATTATATTTACCTATAATTAGCGCTGAGACTAATGTAAAAAGCAGTAACTTTGCTAGCTTAATCATAGCTGTAAGAACGGGTTGGATTAAAAAGAAAAAAATATAAGAGTGTGCTCGCAATATGAAATAATGAAGATCGTTATCTTTGTGATTAGAAAACTTAATATGTGGCTTATTAACACCTTGTTCTTTTTTAAAAATAGTTATACCTGATGTGGTTGTGTATGTATGTGTTAAGTGTGTGGAGTGAAACGTGTGTGAGTGTGTTAGGTTATAATGAAATAGAATTCAAAAAGTCTTATAATATAGTATCCGATTAAAATGTGTATGAAACAAATTTCTCGAGATTGATAGTATCAACAAATTTTCTTCAGGATATCTTCCATTGATTCGATTAGGATATAGGGCGCTGTATCGTGTTTCCTTACATATATTTTGCAGTTTTTTACCCAAACGTATTTGTACTCGGATTGAGCGGCCTTTTCACGACAATTCTTGAACAAAACTTTGTTTTCTGTTTTTTGTTTATAAAAATTTAAAATTTCTAAAATGTTATAAAATGGTATTACAAAAAAACTCTTCGTATTTGAAGCATTTTAATTTTATTTCAAGTATCTTTATCATTCTCCTAAACATAACTATTGACATTGTTAATCATAAGTAGCTGTCATTGTCAAATTTCCATGTTTAAATTGCTAGCAACACTGATTTGTAACCAGTTGTGATTGAATGACTGGAATGTAGATATTTTTTAAGACTGTATACTAGCAACACTGTTTTTGACATTGATTGTCATTCGGTTTTTCGAAAAAACAGGTAACGTTTATTTCTTACAAATAAAATCAGGCCATTTGCAGGAAAATTGTGCAAAATTCGGATTAGTTAAATCATGATTTTGCTTTAATCGTAGATTAACTTAAACCTATTCATGCATGTCTTGCAGGAACTTTTTTCGTTGTCAATTTAACTAAACCGGGATTACAGCGGTAATTCATTCACTGTTTACTCTTTTACGTTCCATTTCAATAATAAAAAATCTTTGGCGTAAAAAGAAACGTTGCGGCATGACTTGATCTGACAAAATAAATATAGTCAACATCACGTCAAAAGTGTCAAAAAGTTCAAAATATTGTCAATTACTTGTCAGTTACTGAATTGGGTACAATTACGCATGCGCGTGACACCTCGAGTCATTTTAAATTCGGATTAGCTAGTTAAACCGTAGACAAAGACGGTTTAATTTTGACGTTTCTTTAAACTGAGCTTTATGCTAAACTTGTGTCCTGCAAGACGCTAAGCTGAGTTTAGGGTTAAGTGGTGCTTAAATCGAGATTTAAACGCTTCCTGCAAGTCGCCCATTATCAAATAATCCGACGTTTCATTTCTGAGATTAAGGCACGATCTTTCACTAGACAAAAGTTCTCATGTTACATGCAAAAATTGTTTTTTTTGTTGACTAGTGTTATTGTACCATAGAAACGAAGGCTGATGTTCATTGTTCAAGTGGAACTATAATAAGAACCTCCAATTCTGAAGATCGTCCAATAATATCGGGATTAAGCAGGTCGGTTATTAGATTTAATTATTAATGTATCGATAGCCTTATTATATCCTTGCCATATTGGGACGTGGAATGTGAGGACGATGCTGGCGGAAGGCAAGGTAGAAGAAGTGAAGGCTGAAATGGAAAGGTTAGAGATGGATATTTTGGGGTTATGCGAAGTTAGATGGGAAGGTAGCGGAGACTACTGGGACGGGGATTTTAGAATTATATATACAGGGGAAAATCAGGGATCTAATGGAACTGCTATAGTATTAAATAAAAAATGGGGGGATTTAGTAGATAACACAATACATCATAGCGACAGAATAACAGCCATAACAATAAAAACAGAACCGCATACAGTTATCATTCAGGTTTATATGCCTACAGGAAGTTACAGCGACGACGAAGTAGAAGAAATGTATAACAGTTTAGACTCAATAATAGATATAGTAAAAGAAAAAGATAATCTTATAGTAATGGGAGATTTTAATGCAGTAGTGGGAAAAGGGGAAGAGGGAAAAGTAGTAGGTAAATTCGGTTTAGGAAATAGAAATTCGAGAGGGGATAGACTAGTACAGTTTTGTAAGGAAAACAATTTAATAGTTACAAATACATATTTTGATTTACCAAAGCGAAGACTATATACATGGAAGATGCCGGGAGATATCGCTAGATACCAAATAGATTATATATTAATTAAAGAGAAGTACAGAAAACAATTAATTTCATGTAAAGCCTTACCGGGAGCTGATTTATATACAGACCACAACTTACTGCGTAGTAAATTCAACTTTGCAACCACAAAAACTAAAAGGAAATATAAACCAAAGAAGATTGATCTCACTAGACTTAAGGATAAAGATAGTAACTATAGTGTGCAATATAATAAAACCTTAGAAAATAAGTATAATACATATTATAAGGATAATAGTCAAGATTTGTGTGATGTAAACCAAAGATGGATTAATTTAAGAGATATTTATAAATCGTCTGCCCAAGAATGCTTACAAACCCAGAAGATTGTACCTAGGAAAAAATGGCTCACTCAGGATATTATTGATTTAATGGTAGAACGACGACTTCTTAGAAATAGACAGGATGAAGCTAGTATACAGAAATATAAAAGATTAACTAACCAGATTACAACTAAATGTAGAAATAACAAAGAAGCTGATATATTAAAGATATGTAAAAGTATAGAACATTATATGGATATTGGTCAAATGGATAGAGCTTATAAAGAAATTAAAGAGTTAGATAGAAGACACAAAACTAAGAGTACCACAATTTTAGATGAAGTAGGAAATATTTTGATAAATAATAGTGACATAGTGGAAAGATGGAAACGTTACATAGAGAACTTATATAGTGGAGAAGGTTTACATCAGCAAGATATAGAACAGGAACAACTAGTAAGTGTAGATGAAATAGGGCCGTGCATACTTAAAGAAGAGTTTTATAAAGCTTTATATAATATACCGAACGGAAAAGCGGCAGGCAACGATAACATTTATATAGAAATGCTTAAATATTCAACGTTTGAACCCCTTTTAGACCAAGTTTTTAAATTAACACAGGAAATGTATAACACAGGACAGGTACCAACGGACTTCAAAATTACTAAAACAGTTACATTACCAAAAAAACAAAATACATTAAAATGCGAAGAACACAGAACCATCAGTCTTATTTCACAAGCATCAAAAATTATGCTAAAAATAATCCAGAATAGAATACGTCCAATTGCGGAAGACAACATAGGGCCAGATCAGTACGGTTTTCGGCAAAAGAAAGGTACAAGAGAAGCTGTTTTGGCACTTCGATTAATTGTAGATAGACGAATGGAGCTGGGCCTGGAAACACATATAGCTTTTATAGACTTAGAAAAAGCCTTCGATAAAGTGGACTGGAGAAGAATGATGATAGTTTTAAAGAATGCAGGATTAGATTACAGGGATAGAAAAAGAATTTACGAACTTTATAAGGATCAGAAAACACTAATAGAAATGGGAGAAGAATGTGGAGAAGCAAAGATACAACAAGGAGTGCGACAGGGATGCCCATTGTCACCACTGATATTTAATTTGTTCATAGAATGTGCCATAAAAGAAATCATTAATTCAAGTAAGGGTGGGATCAAGATAAACGGGGAAAAAATTCAATTCATTAGATTTGCCGATGACATCGCTGCAGTTGCAGAAAATAGACAAAACCTACAAGATTTAATAGACCAAATGGATTCAGTATTCACTCAATGGGGACTCAAAATTAACACAAACAAAACAAAAACACTTACAACAGCCAAAACAGCAACAAGAAATAGCCCAGTCAATCTACACAACACACCACTAGAAGAAGTCCACAGTTTCAGATATCTAGGATCACTTATAACCAATGACTCCAGATGTACTGCTGACGTCGTTTCCCGAATCGCTATGGCCAAAAAAGCTTTTAACGGCAAGAAAAATCTTTTTAAGGCCAACATAGCCAAAAAGGCCCGGAAACGTCTAATAAAAGTGTACATCTGAAGCATTGCACTGTATGGGTGTGAAACATGGACACTGACACAGAGGGATAGAGAGAGGTTAGAAGCGTTTGAGATGTGGTGTTGGAGGAGGATGGAGAGGATTAGTTGGACGGAGAAGAAGAGTAATGAGGAGGTATTAAGTATGGTTGGTGAGAAGCGCTCCTTGTTGAGAACAATAGAGAATAGAAGAGGAAAGATGATAGGGCACTTGATACGACACGACGATTTTTTAAAGAACATCATTGAAGGAAAGATTGAGGGTAAGAGAGGAAGAGGAAGACCAAGACGTACTTACTTCACTCAAGTGAAAGAGAGGATTGGCGTCGTGTCGTATCAGGAAGTGAAATTACTGGCAGAGGAAAGGCAAAGATGGCGTTTACTCCACCGACAAGAGCCTGGCTCTTAAATAAATGATGATGATGGTATCGATAGCTCTATTGAAATGTTTATTTTAATGTATGATTCTATATTGTGCTCATGCCTCTTCGTACACTTAGGGCGTTTTCAGACTAGCGTTTCATATACGCGTATAGAGGTACGGTCGTTTTTAGGGTTTCGTACCCAAAGGGTGAAAACGGGACCCTATTACTGAGACTTGGCTGTCCGTCTGTCCGTCCGTCACCGGGCTGTATCTTATGAACCGTTATAGCTAGATCGTTGAAAAGACAACGAATATTTTTGTATGGAGCCGAACATACCTAAAGTTGCAATGAAAAAAAAAGGTATTTCGTTTACTACTTTTTTGCAATCAGTATTTGTTGTTTGTAATTAGTTCTTCTATCGATTGGCACTAGTCTCAGAGGTGTACATCAAAAAGCGACATTTTATGTACTTGCAACTTTAGGTATGTTCGGCTCTATACAAAAATATTCCTTGTCTTTTCAGATCGCCTAGTAACGTAATAAAGTTTTTTCAAATGATTTCTTCGAGTTACTAATATGTTGCATAAAAATGATTGTCCGATTTAAGTATTGCATAACAACTTTTCGCAGGCGTATCATGTCGCCGAATTTCTTTTCGCATAATTTTGCTATCAATACATACATTTCGCATAATTTTCTATGTCAGAATAATATTTTCACAGAACTTTTTTTGGACTAATTTTGAATGGCATAATATTTATTTCGGCGAAAACTCTTTTTGATTTATGCTATTGTTTTATGCTATTGATTTGCTTTCCCATTTTTTCATGATTATACATTATAGTACCTACTTGTCTATATGGAATCCAGTTTATTACTTTCTTGAATTCTTGACTTGAAATCTTGACTACAGGATTACTTTCTTGGTGTCAAAATCATGAAAATGTAAGCGGGCTTGGGAACAAACAAGCAACATGCAAGCAAGCAATTAGCATGCAAGCAGCATGCAAGCAAGCAAGCAGCAAGCAAGCAGCAAGCAAGCAGCATGCAAGCAAGCAGCATGCAAGCAAGCAAGCAGCATGCAAGCAAGCAGCATGCAAGCAAGCAAGCAAGCAAGCAGCATGCAAGCAAGCAGCATGCAAGCAAGCAGCATGCAAGCAAGCAAGCAGCATGCAAGCAAGCAAGCAAGCAAGCAGCATGCAAGCAAGCAAGCAGCATGCAAGCAAGCAAGCAAGCATCATGCAAGCAAGCAAGCAAGCAGCATGCAAGCAAGCAAGCAGCATGCAAGCAGCATGCAAGCAGCATGCAAGCAAGCATGCACCATGCAAGCAAGCAGGGATGCAAAAGTCATGTTCTAACCTAACCTAACCTATCCTATTGGGGTTGCCTGGGAGTTTTTTTTCTCTGCGGGGGGCTTCGCCCCCCGGGCCCCCTCCGCCCCTCGCTCGTTGCCGCCAATACGAATTTTACAAGATTATTATGCCACATTAAATTCTGCCAAATGAAGTTCGGCGTACTAAATATATGCAATATCAAATTCTGCCAAATTGTTATTATGATTGCTGACTGTTATGGAAAGTATATATTTATGCAAAATTATAATTCGATTATTTAAAAATCTGCGATATTTGTTATGCAAAGTGTATTTCGAACAATCAATATTATGCAAGATAAGGGGAACTCTGTATAGGGCAATCGAAGCGGCAGATTGGAACCAGTTGTATGAATGTAGGGATATTCATGGAGCGGTAGATAACTTCTATGGAATAATAAACGCTCTAATAAACAAGTATACGCCAAAGAAACTATTAAATAAAACGATTAATTTTTCATATCCGACATGGTTCACGCCGGAAATTATAAAAGATATTAAAGAAAAAGTGAAATGGCATGCGATTTATAAACGGTTTAAGTGCTAAGAAGCTTACAAAATGTTTTCTACATATAGGGCAGCAATCAAGCTTAAAATTGACGAAGCATATAATCATTTTAAAAACAATACGGAAAATCTGTTAATCAGTGACCCAAAATCATTTTGGTCTTTTGTAAAAAATAAACGGTCTAAAAGAAATAAAAGTATTAAGTATATCCAAGGATAACAGAGTACTAGGTGATGAGGAGTGTGCGCAAGCTTTCGCAGATTATTTTCAATCGGTGTATGAGAAGAACCCTCCGCAACTTGATGTAAATGTGGCAGTAGAGCGGGGAACAGTCAGCGCTGATCGTGTACATGTTCCTTGCCTCACACTAGAAGACATACAGCTGGCTCTAGCAAAACTCAAGCCCAAGAAATCGTACGGACCAGACGGAATACCATCTTATATAGGGTGACTTCAAATTAGTGAACGATAGAAAAGGGGGTGCATGTACTGATCATAACAAACAACTTTCCCAAAGAAACTTTTTTTTTGAGCACTTTTTTTCGATGTTAAAAAATAATACAAAAACGGTGTAAATGCGGACGCAACGAGCCACGCGCTACGATCAGCTGAGCGCTCAAACATCTGACCGCAGCGCAGCGGGCCGCCGTTGCCGCCGCGCCCCGCGCACCGCGTTTTTGGTGTTTCTAGTACCTACCTATTAACTATTAACTACCTACCTAACTGTTAACAAATAAAATCATTTCATCAAAAGTACCTACCTACTCTCGATCACACATACGGATTCTGATTCCGACTTTTTCATCACAACTTTCTAGGTTTTAGACTAACAACCGCATACCTACCTACTTAGTCAAGTAATCATAATCTAAATACAATTCAAAACAAGTAAATAGGTAAATAACACGGTATTGGATCGACCCCGCCGCCGCCGCCAAGGAGCCAGCTGAGACAGCCAGCAGCAGCGGTTCAACGAGTAGTAGGTACACTCGAGAGCACGTCAACCTTTACAGTTTGCACTTTGCCCTATTCGAAGTTGAACGGAGAAAATGAGTGACAGAGATGAATAAATGTATGTCTGTTTCGCGTCAAGTGTTTCGTGCTGCACTGCCGTTTTTTTGCGTGTGTGTATTAATAGCAATCGATGGACTGAATGGCTGAATGTGTGTGTAACTGTCTGGTTTATAATATTGTTTATGTAGCACTTTTGCGCTTACTTTAGTTTTGAATACGTAAGCTTGGTAACAAAATGATACCCTTTGTAAAAATTTTAATATAGCATCAAATCATGACATAATTTACTTGAATTAAGACTTGAAATTTGAAAAAAAAAAAAAAGATTACGCTCAGAGCCATAGCAGACAGCGATTTCAAAAATCGCGGTAGCGGTGCTTTTTCCGCGATTCGACCGCGCAGCCCAAAGCTCACGGCGCGCGGTAGACGCGTGTTTACGGCGCGGTAGAACCACAGGCAACGCACGTTTTGAAGTGCGCCATAACGACACAAACATATAGGAGCGGAATAGAAGCAGGAGGGGCGGCGAACAAATATATTGTTACTAGCTTTTACCCGCAACTTCGTCCGCATAAGTTTTTTTGTTTTCTCCCGGCTGTAAGTCCCCCTGCAACAATGTCCCTCTATCGTGTTCCGGTCCTCAACTTCACATCAAAATTTGTTCAAAAGCAACCTAAGCACATAATGGATAGCTCCGAATGTTTCCTTAGTAAATATAAAAAGTAAATAATGTAAATCGATTTAAAATACTACTAACTATACCTACCTGCCAACCCCCGATGTATACAAATCAGATCAATAGTTTTGGCGTAATGTGATTCTAGACAGAGTTTTAATGTTGTAGATAGGTAGCTATGTATACGTTCCTGTGGGAATGAGATATTTTCCCGAAGTAAAAAGTAGTCTGAATTTTGGTACCTTCCTACCTATAAGTTAAGTAGTGTGATGGAATGTCGTTAAGTTTCGATCCAAGTAAAACTGTTAAAAAAAGACAGTTGCATTAAAATGTTATCATAAATTCCATAAATTATGGCGCCTACCTACCCTCTAAGTTAGAAAAGTGATTAAATACTAACTTGAAGTCTTAGTAACACTCAGTTAAAAAAAAAAACATCAAAATCATTTCAGTAGCTATGGCGTCATGCGCTTCTTAACAAGATCACGCTAGATTTCCGCGGGAATGAGGTATTTTCCCGCCGTAAAAAGTAGCCTGTGTCCATGCCTAGGATTCTATCTTTAAATTAACCAAGTCTTATAAAAATCCGTTCAGACGTTAAGGCGTGAATGAGGTAAACTTTTAAAACAAACGATTAAAAATCACTAACTCAATTCAGTTTTCTGCCTACTTCCTACCCCCTAAGTACGATGACGTGATCATTTTGATCTTATATCCGTTTTTAGGTAACCATCACCTTACTAAATTTCATCAAAATCCGTTCAGCCGTTTAGACGTAAAAGAGCAAAAGTCCCAACAAAAACGACTAAAAATCACTAACTCAATTTAGTTATCTACCTACTGCCTACCCCCTAAGAACGATGGCGTGATTATTTATAGCCTATGACCATTTCTAGGTTATCATCTATCACCATACCAAATTTCATCAAAATCCGTTCAGCCGTTTAGGCGTGAAAGAGTAACAGACAGACAGACAAACAGACAGAGTTACTTTCGCATTTATAATATTAGTATGGAGGTATGGATTTAGTATTAAGTGCCTAAATATAAAGTTTCATGGTTTTATCTTTGAATAATGACGATCTCCCATACTAACTTTCATCCCTTATTACCACCCCCTTAAGCCTTTTTTCGCGACAAAATATAGCCTATGTCCTTTCTCAAGGTCTAGACAACCTTTCTACCAAATTTCATTGAAATCGGTTCAGTAGTTTAGGCGTCATGCGCTTCTTAACACGATCACGCTAGATTTCCGCGGGAATGAGGTATTTTCCCACCGTAAAAAGTAGCCTGTGTCCGTGCCTAGGATTCTATCTTTAAATTAACCAAGTCTTATAAAAATCCGTTCAGACGTTAAGGCGTGAATGAGGTAAACTTCTAAAACAAACGATTAAAAATCACTAACTCAATTCAGTTTTCTGCCTACTTCCTACCCCCTAAGTACGATGACGTGATCATTTTGATCTTATATCCGTTTTTAGGTAACCATCTATTACCTTACTAAATTTCATCAAAATCCGTTCAGCCGTTTAGGCATTATAGAGCAAAACTCCCAGCAAAAACCATAAAAAAATCACTAACTCAATTCAGTTATCTACCTACTGCCTACCCCCTAAGAACGATGGCGTTATTTATAGCCTATAACCATTTCTAGGTTATCATCTATCACCATACCAAATTTCATCAAAATCCATTCAGCCGTTTAGGCGTGAAAGAGTAACAGATAGACAGACAGACAGACAGAGTTACTTTCGCATTTATAATATTAGTATTGATTGTAGTGTATTGAGTGGGGGTTGACTCGAGCGCATACGTCACTATGACGGAGGGGTTAGTCGCTACCCGACCAGCGGGGCGGACGGACCTATTATAGTGGTGGTGTGTTGACGAGCCTACCCTATACCTACAGGAATATAGGGAAACAGTGTGAACATTACAAGTGGCGACGAGGATTAAAGTAAGTACTTACTTTACTGTACCTACTTGGTTTCTAAAAAAAGAAAAAAGAAGAGTGTGGACGGATTCGTAAATGAAATGTTTCTTGACATATAAATTCATAGAAAAACTTTGGTTGTTACGTACTTATATTAAAGTCACTTTAAGCATCTCTGTAGATTACTAGCATTACCTACAATTATACAATAATATATGAAGGTATCCAGATAGGTCTTATTTTCCCAACTTGGGTGTATATAAATATGTAAGTATATTACATATTGCCTCGTAGCTTCTTTACGTAATCAAACATTAAAATAATCAGTGCTAGAAAAATAATAGGCGTAAGTGGGTCATTCGCAATCTACCTTTAACTATTAATTGTTACGGGCGGACGACCGATGGCTTACCGGTCGAACCGGTCGAGCACAATAGATGCACCGCATGACTCAGCGTTTGTTATTTGCAAACGAGCTAAATTCTTACAGTTTATGATTTTATGTTTATTAAGATAATATTCATACACTTTTGCAATAGGACTGTGAGTAGGTATACGTTACAGTTGTATACGTAGGCATACCGACAATTTATTTCGTGGTGAATACATCTTTATGAAGTGATGTTTAAATTAAACATCGTAATATGATGCATTTTATTTTAATCAACAAATAAGCGGACTAACGTCTGGGCATTGAATTGCGTTCGAGATAATAAGAGTAAAGTTAAAGCAGACAATGTCTGACATGAGGAGCAGATAAATTCTGAATTCATTAAATTGATACATACCTATGTATATCTTTTGTTAGCAGATAAATTCTGGGTCATTAAATTGACGGAAACTGACCATTAAATTGGTAAAGAATACACCAAATAGTATGCAAGTGGTACCAATTGGTTTTAATTATAGCAGATTGTTTCTGAGTTATTAAATTAAACAAACAAGATAGTCATCTTATTATGAAATAGCAGATAAATTATCTGATCGTAACTCGATTAGCAGAGGGCATGAACAGTCTTATCTGATCATTAAATTGATTTGTTATAGGTCACCCCAAATGGATCACAGCCTCGTACAACCGCTGCAACTCGAAAAGTTCGATTGCGATGGGGATTCTACTTCAGTAGGGCCTCGGTGGGAGCGATGGAAGAAGGCTCTTAATATATACTTGGAAGCGTCTGGAGTCACCCAGAGTGAGAAAAAGAGGGCAATTCTGCTACACTTTGGAGGTGGAGATCTTCAGGAGGCTTTTTACAACATTCCTGGCGCTAATGTAGAACCTAGCGATGGCATAGATGTTTTTGAGATTGCTCTAAGCAAGCTGGACGCATACTTCGCGCCAAAACAAGGCAAATATTATGAGCGTCATGTCTTCCGTCTTCTTCGCCAAGAACCAGAAGAAAAGTTTGAAAAGTTTATATTACGTTTACGACAACAGATCAAGAAATGTCAGTACATAGAAAAAGAGGAGCACATCATAGATCAGATTATAGAAAAATGTTATTCCAATGAGCTACGGAAAAAGATTTTGAAGATGGGAGATGAAACAAATTTAGACAAAATTATTTTAGAAGCGAATGCTCTCGAAGCTGTAAACAGACAAATGGAAGGATTTGGAAATAACACAACACCTGTGGGTCAAAGTGTTAATAAGATAGACTTCTCAAAAAATAATAAGCGGCCGAATGATAAAACAGGATGTGGGAGATGTGGGAATATGAGACACACATCCTGGGACCCCAAGTGCCCTGCAAGAGATAAAGATTGTCTCAGATGTGGTCTGAAAGGTCACTTTAGACAATTTTGTCGAACAAGACAACCCTTAAAAAGGAAGATGGATGGGCAGAAGAACATGAACTATGGAAAAAGAAGGAGAACTGACACGGACATGAATAGAGTAAATCAAATAGCTCAAAGTAATGTACAAGAGAAACAAGAGAAAGAAGAGGTTGAAAAAGTACATTATGTATTTCACATCGATGAGGATAACGAATTTCAATGTAATGTTGGCGGTGTCGATATTCCTATGCTGGTAGACTCCGGTTGCAAGCAAAACTTATTAACTGAGGAAACATGGATACACATGAAACAGAGCAAAGTACAAGTTTCAAATCAAATAGCCAACCCAAAAGTTAAATTCTTACCATACGGCAGTGACAAACCTCTTGAGGTTAAGGGGTCGTTTGATGCAGTAATAAAAGTAGGTTCTAAAGCACATCACGCAACTTTCTATGTAATAGCTAATGGCACCCGAAATCTTCTGGGGAAATTGACAGCAACAGCACTGGGGATACTCAAAATTGGTGTAGATATTAACATCAATAACGTCGAGCATACAAGTAAAGCTACTTCAAAGATAACCCCAACATTTCCGAAGTTCAAGGACGTGATGGTGGAAATTCACGTGAATGAATCGATACCAGCAATTTCTCAGCCCTACAGGTATTAATTCATACCTACTCAATTAATAAATAAATGATTAGATAAATAAGCTATTAATTAATATAGTGACAAATAATTAACTATTAGGGAGATGATATAAATTATAACTGAACTCTGATTTAACGGAAATATATATAGTTATTGTCATTGATTCAATACAAATACATGATTTAATACAAAATGCGTTTTATTTTACTTACAGGAGAATTCCTATACCATTAGAAGAAAAAGTAGAAAACAAAATAAACGAGTTAGTACAGAAAGATATTATAGAACCAGTACACGGTTCTTCAAAATGGGTTTCGCCAATCGTGCCCATTCTTAAGGACAATGGTGAAGTGCGTCTTTGTGTAGATATGCGGAGAGCAAATCAAGCTATTATGAGAGAAAATCATCCATTACCGACTATGGATAAATTGTTACCTAAGATCCGGGGCGCAAAATTATTTACAAAATTAGATATCAAAGACGCATTCCACCAAATCGAATTGCACCCAAATTCTCGACATATCACTACGTTTATATCCAGTAAAGGCCTCTTCAGGTACAAACGCCTAATGTTCGGGATAACATCTGCGCCGGAAATATTTCAAAAGACTCTTGAACGTATATTGCTAGGCTGCCCGGGGGTTATCAACTTCATTGATGATATTCTCGTATATGGATCGACCAGAGAAGAGCATGATTTGCGACTGAAGAGAGTAATGGAAGTTCTAAACGAAAAAAACGTAATTCTAAGGGAGGACAAGTGTACGCTTAGGACAGACAAAGTTTGTTTCTTAGGACACGAATTATCCGCTGACGGAGTACGACCGCTAGAGAAATATGTTTCCACGATACGAGAGTTCCGATCTCCAGCAACGGTGGGTGAACTACGGAGCTTTTTGGGTTTAATAAACTATGTGGGAAAATGGATCCCAAATTTAGCGACTGAAACCGAACCACTAAAAACCCTACTTCGAGGTAAAGTTAATAACACAGATACATCGGATATCCGAACATTATGGACTGATCATCAACAAAAGGCTTTCGAGAATCTAAAATCGATATTAGCGAATATCCCGACACTGGGATATTACAATGTAGATGACAAGACGGTGGTTATGGCCGATGCCAGTCCGGTGGGGCTGGGGGCAGTACTAATACAAATAGATCAACACGGGCCTAGGATAATTGCATATGGTCATAAAACACTCACAGACTGTGAACGGAGGTACTGCCAAACGGAAAAGGAGGCACTGGCATTGGTTTGGGCGGTGGAACATTTCAATACATTCCTCTACGGCAAGGAGTTCCAGCTTGTTACTGACCATAAACCTCTCGAGGTTATCTTTGGTCCAAAATCCAAGCCGTGTGCTAGGATCGAAAGATGGGTCCTGCGTCTACAGTGCTATAAATATAAAGTCGTCTATCGACCTGGGAAGACCAACATCGCGGACCCTCTATCGAGACTTTGCAAAATACCGGAATTGGCAATAAAAGGAATGGAGAGCTATATTCACCAAATAGTCGAATTTGTTAGGGCAGTAGCAGTTTCTATGGAGGAGATAATAAAAAGCTCTAATGAAGATGAGGAAATATTAAAAGTTAAGGATGGACTGTACAATAATAACTGGGCGGATAGTATCAAAATGTTCAAAATATTTAAAGACGAATTATGTTTTTATGAGGGAGTGCTGCTAAAGGGAACGAGAATTGTGATACCAAAAAACTTACGGAGTAGGATCCTAGAAGCTGCCCACGAGGGACATCCCGGAATAGTGTCGATGAAGGCACGTATGAGGACCAAAGTATGGTGGCCTAGATGCGATAAAGATGCAGAGGACAGGGTAAGGGCTTGTAAAGGCTGTACGTTAGTCTCGGGCCCTAATCCTCCACATCCGCTAAAACGCAGAGAATTACCCGAAGAACCATGGACCGATATAGCTATTGATCTGATGGGCCCTCTACCTAGCGGCGACTATCTTCTAGTGGTTGTAGATTATTATAGCCGCTACAAAGAAATAAAAATATGCCGTAATATCAGTAGCACATCAATGATAGCTCTATTGAAAGAGATTTTCAGTCGACTAGGAAACCCACTATCTATAACGGCAGATAACGGTAGACAATTCGTTAGTGAAGACTTCAAACTATTTTGCTCGGACAGGAATATAACACTATTTAGCACCGTGCCATATTGGCCACAACAAAACGGAGAAGTGGAACGACAAAATAGGGATATATTAAAACGGTTAAAAATTAGTCAAACAGAGAGAAGAGACTGGAAGGAAAGTTTATTAGAATACCTAGCAATGTACAATAGTACACCGCACTCAATTACTGGAAAGACGCCATCCGAATTGTTCTTTAAAAGAAAATTCAGGGATAAGATACCAATGATAGGAGATATTGGAAAAGAAGTAGGAGACTCGGAGGTACGAGACAAAGATAAAATAATGAAAGAAAAAGGAAAGGAGTACACAGATAAGAAAAGGAAAGCTCAAGATTGTGACCTACAACCAGGAGATAAGGTATACATTAAAACTATGATTAAAGACAATAAACTAAGTTCGAACTATAACCCTAGTCCACACACTAACTAAGCCTTTCACTTCTCTGTTTCCCATTTATTACCTTACTTTTCCTGGATATTGCGGGGTCAAATTTTTATTTATGGATAGCTCTTTTGAAATATTAATTTTATTAGGTATATGTTTGTGTTTATGAAATGAAATGAAATGAAATGATCATTTAATCCTGTAGGTTTTGACAACACTTAGGACGGGTCATTTTTTAAAGTTAATGCTAGATTCGCAAAAGTGCAGTTTTCCCCAGAGAAGAACCTAGCAAGAAACTCTGTAGGGTTGCTCTTTTCAATTTAAGTTTTACAAATCTCAGGCATAAACACAAACATATACCTAATAAAATTAATATTTCAAAAGAGCTATCCATAAATAAAAATTTGACCCCGCAATATCCAGGAAAAGTAATGCCTGAGATTTGTAAAACTTAAATTGAAAAGAGCAACCCTACAGAGTTTCTTGCTAGGTTCTTCTCTGGGGAAAACTGCACTTTTGCGAATCTAGCATTAACTTTAAAAAATGACCCGTCCTAAGTGTTGTCAAAACCTACAGGATTAAATGATCATTTCATTTCATTTCATTTCATTTCATTTCACTGTAGAAAAAGCTATCGGAGGTGACATCGAAGTACAGAATGATGAGACAGGGCAACGATATAGACGTAATATAGTACACTTGAAGAGAATAGAAGGGGAATGGAGTGAAAGTGATGGAAGACAGTAGAAATAAGGAAGAAAATAACAATACTTCAAATTCGGAAAGTGACAGTGAACATTGATAATTGGGACGCAGACGATACTCACATGGATTACTGAATAAATTAATAAATTAAATACTTAATGATCTAATTAATATTGAATTAAGGAAATTGAATTATAGTAAATAGATATATACAATAAATTGATTTTTCAATAAGTACTCACTTTTTGACTCTACCCAACAATAAATGAATAAGAAAAAGAATGTAAATAAGAATAATAAAAATAAATAAAACAAGGAAGGGATGTAGTGTATTGAGTGGGGGTTGACTCGAGCGCATACGTCACTATGACGGAGGGGTTAGTCGCTACCCGACCAGCGGGGCGGACGGACCTATTATAGTGGTGGTGTGTTGACGAGCCTACCCTATACCTACAGGAATATAGGGAAACAGTGTGAACATTACATTGATAATAAACAAAATAATAAAAAAAATCAGTCTTCCAATATTAAAATATAATTTAAAAATCAAATATAATAAAATCAAGAAACAAAACCACGAACTTCGAAAAAAAAAATTAAACATGACAAACGGATAAAATAAAAAAAATTATATATATATATATATACATTTATCCTGGTATATTTGTTGCGTCATTTATATTTTTGCGTCCATGTGTATATTTTTTGTATAATTTTTCAATACAGGTACACTTGTTACATTCTTCGGACTTAACATTAATTGCGCGTCCATGTCTATATTTTTTGTATAAGTTTTCAATACAGGTACACTTGTTACATCCTTCGGACTTAAGATTAATTGCGCGTCCATGTGTATAGTTTTT
The DNA here is from genome assembly GCA_947563765.1 of Anarsia innoxiella. Taxonomy (NCBI): domain Eukaryota; kingdom Metazoa; phylum Arthropoda; class Insecta; order Lepidoptera; family Gelechiidae; genus Anarsia; species Anarsia innoxiella. Next base: position 11,925,449 of record OX387391.1, on the reverse strand, counting down.
GTATAAGTTTTCAATACAGGTACACTTGTTACATCTTTCGGACTTAACATTAATTACGCGTCCATGTGTATATTTTTTGTATAAGTTTTCAATACAGGTACACTTGTTACATCTTTCGGACTTAACATTAATTTCGCGTCCATGTGTATATTTTTTGTATAAGTTTTCAATACAGGTACACTTGTTACATCCTTCGGACTTAAGATTAATTGCGCGTCCTCTAATATACTACTCTGTTATAAAACCGAATCTAGCATCATACGTCGTGCGTCCTGTGGATCTAAAATTTGGCGCCAAACTTAACCAACAAAGCAGTAAGCAAAAGCAAATACATACATACAAACTTGCTTATACTATTTGCAATTGCGAATCTTATCGATTATCGTTTTAGTGCAATTTTATTTGCAATTTGTATTATTAACTGATTGAATTTTGTAATTGCAATATTCGCAACGTGCCCGAATCCTAAAATAAAATTAATTTCAACAGCGATTTCACCGCAGAAAAATTTACACAGATTTTGGCTCTGCTATACCAAATAAAAAGCGGCCAAGTGCGAGTTGGAATCGCCTATGAAAGGTTCCGTTGCAGAAAATAATGGTTCACGGTTTATCATCATCATCATATCAGCTTATGGACGTCCACTGCTGGACAAAAGCCTCCCCCAAGGATCTCCACAACGACCGGTCTTGCACTGCCCACATCCAACGGTTTCCAGCTACTTTAACCAAGTCGTCAGTCCACCTTGTTGGAGGCCTTCCCACACTGCGTCGTCCGGTACGTGGTCGCCACTCGAGAACCTTTCTGCCCCATCGTCCATCGGTTTTACGAGCAATGTGCCCCGCCCACTGCCACTTAAGGTTTGCGATTCTTCGAGCTATGTCAGTAACCTTGGTTCTTCTGCGGATCTCATCATTTCTGATGTGGTCACGCAGAGAAACTCCAAGCATAGCTCTCTCCATCGCCCTTTGGGTGACCTTGAGCCTTCTTATGAGGCCCACTGTTAAGGACCACGTTTCTGTGCCGTAGGTCATCACTGGCAACACGCAATGATTAAAGACTTTCGTCTTGAGACACTGCGGTATTTTGGACGAGAAAATGTTCCGTAGCTTCCCGAACGCTGCCCAGCCGAGCTGGATTCGTCGAGACACCTCCTTCTCAAAGTTGGACCTACCTAACTGGACTGTTTGTCCTAGGTATACGTACTGGTCAACAACTTCGAGCGCAGAGCTTTCTACTCTTACTGGAGTGGGTGCGACATGAGAGTTCGACATAATTTTCGTCTTCTCCATGTTCATTTTAAAACCCACTTGTTAAGAGGCTCTGCTGAGGTCATCGAGCATTTTCCGAGGTCCTCCAGGGTTTCAGCCATGACTACAATATCATCTGCGAAGCGTATGTTAGTGATGTACTCGCCATTGATATTGATGCCCAGTCCTTCCCAGTCCAGAAGCTTGAATACATCTTCCAACGCAGCTGTAAATAATTTAGGTGAGATAACATCTCCCTGTCTCACTCCACGCTGCAGTTGGATAGGTTTCGAGTCCTGATCCTGGAGCCGGACTGTCATAGTGGCGTTTTTGTACAAACACTTAAGCACCTCGATATATCGATAGTCGATGTGGCACCGCTGGAGAGACTGCAGCACCGCCCAAGTCTCGATCGAATCAAAGGCTTTCTCATAGTCCACAAACGCTAAGCATAGTGGCTTGTTATACTCTTCAGTTTTTTGTATAATTTGCCACAGCGTGTGTATGTGGTCTATGGTACTATAGCCTCTTCGGAAGCCGGCTTGTTCGGGAGGCTGGAACTGCTGGAAGTCGTCAAACCTGCGAGCGAGACGATTCGTTATGACCCGTGAGAACAACTTGTAGACGTGGCTCAGAAGCGATATCGGTCTGTAGTTCTTTAGGAGGGTGTTATCACCCTTTTTGAAGAACAATACTATCACACTTCTGTGCCACGCTTTTGGCGTAACGCCTTCGAGTTTTCGAGTCACGGTTTATGCATAAGGTTTATGTTTATGAAATTATTTTTTTTATATATTTGAGTTGATTGAATGAAAGGTAAATTGCGGTTTACGATTTATGACGTATTAAAAAAAAGTACTTACTAGATCTCGTTCAAACCAATTTTCGGTGGAAGTTTGCATGGTAATGTACATCATATATTTTTTTTAGTTTTATCATTATCTTATTTTAGAAGTTACGGGACACACACACACATTTTACCACTTTGGAAGTGTCTATCGCGCAAAGTATAGAAAAAAATGATATTAGAAACCTCAATATCATTTTTGAAGATCTATCCATAGAAAGCCCACACGTATGGGTTTGATGAAAAAAAAATTGAGTTTCTGTTCTAAGTACGGGGAACCCTCAAAATTTATTGTTTCTTTTTTCTTTTTTTTGTGAAAATTTTAATGCGGTTCACAGAATACATCTACTTACCAAGTTTCAACTGTATAGTTCTTGTAGTTTCGGAAAAAAGTGGCTATGACATACGGACGGACAGACAGACAGACATGACGAATCTATAAGGGTTCAGTTTTTTGCCATTTGGCTACGGAACCCTAAAAAGGATGTGTCAAGCAAAGTATTAAGGAATTACTTTTCTTACAAAATTAGAAAAACGTACTAAAATTAAAAATCACTTTTTATTTAACTCTCTTTCTTTTTCGGTTTGTAAGAAAGTTAAATAAAAAATATTTTAAAATTAAATAATATTTATTTTTGCATTGTAAGTAAGCTAAATTAAAAGTTATTTTTAATTTAAGTAATACTTATTTATTTTTGCTTTGTAAGAAAGTTAAATAACAAGTGATTTTTAATCTAAGTAAGAGTTATTTTTATTTTGTAAGAAAGTTAAATAAAAAGTTATTAAGCTATTGCATAGCTTCTATCGCGGGCCTTGAGCGCGGGAACCGAATCCAGAAATTCCGTAACCAAAAAAAACCTCACATCACGCTCCCCCACTCCGACGGGCACGGAGGTGTGGATTGAAGGCCGTGCATCGTTTGTTTGTTTGTAATGAATAGGCTCCGAAACTACTGGACCGATTTCAAAAATTCTTTCACCTTTGGAAAGCTACATTATCCCCGAGTAACATAGGTTATATTATATTTAAAAAAAAAATAGGAATCCTTATTAAAACTCCAATAATGTAACCCAAGGTGTAAAGAAATGACCTGAAAAATTCCTTACGTCGCGTGCGCTGCGAAAACTATTGATGATAGAACAAAATCATTTACTACGACTTTGCAGAACTCATCATTATCTACAAAAAGTGTCGCGACAGCATATGTCTAAATATTATAGTTATGGCACAGTAAGCGGTTTTTTATTCCTAAAATTTAATTTATATGCCGCCGCTTGAAAAGGCTCTTTATTTGTACCTTGGTATTAATCCTTATCAAAATAAATTACTTTATATTCAAGACGGCTTCAATACCTTTTTATTACTTTTTGAATTATTCAATTCGGACATTTCATTCGGAAAATATCACGAGTTTAAAAATCCAATTATTAGAAAAAAGTCGCGTGGTTGCCGCTCACCGCGCTCAGCTAGCCAGCATGCGATGTAGGCTCCATGTAAGCCTCACTGGGGTACGGGGGGGGAGTCAATGTAATAAAAAATTCATTAAAAAAAAATGCAAACTTCCTTATAATTTTACTTTTTTTTTGAAACCTGACGCAAAAAAGAAGGGTGTATGTGTGTGTGTATGTACCCGTGCGAAGCCGGGACGGGCCGCTAGTATCTATAAAAATGTACATCGCGCGAAATTCGATAATCACTTCTTAGTATTGTTATTTTTTTATAAATGAATAATTTTGTTTTGGTGTGTCATCATAAGTTGATACAAAATGCTATGCAATAGCTTTACTGCGGCAGTCCCCGAGTGCCACACGTCTTTTTTTTTTAATTTAAGTTAAATTTATTTTTGTTTTGTAAGCAAGTTAAATGAAGAGTTATTTTTAATGAGGGTAAGATTAATTTTTGTTTTGTAAGGAAGTTAAATGAAGAGTTATTTTTAATGAGGGTAAGATTATTTTTTGTTTTGTAAGAAAGTTAAATAAAAAGTTATTTTTGCACACCACAACACAATATGCAAATATTGTTGCTTCCGTTTATAGGCAGTCCGTATAATCCACATGGCACGCGTAGTATGAAGTAAGCATAACAAAACACCGTGTCGCCAAGCGTCGTGCGTGCGGCAGGCAACGTCGCCTTTTCTTCCAAAATCTGCACTAAGTGGCAACGCCGCGCAAAAATGGCGGGAAGTATGACTATCGGAAAAATGTACAAAAAAATACACCAAAAAAATAACCGCCGATACAGCGCCTCTAGCAGCCAATCGGTGAACTACATTATACTCGTCCAGACGCTCCGGAGGTAATATTGCATCCAACGGTTTTTTTTACTATAGCTACATGATACTTATAGTTATGATATAGTGTTGATTTCGGGTGAAAATAATCTTGCGTGAAATAATCTTGGTGAAAATAATATATATATACATATAATAATATTCATCTATCTATATATACTATATATATATATAGAAAAAAAAAAGAAGAAAAAAAAAAATATGAAAAAAAAAGAAATAGTATGAAAAAAAAATATATATACATAGTATGGCTAGTATGGAAGTATGGATTTAGTATTAAGTGCCTAAATATAAATTTTCATGGTTTTATCTTTGAATAATGACGATCTCCCATACTAACTTTCATCCCTTATTACCTTAAGCCTTTTTTCGCGACAAAATATAGCCTATGTCCTTTCTCAAGGTCTAGACAACCTCTCTACCAAATTTTATTGAAATCGGTTCAGTAGTTTAGGCGTGAAAGCGTAACAGACAGACAGACAGACAGAGTTACTTTCGCATTTATAATATTAGTATGGATTTTGCAAAGAGGGTATCATTTTGTTACCAAGTTTACTTAGTCAAAACTAAAGTAAGCGCAAAAGCGCTACAGAAACAATATTATAAACCAGACAGTTACACACACATTCAATCAATCTATTGCTATTAATACACACAGTGTCTATTGCTATTAATACACACATGTCAGGGCGATCTCTGGTAGACCTACCAGATATAGGCGAAATAGGTAGGATCTAACGTGTTTCGGATAAGTCTGGTTACTGCAGATACGGGGCGACGCGTGACAGATCTTATATAGAGATAGATAGATAGATAGATAGATAGATAGATAGATAGATAGATAGATAGATAGAAAGAAATTCTTTATTGCACACAAAGAAATACAAATACAACTTAAAACTAAAACATTGTGCGCAAAGGCGGCCTTATCACTAAAAGTGATCTCTTCCAGACAACCTTTGGAGTAGGACTACTTTAGGAAGACTGTAGAGTAGAGCAGGGCAATAAATAAATACTGTAATTTACTACTTATTAAATAAATAAAGTGTACAAATATAGATAATAATACAAAAAATATATATATAAATATATATAAATAGTATACATAAATATATAAAATACACATAGAAGCGACCTAATGTATTAGTTGCCATAAGCCTTAGAGAGGAGATGTGAATGCAATCTTCTCTTGAAGACTGCCAGCGACTCCGAGCCACGAACTTCAGCTGGGAGGTCATTCCAGAGAGAGACCGTTATGCCTATCTCTGTTATGGCTTATTATTAATAAAATACAAAGGTATTTTTTTTTTTCAGTGTCCCAGTTTTTATTAGCTATAATTGTAAAAAATCTTATATAAAATGAAGAAATCTCTGTTAAAAACTTTGAATGGCAATATATCAAAACTAGGTTTCGTGAGATTCAGCAGATAGACTTGACACGGCGAAATCGTTAACCTTCAATATTTTGGGTTTAAAAATATTATTGTTTTCTATTTTAGTGGCATTAAATACCCTATTGTATAACATATTTGAATCATCACAAAGTTTCAAATTTGAGATTTTTGAGGTAAAATTATTATTAAAATTTAATTTAGCCTCAGTGACTGGAATGTATTTAATTAATTTTTTTTAGGTTTTTTAATAATAGGTTTTACCTATGAAATTGCCGTTTTACAGTACTGGCCATTTCAATTAAAAATATTTTTTGTTTAGCTAAGAATTCTAATTTCAAATTAATTTCATTTTAAAAATATGGAATTCTTTTTCCAAAAACAGTCATTTGTTTATTGGTTAGTGTTACATTTTCATTGCATTTCAATCATTTTCGTCAACATGGATACGTTAAAAATTCGAGTAATGAGTTCCGTCGTGGCAGCAACGCGGCACAAGCGGCTCGCAACATCAACGACGTGTACGGAGCTAACACTACAAACCAACGAACCACTAGTTATTGGTTTGCTCGCTTCCGTTCTGGAAATTTCGACCTGAAAAATGAACCCCGCGGTCGTCCGAAGACTTTGGTCGATGCAGACGAATTGAAGGCGATCGTGGAAGCTGATGATACTCAATCTACGGCTGAATTAGCAGCAGCTTTCGACGTTAGCATCAAACAGTATTGGTCCATTTGCGTCAAATTGGCAAGGTAAAAAAGCTTGACAAATGGGTGCCCCACGAACTCAATGATCGCCAGCGCCAAGTACGCGTCGAGACGTGCCGTGCATTGCTCAACAGACACACAAATGAAGGAATTTTGAACCGCATTGTCACCTGTGATGAAAAATGGATTCTGTTTGATAACCGTAAGCGCTCAGCAAGTTGGTTGGATCCTGGTTCAGCACCTAAACAATGCCCTAAACGAAAACTTACCCCTAAAAAGGTGATGGTTACTGTTTGGTGGTCTAGCACCGGTGTGATTCATCACAGCTTCTTACCAAATGGGGAGAGTATTACTGCAGATGTGTACTGTGAAGAATTGAACACAATGATGGAGAAGCTGGCACGTCTCCGACCAGCATTGGTCAATCGCTCGTCTCCGCTGCTCCTGCACGACAACGCGCGACCTCATACCGCACAAATGACGGTCTCCAAGTTGCAAGAACTGGGGTTGGAAGCTCTCCCTCATCCACCGTACTCACCGGACCTTGCCCCTACAGACTACTACTTTTTCCAGAATTTTGATAACTTCTTGACTGGAAAAAAATTCAATAACCAAGAGGCAGTTCAAAACGCCTTTGAAGAATTTGTTGCCTCTCGTCCAGCTGATTTCTTTAAGAAGGGCATTAATAAACTGCCACTGCGTTGGCAAAGATGCATTGATTGTATGGGTAATTACTTCACTTAATACAAATAAAAATTATATGAAAAAAAATCGTTTGAATTTTTTCATACAAAACGGCAATTTCATAGGTAAAGACCTAATATAAATATTACAATCTGCCCTCAAGCCGCAATGATCAGACCTTAAATTATTTATTACACCCAAGTTTGTGGATTCTATGTTTGTAAATATATTAACAATACAGGTCTTCGAACTGTCAGTAATTCTAGTAGGTTCTAAGAAAAGATTTATTAAATTGTAACATTTGAAGAATGTTAAAATCTTTTTCGAAAGTGTCGACATCACCAAAAGATCAATATTAAAGTCTCTACAAACAATTAAAGTCTCTACAAACAATAATAATACCCTTATAAGTGTTTTTTAATTTTTGAAGTACAGTCTCTATAATTTCCTCAAAAGTATCATATGAACCGTTGGGATTTCTATATACGCTTATTATAACAAGCCGCTCCAATTCTATATAAGCTATCTCAATGGTACGTTCAACCGATAGATTTACAATATCAGTGCGTTCCTTGTATTTTCTCTTTATTATTTCTCTTTATTATCTCTAATCGCACTATTTCTCATGAAAGAACTGCAAACATTGTCAAAACTAAACATGAGTCGGTTGCTGTTGAGCCAGTGTTCTGTAATGCAAATATTGTCACAGCTCAAGAGAATTCCAACTAATAAATTTTATTTTACGTGCCTCGAATATTTTGTGTTTATTTAAAATAAGTTTTTTTAATCATGTTTCTTAGTATTTATAGATTAAGAATTCAACTGTCATTGACATGCTAATTGTCAATGACAACCTTGGTCAATTAGTTTAAATACTCTATAGTAGCAGTCAAATCCGCCAAAAGAGCGGATGGTTGGTGTTGACTTGAATAATTATGACTATAATCACAGGAGGATTGTATACAGGGTGACTTTGAATTCAGTCGACAAAATTAAAGGCGATGATGTGATATCGATTTAGAATAATTCTGCATAATTTAAAAAAATATTGGAAAAAAATAAATGTCAGAAATTTTTTATTAAAGTCAATCAAAAGTCACCAAACCAAACCAAAAGTCAAAACCAAACCAAAAGTCACTCAAAATTTGTATTTTTTTCTTTTACAATTTTTTTTATTTTTTATTATTCGCATATTTTTATTTTTTTCTTAATTACCAAATGAAAAATAACCTTGCCTTAAATTTTGTCGATCGAATTCAAATTCACCCTGTATAAATAGGTAACGTCATTACTACTTCTCTGTTCAATAGAAGCAGTCGTAAAATTTACCAACACATTGGCAGAATTTAAGTTATAGGACAGCGACAATGTTATGAATCGATTAAGATAAAATCTTCCTCTAATAATATTTTTTAATAATTGAATTAAAATCTATACAGTGAAATTTATTATTATAACATGTCATTTTATGTAGCATCATGTTCTGATTATAGTTCCACACACAAATTATAAGTCCTAGTTATAATATGGCGCTGGTTCCACTAGGATGTGGGAAACATAATAAAAGTACTTTAATTATGTACTTTAACTTGTATCATCCAGTTGTATCATCCAGAATCATCCATGTATCAACCAGACCCAGTCAGGTCATCGTGTCCGCATTGCCCGGGCTCCTCCCGTACTTATGTAGTCCCTCGTGGGTTAAATGTGCACATTTCGCACATGCACAGGGATGTCGTCGCAGCTCAGCCAGCGCCACTTTTGTCTTTGCCAGCGGCCGATGAAGTTAGGTCTTGAACGATCTGAGAGATTTCAAGGCCAAAATTCCGGTGTTGAAGCACATTCCCAAGGGTGCTAGGAATTTAGCCGCGGGTAGGCTTTGCTCATTAATTGGGCAATGTATTGCTACTAATGGGCTCGTGGAATGGTATGCTCTCCTTAGTTTTGCTTACACGGCGTTAAGGATACCGGATCCAAGTGACCGTCGTTCTCTGACGGTTAAGGTAAAGGAGAATATACAGAAGGATTCCTTCCTTCCTTCTTTCCTTTCCCAAGATGCTTGTGGGTTACCGACAAGGTCGCGTTTGGCCGTTAGGTCAATTGAGGCGAAGGTACATGATGGGGACCTGAGGGGCGCCGTTCGTCTTTTGGTGTTGGATGATTTTTTGGCCCATAACAACGCCGATACGCTGTCTGCTTTGCAGGCCAAGCATCCTTCACCCTCGCGGCCTTTGCTGTGGCCTGCTTCCCCTGATTCAGGTGATCTCTATCTGACTGTGACGTCGAACGAAGTCGCTGCTGCCGTGGATTCTTTTTTTAGTGGCTGGCTTGGATGGTTTGCGTCCAGATCACCTGAAGGAATTAATTTTGCCTTCAGCGGGTGATAATGGTGTGCGTCTGTTGAGCGCGTTGACTGACTTGTGTAATTTTATGTTGCGGTCAATGTCGAGGTCTGCCCTTTTATTTATGGTGGAAGTTTGTGTGCTTTGACCAAGAAAGATGGGGGAATACGTCCGATCGCGGTGTTTTGCGTCGACTTGTTGGCAAGCTCGGTTGTCGTTCGGTGAAGGGTGAGATGGCGTGTTATTTGCAGCCGCACCAGCTTGGTTTCGGCACTGCACTGGGTTGCGAGGCGGCGATACACGCCACGCGGTCCTTTGCCAGTGATGCTGAGAATGACGGCTGTATTGTTGTCAAATTGGACATAAAAAATGCGTTCAATAGTTTAGAGAGGGATGTTATTCTGCAGAGGGTTAAGAAGAGGGTACCAACTTTATTCCCATATCTACATCAATGTTACTTTACCTCGGGTAACCTCTTCTATAGGGATAACGTGATCCTTTCGCGGGTAGGTGCACAGCAGGGCGATCCGTTGGGTCCGCTTATTTTTTGCCTGGGTATTCAGGGCGCTATTGAGTCTTTGGTATCACCTCTGAATGTCTGGTATCTTGACGACGGGACTATAGGTGGGCCTTCCGATACGGTGATGTCTGATTTACGGTCATTGTTCCCAATGTTGGCGGAGCTGGGTTTGGAGGTGAATACCAGTAAATGCGAGGTGTTGTTTCTTGGTGCTCAGTCGCCAGATACGCGTGCGGACCTTGAGGCGTTAATTCCTGGCGTAAACGTTGTTGGTAGGCCCGATTTTTGCTTACTGGGTTCGCCTGTGTTTGCAGAGGGTTTGCCTCAGTCCCTTGAGGCTAAGAGATTATCTTTGTCCGCTTTACATGATAAACTTTTAAGTTTGTCATCTCATGTTGCTTTGGTCCTTCTGCGGTGCTGTTTTTCTATGCCAAGGCTAACGTATTTAGTGCGCACTTGCCCCTCTTGGTGTTATCCGCTTGGTGTGGCCAGGCTTGATGATACTCTAAAAAGTACTTTAGAGAAAATATTAAATGTCCACTTAGACGACAAACAATGGTGTCAGGCCGCTTTGCCCGTGAGGCACGGTGGTCTCGGTATTCGCCGGATTGAGGGTACTGGTCTCGCTGCGTTCTTGGCCTCCTCTCATGGTGTTTCTGACTTGGTCACTCGTATTCTTAATCGTAATGGTGACTGGTCAGGGATTCCTTACGTAGGGGAGGCCCTTGCGGCTTGGGGCCTCTTGTGTCCTGTCGAGGCTTTACCGGATGATCGGTCTTCGCAGCGTTGTTGGGATGACGTCCTTTCGAGGGTGTTGTTGCGTGGTTTGCAAGAGGGGGCGTCTTGTAGAGACCTTGCTCGTCTAAAGGCAGCTTCTTGTCCGGAGTCGGGGGCGTGGTTGCATGCGTTGCCGTCGCCACAGCTTGGTACTCTGTTGGATGACAACACGTTGAGGGTGGCTTCTGCGCTGCGTCTGGGGTGCGATATCTGTGTGCCGCATCTTTGTGTTTGTGGTGCTTCCGTGGACGCGAGTGGTGTGCATGGGCTGAGCTGCGTTAGATCTGCAGGTCGTTTGTCGAGGCATATTGCGCTGAACGACATTATCTATCGTGCTCTGGTTTCGGCAAGTGTGCCTTGTTCTTTGGAACCTCCGGGTTTGAGTAGGTCGGATGGTAAGCGACCCGATGGCCTGACATTAATTCCGTGGGAGAGGGGGCGCTCTTTGTTGTGGGATGCAACTTGTTGTTGCACTTTTGCTCCCAGCCATTTGTCTGGCAGTGTACAGTGCGCGGGATCTGCGGCGGAGGCGTCGGCCAGATTGAAGCATGCTAAGTATGCGGCCCTGAAGTCTTCGTATCTGTTTGTCCCGGTGGCAGTGGAGATGGCAGGTGCGTGGGGTTCGGAGGCGAAGAAATTTATTTTGGACATTGGCCGGCGCCTCCGAAATAGGGGCTTGGACCGTCGCTCCGGGTCGTTTCTTGCCCAGAGGTTGTCGTTGGCAATTCAGCGCGGCAATGCCGCCAGTGTAATGGGTACCTTTGGGCGGGGGGCGATCCGTGGTGGTCTTTTCGATTAGTGGTTTGACGATGCTTGTTGCTGATACTTTCCTTGTTATTAACTATATTTTTGACGAAGCCTGTTGCTGATTTCTTTTTGTTGTTTCTTAGGTTTATTTTGACGAAGCCTGTTGCGGATTGTCGATTCTGTAAGTACTTTTATATTTTTTGAATAAATATTGTTTTGACTTGTATTTTAAAATACTTGAGCACAATACAGTCACATTATTAGACAGCCATATTGATACTACCGGAAACTACAATTTTACCGGAAATATACTAATATAAACACTTGTGTTCGGATAGTTATATGTATCGAACATGCTGGGGCCTAGGCCAGAATAATGCATTACATAATAGACTTATTAACATCATAATAAGTAGTAAATTTAAACTGAAACAAAACAAAATATTTCGAAAATTATTGTTATCGTAATTAAATTGTTATCTTAATTAACTTAAGATGAGAGTCAGCCCACAACAAACTTAAATAATAATATCTTCAAAATGAATTTAACACAAAGAAAATTCTCAAAAAGAAACAAAAAATACTTGACTTATAGCTAACTAGCTTTTACCCGCGACTTCGTCCGCATAAGTTTTTTTGTTTTCTCCCGGCTGTAAGTCCCCCTGCAACAATGTCCCTCTATCGTGTTCCGGTCCTCAACTTCACATCAAAATTTGTTCAAAAGCAACCTAAGCACATAATGGATAGCTCCGAATGTTTCCTTAGTAAATATAAAAAGTAAATAATGTAAATCGGTTTAAAATACTACTAACTATACCTACCTGCCAACCCCCGATGTATACAAATCAGATCAATAGTTTTGGCGTAATGTGATTCTAGACAGAGTTTTAATGTTGTAGATAGGTAGCTATGTATACGTTCCTGTGGAAATGAGATATTTTCCCGAAGTAAAAAGTAGTCTGGATTTTGGTACCTTCCTACCCTATAAGTTAAGTAGTGTGATGGAATGTCGCTAAGTTTCGATCCAAGTAAAACTGTTAAATAAAGACAGTTGCATCAAAATGTTATCATAAATTCCATAAATTATGGCGCCTACCTACCCTCTAAGTTATAAAAGTGATTAAATACTAACTTGAAGTATTAGTAACACTCAGTTTAAAAAAAAACATCAAAATCATTTCAGTAGCTATGGCGTCATGCGCTTCTTAACACGATCACGCTAGATTTCCGCGGGAATGAGGTATTTTCCCGCCGTAAAAAGTAGCCTGTGCCCGTGCCTAGGATTCTATCTTTAAATTAACCAAGTCTTATAAAAATCTGTTCAGACGTTAAGGCGTGAATGAGGTAAACTTTTAAAACAAACGATTAAAAATCACTAACTCAATTCAGTTTTCTGCCTACTTCCTACCCCCTAAGTACGATGACGTGATCATTTTGATCTTATATCCGTTTTTAGGTAACCATCTATTACCTCACTAAATTTCATCAAAATCCGTTCAGCCGTTTAGGCATGATAGAGCAAAACTCCCAGCAAAAACCATAAAACAATCACTAACTCAATTCAGTTTTCTGCCTACTTCCTACCCCCTAAGTACGATGACGTGATCATTTTGATCTTATATCCGTTTTTAGGTAACCATCTATTACCTTACTAAATTTCATCAAAATCCGTTCAGCCGTTTAGACGTGAAAGAGAAAAAGTCCCAACAAAAACGACTAAAAATCACTAACTCAATTTAGTTATTTACCTACTGCCTACCCCCTAAGAACGATGGCGTGATTATTTATAGCCTATGACCATTTCTAGGTTATCATCTATCACCATACCAAATTTCATCAAAATCCGTTCAGCCGTTTAGGCGTGAAAGAGTAACAGACAGACAGACAGACAGAGTTACTTTCGCATTTATAATATTAAATATAAAATAAATATTTTAATATATATAAATATAACTATATATACTATATATAAAAAATATACTATATATATACTATATATAAAAAAATATATATATTATATATATATATAATATAAATAGTATGGCTTGTATGGAAGTATGGATTTAGTATTAAGTGCCTAAATATAAAAGTTTCATGGTTTTATCTTTGAATAATGACGATCTCCCATACTAACTTTCATCCCTTATTACCACCCCCTTAAGCCTTTTTTCGCGACAAAATATAGCCTATGTCCTTTCTCAAGGTCTAGACAACCTCTCTACCAAATTTCATTGAAATCGGTTCAGTAGTTTAGGCGTGAAAGCGTAGCAGACAGACAGACAGAGTTACTTTCGCATTTATAATATTAGTATGGATGGATTATAGTAAATAGGGAGTGGGCAAACTTTTATAACACTAGTTCTATGACATAGCCTTTAGAAGTCTTAATATCCAATGCCCGTACCAAATCATCTTTACCTGGAATCACTTTAACTATTCTACCTACTGGCCAATTAAACGGAGTTACATTATCAGATTTTAATAACACCATCAAGCCTTCTTTAAAATTTGGCTGAGAAGTTTGCCATTTAGGTCTACTCTGCAACATTGACAGATACTGCTTATGCCATTGGCTCCAGAAAGATTGCTGCAATTTAGTGCATTGTTTCCAAAAGCTAAGTATTCCTACATTTACATCAGCTAGATTTAACTCAGGATATGACGTTAACGGTGCGCCGGTGAGGAAATTTCCAGGAGTGAGGTAAGTCATATTATCTGAATATATAGAAATTCTCTCAGAATTAGCATAATCAGTTACTTTATTTTGATAGTCTGTGGAGTTCAGAGAATCTTACAAATCCTTTAATACATTATTTGTACCTCTATAATAACTTCCATTGTCACAATAGATTTCAGAAAGTTTATTCCTTCAACTTATTGGTGTGTATTAACTATTATGGGTTTAGGGTAGTTATTATATTTAATGTATTGTGCATTGTGCGGCTACCTTCGTCTTTGGTAAATAAAAGTTAGTCTCGTACTTGTCGACTTTGATTTCACATCGCCCCGTTAATTTATTAAATATAAACCATTGGCGACGAGGAACTCGCGCAGTTAGTGTTTAGTTGTGTTGTGTATTGTTCGGGAACACTTACAACATGACGGCAGAAGTAAAGGGCTGCGTGAATATCGGCGGATTGAAAGAATTCAAGTTACACGTGGACAGGTGGTCCACGTACATAAGTCAAGTAAAAGCATGGTTTGCTATTAATGATATTAAAGTAGCAGCGCAATCACAGTATTTAATCGCTAGTGTAGGCACAGAAGCCTTAGATTTAATCATAGACCTCTGTTACCCGGAAAAACCTGAAAATGTGTCTTTAGACAAAATTGACCGACTTGTTGAAGAACATTTGTCGCCGAAAAGATCGGTGATAGCCGAAAGAATGCTGTTCAGGTCTTGTAGACAAAAGGAAGGTCAGTCTGTGAACGAATATTTAGTGCAGTTAAAGAAATTAAGCAAACTGTGTAAATTTACTTCGCCGGAGTACTTGAAAGAAAATCTAAGGGATCAGTTCGTGCACGGCTTACTGAGTGAACGGACACGCCAACGTATTCTTACGGAGAAGGATGCCGATCTTACATTTGCACGTGTTTGTGAACTAGCCTTATCATTGGAGGCAGCGGTACGAGATTCGGGCCCGAGCTTAGAGGCCGAGCGCGCTGGCGGCAGCGGCGCCGCCGGCGCAGAGGCGAGCGCTGTGCACGCCGTGAGCGGTAGGGCACGCGCTCCACAACAGCAGCAGCGGCGGCCTCAGCGCGGAGGCCGAGCCCGAGGCGCTAGCGCTGGCGCCACCTTGCGTTGTTATCGGTGCGATGGAAATCACCTTGCGGATAAGTGCTCGTTCTTACATAGTGAGTGTTATGTGTGCGGGAAAAAGGGGCATATTGCTAAAGTGTGTCGTTTGCGTAAACAAAAATCAGTTCATGGTATCGCGGACGTATCGGAAGCGGAGTCATCTGGGTCAGAGGAGTGCGGCGCGCTGACCGTTTATCAGGTGGGCGAGGACACGACGAATGAGACGGATCAGCGGTGGTACATTCATGCAAAAGTGAATAATGTACCCATTGTGTTCGAAGGTGATACTGGATCAGCGGTGAGCATTATATCAAACAGAACATTTCAAGCATTTTTCCAAAATTGTAACATACAATCGTATACTTCAAATTTAAAAATGTATAGCGGCCAGAAAATTAAACCTTTAGGTAAAATGATTTGTACTGTAGAAGTAAACGGACAGATAATTAAGGATTTAAATTTAATTATAATTGATAACGAATTTAGCCCATCGCTACTGGGACGAGACTGGATGCGATCTTTTGGGATAAATTATCCGTGTGTAAACAATATACAAACAACACCCACTAATTCAGTTGAAGCGGTATCGGCTTTAAAGAAATGTTTTCCTCATGTGTTTGAGACTGGTATAGGCACGTTTAACAAATGCACGATTAAGCTAGAGGTAAAGGCAGATGCGAAGCCGGTGTGGCGGCGGCCGCGCTCCGTGCCGCACGCGCTGCGTCCCGCCGTGGAGGCCGAGCTGGCGCGGTTGCAGGCCGAGGATATCATCTCGCCCGTTGAGTGGAGCGAGTGGGGCACACCAGTGGTGCCCGTCCTTAAGAAGAATGGTCAGGTACGTTTGTGTGGCGACTTTAAAACTACTATTAATCCTGTCTTAGTCGACGACAAGTATCCGATTCCGAGAATCGAGGATGTGTTTACGTCATTGCAAGGAGGTAAAGTATTCGCGAAGATTGATTTAAGTAACGCTTACCTGCAGTTTGTCTTGGAGGATGAATCAAAAAAATTATGTACGATTGTTACTCAACAGGGGATGTTTTGTTTTAATCGACTCCCTTTTGGTGTGAAGTGCGCCCCCAACAAATTTCAAAGAATAATGGAAACGTTATTCCGTTTACTGAAGGTCGCTTGTTATTTAGATGACATAACAGTCTGTGGCGATGATTATGAAGATCTATGGGAACGACTTAAACAGGTTTTTCAAATTATATCTGATTGTGGTTTAAGAGTAGCGCCAAACAAATGTAATTTCTTCCAAAGTAGCATATCATATTTAGGTTATATCATTGATTCGGAAGGGTTACATACAGATTTATCAAAAATAGATGCGATAAATAATACGCCGAAACCAAATAATACAAAAGAATTAAAAGCTTTTTTGGGGCTTGTTAATTATTATGGTAAGTTTGTTAGAAATATTAGCGATGTGTTAGGTCCACTTTATGAACTTTTAAAAAAAAGCACAGATTTCATTTGGACAGATAAATGTGAAGTAGCATTTGAAAGAGTTAAACGTGCGCTGAAGGATAGCGGAGTCCTCGCGCATTACGACGGCGCGCTGCCGACCACGGTGACATGCGACGCGTCTCCGCACGGCGTGGGGGCCGTGCTGTCGCAGCGCGGCCGTGACGGCATCGAGCGCCCGGTTCTGCACGCTTCTCGAACACTATCCACAGCTGAAAAAAATTATGCTCAAATATGTCGAGAAGGCTTGGCGGTGATATTCGCTGTCACTAAGTTTCATGATTACGTTTTTGGCAGAAAATTTACGTTAGTAACAGATTGTAAACCGTTAGCGGCGATATTCAGTGAGAATAAAGGAGTTCCACTCATGGCGGCCAGTCGTTTGCAACGCTGGTCGGTCATTTTAGGTGCATATAATTATGTCGTCAAGTGTATAGCATCTAAACACAACTGCGTCGCGGACTGTTTGTCTAGAATTCCAATAGTCGAAAGTGAATGCAAAACTCGCATCGACGGCTACATAAATTTTCTAGAAAACAGCTCAGTTATTAACTATGAGGAGGTCGCTAAGTATACAGCTAGGGACGACATACTGCAAAGCCTAATAAAAGCTTTAAAAACAAACTGGCAATATTGTAAGTTGGACGAGTTGAGTCAATATTATAAAATTAAAGATTGTTTAAATTTAGAACAGGGTTGTGTAATGTATGGTCATCGAGTCGTTATACCTAAACTATTACAAAATAATGTACTTGGGATTATTCATGAAACACATCAAGGTATAGTTAAGTGCAAAAACTTAGCACGAAACTATGTATATTGGCCGGGAATAGACAGAGACATTGAGCGAGTATGCAGTGCATGCGAGACGTGTGCGCGGGAGCGGCCGGCGCCCCCCGCCGCGCCACTGCACCCGTGGGTCTGGCCACAGGAACCCTGGTGGGTGAATCTACTCAAGATTATTCTCCTCATACAAAAAAAAAAATCACATTTTACCCCGAGAATGGCGTTTATTTTAAGCTAAATCTATAAACACATGAATTATATGCTATATTATATTAAAGACACGTTAAAGAATTTAATATTTTAGAAAATATTGGCAAATATAAAAATTTGAGTGTTGCTGATAATGACGGATGTTGCCGACAGTGACGAATGTAATGACGGAATGTTACCGACAGTGACGTTTGAGTTATATTATTGATGTAAATATTTATTCTCGAATACTTTTTTATTTTTCTTTTAACTACAACTTAATTACCGTTAACATGCAATCCATTATAAATTAGCTAAGACGGCTAGGTCAAAAGCCCACCCTGAATCGCACCTGATGCAAAAGTGGCTATGACACTAGCAGCATTCCCACACTGAATAGCGAGGAAAAAAGGTTAGTCGGGACCATTGCGCAGTAAAATTCTACGCAAGGGTCCCGACTATTGTTTTTTAGGCGCTTCTCTAGTTCACGCATCAAACTCTTAGCTTCCGTACACCAAGTCCCGCTTTCCTCCACTACGACGGGAACAAAGAGGTACTTACCTCGTCTTGGAAGGGAGCATATTTAGCATGCTTTTGTATGGCAGCTCCTTCTGCTGCTGCACTAGCTGCCCTACATGTACAAGGCAGGTGGGACATGGCGAAGGTACTTATGCAAGTTGCATCCTAAACTAGACAGCGTCCCCTTTCCCGAGAGATGAGGATTAATCAATCAGTCCTCTTGCCATTTGTGTGATTTAGGCTTGGCGGTTCCGGGATCGCCGCTCAACCTCGTTAAGCATATTTTATAGTGACGAGGAAATCGTCTAGCTGACTTGACACAACTCAACCCTTGATGTCCCAAAGAGTCCGCAATCGTACCACAAACGTGACAATCCAACCGCAGATAAATTACTATCCTCAATGAGCTCGTTGATTACAGCGCCCAAATACGGCCAGACTCTGGGCTTGATGCCGCCTCAAGCATAGCCAGATTCCTACCCACAGCCGCTTCATTAGAATCCGGCTGCTTGCTTTGTACATGTGATCGTGCCAAGAGCGCTGGACACCTTTGTCCCTTGGCTGCTCAAGACACACAGTTGCCCAAACATTTAAAGCCTCCGCCGTATATAAGTAATAAGAAGATTGCCACCTTGGACATGAAGTTTTTAAGCGACTCAACCGTTAACCTCATGGGAGGAGGTTAAAACGCCGATATATTGATATCCTGCATTCTTCTAACACCCAATCTGCCGTAGCGGATGATAACGAAGTCTGCTGTCATTGAGCCTCATTAAGTTTTACATTGAGAATCGTCTCCAATGTCACCTTGAAGTCTTCGCCGATTTTAGACATTTCATTGACATTTCATAAAAACCAAGTCGGAGACGTTCTCATATTATACACCAGTGTTGGGACATATAGGCAACTACGGAAGAGTGTTAAGGCCACATGGACAGGCTGCTGCTTCAGATGCTGGCGCGC
Source organism: Anarsia innoxiella (assembly GCA_947563765.1). Classification (NCBI taxonomy): domain Eukaryota; kingdom Metazoa; phylum Arthropoda; class Insecta; order Lepidoptera; family Gelechiidae; genus Anarsia; species Anarsia innoxiella. The sequence continues at coordinate 11,906,171 of OX387391.1, read as the reverse complement.
CCGGCAGATTATTTCGTTTTTTAAGTTAAGGCAGCTGGAATAGCATCATGAAGAATGGGAGCCTCCAGGAGTGCGGGCTGCCATTTTTCTGCCGGTTCAACATTTGCAAATGATGTAGCATGCCCTGTATATGAGAAACATGCTTTTTAATGATAATCGTACATCAAAATAATTTATTGCCATCAGTCGTTTTCTATACAAATAATCATTATTGGTAACAAACGTCATTGTTTTCTACACAAATAATCATTATTGGTGACAGATGTCATCGTCGTCAGACACAATGTTGGCAATAATGATGTTACTAACAATGACGAATTTTGGAAAAATCGCTGCTATTGGCAAAATAGGTTATTAAATTATGAAACAAACATTACACGTTATCTGTTTCCCTAATAAGTTCGCCATGGTAAATAAATAAAGAGTTTACCATGCATTATATTTAAAATACAGCAAAAGAAACCAATGACGACGTGGCATGAATATCTTTGGAGAACGATATTCAATTAATTATCATTGGAAAAATTTGCGTCCGTTCACTATGACGAGTGGTGTTCGACTTAGGTACGAGGGGGCTGCGACTTTTAAGTTAGACGTGACGCTTCGGGTGCTTTCCGTTTTTTTTTAATCATGCTAAGTAAACGTGTTGCCAATAATGATGAATATTTTTTGAACATTGTTTGAACTAATTTTTAATTAACTTACCACCTACTTTTTAAATTTATTTTCTTTAAAATATCTTGCCTGTTTAACGATAAATAATATATTCCTAGACAGGATTACTCTATTATTAATAATATTTTCACTATGATATAAAATATCGAAAATCATGTAAAGGCGACACCTAAAATATCGTGGTTTTCTAGCGTTTTTTTCTAATAGCTTGTTTTTCTGCTATTCAATCACTGAACGGTTTTGATAACTTTTTACTTCATTTATTTAGGTAGTAGAATAACTATAAAAAGTTTTGAATTTCTTTTACAATTATGAATGATAGGGCGAGACATAAATTTTCGACCTCTTGAAGATCCACCCTGGTATCGTCTGCACGTCGATTTTTTTACACTCTCAAGTAATACTATTTATTACTTAGTAATTATTGACTCGCACTCCAAGTGGATCGAATGTTTTAAAATTCCAAACACGTCAGCTAAAAACACGATTATTAAATTGAGACTTATTTTTGCACAATTTGGTTTGCCCCGGGAAGTTGTTTCTGACAACGGGCCACCCTTTACAAGCAAAGAGTTTAAGGATTTCTTAGGTAAGTTAGGTGTACATCATATAACGACAACACCATATAAACCTAGCAGTAATGGCGCTGCTGAGAACGCCGTTAAAATTGTAAAAGGAGCGATAAAGAAGGCGATGTATGAAAAATTAGATTGGCAACTAGCTATAGACAATTTTTTATTGATGTACAGAGCCACGCCGCACTGTGTGACAGGTAAGTCACCGGCGAGTTTATTATTGGGTAGAGAAATCCGTACCCCCCTGGATCTACTGCGACCTAGTACGAGCGATCGGGTGAGGAGTAAGCAAATCAAGCAAATTGAGCAGAAAGGCGGTTTCCAAAGAGAAGTAAGTGTCGGTGATCACGTTTTGTTTAAAATGTTCAAAACTAACACATTTACGTGGGAAAAGGGTATTGTTACTGAGCGCATTGGCCCCTTAACGTATTATATTCGGTATAATAATATAATATACAAGAAACATATTGATCAAATAAAAACTATTGGTCAACTGGATGTTTTGGATTACGCGGGTAATAATAATGAACGTTCGGTAGAGGAAAACATTTCACAAGGTAACGCCAATGATTGCGACCAGTTTGGTGCGCCCGGTCTCGAACCTGAGACCGTCGTGCAGCCGGCTGCGTCGTCGCGTACCACTGAGTCACCCAAAACCACCGCCGCCGCGTCTCCGTCGCCGCCGGTGGCAGGGGAGAGTGAACCGAAACAAAGTATGCCTTTAAGATCGCTTCCTCCTCGTAATAGACGCCCAGTAAAAAGATATGGTTTTGATCACGACGATTAATATTAGAATTCGATAAATCCTATTAGATTATAAGTATTTTATTAAGGTTTATTATGTGTTACTTACTTGTTCTTAAGTAATGCACGTAATACTAATGTGTAGCTTTTGTAATGCTATCTATACCTAGGTATTTACAAAACGATTACTAATACACTAGATGTAGAATCTAGAAGTTTATTCCTTACTTACCTTAATTGTATAAAAAATTGAAAATCAAATTAGTTAAGTACCAACTTACTACTTATTTTGATATCATGAATAAGATAAGTTTTAATTTAGTTAGCTACTTGCTGTCTGTATTTTGAAGTATGTACTCTTAATTAAGGGGGAAGAATGGTGTGTATTAACTATTATAGGTTTAGGGTAGTTATTATATTTAATGTATTGTGCATTGTGCGGCTACCTTCGTCTTTGGTAAATAAAAGTTAGTCTCGTACTTGTCGACTTTGATTTCACATCGCCCCGTTAATTTATTAAATACTAGCTTTTGCCCGCGACTTCGTCCGCATAAGATTTTTTGTTTTCTCCCGGCTGTAAGTCCCCCTGCAACAATGTCCCACCTCAATTCAGTTTTCTGCCATATTCCTACCCCCTAAGTACGATGACGTGATCATTTTGATCTTATATCCGTTTTTAGGTAATCATCTATTACCTTACTAAATTTCATCAAAATCCGTTCAGCCGTTTAGGCATGATAGAGCAAAACTCCCAGCAAAAACCATAAAAAAATCACTAACTCAATTCAGTTTTCTGACTACTTCCTACCCCCTAAGTACGATGACGTGATCATTTTGATCTTATATCCGTTTTTAGGTAACCATCTACCTTACTAAATTTCATCAAAATCCGTTCAGCCGTTTAGACGTGAAAGAGCAAAAGTCCCAACAAAAACGACTAAAAATCACTAACTCAATTTAGTTATCTGCCTACTGCCTACCCCCTAAGAACGATGGCGTGATTATTTATAGCCTATGACCATTTGTAGGTTATCATCTATCACCATACCAAATTTCATCAAAATCCGTTCAGCCGTTTAGGCGTGAAAGAGTAACAGACAGACAAACAGAGTTACTTTCGCATTTATAATATTATAGTATGGATTAGTATGGATTTAGTATTAAGTGCCTAAATATAAAGTTTCATGGTTTTATCTTTGAATAATGACGATCTCCCATACTAACTTTCATCCCTTATTACCACCCCCTTAAGCCGTTTTTTTTCTCAAAATAAAAAAATAAAACATAGCCTGCGACCTTTCCTAGGCTTTAGTCGAACTTTAGTCGAAAAAGTCGAACTCGTAACAGATTTTATGAAAATAAGTTCCGGAGTTAGGTGTGGAAGCGTGACTTTGATAGGACTTCCATACGAACTTTCATCCCTTATTTCACGTCTATACAGGTAGATATTTCCAAAAAGCTAGAACAAATATTTATTTATTTAGTACTAAGTGCCTAAATATAAAGTTTCACGGTTTTATCTTCGAATAATGACGATCTCCCATACTAACTTTCATCCCTTATTACCATCCCCTTATGCCTTTTTCGCGACAAAATATTATAGCCTATGTCCTTTCTCAAGGTCTAGACAACCTCTCTACCAAATTTCATTGAAATCGGTTCAGTAGTTTAGGCGTGAAAGCGTAACAGACAGACAGACAGACAGACAGAGTTACTTTCGCATTTATAATATTAGTATGGATAGTATGGATTAGTATGGATTTAGTATTAAGTGCCTAAATATAAAGTTTCATGGTTTTATCTTTGAATAATGACGATCTCCCATACTAACTTTCATCCCTTATTACCACCCCCTTAAGGCGTTTTTTTTCTCAAAATAAAAAAATTAAACATAGCCTGCGACCTTTCCTAGGCTTTAGTCGAACTCTGTAACAGATTTTATGAAAATAAGTTCCGGAGTTAGGTGTGGAATCGTAACTTTGATAGGACTTCCATACGAACTTTCATCCCTTATTTCACGTCTATACAGGTAGATATTTCCAAAAAGCTAGAACAAATATTTATTTATTTAGTACTAAGTGCCTAAATATAAAGTTTCATGGTTTTATCTTCGAATAATGACGATCTCCCATACTAACTTTCATCCCTTATTACCACCCCCTTAAGCCTTTTTTCGCGACAAAATATAGCCTATGTCCTTTCTCAAGGTCTAGACAACCTCTCTACCAAATTTCATTGAAATCGGTTCAGTAGTTTAGGCGTGAAAGCGTAACAGACAGACAGACAGAGTTACTTTCGCATTTATAATATTAGTATGGAAGTATAGATAAACCAACCAATGAACCGTTTTAAGCAACCTTAAAAGGTATATCTGTTGTCATATCAGATGCCAATTCTTTATGAATTGCTTTTGTAGAAAAGCAAATGAAAATTACAACATATGCTTTAGTTATTACAGGTTTTATAATCCTAGATTGTTTAACATTAATAAATAAATACTGTAATTTCCTACTTATTAAATAAATAAAGTGTACAAATATAGATAATAATACAAAAAAATATATAAATATAGATATATATAAATAGTATGTATACTATTTATATATATCTATATAAAATACACATAGAAGCGACCTAATGTATTAGTTGCCATAAGCCTTAGAGAGTAGATGTGAATGCAATCTTCTCTTGAAGACTGCCAGCGACTCCGAGCCACGAACTTCAGCTGGGAGGTCATTCCAGAGAGAGATGGAGCGCACGGTGAAGGAGTGAAAGTAATAGCCAGATCTTGTAAATGGAGCCAACAGTTTATTGTCCGAGTCGGAGCGAAGGTGACGGTTGTGGCTACCAGCAAGCCATTGGAAACGTTCCTTAAGATAGGGAGGGGATCGAGGATCATATAGGATGTTAAAGAGCAGGCTGAGGACATGTTCATCGCGACGCAAACGAATGGGAAGCCACTTCAATTTCCTCCTGTATTCAGACACGTGATCGAATTTGCGCAGTCCAAAGATGAAACGAATGCAGAGATTATTTCATTTCTTTCATTTAAACTACTCAGAGTTAACTTCTGTCCTGCATGTTTCAGTCTAATATGTTCTTTAAGAATTATAAATTTTGTCAAAGCGGAACCTTTGGGCAATTTGATGGGGTGTTTCTGGTCAAATGTTATGTTTGCATTGAGCAAGCGACCACCCACTCTTAAGAGACCAAAAATGAATGGATTCAAACTACTCAAACTTGACTTTAATTCGGCCTTTGACTCTAATGCTTTTATTTCAGTTTCATAAACTTTTCCTTGCTCAAATTTAATTAAATCATGCAGTGCAGATGTCAGCTCCTCTGGGCATAAATTTCCCTTTTTCTTGTGTACATTTTGTTTCCTGCAATTATACAAAAAACGTTTAACATAAGATCAAATTCTAGTCACTTTTTCATATCTGAATGTTTTCCAATGAATTTATGAAAATCATCAAAGTTATTTGTACATACAAGGTGTGCAGCAGAAGGCTGTTTTAATTCAGATATTTCAATATCAAGTAATTTACTTTGCGGACTGCAATGTACAACGTCAACATTTTGTAAGTGTTGTTTGACTTATCAAAGTCTTTGTTATTCAATTGTTAAACTGATTCAAGAATGTCATGCAAAACGTCACTGCAATTTGCACTCCATTTATGTAAAAAAAAACTAGCCTTATCCATGAGACCTTTCAGTTGTCGTTTCGTTTCCATAAGCTCAGCAAGATCGTTGCTCCCGCACTGTATCTCATCGACATAACTTGTATACATTAAGAAAAAAGAAGCTAATGGGTATTCATCCTTATGTAAGTTAAGATGTATACCTGTTGGCAAACCATTTAAATAAATAAATACCTCTCAGCAAGTTCAAGTAAGCAGCGCGTTGCCAAAAATGCGGAACTTTTTAAACCGTAAGTGAACAGTTTTCAACTGAAGACATTGGATAGGTTGGTTGGGCGAATCGCGCCAAAGAATGTTTTGTAAACGACAGTATTCATAATCTACCAAAATGCCACGATGCATAGCTTTGATGTCACAAAGTAAAACAAATCTAAACGTTCGAAATAAAGTAAGAATGACAAAAAGATCATTCTGTACCGTCGGGCCGTTTACCATGATGTCATTTAAACACAAATTGCGATTTGTTTTCATGCTTGCATCAAAGACAGCGTGGACTGGAGTAGTCTTACTATTTGGGTTCAAAACAGGATGGTGGGGAATAAAATAAACATTAACCGCCTTTAGATCATATTTAGAAACATCATAATATTTGGCATGGCCCTGATCTATGTAATCATGCATAAACTTTTTATACTCTTGATAAAGGTTGTTATCTTTAGAGAAACATTTTTCAAGATTATGAAACCTATTCAAAACGCGATCAAAGAATCACCCAACTGAACATCATCCAACTCAAGCTTTGCTGAAAGTGGCAATGCTACTGAAAACTTTTTATTTAATAATTTCACAGATGTTTGAAAACATTCCTCTGCTAGCTGGTGTTCAGTTGTGCCCTCCTTGTACACATTTGGTACTTTTTCTCTTTCTAAAATTGTAAGATTGTGTTATTAATTATATAAATCAATATTTTCTTTGTCAACAAAAAGAAGCGACCTACCGTGAGCCATTGTTAACACGTTAGCTGCGGCAAGTAAAATCTTAAACTTTCGTCTGGTGCGGCGGCGGGCCAAAGTGTGCCCTCAATGATTTTTCCGCCAGTGCGTGGCAGGCCTTTCTCGACCCACCAGCATAAGGTTAGATTAAATCGCTATAACTTTGTGAAAACATAATATAGGTGTGTAGTTTTTGGACTGTTAGAATAACCTTGAACCCACCTTCTTTAGATTTGATTCGCCTCGGGATCTGTCAAACAGGAAATGAAAAATGAACCAGGGAAAGTGGCGGGTCGATATCGACCAGCACCGCACCAGAAAGTATTTTTAGTAGTGATGGGAAAGACAAAAATAAGGGGATATCAAAAGTAAAATAGAATTGTAGAAAAGAAAAGAAAAATAGTTTATTTAGTAATATATTTATGCTTGTCTTTAAAACATTTCGCACAAAGATTTTGTGTGCACATCCTGCAGTATGTTTTTATTTTTTTCACTTTCTTTTTTGCTTCGGCACGTCTCATGGTTTCCCGCAGTTTTTTATAATACCCTGCACAATTTCGTCGTTTAGCGGTCATCTCAAGGACATGATCGGCCGTAGGTGTTACTTGATTTTCTGAAAAGATTTTTTTAATTATGTGATTTATTTAACGTATGAGTTTACAGCGCTCACTGTGTATTAAATAGATTAACAAATAAAATAAAAAAGTTTACATATGTATGTCTTGAAATAAAAAGTCAAAGCGCACACTTTGATGGGTAAAATCAAACACAACATGCTACAAGATAAGGTGATACAACTTTGTTCTCTGCAATTTTGTTAAACTTGTTAAAATAAAATGCATATAATATAGTACAGGGCCTAATATATGGGTAGTTAGTAGACGTAAAGCGTTAAATGCAGCCTTACTTGCATCATGTGTTCTTGAGTAAGTAAACAGAGTGCCAATAACATACCTTAATACAAGTAGTAGTGCAATAAGCGCCATATATTGCTCGCAGAAAAAATAAACGGAGTCAGACCAAAGCTCATGCTCGAAGACCATGCACAGCCACCGAAATATTCGTAACGTGTTCAAAAAAATTATAATAGTTACCTGATGTAGAGGTAGAACGTCGTCAACACGAAAATGAAGGAATCACCTTCAACAGAGATCTAAAGATGGCTACAGTTATGTTGCACGTCGTTATACCTACTTACTATCAGGGCATAATTTTTTTCCAGTAAATGATTGTATTAATGCCTCTGTAAATTCTTTCTTTGAAACCTTCTTCTCATTTTTCATGTTGTATGTAATCCAAGCGTTTACCAACGCCATGCCGAACAAATATTCCATACCCACTTTTCTAAACCATTTGAGCCCTCTTTTTAATGGAGAATAATATGAAGACATTTGGTCGCTGAAATCAACACCTTTTTTGGTGTTATTATACGTTAAAACACATGTAGGCTTTTTATATCTTCATTCGTCTTCCTATTTTTTCTGCCAGTATTGACAAGCACATCTTTGTCTTCTTTGAGAGTAGATAGCATCATAAGTTGTCTTTTGTCAACCCATTTCATAACTTTAACGCCATTTCTGTTCATAGACCCTCTTATTTCGCCCTTTTTCAACTTTAGTGACACTATATTCTTAGGTAGCCCTCTTCGATTTGCTCTTAGGGTACCGCAATAACGGGTTTTGTGAGTTAGAAGTTCTTCAGCTAATTCAATTGAAGTATAAAAATTATCAGCAATTACCACACGACACTTGTTTTCCAGTCCTTGAATGAGTTTCAGTACAGTGGCTTTACCATGATTTTTTTCAGGGCCATTTTCACCTTTTCCGGAATAAATTATTGAATTATATGTATATCCTTCTGGAGTGCATAACTTGTAAATTTTAATACCGTACTTGTGTGATTTGTTTTTAATATATTGTTTGAATGAAAGCCTGCCACGCCATGGTATCATTGATTCATCGATAACCACGTATTAACTGGGCGTCAATACTTCTTGGAATTTGCTGTTGAGCATATCCCGAGTCATTATAGACGCAATATATTCATTTCTATATAATGTTTTCTTAGACCAGTAGTCATTTAAATGAGGCACTTTGTTCAGACCCATTGCGAGTACTATCCCCAAAAAAATGCGCATTTCTATATCATTTGTAGCGTACCATGACAATAACCGGGATTTTCTTTTTACTTCGTTACTACTTTGCTTTTCTGCGATGTGTTTTAAAGCATATTTATTAGTTTCTGAAACCATTTTATCTATTATTTCATCTGTTACAAATAAGGAAAAAATACCGGCCGGAGATATGTCGTCTATAGGAATATTAAAAGTGCTTTCATCTAAAGTACACTCTCCCAACTCTGGGGCCAAATCTGTGATAGTATCCCATTCATTGTCGACGCCACCATCCTGTCCATCTTCCTCTTCCTCTAAAATACCATTATCCATATCCGATACAACTTCACTTGGAGAATATTGATCACTCTCAACATCGCTTGTCACTACTTTCTTCATCTTCACCTTCCTCCTCAGTATTTTCAGTTTCTACAACATTTTCCGTTTCTTCCTCTCTCTCTGCTTCTACATCAACCACCCCAAAATTTTCTGCTTCTTCCCCTCTCTGTGCTGCGTCATTCAATGTTTCTTCCTTTCTTTCATTTTCTTCTAACTTTTCATTGTTTTCACACCTAGGTGTTTCGTCACAAATACCGGTATTTTCATTGCTTTCAGTTAATTCTTGCAACATATTATTATCATCTTCAAAAGAATAAGTGAATGTAAGTTTTGTCTTTGGATTTTCAATTTTCTTTTTATTTTCCTTTCCTATTATTTTATTATTATTTCTTAGGTTTATCAAGTCAGGATATTCCCTTTCATCTACGAGCAGTTCGATGCCGTGCATAAGCTTAGAAACTGATAGATTGTTCAGTGAAGGACTGCATCCTCTTGAGCTGTATATACTTAATCTGTCTGGTGACGATGAGCGAGGTGAAGCAAATCCTTTTGAAACGGGTGGTCTAGGTTTTTTTTTAAATTCTGTAATACAAAACAAAAAGATAAGTGGAATAAAATTAATTCGATGCCATGCATAAGCTTAAGGACTGCATCCTCTTGAGCTGTACATACTTAATTATCCGTCTGGTGACGATGAACGAGGTGAAGACAATTTTGAAGCCTGTGGTGTAGGTTTTATATTAAAATCTGTAATGCAAAAAAGGTAGGTAGTGGAATAAAATTAATGTACACTAAGTACCTATTATCAATGCGAAATATTAAATTTATGGATGATTGTTGATCTGTCACACAAAGATTACTGCACGGATTTAGGTAAAACGGTCGGAGAGTCATGTAAAAGTAAAAAAATATTACCGATGCTCCCCGATTCACACAAGGTTTATTTATACTTAAAGTAATAAAATAATAGTAAGTAGATATCTATTAGAGCCAGATATACATATTATAAAGCCACGCGCGCTCGATATACCGCGACGAACTATCGAACAATGCTCGACCGTGTTCTACCGCGACTTTTGTTTAAAATTTAAACTCGGAACGCGGCTGCCCCGCGTGGCGCGGCGCATCTCAATTGCGTGCGGCTGCCGCGCGAGCCAATGTTCGATAGTTCGCACCGTTGGTATCGAAACGCAGCTATTCTAGCTGTCCCCACGATTTTATGGGCCGGCGCCACCTGACGGAGCGCAGCGCAGAGCATTTTTTTCTTCATATTATTATAGACATTACTTTCATTAGAATAATATTGAAAATCTGTTGACACAACAAATGAGCATCGACGCATCGAAGACATCGAAGCAACTACCTGCGAATGTTGTGTCAACTGATTTTGAATGTTATTCTAATAAGAACAATGTTGAAAATAATATGACAAACAAAAATGCTCTGCGTTGCACTCCGTCAGGTGAGAGCCGGCGCAATAGGCAATGAATGAGCAGATTTCTAATTTTAGTGATAAAAAGTATTAGTGATAAAAAGATAAAATGCTACCTCCCTATTAATTTTCAGGCAAATCGATTCAGCCGTTCTTGAGTTATAAAATGTGTAACTAACCCGGGTGCCTTTTATGTATAGGTAGGTAGTTAGGTATATATATAGTATACTGAGGGCAAAAGTTTATTAGTTCGTTTCCTACTAATGTTAGCCTAAAGAGAAACAATAAAACTCCCACCTTAACCTATTCTATGCAAATCAGTAAAATAAACTACTACCTACATTCAGGAATTAAATATTAGATAATTTGTTTACATAATTTTAGGGTTTTTGACTTCAAGAAACAATTCAACTTAAGGTTAATCGACTGTTTTGATAAAAAGGATCTCATAATAATTGGAATATGAATAAATTTTTAAGGCCGCGGACACGAAGTCAGCGTTCGTCGGGGCGGCGACTGCGGCGCGGGTAGCGGCGTGTTTTGTATGGAAATATGGAACTGGCCGCGGACGCCGATTTCGTTACCGCGGCCTTATGGTCATATTTTTATTTATAAAAGTAATAAACTAAAAAAAAATGGTTGTCTGTGTCGGTTTACGGACGATAGTTTGACGTGACAACATCAAACATTAAGGTCATAGCTCATTATATCAACCCGGCACCCACTCCGCACCGCCTCATCTCGTGCGGTTAGTATTCTTTATATGAACTTGTATGGATATGCGCTCACTACATCAACTTTATAACGTCATCGATCCGTTGACGTTATAAAGTTGATGTAGCATATCCAAACAAGTTCATATAAAAAATACTAACCTCACGACTTGAGGCGGTGCGGAGTGGGTGCCGGGTTGATATAATGAGCTATGGCCTTGACTCACAGTAGTTTTATCAACAGATAATACATAGAAGGAGTGGAAGGAACCGAAACAGGGCAGTGACGTCATCTTATTAGTGCATGCAACCCATAGTATCAACTTAACTGTTGCAGATGATTGTAAATTAATTAAAAATGAATGATTACTAAACAATTTAAAAGTTCTGATCAAATTTGAAAATAATTTTAGGTGACATATATAAAACTTCAAATAATTGCACTTTATCCTGAAGTAAATAAGTGTCAAGATGCAAAAATTAAGACGCATCCCGCTTAACCACCACCGCCACAGATTACGTAAATAAAAGCAGCGAAGGCGATGTGGCCTAAGAATATTCGAACGCTTCCGAAATAAAATAGCAGGTTATGATGCTTAAATAAAATGTAGTATTACTTACTATGATAAACTGAAAATTGCAATTTATCCGGATTTCATACAAGATAGATAGTTTTGACAATTAAAACATAAAAGCTGCTACTGGACGGATAGCCGTTTCATTACTACCTACATTTTACAAAACGCTTAAAACGCCCCTCGTAAAAAAAACTTACCAAGGGCGAGTCAGACTCACCCACGAAAAAAAAAATCGTTTATGTGTATTTAAAAAGCCCACCTTAAATATCAATTGATTTTAATTTTAGTATTTAGTTTAAAAGGCGATATCTACATATTAATTAATATAATAGGAGTCGTGTTAGTTACACATTTAATGTCTCAAGAACAGCTGAACCGATTTGTCTGAAAATTGATAGGGAGGTAGCTAAGAACTAGGGGAAGGTAATAAAATACTTTTTATATCCGAATTTCAAAATAAACATTCTGCGCATTTATTGCATCTAAGGCCGAATAAAATTCGAGGGGTCAGCTAGTGTAAATAGTTATTCTGCTAATATTTCAAGTGTTTGGAGGGGTCAGAAATGAGAAGTGTCCGAAAGAGGGAGGGGGACAAAAGGGGGAGAGGTGCTGTCCAGATGCTTTCACCTTCCTTCACCACCCCCACGCCCTTTCTTAGATACTGATTTCTAAATCTAACCCGTGAGAGGTTGATCAAGCATTTAGAAACAAGGTGTCGACTTGTGAGAGGGAAAATTCATTTTAAAAAAAAGTCTAAAAATACTCCGTTTAGACCAAAACAAATCTAAACAATCATAGATCTTGAAAAAAAATACGCTTGCAAATCCCTACAGATTCTTTTTGATCAAGCACCCACATTTAGTATAATTCTATTAAGTAGGATAGCAATTAAATACATTCTATTCATAAATTATGCTTCAAAAAAAGAACTTACCGATATTCCCGTTTGTTCTGCAATTTCACTCACACTGTAGTCACTTTCCCTCAAAGTTATAATATTCTGCCACTGAATTTGATTGAGTTGAGACGCCGTTTTTTAAAATCAAATATTCAAACAAAAAAAATGCGTATGCGCCGGCTACGTTGTCATTTTGCTACTAATTATCAAGCAGGTGAATGACAGGACTGAACATGACGCGGGGGGTGCTTGTCATTTACTATTTTAGCCAATCATTTTACACGCATTACGGAAACGTAAAACGATTGGCTAAAATTTTATTTGCGGAATTTTGACCAATGAACAAGTGGTGTGCTTTCTTTCTAGCACGCGTACTTACCGTAGTTATAGTTATATATACTGTAAAGGATGACGTGCTCTCGAGCGTACGTCAGTTCAGTGAGATGGCTCAACACTAACTGACGAAGCGGGGCGCTCCGTGCGGTATCGGGTCGCCAACCGCCTGTTGGGACGGCGGGCCGCAATAGACCCCTGCCGCACCGAGTTGATATTTTTCGCCGTCAGTGCGTGGTAGGCCGATAAAGGCCTGCCGTGATGTTTTTATAGGGAACACTTATAATTTTGAACGCAATCTCAAATATATATTTGTCTCTGTCGTACCTTTACAAACACCTGAGATAATCGTACCGTACCTAGTGAGAGGGACATAGTTTTCTTCGTCCGCACCAGCTGAAATTCCGCGGCAGGTCGATTTGGGCCTGATCCGCAGTGAACGTTTTAATATTCAAGGGGTTACCTGTGATTGCTATTTTTAAATTAGAAGCAGACACTTTGCCAGCAGACACTGGCAGACTTTCCGCCACGACATAACCGAAGCTTGTGCTGACTAGGTACGGGCCGGCTGGAGACAGAGGCAGATTATTCCTCTGTATCACCTGGAAAAAGATGTCGCAGCCTAAAAACATGGAAACCTTGCCTGTCTTGTTAAAGTTAATGTCAGCTAGCCTGACATAAGATGGAATGTTAAACCCTGATATCAAATGAATGCTGAGGCAAATTGCAGGTTATGGTCTTGGTAACACAGCAAGTCAGGTTGATTTTGAAATCATTTAAAGCAGAGTATAAAACCAAATCTGCCTTTAAGTTGACACTATTGGTGTCTCCGATGATACCTACAATAGTCCGTTTTGACTCAGATGTTGCAGTCTATTTGATCAGCCAACTCTTGAGTAACAAATGACATTTGACTCCCTGCATCCAATAAAGCACGGGCATGTATAAAACCATTCTTTCCCATTAAACGTACTACAGCAGTTGGCAGCAGAACGTCTCTTTCATGGGAAATGTTAGTCATCACCACAGCATTGTCAGTGTTAGTGTCAGCAGAGCTTGCAGCAGCAGTGTAACTTAAAGAGAGAGACAAACGCCCATGGCAACCGCGGTTGCCGGCTCCGAACTCCTCTCAACTGCCTGTGGCAACCGCGGTTGACAGTCGTTTGTCTCTCCGGTGAGGCTAGCCCTGCCGACAAAGTTTTGCTTATATCTAGTGAATGGAATTAAAAAATAGGCTGCAATTAACAGGAATACTTTAGTATACTTTTAGTAACAAACTGTTACTAAGGGCACATGACAATAAACTGTCATTTGTTTTTTATCATAGATTTAAAATCAAGGTCGCGAATTCGCGACTTCGCAAGCTTGCAAATTTTGGATATTTTTGGTTATTAAAACGATTCGTAAGGATTATTTTATTAAGATTTATATATCATACTAGCTTTTACCCGCAACTTCGTCCGCATAAGTTTTTTTGTTTTCTCCCGGCTGTAAGTCCCCCTGCAACAATGTCCCTCTATCGTGTTCCGGTCCTCAACTTCACATCAAAATTTGTTCAAAAGCAACCTAAGCACATAATGGATAGCTCCGAATGTTTCCTTAGTAAATATAAAAAGTAAATAATGTAAATCGGTTTAAAATACTACTAACTATACCTACCTGCCAACCCCCGATGTATACAAATCAGATCAATAGTTTTGGCGTAATGTGATTCTAGACAGAGTTTTAATTTTGTAGATAGGTAGCTATGTATACGTTCCTGTGGGAATGAGATATTTTCCCGAAGTAAAAAGTAGTCTGAATTTTGGTACCTTCCTACCTATAAGTTAAGTAGTGTGATGGAATGTCGCTAAGTTTCGATCCAAGTAAAACTGTTAAAAAAAGACAGTTGCATCAAAATTTTATCATAAATTCCATAAATTATGGCGCCTACCTACCCTCTAAGTTAGAAAAGTGATTAAATACTAACTTGAAGTCTTAGTAACACTCAGTTAAAAAAAAAACATCAAAATCATTTCAGTAGCTATGGCGTCATGTGCTTCTTAACACGATCACGCTAGATTTCCGCGGGAATGAGGTATTTTCCCACCGTAAAAAGTAGCCTGTGTCCGTGCCTAGGATTCTATCTTTAAATTAACCAAGTCTTATAAAAATCCGTTCAGACGTTAAGGCGTGAATGAGGTAAAATTTTAAAACAAACGATTAAAAATCACTAACTCAATTCAGTTTTCTGCCTACTTCCTACCCCCTAAGTACGATGACGTGATCATTTTAATCTTATATCCGTTTTTAGGTAACCATCTATTACCTTACTAAATTTCATCAAAATCCGTTCAGCCGTTTAGACGTGAAAGAGCAAAAGTCCCAACAAAAACGACTAAAAATCACTAACTCAATTCAGTTATCTACCTACTGCTTACCCCCTAAGAACGATGGCGTGATTATTTATAGCCTATGACCATTTCTAGGTTATCATCTATCACCATACCAAATTTCATCAAAATCCGTTCAGCCGTTTAGGCGTGAAAGAGTAACAGACAGACAGACAAACAGACAGAGTTACTTTCGCATTTATAATATTAGTATGGATTAATCGTCATTATATGGGCTAATATATTTTAATATGATGCATTTAAAATAAGAGTTTTTTTTAGTTTATTTTTTTCTGAAAGCATGTACCCCGAATTTGCCAATTTTTTCCGTTTACCTCGTAATTATTTAAAAGTTTATAATTATGAAGGTAATATTTTTATTAAAATAGATAGCTTATTAAATCAGCTTTCTAAAGATGTATCACATGTTATCCTAGCTTATGTAGTTACGGAGTTATTAAGAGTTTCCCTCATTTTGCGTTTTTCGCAAAAAAAAAATGCACGGCCGCATGACCTCTGGCAGATGAGAGATAACAGGCGCGCGCGCTCGGGCGTTCAAGTGGTTATATTTTCATCAGCTGTGTGAACACGCGTGTTGTGCCTTTTCTGGCAAATATTACACTTTAGGCGCAGCATGCACCTACCCTTATTTATTATTTATTTATTTCTATATCTCAATAATATAATAATCATGACAGGCTTACACCTAATTCGATAATTACTTATTAAAACATTTGGCTGTAGGAACTTACAATTATTAAATAACAATCTTAAAATAAACATATAAATTAAAAACAACTATTAAACTTATCTATCTAAATAAAAACGGGTAAGATTTAAACGCAAATCAAAATAAAACCTTTTTGTATGCAAAAATATTCCGAATTTCAATCAAAAATACTGACTGCACAGCAAATTACTCACAGCAAAATATAAATTAAACAAACTGCAGATATACTCGCAGCGTACAGCGATTTTCCCTAAAGCAAAAGCTTTTATATAAATGCACAGCAAATAATCCTTATGCACATCAAACATGTTACCTCTTTTTCTTTTAAATATAGCTTCTATTAAAATTCAATTAATTAATTAATTTAATTTTTCTTCTATTAATATAGCTCAAAAAGCCCTACCAGCAGTGGCATTAACTTATAATACTGTCGATGGTGTGCTCACATGCCCTCACTGTGGTAGAACATTTTCTAAAAAGATCGGTTACATCAGCCACATGAGAGCACACCAACGACAGCAGAGTTCGGCGTAAGCGGTCGCCGTGACCGAAATCGGTCGGATTCATTCATAGCTTCTATTTTAATATTTTTCACAGCATTTTTTAAAAATAGAACAACATTTTATTCGTCATGATCGTTTAATTATTTAATATGTACCACACAATGAGATCTGCAAAAAATATTGAAAAAGTGAAACAAAATAGCCCGATATTTAATCTTTTATTGGATTCTTGGGTCTTGGGTTTCGCTTTCGTGGGCGTCCACGCTTCCTATTTTGCCAAATAGGTATATTTTCGGTTTCTGCAGGTGGCGGCGCCACGTTCTTCAGTTGGATCGCAAGTCCGATGACATGTTTGAACATATAATTCTTAAAAACCCGGCCAAGTGCGAGTCGGACTTGCGCGGGAAGGGTTTCGTACCATTAACTACGTTAACAATAGTCCAATAAAAATGTTAACGGGTAGCCATTATTGATATCGAGCACAAAAAGCAAAAAAAATATGTTTGTTTTATGGGAGCCCTCCTTAATTATTATTATTATTCGGTTTTTTGTATTTTTTGTTATAGCGGCAACGGTAATAATAAATCTTCTGTGAAAATTTTAACGCTCTAGCTATAACGGTTCGCGAGATACAGCCTGTTGGCAGACAGACGGACGGACAGACAGAGAGACAGACAAACAGACAGAAAAATAGACAGACAGGCGGACAGCCAAGTCTCAGTAATAGGGTCACGTTTTTACCCATTGGGTACGGAATCCTAAAAAAATGGGGCAAATGTGCGAATCTGCGAACCCTTCATCAGGCATTTTGATCTGCTTTTAAAAATAATGCCGTGAAAAATGAATTTGTTTTTATAATAATCAATAAAGTTGTCGAGCATGGCTTCTTGAAAATAAAGACAAATATGCTGAACATGTTTTGTGGTGCTTACTGAGATAGTATATGTTACTGAGATAGTTATTTTGCTATGAAATGTGGTTAATTTGCTGCGCAGTCAGTATTTTTGCTATGTCTGTAGTATTATTGCACTTCAAGCAATTTATTTGTTTAGCATTTTGGGAAAAAAAGTAATGTCATGTTGATGTATATTATCGAATTATTCACAGTATTTGTTTTGTTAAACATTTAATTTATTTGTAGTGAAGTAATTTATTTAATGTAAAAAATGGTTTAATTGATGAAAATCATTTGATAGGCAATTATTTTATTTGCTGTGCGATTAATTATATCCCAATAAAAACTAGCAACTTCTGCGAACCTCGTCAATGTGCAATGAAACAAGTCTATGCCTCTCGCGACTCCATTTAGAATGTGCAACGCGGTAGATAGAGGCGAGTGTTTCAGTAAGTTTGTTTTGCAATGTGGTAAGACGAACACCTCTAGGACCTCGTCTCAATCGGGTATTGGGAACCCTGATACCTATTAAAGCCAATACCTGCGGGTTATTCAACTTTCCAACTATGACCTTATGCACAAACACTGCAAGAGCCAGCTTCCTTCGTGATTCCAGGGAGCAGTAACCAACCATGCCCCTCACGAATTGCGTTGGGTACATCAGCGGATAAAACGGATACACGCCGTATTCGTTATAGTATTAAGAATCTTAAAAAATTATTCTGAATCTTTTCTAACATTGAATTGTATTTCTCTTCATGTGGATTCCAAATTATCTAGCAACTTTTTAATTGACTTCTAACTAATGAATTATGTAAGGTTTAATAAAGGCTAATGATTTTTTTATATCTTTAGAATTTCTAAGAACAAAGCCTAGATTTCTGAAGGCTTTTTTGCAAACATTTGTTATGTGGGCAGCAAATGACATATTATCTGAAAACTCCATACCTAAATCCCGTATAGAAGTCACTCTATCTAAGGTTACTCCCTCCATTTTGTAGTCATAGTATTTTGGGTGCTTTGCCCTAGTACACGATATCACACTGCACTTTTGTACGTTAAAAACAAGCTTATTGTTTTTACTCCATTCCACTACTCTATCTATATCACGTTGCAGCTTTTCACAGTCCTCATTACTCCTAATATCCATGTATAGTTTCAGATCATCGGCAAATAACAAGCAATTAGCATTTTCGACTACATTGGGCAAGTCATTAATCATGATCAAAAACTCCAAGGGACCTAAGTTACTGCCCTGACTTACACCTGATAAGGTTTTATAGGGATTGAAAGTATTTCTTGCGTATTCTACGTACTGCCTGCGATTTGATAGATAGTTCGCAAATAAGCGTAATAGATTAGGTGTAAAACCAATAGCTCCTAATTTTTCTAATAAAATAAAATTATCGACTGTATCAAAAGCCTTTTTAAAATCAAAATAAGCTATGTCAATTTGGCCCCCTACTTTTGATTTACATGCATCTTCCATCAAACAAATTAGATTTGTATGAGTACCCCGGCCTGGCCTAAACCCATGCTGAGCGTCGGATAGTGTAGCACTAAGTAGTGGATATATCACCGCATACAAAATAGACTCAAATAATTTGGCAAAAGCTGATAGAATAGCAACGGGCCGGTAGCCGGTAACCTCTGTATTAGATCCACTCTTTGGAACCGGAACTACTCTCGTGATCTTCCACATTTCAGGGTACGTGCCAGTTGCCAGACACAGATTATAAATATGAATGAGTGGTTGAACGAATCCCTGCGCACAATCTTTCACTACAAACGGCGGCGGTATTCCATCTGGTCCCACAGATGTTTTGGGTGAACGTCGTTCACCTCCTTCGGCGTTATAGCGGGTATGCTCATTCAAACACAAAACACACAGTTTGTTGCTTTTAACAAAGTCACTCCTATCTTTTTCAGTCAGCATTTTTAATTGCGCACACTCATATAGCTTATGTGAATTTTGGCAATACTTACATGACAGCTAAGCTAGACTTGCTAGGCTTAGCAGCAGGCTTTGCCGGCGTAGGCGACGGCGCAGGCGCAGACTTCTCAACAACCGTGTTCTCCATAGCAAGGGCACGCTTCTCTATAAAGTCAATAAACTCTAAGAGGGTGGATAACTCTTTCTCTTTGCATTCCAGATGGAAACCTCTAATTGTATATGTTTCAACCTTGCGTGATAAGATGTTTACTAGGAGAAGATCCCAATGATCGGCAGGTAAGTTTAAGTTTTTAAGAGCGGCTACATGCTGATTAAATTTTGTCACAAGAGACCTAAGATTTTGTGCAGTACACTTTGTGAAAGGTGGAAAGTCAACTATGCTATCAATATGATGATTCATTATCATTGTAGTGTTGTTGAATCTTTTTTCAAGCAACTCAAGAGCTAATTCATAATTTTATTGTTGTCAGTTAAAGACAAGTTTTTAATTATGTCAAGAGCTTCCCCCTGTAGATAGGTACACAAATAGTACAATTTTTGACATGGGGTTATGTTCGGGTCAGAATGAAAAACAGCCTTAAAAATGTTAATGAAGGGAATAAAATCTTCAACTTTCTTTCCGTCAAATGATTTAAT
Source organism: Anarsia innoxiella (assembly GCA_947563765.1). Classification (NCBI taxonomy): domain Eukaryota; kingdom Metazoa; phylum Arthropoda; class Insecta; order Lepidoptera; family Gelechiidae; genus Anarsia; species Anarsia innoxiella. The sequence continues at coordinate 11,886,048 of OX387391.1, read as the reverse complement.
TTCAATCGGTGGTAGTTTTTTGAAAGTGTGTTGTTTTAAACGTTCGGCTGACGCCGCCACGCTTTCTGTCTTCTTTTTACCTAACGCACAAACCAAAATATATAAAGAATCGATGTACTTACTCTCATATTCCCCGTAATCCTCGTCGTCCTCATCGTTGTCACTTGATTTTAAAAACACAATGGATTTGCTTAAACGTTCATACTCGTTGAAATTTTTGATCAGTCTCTCTCGCTTAGCGAAGAGAGCTTCGTATCCGGCCTTTTTAACGTCATCGGGGTTACAGCAATAGGACTCCAAGCGCGTCAAAGTCGCCTTGACGTAGCCCCTATAGTTTATCAAGCGAGCTAAGTTTTCAGTCGGAGCCATTGCTAGAAGTTATGAAAACGAAACGTCGGGTTAGAATTTGAATAAATCAAACGGTGGGCGATCGACGCCAACGTGCCAACAACGGATATGATGCAACAAGTAACGAAAATATATGTTTAAAGTTATCACTACAATTTTACTATTTAATATTACAATTTTACTTAAACAGGTTTATTACAATTTTTACGTCGATTTTACACAACAAACCAATATTTTGTAGTAAAAATATTTAAAACGATACAAAATCACGAAATGGCGTCAAAAATGGTGATTTCGAGCGAGATGAAATGAATCGGACGAATGAATGAATGAACGGAACGGGCTTCTTTCTTCTTTGTGCGCACACGCGATTGGACGAAGTTAGTGACGTGACTGTTAAGGTCTTGGACGGAAAGACTGATTATTAAGGCAAAATATTATTTATTAATAAAATAGTGTTACACGCTGCAATGGTGGTAAAGAGGAAGTGACAACGAACGAATGAAGTGGACTGTACATAATCACGGTGTTGCCACAAATAGAAAACAATCATTATCTCCAACATGCTGGGGGGCACAACAATGTTTTAGCCAGCATTTATCTAAGTAATTTAAATGAAACATATAAAAATAGTTACTTCACTACAAGGACTCACAAATATCAGATAAAAGACTCTTCTAGATACAAGTATCCAAAAATTAAATTTAAAATTTAAAAAAGACCCCGACTACAAAAAGTAACAAATAAGTAGTATTTAACTTTCATACAAACTTCATTATGTCGACGGACCGCATTCGATTTTCCTTACGAATATTTTAAATTATACTTATCGATTCATTTAAAACATTTCACAGGTATTTTTTTACATTTTGATATCACATTATGATTAGGTATTTATGATAGTTATATTTGCGTACCCACCTAACTACTTAGCGGTCCCCCGACAAAATAAAGTTTGTATGAAAGTTAAATACTTATTTGTTACTTTTTGTAGTCGGGGGTTTTTTAAATTTAATTTTTATTTCGAAGTTTTTAAACCTTTATTATAATATTATTATAAGCTTCTCCTGTTGTCAACATTGCATTATATTAAGAATTAGACACTGATCAAAACGAATCCAAACACGACATATCTGCTGTTACATTTTTCAAGAATACGTCGAGAGCTGGTCTCCATCATCAGCTCCTCATCTGCTGTCACCATTGCATTATATTAAGAATTAAACGCTGATCAAAACGAATCCAAACACGACATATCTGCTGTTATATTGGATCTACAACCCTACCACAGCCGATAAAATAGCTGATGACCCTGAAATGGCTGAACCGATTTGCATATTATATATCTAAGAACACTCCCAGAAATACCAGCTTTAAATTAAAAAAAAACCGTATCCAAATCCGTCAACGCGTTGAGGAGCTACAGTGTCACAGACACACAGACACACGGACATCGACGTCAAACTTATAACACCCCTCTTTTGGCGTCGGGGGTTAAAAAAAAAAAAACTATAATAGCCTTACATGACATAGGATATTGTGAATCAAAACAAAATGAAACTTAAAATAACACCTTAGCTTTAAGGAGCTTATTAAATAAAACGTTTTAACTTAAAAAACTTGCAACTTATTTTTAATCTAACGTTACATCTTATCTTCCAAAGTAATCTCAGTTATATGACTTTGAGCAAACATTATCAATCAAATCAAATTATCAATCTTCTTAATCTAATGGCAAAATGCAAACTTTGGTCACAGATTTTACATGAGTATTTCTATTAGGAGACATAACTTCAAAGGCTCTTACATTATTATCATTGCCAGGAAAACCTTTAGTTACACGAGCCATCGGCCAGGTAAGTGGAGGACAATTATTATCAACCAACAGTACAAGAGATCCTACTTTGATATTATTTTGAGTAGTTTGCCACTTAGGTCGACATTGTAAAATGTTTAAATAATGCCTGTACCACACTATCCAGAACGATTGAACCATATTAGCAAACATTCCACATTTTTAATCTATTAATAGGAGTGACAGATACATCATGCTCAGGATATGCAGTCAAGGAAAAACCTATTAAGAAATGTCCTGGGGTTAAAAATGTAAAATCATCACAATTTGAGGTCATAGGTATCAGTGGCCTTGAGTTAAGGACGGATTCTATTTGCACTAATACTGTTTTGAGCTCTTCATATGTTAGTAAAGCTTTATGAATGGTGCGTTTTAAATGAAATTTGGTACTTTTCACAGCTGCCTCCCACAGACCCCCAAACACAGGTGAGTAACTGGGTATGAAATGAAACTTAATCTGATTGCCTACAGCATAATCGTTCACCTGGAATTGATGATTTGAAGAGTTTATCAACTTATACAAGTCTGTGAACTGGCACAGCGGAATGTACAATAGCACAATAGCAGTCACTTGGTAAACCTCGTCTTGCTATGAACCTTCTAAAACAAGCAAGAAATGTAGCCGTGCTCAAATATGAAGCAAGCTCTAGATGAACCGCCTTGGTACTGAAACAAACAAAGACACAGATGTACCCCTTTCCTACAACTGAACGTTGAATCCGTGACTGTTTGACATCCACTAGACCTGCAAAGTCAATGCCAACCTTTTGAAAAGCTCTCAAAGGTTTAGTTACCCTGTCAGTGGGTAATGATCCCATTAATTGTTTTGCTGCATTTGATTTTAATTTAAAGCAAGTAATACACTTGTGTGTAATTTTTTTTACCTCTCTAATGCCGTTAATGAGCCAGTATTTTTGACTAATACTAGACAACAACAACTTAGGCCCTGCATGAAGCAACCTAAAATGCTCACTACGAATAATCAATTCTGCAATTTTAGAACCTTTAGCTAAAATGATGGTGTGTCTTTGTGAGTAAGTTATGTCAGAGTTCTGAAGCCTACCGCCTACTCTAAAAACGCCATCGCTATCCAAAAATGGATGTAAAGGTTTAAGAGAAACAGATACTTCCTTATTCAATTGTAATGAATTAATTTCATCTCTAAACTGATAACCTTGATCCTGCCTTATCACTACCAACAACGCCATCTGTGTTTCACTTGGAGAAAGCGTTGAGTTATCAATGTTTTTATTTTTATCACTAATTTTTAGTTTTAAATTGTCACGGTATCGCAAGATATAAGCAAGAACTCTTATCATTCTATTTTAATCAGAATACCTATTAATAAATTATATTCGTTGTTGTCTCGTCATCGATGATGAAAGATCACTAGTGTAGTCTCGGATTTATCACTCTCTGGCGTCACATAATTTTGAAGAAATGCATAAAACGCACTCTTTCCCGTGCTGCCCTCTAACTCTGTAACTGTCATCATTAAGTTAATAGCAGTTTATTGATTTTACAACGTGGGGTCCATGCACTTAGCATGGAATGATGGGTAGGGTGGGACTCATCATCTTCGGACGAGACAACAACTTCATATAATTCCAGTCGAACTTCACTTAGGTAAGTTCGTTTGACTATGTAATTATATTCGTTGTTGTCTCGTCCTCGATGATGAAAGATCACTAGCGTAGATGTTCAAAGACCAATTGTAAAATAAAAAAAATATATATATTAAGAATAATAAACATTTATCAAAAAACCAAATTAAGTTCTTAACATAAAAACATTCTCATTTTAATTATTATTATTAAAAATTGCTTCAGCAAAACTATTATTATTTATTATAGGTCTATTATAAAACCTGGCAAATGTTGAAGACTCCCCAGTCCAACCAGCCGTTCGCCTAATATCATCTATGTTAACACCTCTTTTATTGCAGATGTGGAAGCATGGCGAGTGCTATAAGCAGAGAAGGTGTTAATATCTATACCACTATCTTCCATAGTCTTCTTTACCCAGTGGCTAATCGTACTGGGAGTCACGCCTTTATGAGGCTTTCTAGTTGCTATAAACAAATAATCTGAATTGCGAAGTCTTAGTAAAATTTAAATAACTAATTACAGCCTGTGCTGGGCATGTTCTATTATTAAAAAACGGTAAACTTAAAAAAGGTTGGTACCTATTTGGTTCAGAAGTCTTTGTTAACTTATCAATCTTAATACTTATACAGTTTTCAGTAATTACTATATTATTAATCTTAATTAAGGATAAAGTTTGAGCTCTTTGACCTGTAGCCAATAGTAATAAGGTAACAGACTTTTTGGTTAATATTTCTAAATTACTAAGATCATTATAATTATTCTCAATATAATTAAGAAGAATGGATACATCCCAGGTGTTATTGTACTTAGGTTTAGGTGGTCTAAGCTTATAAAAACCTCTAAAAAGTCTTTTAATATTAACATTTACACCTAAATGAGATCCTACAATGAAAGCGAGAGCAGATCTAGTATTATTTAAGCTACCATAAGATGATCCTTCTTGAAACTTTTTAGTAAGATATTTAATAACATCATTACTACTAGGATTGTATGTACTTATATTGTGCAAATCACAGTATTTGGACCAATCAACAATAGGAGGTGAGTACTGCTTCAATGTATTCTTAGATATAGAGTTAATCATAATATCAATAGCTTCATCGTGGATTCCAGAGTTAAGGAAGGCTTCCCTGATAATAGTCCTGCCATTAACTTCAGACTGGCGGTGAAGAGGATGCAGTGATCTGGAATTATGCAAACAGAGTAGATGCTGAGAATGTTGGAAGATAATAGGTTCCTAAACCAGAAGTCTGCTGAAGATTGGAAACCACGGTTGGGTAACCCAGTAAGGGACCACTACTATGCCTGTTGCTTTATCTGTAATAATCTTTTCTAATGTCTTAAGGACTATAGAGAAGGGAGGGAAAGCATATAACATTTCAAAATTAGACCAACATATGGTAAAGGCATCTACAGCAATTGCTTCTGGATCTGGATGCCAGGAAACAAAACGTTAGCATTTAGTGTTTGTCCGTGAAGCAAATAAATCAATTAAAGGTTCATCAAATGATGAAACAAAGTCTTGGTAAGAAGTTATTCCTATTTCCCACTCTGTATTACCTAGTAGGGTGGGCCGATTTTATTAATTTTACAATTTTAAATCACAAGACCCCTCAAAAGTTGCGTAATGATGAGTAGATTATGAGAAAAATATTTAAAAAAATATAGCCTATTACTTTAAGCCCTCTACTAGTATTTGAAATTTCATAAAATACGGATTTTTTCATGTACTCGTATTTCAATCTCATATAAGGCAAAGATTTGCAAGTATTATTTGACTTTTTTTTTTTAATTACTGCTCTTATATTACTTTTATTTGACTATTCGAACAATTCGTAACGGAATAAACATGTTAGCAAGGTTTTGACATGTTTCAGCAATACGTGTTTTTACTTGTTTCGCGCGGTAAAGTCGTTTACATTTCTAATTGAACTTTCTGCCAGTCTTGTCTGAGCTATTCGATCGGACGTTTAAAATATTTTATTTTCTATAATATAAGTAAAGTAGTGTTGTTTATACATAACATTATTAAGAAAAAGTGCGAATATTTAAAATAACAATGAGTTCCGGCTTACGTCGAAACAGTTTGCCCGCTATTTGGACCTTACTCTGAACTGGACCCCAAACGACTTCCTACTGTAAGTGATGTTGTGAAGCTTATATTATTAAAGAGACACGAACTAAAAGAAAAATATCATGGCAAACAACCTTCTAACGGTGAAATTTTCCTGTTAGTAAGCCAAGAAATCGAGCATATTTGGGAAAATGCTTCTATTCCTACGGTTTCTCAAGAACGCGTGAAACAATTAATTAAATTGCATTACGATAAATATATTTCATTTATAAGATATCCTGAAATAAAGAAAAATGATAATTTCAACCGAAAAATGAATGAATTCGTAACATATTGTTTGAATACTCTGTTTGATATAGCTTCGTGTAAATGTGGAGAAAAGTGCACTTGTCCCAGAGACAGAAAAGTTCCCGCCAAAGAAATTCCGTTTCTCCTAGATCAAAGAGGTAGTAGAAAGATGATTATTGGAAGTATTGATAGAGTAGAGACAATTAAACTTCAAAATAAAAACTTAAGGGCAACACAGACTTTAAAGACTAGCTGTCAAGATAAGGATAACTGCGGTCTGTCGACTTTAGCTTCTAATAACCGTGACGATAGTGTAACACGAAGAGCTTTGTGTAGAGAACCATTAGATAGCTCTGTTAATATAGTATCGGTGCCGTCTACCTCACAAAAACATTACAACGAACTATCGCTTCCAACAGTCGCGACAGTTTGCGACCGATTCGGACTATCCTCAAGATCAGCGGCTGCAATGACCTCAGCTGTTTTAGTAGATATCGGAATCGTCACTCAAACCGATCGGCGATTAGTTGTAGATAAAAACAAAATAAGGCGAGCGGTATCAAAGTCCAGAAAAGAGGTACAAGAAGTTTCAGAGCCCGTCCTACAGAGCTTATATTTTGACGGTAGAAAAGATAAGACTCTAATATCGGAACGAAAAGGGAATCGGTTACATCGTAAAGAGATTATGGAGGAACATATATCTATTTTGGCAGAACCAGGGTCTCGTTATATCGGACACTCTACACCAAAAAAGGGATCAGGAATAGAAATAGCTAAATCAATAACAGATTTTTTGAGATCGAAGCAATATAACATAGAAGATATAGAGTGTATTGGTTGTGACGGCACCGCAACAAATACAGGCTGGAAAGGTGGCGCAATTCAATATATTGAGAAGCATCTACAAAAACCATTACAGTGGGCGGTGTGTCTATTTCACGCTAATGAGCTGCCACTGCGGCACCTTTTTACAGCACTGGATGGTTCTACTTCAGGTCCTCGCGAGTTCTCTGGCCCGATAGGCAAGAATCTGGCTACATGTGAAGATAATGATGTGGTTGCTTACTTACCAGTATCTGGAAATTTGCTACAAATTGAGAATGACATTATCAAAGATCTAAGTACCGACCAAAAATATCTTTATGAGATTTGTCAGTCACTTGCATCGGGCGTTTGCTCACAAGAATTAGCGAATCGTCAACCCGGGAAAATCGCGCATTCGAGGTGGCTTACCTTTGCAAACCGTGTACTTAGACTTTATATAAGTACAAGTAACCCCTCTGAAAATCTGCTGCATATTGTTAACTACATAATGAAAGTTTATGCACCAGTTTGGTTTTGTATTAAAACACGACCGACATTGATGGATGGAGCACATCATTTTTTTTAAACTGGTTGAGTTTTCCCGAGATTTGCCTGAAAAAGTTAAAACGATCGTCAATCCTGTGATACAAAGGAATGCATTTTTTGGCCACCCAGAGAACTTATTGTTAGCAATGTTGTATGACTCTAGAGATCACGTGCGACAACTTGCGATAGCGCGAATCATGAAAGCTAGGCTGTCGGAATCCACTTCTCAAATTCGGATTTTTAAACCCCCGAAGATTAACTTTTTGGCAGAAAATTACATTGACCTGTTACTGTGGCAAGATGTCGTCATAACTCAACCACCGATTCTCAAAAAATATAGTAATGAAGAGTTACACGACATGGCCAAAAATAATCAATTACCACAGTACCAGTATCCTTGCCACACTCAAAGTGTTGAAAGATCAGTGAAACTGGTAACTGAGGCATCTCTTCGTGTCATAGGAGAAACTGCCAGGGATGGTTTAATCAGGAACACCTTGATATCGCGGTCAGAAATGCCTGCGTTCGACTATAAGAGCCAGTTCAGATGTGGTAAAAAATAAAGAAAATGTAAATTTTCGTATAACTGTTTTTATACCAATTCTATATTTTTTCTTGTAAACATTCAATAAATATAATGATATAAGCTCTAATATATTGTTTTAATCTATTTTTACTTTTAAAAACACTCCTAAAATGTGATAAAAACGTAAATTTAGTTAGGTGGAAAATTCACAAAATTTCCATTTTTGACAGCTGGTAGAGGGCTAAAGACGAAGTATTTATTAAAATTTTATTTTATATTTTGAATTAACATTAGTATCCACAACTTTTGACACCACTTGCGTAATTAAAATCGCAAAAAAATCTCATACATAATCGGCCCACCCTATTACCTAGTTCCTTTCTAGATTCAAAATCAGCTACGATATTGCCCTTAGTATTTATATAAGTAGCAAAAATCCAAACATTTCTTAACTCACACCATTGCCAAATATCTTTTGTGATTTTGTGTAAATGAGCATATTGAACTCCTCCTAATCTATTTATGTATGATATTGCAGTCATATTATCTATTCTTAATAATATATCACAATATTTCATTTTACTTGCAAAACGTTTAAGACCAAAGAATGGTGCAATTAATTCAAGTGAATTTATGAGAAGAGCTGATTCCTGTTCAGTCCAGCTCCCACTGGCAGTCCCAAGCCTGTGGTAGAAGCATCAGTAAAAATCTCTAATTGAAAAGAATTCTACCTAATTGGGTTCCCAGAAAAGCAATTTAAATTATGAATCCACCATTTAAGATCTCTTATACAATTTTTGTTCAACTTTGTATCAATGAATGTTATAATAATTATTATTATTCTTTAGTATAATATATTTATGTCTTTCAATTCTTTAGTATAAAGAATTCCATATTTCATTGCAGGGCATATTGAGATCAAATTTCCAATGACTTGAGCTTAAAAAGCTAACTTTCATTTGAGTTTTATTTGATAACTCATTTATTAATTTTAAACAATTATTTCTCTTGTTTTCTGTTATATTAAGAGACATCATATTACTGTTAAAAACCAAACCTAAGAATTTACAGCTCTGTCTTGGAATAAAGTCACATTTTCATGATTGATTATGAAACCTAATCCCTCTAAAATATTGATAGTTGCCTGCATATTATCTAAACAACAACCATAGTTTTTTCCTATACATAGGAAGTCATCGAGGTAAACTACAGAAATATGACCTTTCTCTCTCAGGTGGGCTATAACAGGTTTCATTATTTTTGTACAGGTTAAAGGCGCTGTACACAGTCCAAAGGGTAGAACATTAAATTGGTAACAAATTCCTTGAAAAAAGAATCTTAAGTACCTCTTACTACCTTCATGTATATTAATCATATAATAAGCATCCTTTAAATCTAATGAAACAAGATAGTCATCCTTCTGTAACAGTTTACACACTGTTCTATAATCTTCTAACTTAAAGTGTTCTGTTTCAATAACCTGATTTATTTTTTTTAAATTTAAAATAAATGAACCGGAATGAACCATTAGGTTTCTTAATAGTAAAGATTGATGAGCAAAATTGATCTTTTTGTACTTTACAAACTTCTATAGCTTTAATACTTAGCAACTTATTTATTTCAAGTGTAATCTGTTCAGACTCAATCTTAGAGAAATTATCATTAAGAGGTGTGTGTTTTTGGAACGGCTTGGCTGTAAAAGGTATTTTATAATAACCTACAATCCAACTCAGGATCACAGGATCCCTTGTAATTTGTTTCCAGTTGGAAAGAAAATATTCTAGTCTGCCCACCTGTGGATCTACTTCCGGCTGCGATACTTCTCGTCCTCCTTCTTCTTCTCCGTCCGGTAACTCGTCGCTGGTCTCGTTGACAGTCTCTGCTTGGCTTTTGGACGTGGAGGGCTCCGCGAGTTTAAAGCTTTCTTATTGAAATGTTGTTTTGAACTGAACTGTTGTTTTTGTTCAAATTTCTTAGGCTCGGGTCTCTTGAGGTCCTTCCTAGATTTCTGGACTGCCTTTGCTGTCTTTATCTTCTCACTCAAATTTTCTCCAAAGAGAAAAGAATCAGGTTCAGAGTCAAGAAGGAATTGTTTCATCTCCTTATGGTTAAGAGTAGAGATCTTCGTCCTCTAGTATCTAATTGAATTGAGTCACAAAGTAACCGAGAGGCTTCGTTGAGTTTCCTTATAATTTCAATTTTCTGGTCTTCGATATTATCTTTCACACAAAGCTGAAGTCCTGATCCAATACATGACAGGGATGTTGATACTTGCTCTTGTCTCTCTCGAATAAGTTGGTCTCTCTTCTTAGAAATTTAATTAATTGCTGCCTTTACTTCTGGGTTTAGCTTTGGTGGAATCATTTGTGGAAAATTGTTGAATGGAGGATTGTCTTTCCTTATCTTTTCCTTCTCGTCTTTAGTTAGTCCTTTTTTCATAATGGAGGCCCACCTTTCTACAATTTGTACGTGAAGAGTCGCACCCTTACTTTCAGTTTCAGGAGCCTCTCCAAGGATTTCTAAGACAATCTCCTCTTATGTAGAAATAATACCAGAGATACGAGAAGACATGTCTTGTATCTCTGGTATTATTTCTACATCCGAATCTAAGTTGTCAGGATGGCTATTCTTATTCTCCGGAATGGAATGGGTGTTGACAGTGTTATCTGGTGTAGATTGGTTATCTGGAAAAGCAGTGATGCAAGCATTAGCATGCGCATACATTGGTATAACCATGTAAGTTCCCACAGAACTTCCCTTTAAGGTGATGAATGTCAACCACGTGCATCCCTTCAGAACGCCCCACAGGTTGCATGATCGCTTCCATAGCGTGATTAGACCACGTGCGCTCCCGCAGAACGCCCCACAGGTCATTTAATGTTGAGAACACACTGTATTGCTTGTTTTTACACACTTTTAACACAACGTCACCACGTGCATCATACACAAAACGGTAAAAAATCTCTTTTTTGGAGTAAAAAATGTTGTTATTTTCTTTAACACTTAACTGTTTAACTCAATAAAGCTTTAGTTATGAAAAGACACTGAGAAACACTTAAAAAGTAGATAACGTGCTTTCTTACCTTCCAAATCGGAGTCCACCTTTTCTAGACGCATCACTCGTCGTTCTATCTTCCTCAGCTTTCCCATCAGCCGTGAATGTTCTTCTTCTTTAGAACGTCTCTTCCGTATGTTTTTTAGATTAAATATCACCTTTTTTCTAATAATTTCAATATTTTAGTTTTAAAAACGTGACGCCGTTAAAATAACATAAAAAACGAATGATGACAGTTACAGAGTTAGAGGGTAGCACGGGTAAGAGTGCGTTTCTTTTTGTGCATTTCCTCAAAATTCGTTTGACTATGTAATTCTTGCAGGAACTCGTTTGGCTTTGTGCTAAGGAGAGTAACCATTATTACCTCTTTCTCGTTATTTCTTACCCTAAGGTTGCCTGGAAGATATTGCTACCTAGCAATAAGGCCGCCTGTTGCTTCTTATATTCTTGTCTGTGTCTGTACCTTATATCTTTTGTGCAATAAAGAATATTTGTATTGTATTGTATTGAGAGTAACTTGTTCGGGGATCGCAGAGGATGGAGGTTTTAATTCAGGCAAGTCATTAACAGGTAAGTATTCTTTATTTTTTTACGCCGGACCTTTCCACCACAGCATGCAGCTAGGAAAAGCTTGCGGTTCCACGCCGCGACTGATGAGATCAGCGGGGTTGTTCTGAGACTGGACATGCAGCCATTGCCAGGTACCTGTAAGTTCTTTTACTACTCTCACTCTGTTCGGAACATAGGCTTGCAGCCTTTTTAAATCGGTAGCAATCCATGCAAGCATTATTTTTTAGTCACTGAATAGGTAAACATTATCTATTTTAATTTTAATACTGAGAGTAGAGTAAACTTTGATTCTCGGGGGAGCCTCACCCCTAGGGAACGCGTCCACAGGTGGCGGATGGTGGAACGCTCGCCTGATGTCACACAAGAGGCATCGGGAGGGTAGAAAATAAAATAGCTTCCGCGGACCAACAGGCCAGAGATGGAAACTCCGTTAACAAACCCCTGTTTTGGGCTTCTCGGACATTTTCGGAGGCGACGTAGAAAACAGCGCTGTGTACTTGGGTTGGAGTGCACAGAAGAGATGGCGGCGGACGAGTCTCAATAGACCAACGGCGGCGCTCCTGCTCTGCAGCAGAGCAACAACCTTGGTGTCAGGTGGCAACCGGCCGTTAAACTCAAGCTAAATCATACACCTCCTCGTTCAAATGAAAAGTACAACCAGGATAAATAAGTCTAATACTGGATGCTCCTCTAGATGCGAATACGATAGCCAAAAATGCTAGGGCGTACCCCCAAAGCGACGGCTTTGACAAAAAGACGAAACCGTATTCGCAAACCACCTTGCAGAAAATCAGACTTGCGACATGGAACCTCGGCTCTCTCAATGATAGAAGCTAAGAAGTAAGTAAGATACTGGTTAGAAGAACCATAAATGCATGCTGTTTACAGGAGACAAAATGGAAGGGCTCTAAGTCAAAAGATATCGGATTGGGTTACCAACTTATCTACCACGGCGTAACTAACACACGGAACGGTGTAGGCATAGTGCTGGACTCACATCTTAAACAACGGATTATCCACATTGAGAGAAAAACCGACCGCCTCATTGCCAAAAATTGCCCTGGATAAACAACATCCGCTCAAAATTATCTCGGCATATGCTCCGCAAACTAGGTGCACGGAGGCGGAAAAGGAGCAGTTCTGGGAGGATTTTGATGATCTTATTAACCAGATACCGCCAAATGAATCAAAGTATATCGGTGGAGATCTTAACGGGCACGTGGGAGCCACCCATTGCTCATACCCAGGAGTGCACGGGGGTTTCGGTTACGGCACAGTTAATAAACAGGGGGAGGAAGTCTTGGACTTTGGTGTAAGACATAACCTCTCAATAATCAATACAATACAATACAAAAAAAAACAAATCAATACATTTTTCCAAAAAAAGGCTGAACATTTAATAACGTACAAGAGCTCCGGACACAGTACACAGATCGACTACATCTTGGCAGATAGAACCTCACTAAAAAACTTCAAAGACTGGAAAGTAATACCCGTTCATGGGCTTACCTCGCAGCACAGAATTCTGGTGACTAGCCTGATACTGCCAAAACCAATTAAAACCTTAAAAGATAAAACACCAAAGATCAAATAGCAACAACTCTACAATGCCGAAGGCAATGAGCTAGTAAGTAAAGTTGAGAAATATTTGGAAGAAGATATGAACAACGATTACAACAACAACGCCGAACTAATGTGGTCAAACTTCGAGACTATATGCCGAAATAATGCAGCTTCAATCCTTGGTGTATCTAAAGGCGGCTTCCATATCAACAAGGACCCTACCCGGTGGAACGATGATGTCAAGCAGGTAGTAAACGCCAAAAGAGACCTATTCAAGCTGTGGCAGAGAACAGAACTAGAGGAAGACCGTATTGAATACAAAGAGGCTAAGAAATTGGCAAAGTGTGTAGCTCAATCAATTGCACAAGCTAAGAAGATTCTTTATAAAAAAATCGAAGATGCTAAAACTGACGCCGAAGTGTTCAAACTAGCAAAACAACGGCACAAGTCGATAATGGACATTAAAATCAATAAATACATCCAACACCAAAACGGACAGCTCCTTACAGAAAATACGAGTATCACAAACAGATGGCATCAATACTACCAAGATCTATTAAACAAAGAATTTCCGAGCCAGCCCTTACCAACACTGCAACCGGTTGCAGGATCGGTACACAAAATTGAAATAGCTGAAGTAAAACTCGCAGTAGCGCAAATGAAAAACCACATAGCAGTAGGTCCTGACGAAATACCATCAGACATCTGGAAAAGGTTGTGATCCATTGGTGTAGAGTGGCTTGAGAGGCTGTTCAACGCCATCCTAACATCAAACAATATACCAGAAGCCTGGCACCATAGCTTCTTAGTGCCTTTTTATAAAAACAAAGGGGATGTCAGCCTATGTGGGAACTACAGGGGAATCAAATTGACCTCACACACACTAAAAATCTGGGAGAGAATTCTCAACAACCGCCTTTTCAAACTCTTTGCCATATCTGAAAACCAATACGGATTCACCCCATCAAAGTCCACCACAGACGCTATTCAGGCCACTCGAATTATTATCGAGAAGCATCGAACAAATCGCGAAGACCTGCACCTTGTTTTCATTGACCTGGAGAAGGCTTTTGACCGGGTCCCTCGGAAATTGGTATGGCAGGCTATGAGATCACAGGGTGTACCGGAACACTATGTCGCCATGGTACAAGACATGTACTGCAGAAGCCAAACAAGCGTCAGAAGCCTGGCTGGACTTAGCAGGAGCTTCGAGGTCAGAGTAGGTGTTCACCAAGGCTCAGCCTTAAGCCCGCTTCTTTTCAACATGGTAATGGATTACCTAACAAAGGACATACAATCTCCCTTGCCATGGTGTATGCTGTATGCAGATGATATAGTCCTAATAGACAAAAATGCTGAATTGCTCCAGTGTACCCTTGAAAGGTGGCGGCAAGCACTAGAAAATAACGGCCTCCGAATTAGCAGAAGTAAAACTGAATACCTAAAATGCGCATTCAGTGGTAACGACAACACCAACACAATCCTCATCGATGGGAATCCACTGCCAAGGGTATGCCAATTTAAATTACGAACAGAAAATGCACGTAAGTGAGATGAAGATGCTACGATGGGCAGCAGGTGTCACTCGACTCGGTAAAGTTTGAAATGAGCACATCAGAGGTAGTTTCAAAGTCGCACCTATAGCAGAAAAACTCACTGAAAGTCGCCTACGCTGGTTCGGTCATGTCACGAGACGCCCCGAAGACCATGTTGTGAAACGGGCCCAAGCACTGCCGAATGATAAAAGAAGGAGAAGACGCCCACAGGCTACTTAGTGGTCCACGGTAGCTAAGGACTTAGAGCGTGCCCAAACAAATGTGTTGACAACCCAGGACAGATTGACCTGGCGCCGTAGAACGAGGAGAGCCGACCCCAATTAATGGGAAATGGCTAGGACAAAGAGTAGAGTAAACTTTGTGTGCTAATTTTGCCAATAACAGTGCTGCATTTAACTCTAATCGCGGGATTGTAAGCGGGTTAGTACGCGGGTTTATTCTTGATTTTGAACAGAGTAAGAATGTGTTAGCATTACCTGTATTCTCCACCACGCGTAGGTATAAACACCAGCATTAGCCCGTTGTCGACGAAGCATCTACAAACCCGATGAGCTGTAGTGTAGGTGTAGTCGCTGTTACCTGAATATTCCTATTTAAATGTATAGGTTGCATGCTAGCTAAGTTATCAGAAAATTGTAGCCAATCATGTTGAATTTCTTTTGGTTTGGACTTCGTTAATATCAGACTCACAAGTATTACAAAGTAAAGAAATTACCCTAGGGTTGTAATTATTATTATAAAAATTTGGCAAAGCACCCCCTACTATTTGACCAAACCTGGTGTTAGTAATAGTTAGGTTAAGAAGTGAGTTTTCATGCTGCTGTGTCGTATTGTTCTGCTGGCTCGTACTGGAGGTCATACTCTCCTCCGCAGTCGCAGGAGACGGCGGCAGCAGCACCTGGAAGAAGACATCAGCACCCATTAACATATTTATTTCAGATGGAGTACCAAAGGTGTTGTCAGCTAACTGCAGTCCTGGAGGTAA
This sequence comes from Anarsia innoxiella, assembly GCA_947563765.1. NCBI lineage: Eukaryota > Metazoa > Arthropoda > Insecta > Lepidoptera > Gelechiidae > Anarsia > Anarsia innoxiella. The sequence goes on along the minus strand of OX387391.1, from coordinate 11,870,271 downwards.
GTTTATTTTTTCTATGTCAACAGGTTGCTGGGGTAATTTACATGTAATTTCAGGTACCACATGAAAATTAACAGTTGTTTTGAAGTCTGATGTCAATGAATGGACTTCCAATGGGATGGAATAACTTACTGTATTGACTGAATTTGTGATTCCTGCGATAACAGCTTTAGATTGCACAGGAGTAAAGAGGCTTGCGACCTAGAGTCCAGGACTGCCTTCACATGTACTTCCCTGTTATCTCGAGTGAAAAGCTTGACTCGAGCTGTTGGGAGTAAAACTTTATTATATGAATTGGAAAATAGTGTGACAGGTTCTTGTTGCTCAGTGACAGGCTCTTGTTTCTCTTCAGGATGCAATAATGTATTGTGTGCCTTTTTGCACTTCGCATACCTGAAGTGAAACCTACACTTTCCTTTATGTTTGTTCAAACAAATATTGCACAAACTATTTTGTTTAACAATTTTTATTCTGTCTGCTGATGGCATTAACTGGAACTGTTTGCAACTAAATATTTTATGAGAAGTTGACTCACAGTTAAAGCATGCTGGTCCCTGCACTGCCGTGTGATGACAATACACTGTATCTTGAAAATGTATGTTTTTGGTGAGCGCCGTTTAAAACAAAATAATGTTTTTTCTCTATAACTTTTAAATTAGATGATGGAGGAATTTGAAATTTTGAATAGTCGTAGGTTTAGTTATGACTAAACAGGCCGTTTAATAAAAAATATAAATTTTATATAAAAACGTTCACTATTAGCGAAAACGTGTTTTGTTGCAACGTCGGCAGCAGATTTTTTTAGTATTTATTTTGGGAAAACACTGTATGTCTAAAGGAAGACCCATAAAATAAAATAAAAACATCAAAATCAAAGTATTATACATGAAAAAAAATTATTTCTAGTTTTTCTAGCATAGAAAAAGAGTTTCTAAATGTAAAGAAATTATGATGTTTTTAAAGATATTCCCTGCTCACCCGTAGTACTGCCCGCGCGGATTTCTACCGCGCTGTTGCGTCAAGACACTGTATCTCTGAATACATCTTACAATTTTCGCGCGACTATCATGACAATAAACTGTATCTTTACTTAAATACAGTGTTTTGCCAAAATTAAGCTCAATAAAATTTAAAGATACAGTTTTTTGACATTGGCCTATCTTTATAAAAACCGGTCAATTATTTTTTTTAATACCTATATCATAGAGGAAGGTTTAATTAAGAATTTTTTCACTGCTATCACAAAACATTGTATCTCAACATACAGTGTATCTCAACATACAGTGTATCTCAACATACAGTGTATCTCAACATACAGTGTTTTGTTATTACACGGCAGTGCACAGCTAAGTTGAACGTCTTCTTCGCAGCAGACTTCAATGTGTTGACTGTGGCGGAGGATGGTCTCTCCGAATTCTGCATAGCTAACGCTCTCTTGGAGAGAAACGCTAGAAGTTCGGTGACAGTTGGCTTGGTGTCGACATCTCTGTCCAGCTGGAAAGCTCTAGATGAGAGCTGATCTAGTTTTCGGTTGAAAATAACCATTAGAATGGGATCCCAAATTTCAACACTTTTATCTTAATTTTTTAATGCTGCCATAGCTTGTTTAATTTGTGAGATAAAGGCCCTGATATCACCACCCCTAGTTAGCATAGGCGAGTCCAGAAGAGAGCCTACATGTTCAGATACAATTTTTTGCTTGTACCTATCTTTTTTTTCTTTTTTTTTGCGGTGGCAACCCTTTTTAGTCAGACGTAAAAAGGGTTTGAAGATTTTAGTATGGAGAGTGTCCTACCTACAACTTTTTTTTTTTAATTTTGGTGTGGCGATGTGTAAAAGTGGCGGCAGTCAATGAAACCTTTACTAAACGGTAGTTCAGGTGGAAATTTAGAGTGGTTTGAAAATAAGAGTTTTTGAAGCAATCTATGTCAACCCCCAATACCATCCCCCCCTCAAGTACCCCCCCATCTTTTATTTTGTTACTGCGCTATCCTGTATACACGCTGAAGGAGGGACTGGAGGGGGGGGGATAGTATTGGGAGTTGACATAGTTTGTTTCAAAAACTCTTATTTTCAAACCACTCTAAATTCCCACCATATTTATACCTAAATCAATAAAAATTATAGGCTGAGCATCTTGGGGGGAGGGAGGGGGGTCGCTAAAATAACCCCGGATCTTTCATTTAACTTCTAGCATCAATATTCAATACAATATGTGCCATTTAATTATACCAAAACACAGTTTTTCATGTTCCTATACTGGCGCCACTAGTCTATCTTTGACAGCCTATATCTCGGAAACGTGACACTTTATAAAAAAAAATTCATATATACTTTCGATTTGTATTGACATGAACTATTGATTAATGAAGGTTTCATAGACTGCCGCCATTTTTGTCGAAAAAGGTACATACACAAGTTTAGGTAGGACATTATATTCAAACCCCTATGTTAAGAATATTAATTTAAATAATTTTAATTCATTTACTTTGTATTTAGCTTATATAAGTTAATATTTAACATTATTAATTAACAACTGATAAAATTTTCAATATAAAAAAAACAATATTGTTGCATATCAATTGTTAACGATTATCAGCTGAGTCAGCTGTTTCTTTGTGTTGAATTTTTTTTATTTTATAGTGTTTTGTGTTACATCACTGTATTTAATGTGCATATTATAAATAAATACCATCATGAAAGAAATAACTCCATATTTTACTCATAAATAGTTTATTCCAAAATAAAGCACATTAAGTAAGTTACATACACCTTTTAAACTTTAATAGAATTCTTAAAGTTTTATAGTATTTTAAATCAGGAATATAAATAGTTATAGTATATACATCTTACCTTAGGTATATATAAGCACTGAATTTACACACTTAAATATAGACAACCACTCTGTTGAACTCGCTATCGACGACTACTTGCTGTGCGTAACTCGGAATCCAAACTCTCCCTCCACAAAACATCCCCACCGATTGGCGGACCAATAGAAAATCTAATAAGTTAATCTACCAATACGATACTGAAATTATAACTGGAATTATTTAGTTAAATAAAAACAAATTAAATAACGTTTTTTAGAAACATATTTATCGAATAACGCTAACAGCTCGGCCATCCTGCAATAGCGAGTCCCATCGCGACAAAAAAATAATAAAAAAAACATAAAAAAGATATTATATCAAAGATAATGACATGCCTTATACAAACATAAATAATAATTTCATAAAGAGAAATTAGAACTTATTTTATTTAGCATTAAAATATTGAAACTGAACCTATTTAAATCATTTTTATTGATGTTTAAACTCTATATTTCCTTATTAATTAATTTTATAGCTAGAATCAATTTTAGTTAGGTTGTAATTATAGTTTATAATAAACATTACTTGGCTAATTGTAAACAGTACTCAAACAATTTTATGAGTATCTAGAGACCACATGTAAGTAACAAATGCATTTTTTATTTTATTTACATAAACTTATAATGTACCTATTCATCTACCTAGATCCTTAATCAAAGCACACTGCATTATGCATAACCGGCTTTAAATTGAAATTACAGAAACAAATAGGCTCTACAATACACAAAGTTTATTCTCTATTTTCATTAATTTCCTGATCCGAATCATGAGATTCTGAATCAGAAGTTTCGCAACTTCTACTAAAAACTAGCCATGGCTTAAGTTTATCTAAAGCTACAACATTCTCATACTTGTGTTGGCCGCGCTTGCGAGTTAACGGTGTATCTTCAATTACAAAACGATCGTTAGAAAGAACTTTGGTTATTCGGTATGGACCTTGAAATTTAGGAGCAAGTTTTTTTGAACTTCCGTCGCTAGGTATAACTCTTTTGACACTAACTAAGTCACAGACGACATAAGTCTGATGCTTTAATACTCGTTTTGAGTCAAAGTGCGTCTTATCTCTAACTTGCTGCTCAGTGATACGAGCAGCTGCTTCTTTGCGTACTTGGTCTAAGCTTTCTACGGGGGAAACTCTAATATCCTCAAGAATTCCACTCAGGGCATTTTCCGAACCACTACTTATATTAAATCCAAAGAGAAGCTCAGAAGGGCTTTTACCAGTGGCTTTGTGAATCGTTGTATTAATCCTGATTTGGATATCAGATATGTAACTATCCCAGTCTTTGTCATCTTTGTTATTTGCTTTTGCGGTTAATGCACTCAGAATAGTCCTATTGAAACGTTCACACTGTCCATTAGCTCTGGGTGTTGCTACAGCGTTTAGTATGTGCTTAGTACCTATCTTTTTCGTAAACTCGCGAAAACTGTGACTTGTGAAAGACGTTCCTCTGTCAGTAATTAGTCTGGCTGGAGTTCCGAAACAAGTAATATGTTCATTCAAGGCTCTAATTGTGGTGGACGTTTTAGTATTTCGAACTGGCTTTATATTAACGTATTTTGTGAAGCCATCGACAATAACTAAGACGTAACAGTTTCCCCTTTTACTACGTACGACGAATGGACCCAAGTGGTCAGCGTGTAGCGTATGGAATGGAATTTCGGGCTTCGGAATAGGGTGTAATTCGCCGTGTTGTTTACCCGTTACGTCCTTGCTGCGCGCACACTCGAGACACGATTTTACGTATTTTTTTACAAATTTTCTCATTTTTGGGAACCAAAAGGATTGTTGTATGCGTGCCAAAGTCTTATCAAAACCAAAATGACCTAAATCGTCGTGGTTAATTTTCGTGATTTGCCATCTTACGCCTCTTGGGACAACCCATCGGATATCGTTATCGCCTTTGCCTATAATACGATAGACTCTATAATTTTTTGTTTTATAGTTTTTTAAGATATCGACTACTTTTTCTGATTCAGGGTTTTTTAATATTTCCTTGATACGATTTATCTCATTGTCGCTATTTTGGACTGTAGTAACCCACTCCTCTGTACCTACAGTCAGAACGTCTAACACATGTTGTTCCTCTCTCGCATCACCTACAGGGTTTCTACTGAGTGCATCGGCATGGGACATGTTCGATCCAGGACGGTACTCGATTTCACAATCGAATTCTTGGAATTGGACCCACCATCGAGCAATGCGAGGAATCAGATCCCTTTTCGATAGTGTTGTGCGTAGGGCGTTGCAGTCAGTTAAAATTTTAAAAGGGATACCCAACAAGTATACTCTGAATCTACTAAGAGATGCTACAACAGCTAGAGTCTCAAGTTCAAACGAATGTAGCTTTTGCTCGTCTGGAGTGGTTTTTCTACTATAATAAGAAACTGGTCTAAGTAGCCCATTATCATCTTTTTGTAGTAATATGCCACCAATGCCATGTTTGCTAGCGTCGGTATGAACTTGTGTCTCTCTTTTAGGGTCATAAAGAGCGAGTAACGGTCTTCGAACGAGTACAGATTTTATGGATTCGAAAGATTTAATTTGATCCGGACCCCATTCCCATACCACGTCTTTCTTAAGAAGATTCGTCAGAGGCCTCGCAACAGTAGCAAAACCCTGGACGAACCTCCTGAAGAAATTTGCCAATCCGAGAAATTGTTGCAATTCGCGTTGACTTTTTGGAATTGGGAATTTAGAAACAGCTTCAATTTTTCTTTCCCCAGGCTTTATACCTTCAGCATTAATTTCAAATCCCAAAAAATCTATACTGCTCATAAAGAAATTACATTTCGACAATTTGAGCGTAAGCCCTCCTTGTCTCAAAAGGGACAGTACTTCTGCAAGCCTATCTAAACCTTCTTCGAAACTACGTGCTGGGATCAGAACATCGTCCATATAGACAAGAGCGTATTTAATTTTCGCGTCTGAGAGAATTTTGTTAATTGTGCGTTGAAATACAGAGGGGGCATTAACGAGACCAAAAGGCATCCGTGTAAACTCGTACAAGCCGTCGGGTGTGATAAAAGCGGTCTTATCCTGCGATTCTTTTTCTATGGGAATTTGATAATAACCTGACGCCAGGTCAAGTGATATAAACAATTTGTTACCCGCAAGTCGGTCGAGCTGATCATCGATAAGAGGAAGTGGATAATGATCTTTTTTCGTGCGTTTGTTTAACGCCCGGTAATCCACGCATAAACGTTTATCACCCGTCTTTTTCTTGACCAGAACGATCGGACTTGCGTACGACGAAACCGATTCCTTCACTATCCCTGCATCAAGCATTTCTTCGACCATACCACGCACTAAGTCCCTTTCACCATGTGACATACGATATGGTCTATAAACTAAAGGCTCTGCATCAGTGAGTTCTATAATCATTTCACCGGCTTTAGTAAATCCTAAGTCTTTCAATCCGGATGAGAAGCAATCTTTGAATTTATCCAATAAATTTTGCAGTTCCAGTTTCTGTTCGGTAGTTATCTCTGTACCACACTGTACGTTATCTTCCGGAGAACTATGGTCAAAAGTTACTGATAAGACATCCATTTTTTCTATGATGGGAACCGCGCGTGTTAATAGAGATCCCTTCTTAAAAATGACAGAGTCAGAACAAAGATTTTGAACTAACAGGCGCCCTGAGCCAGTATCTAATTGGTATGCCCAGGCAATAAATAGTGTTCGTTATTGACTATATTCCTAATGGTACTATTGACGTATATTGATCCCGAGTAATTGCAACGCGATTCTACTGGTACAGTTACCAACTGATTCGGCGGAATAGTGACGTCACTCTGGACAGTAAGAAATAATTTAAGATCGCAAGTCTTTTCAAAAATAATTTGCTCAGGAGTTTTAGTGATCATTATATTTGGTTTCTCAGTAAAAGAATGACCTAGTAGTACTGGGTGTTTAATAACGATGTCATCCACTACAAGTACTTCAACTTTCTCATCTATCCCCTGTACTGCTATATCGACGCTACATTTGCCTAGTGGTTGAACTTTATGACCGCCTATTCCACGCAAAAGAGGTAATCCGTCAGAGTTTAAGTTTAGATTTAATCTTTTAGCTTCCGAATCCCTTATAAGCGTACATTGGCTGCCTAAATCTACCTGACAGGTTATGGGTTCACCATTCACTTTTATTTCGATTATATATTTGCAGTTACTGTCAACCGTTTGCTCTACCAATGCTACCTGTTTTTCAGGTTTAACAGAGTCAACTTTGTCATTCTGTCGTTCAGTGTCATTGTTATTGGTAAATTTTGATCTACAGTATTGTCCTAAATGTCCCGGTTTACTACAAACGTCGCATTTTGTTGGTGGCTTACTACATTTGAAACTTTTGTGCCCATCTTCGTTACAGTTGTGACATTTGATATTAAAGTTATTTTTCTTACTATTATCGGTTCGGGATTTATCATTAGACAGATTCGCTTTTTTATCCCGTCCCGTCCTATCACTTACTTCCCGCGAGTTGACAGGTTTTACTGTTTTGAAATATTTTAACACATCCTCTGGTTCGCGAAAACTAGCAGCTTGAGCCCCAACTCTAATAGCCCGATCTTCTACCCCATGTAGTAAGCAATCAACAGCCTTGCGACCTACAATATTGCATCGATTGAGCAGATTTATTTTAGTGTAATAATACTGTTCTAAAGATTCACCGTAACGTACACGCTTGGCCAACATTTCACTCAGTAATTCCGCATAATCTTCTCGACAAGGAAATGACTCTATAAGCTTTCTCTTCCATTCAGACCATGTATAAAGTACTGTACTCAGACCTTGGTACCATTGTTTGGCCATACCAGTAAGTTTTGGGAGGGCAAAATGGATGATTTCGCGCTCTTCCCATCCATAAATACTCGCGCATTCCTCTACCTTGGTTAACCACATAATTATCGTTTGATCCTTGGACATCGGGTCAAATTCTGGAACTACATTATTAAGAGAAAGCTTAGAGGTCGATTGTCCTTTCACATTAGTTAAGATTTCTAAAAACTTGTTTAATAGACTATGAGTATTATCAGGTAAGTCCCGAGACAAATCACGACGTGCGCGGCGAGAGGGGGAGCGCGATCGCCTTCGCTTTACTAAGCGTCGAACAGGACTCTCGTCATCATCAATGATATAATCATCGCGACGGCGTCTACGCGATGCCCTCTCAACGCGCACCTCATCATCGGATGAATTAATATGGCTGCGATGACTGCTACGGCTTCGTAACACACGTGTACGCCGGGATGTACGGCGATCCGGGGACCTCGAACGCCTTCGTGATCGTTCGCCTGTCCCTCGCTCGCGTGATCGTGATCGATTATTATTATCATTATTACGTATTCGAGATCTGTTATTGGAGTTTTGCCGTCTGATTCGATTAGTTAATTCGATTACTTCAGACAGCTCCCTACTCCTAGATCTTAGAAATGAGCGTTTGCGGACTTGCCTTGCATTACGCAGACTCCCATCCGCTCCCTCGCTCTCGTTACATTGTCGTGCCGAAGTGCGCCGTTCCGTATTGGCGACACTGGGGCCCGCAACAGCTCCGACTTCGCCGTTATCGTCGTCATCGGAGTGTAGTGAGGTATATACTTCCATAGTTCTGTATGAAATAATCAATCATTAAATTGTTATTCTATTTATTGCCTTAAGTTTATATTGGTAGCCTCACTCAGCCTTAGGCGGCTACAAACCCAGCCATAAAAACATTACAATTATATTTAAAGTATGTAGGTACTTATAATTTCAGCAATAATGAAAAAGCCATACAATCACTCGTAAAGCAAGTGTAATAAATTAAAGCTCTATGATTGTTCAATTGTACACGAGAAAGCATAAACGCATAGGATCACTTGGTTATGTAAATGTAAATAGATTATTATAGGTATAAATGTTACAGAAATAATTAGCAGCAGCTTTAAAATAAAATATTTTTTGGTTGTGAAAAATAAAATCGGCTACAACCCACATTTCAATATCGCCTTAATTATTTATTACGCGACTTCTATTTACTTACCAACGTAATTTAAAATTAATGTTAAGTAGGTAGTTAAACCATTCACTTCACAGTCTCAACTTAAATTACTACGTTGGTATTCACCATCTTAAAAAAAACGAAGAGGTAATACTACCGAAGCAAGCAGTGCATTCCAGAGTGTAGCCCTAGCAAATACACTGCCCTCAGATTGATAGTGAATACACAACAATTACACACGTAAGAATTTAAACACCACTCACAAACCAAATTAAAATACAGAGTTACCTCCTTCTTTTACTTTGAAATTATGGAATTTTTAACCAGAAAAAGAAAGCGTAAAAAAAAAAGAATTAAATGTTGTGGGCAGTAGGATTGGCGAACAAAATTGGAATTTCTTACTCGCCAATCCCACTTCTGAATTGAAAGAAATAACTCCATATTTTACTCATAAATAGTTTATTCCAAAATAAAGCACATTAAGTAAGTTACATACACCTTTTAAACTTTAATAGAATTCTTAAAGTTTTATAGTATTTTAAATCAGGAATATAAATAGTTATAGTATATACATCTTACCTTAGGTATATATAAGCACTGAATTTACACACTTAAATATAGACAACCACTCTGTTGAACTCGCTATCGACGACTACTTGCTGTGCGTAACTCGGAATCCAAACTCTCCCTCCACAAAACATCCCCACCGATTGGCGGACCAATAGAAAATCTAATAAGTTAATCTACCAATACGATACTGAAATTATAACTGGAATTATTTAGTTAAATAAAAACAAATTAAATAACGTTTTTTAGAAACATATTTATCGAATAACGCTAACAATCAATTGGATTGTCAAATATCACTATAGAGTCATATTTGCAAGGTATTTCCTTTGTTTTGATATAAAATAACCTCAAAACTTACCGGCTGTTTGCTCAGTCTTTGTTTGTTTTAATTAACCACATAACGAGTTATTTTATCATCTTATAAGCTATGGCACCTATTACACGTACCATGTCCTCGCGTCAGCTTACTACTTACTACTACTACGCTATAACTACTACAATTTGCCTTGTTGGAGCTAAAAACATCCAAGGAACTAAACGAGCAACTCTTCCTCGAAGTCCGGATCGACGTTCGCCGACCGGCCAGATCCTCTCGCGGACTCCTGAAATGAGCCGATTGAGTGCAACCGATTCACCAAGCGACTGAAACAGCCGTACGAAGGCATTCGCCTAGCTTCATCAGCTGGTCTCCCGTCGATGTAGCGCTCACGATAGAGCTCGCGAGCTGCACTTAAATCACCGTTGGTAAACCCAACGCACATAATCATGTTATAATATTCCGAATTGGAATCATAAGACATGGCGAAAGCAAAAGGTAGTCACTACACAATTAGATACGAAAGCACAAGTGCACACGCGACAACGAATTGAGAGCGACTGAAAGAAAATTAATGAGCCGAGCCCATACGAACTTTTCCGAACGCTCTCCCGCCGCCCTGCGCCAGAGTCCTGGTCACGCCCCAACATAATGTCATTGGTCCTTTCGTTATCGATGTTCTTGATCCTTATTGGTTCAAATTTTCAGCGCGAGTGGTGGTTAGAGTTCCTTTGTAAAATGGTTTCAAATTATCGGTCTGAACTTCTTCATATTCGTAGTTTCCTGGTAGCGTGGAAACGCTAAACCACTCCGATAATAAGATTTTTGTTTTCAATTGGTCAGTTTTGAGCGAGAAAAAAAAAATACTTTAAAATAAAAACCAACCGATTTTTTTTACTTAGAATAAAAACCTAGGAATATAAACGAGAAATCGAAAGACTTACCTTCAAGTGATTTAAAAAGGAATTTTAGTTTTAATTAGGGCCAGCCAGCAGCTCTGCGTAAGGCGTACGTACAGAGCGTAGTAGGTACTTACTACGTCGCGCGTACGAATGTGTTACGTTTTACGCGTTTTATTTAATTTTCCTTTTATGAAAATAAAAAAATCATGTTACAGAAAACATGTAAAAACGACATTTTATTTACAAACGAAAAATTACATATGCGGAACCCACTTTGACATACCAGGCGTACAGATAGGAGTAAAAGGGGTCAATCACCCTAACAGCTGATTGCTCAATAGTGATGGGCAATGTTTTGCAGAAGTCTGCAATTCAAATGCGTTTTAAAAATCGTAGGATGGACTTGGAGGGCTGATATTTTGGAATATGCTTTGTTTTCCCTTCCAGAGTTACCCCCTTTCGGGATTATATACCCTTTCCGTTACACCCTGTATATGTCGCAGCCAACTGGTAAAAACAGCTGTTCAATTAAACTTCAATTAAACCCTTTGATTGAACAACGACATTCAATCACACGGCTTTACGTCGTTTAGCCGTCTTGTCCACTGCAACGTTCAACACTACAGCTAGACGACGCTTAGCCAACTGGTTAAACGGAAAATTAACTAGGGTGACCATTACTTTAGTATGTAAATTGAAAGAATTGGTAAACTTTTTTTAAATTTTTTGGGAGATTATTCTTGGATTATATTTAAGAGATCATCACAAGTGTGATGAAATAAGTAAAAATGAAAAACGAATTAATAATCCTTATATTTTTTTATTGCTCCAAGCAAAAAATTACAAAAAAAAAATTTGGAAGGATGAAATTATATATCATGTGTTCGTTATTTTTTTTTATCTTTGATATCCAATAATAAGACATAGAAGTGCATGCTGCATTCCGTGTTACTCATGGACACCCTAGCGTTCTTTGCATTAGATATTACTTCAAGTATTCTTTCATTATTCAAAGTAATTTTGCATCACTTGTATGTGCCTCCATCTCCATAATTTCTGTATGTTTAATAACACTATTATCTTATATTTACTACTTTATTTACTACTTCTTTTACTTATTTAAACTATCAAAAACACCGGCTAGTTGACGCCATATTGAAAACAAAACGCAGCTAGCGCCGCGGTGGTGGCGAGGAACGAACTAATTCAATTACCCGGCGGCTTTTAAATCAGCTGTCGTGTTGAACGTTTTAAGCGTCTCAAATATTCAATTAAAAAGCTAGCCGTGTGATTGAATGTCGTTGTTCAATCAAAAGGCTAGCTGTTTAATTGAACAGCTATTTTAACCAGTTGGCTGCGACATAGGGTTAAGGAGGAGACAGTGACTCACTTTTTTTCGGAAGGCTATAACATCGAGTTTTAATCATCAGGCAATAAAAAAAGCTATTGTATGGATAGTGATCCTTTAGCTTCATTTTTTAACCCCCGACGCCAAAAGAGGGGTGTTATAAGTTTGACGTCGATGTCTGATTGTGTATCTGTCTGTCTGTCTGTCTGTCTGTGCACTGTAGCTCCTAAACGAGTGGACGGATTTGTATGCGGTTTTTTTTAAATTAAAGCTGGTATTCCTGGGAGTGGTCTTAGGTATATAATATGCAAATCGGTTCAGCCATTTCAAGGTCACCAGCTCTTTTGTCGGCTGTGGTAGGGTTGTAGATCCAATATAACAGCAGATATGTCGTGATTGGATTCATTTTGATCAGTTTATAATTTTTAATATAATGCAATGGTGACAACTGATGAGGAGCTGATGATGGAGTCAAAATTTCCAGCATTCCATTCATTCTTGAAAAATTAACAGCAGATACATCGTGTTTGGATTCGTTTTGATCAGTGTTTAATTCTTAATATAATGCAATAGTGACAACAGGCGAGGAGCTGATGATGGAGCACGAATTTTCAGCACTCCATCAATTCTTGAAAAATGTAACAGCAGATATATCGTGTTTGGATTCATTTTGATCAGTGTTTAATTCTTTGTATACTGCAATGTCGACAACAGGAGGAGCATATAATAATTATTATAATATCTAAAGGTTTAAAAACTTCGAAATAAAAATTAAATTAAAAATTTAAAAAACCCCCGGCTATAAAAAGTAACAAATAAAATAAATAGTTTTATTTGTTAACTGAACATCGCTTAATATTTCATACAAATTGATAACTTTCATACAAACTTCATTTTGTCGGGGGACCGCTAAGTAGCTAGAATGAGATATCAAAATTAAAAAAATAATAGAATGCTGTCCCACGACGAAATAAAGTTCACCCATTATACCTGCTTACTGAATGCAATACTATCGAAAAAAAGATCACTATCGATTGTGTATTCAATATCGGAGAGCAATACTATCGATAGTATCGATAGTATCGATTGTGCTATAGATAGGGTACATGTTTTTCGAACTATCGATAGGCTATCGATAGTGGCCTATCGAGCGGCAACACTAGTTGCAATCTTCATAGCTGATGTCAAATCCTATACCAGAATTTGCAAAACTATATAAAGCGTGTTTTTGCTTATATAGGTCGTTTTAAGCACGAATTATCTTATAAGAGTTTTGGCCAGGATTGTTTAAGATTACTGAGACTATAACACTACTCTGAAATGCCTTTGTAAGTGTACGTAAGATTATAACGACCTATTATAATTCTATATAAAAACATCTTATTTTCTTGCGGGATATATAATCTTAATGATTTTATTAATCGTTGAATCGTAGATATAAAATCGCTTCTAAAATCAGACAAAAAAATAAATGGTTTTCAATACTTAAAATTGAAGTTACTTATATTGAACATAAAATATAAGCTTATATGAGGATATAAGTATAAGTAAAAGGAGCGATTGCACTTAAGTGTATATACTCCTGGTAAATGCTTCTAGAGGAATTTAAGATTAAAGTGCTCCTGATATGTAATCTTATAGGCGCATATAAGTCTGAGCTACAGGATTATTTACTCCTAAGTGCAATTAGTTTTGTTCACAGCTTTTATAGGAGTGCTAATCCAGAAGTAGCCATGAAATTGTTTCTATACACCGATATAAGTTCAAATTATAGGATTAAACATACTGAAGTCAAAACGGCATTTATTAAAACTGTTAAAAGCGCAGTAGCACACATCAAACCCATAATCGGAGCTATATAAGTCCATTTAGCATTAGAAAACTGGATTCCAGGACAATTTTGCTGGTTGGGTAATTAAATTGAGGTCCGTAACTTAAAAAAAAAAAAATATAGTTAAGAGACCTTCTTAACAACATAAAAAAACAATATTTTAAATTCTTATCATCAAAAACTAAAAAGTTTAACAGATGAAGTCTATAAAGGATAGAAATGAAAAAGGCACGGATATAGCTATTTAAATCGCGTAGCTAAGCGAAAACCTACCACCGCCATTGATTGTACGTGAGTGACTGAATGAGTGAGTTAGATTAGTATCTAACTGCATAGGCATGCAAAATCAACGAATATGCAGAGTGCATTGCTTTGGGTAGGCTTTCTATTAGCTAAACGGTAACTTTAATGGAAAGTAATTAAAGAAATACAGAAAGTACATAAGCGTTGGCACATAGGTAGTAATTATTTAGTAGTTAGGTAAAAATATCAATAAAACACCTAAGCTAAACAAAATAAACTATAAACATACATTAAAACAAAGAATGTATTGTGCGTCGCCTACAATATCTGCCTCCTTAGTGCTAACTAGTTAGCACTACTATCCCGTGGAGAAAGTAGCGCGACGCGAGTAACTGGTCGACGTAGCAACCCGGTACGTGTACGCACGTCTACAACACGAACTCTACCGCCCCTGCCTTCGTGGGTCGCACTAACCACTCCGTGTCTCCAACTGCTGCGCTCGAGATTGGGCTCTACAATTATAACATAATCACCAACCTGTAGGGATCTATTTTCTGTAGTCCATTTACTGCGAGGTAAGAGTGTAGGTAGATACTCGCGAATCCAACGAACCCAAAACATATCCGCCAGCCGCTGAGCGACACGCCAACGCTTTCTCAGACATAAGTCCGAGCTATCGTACTTACCGAATGCTGGACCAGTAGATGATGTACCTATCAAAAAATGATTAGGCGTTAGAGCCTCTGGATAGCTCGGATCTGAAGAGACGTGAGTTATAGGTCGACTGTTTACTAACGCTTCGACTTCAGCCATCAAAGTTAGTAGAGTATCAGGGTGAGGTGCCCGTTCTTTGAGAATTACCTTGAGTGCTGTTTTTACTGTACGTATCATTCTCTCCCAGGCTCCACCCATCTCAGGTGCTCCTGGAGGGATGAATCTCCAATCAATCCCACGAATCACTCCGTCTTGAGTTAACGCATCAACGTCGAGTTCTGCCAAAGATTGCTTCAGCTCAGTATTTGCTCCCCTCAAATTTGTACCGTTATCGGAGTAAATAACGTTAGGCAAGCCACGTCGAGCACCCATTCTCCGAAGAGCCATGATAGTAGAATCAGTAGTAAGATCCTCAGTCAATTCTATGTGAATTGCTCTGATGGTAAGACAAGTAAATATCATTCCATAACGTTTTTGTCTCCTGCGGCCTACAGTAACTTCAAGAGGCCCAAAAAAATCAACTCCTGTACAGCTGAAAGGACGTCTGTTGTGCTGCAGTCGAGCTGCTGGCAAGTCGGCCATACGTTGGGGTTTAGGCGCCGCGCGCCTGTAACGACAGAATAAACAACGTGACGCTACTGTTCGTACAGTAGGTCTAAGTTGTAATACCCAATATTGTTGTCGCAATAGGTTCACTACGAGCTCATTAGCTCCATGCATAGCCTTTCTATGAAAGTGCTCCACTATCAGACGTGTAATCCGATGCTTGCCGTCCAAAATAGCTGGTCTAACAGCGGCTTGTTCCACACCAACAACGTTGTCAATACGGCCACCCAGTCGTAAGGTTCCTGCCTCGTCAAGATAGGGCGACAGCTGTAACAAACGGCTATTAGACAATAAAGGTTTGTTTTGTGCTAAAAAAGACAATTCTGTCGTAAAACAATCTTGTTGACTTTTCCTAATCAGTAGGTCTTCTGCCTCCTTCATTAGAAGAGTGTCAAGCTTAACATTCTTACGCTGACATCTTCTTATGAACAGTAAAACCCTTGCGGTGGCGCGTACGAGGGTGGTCCAACTCGAGATATTATCTTCATTTGCAGAAGGTAATACTGAGCTTTGAGCGACCACCACGTGTACCGACCTCTGCTCACAAGTAGCGTCTTCTGACAGCTTAGTAAAAGTGCGATCTTTTGGCCACTCACATTCAGGGCGTCGTAAAAAAGAAGGACCTTGAAACCAAGCGTCAGAAAACTTGAGAGAAGGAGCATCTTCCCTCGTTGCTATGTCAGCTACGTTCACCTTGGTCGGTACATGACGCCACTCGCACGGTTTGGAGAGCTCATCGATTTCCCCAAGTCAGTGAGCTACATAGGGTTTGTAGCTACGGGGATCGCTGCGAATCCATTGCAATACTGTGCTGGAATCAGACCAAAAACAACGAGATGTAGGTTTCATATCTTTATGTTCATTTTGAACAGTGGTAGCTAGGCGCGCTGCGAGTAACGCACCCTGAAGTTCGAGTCTAGGTATCGATACAGGTCGCAAAGGACTAACTCTGCTTTTACTAGCCACAAAACCAACTAGAACAGCACCATCGCTGCGAATGATTCGCAAATAAATAACAGCTGCATACGCTTTACTAGAAGCGTCGCAAAATATGTGCAATTGACGTGCCAAAATCGTAATTTTAGAGCAATCATAATTGGCCAACTGTTCTTGTGAATAGCACACTGTCCACTCGCCTGCATTTGTGTAACATCTCGGAATACGAAGCAAGTGTCGCCGTTTTAAATCTTCAAGCCAATTTGTCCACTGCGTATGTTCAGCAGGTTGGATGCGGCAGTCCCAATCTACGCCACTGCGATGGATATGCTGGAATATAATTTTACCTTTTATTATAAAAGGGGAAAGAAAGCCATGTAAATCGTAAACAGACATAATTATACTCAACAATTTGGCTTTTGTAGGAGGTTCAGATCCGTTTAAAATATTATCCGGAATGCGATCGAGTGAGACTTTAAAACCAAATGAGTCATCGTTGGGATGCCACATCAACCCGAGAGTGCGCTCACACGTATTCGTAGCTCCTAACTGGAATGCCACTGCCGCCGGCGCAAGCGCAGAGTGCGGGATAGTATTCAATACCTGTTTACTATTACTAGACCACCGCGTTATCTCAAAACCGCCGAGACTATGGATTTTCGTTATTTCTTGAACTAATTTGGAAGCCTTTTCTTCGCTGTCACAAGAATGAATACAATCATCCATATAGTGGTTGTTTATTATGACGTCAACTGCTTCAGGATACAAATCCTGATACTTTAAGGCATTTTTATTTTTTATCTATTGGGCAATGAAAGGTGAACAGGTAGCGCCAAAAATTAAACTTTGCATGGCGCATATTTTCAAGGGCTCATTAGGACCTTTTTGCCATAAAAATCTCAATACATGTTGATCTTCCGGACGAATTTTGATTCGTAGAAACATGTCTTTAATGTCGCCTACTAATACAAATTCGTGTTCACGAAATCGTAGCATGATTCCGAGCAATGATTTGTAAAGATCGGGGCCCGTGAGTAAAAAATCATTCAGGCACACGCCCTTCACCTTCCCTGCACCGTCAAAGACTAACCTTAGTTTTCCAGGTTTATTTGGATTTTGAACACCAAAATGTGACAGATACCATATGTGATTAGCCGAAAGTTCATCATCCTGTAGTTCTCGAGCGTAGTCGTTATTGAAGAGCTTCTCCATCTCCACGTTATACTTGTCCGCGTAGTCGCTATCCACCTGAAATTTTTTAATCAAACTTTTTAACCGTGACCGTGCATAATCATAGCTATCCGGCATTGTGAATTCGTCCTTAACGAATGGTAGACCAACTTCCCACTGCTGGCCAATATTACGTGCTGTATTATCCAACATTTGTACAGCTCTCAAATGCGCCGTATTTTTGCGGCGTAAGGATTGAATTCCTATGGAATCCAATTCGAATGACTGTCTAATTAAATTATTCAGTTGTATTACTTCACTCACCTGATCACTATCGTCTGTGTGAGCGAGATGAAAGGTGTGTCCACTTACGGAAGAGTGAGTGCGACCGAAGCAACCATGAATGGACCAACCTAAACGGCACACTATAGACCGTATATATGAGTCTTGTACCTAAGTAAGACTTAATTCTATGCCCCCCCCCCTTTATAGCAGTTATTCGTTTGCGTACCCAACAGGTAACTGAGCGTTGCTGAGACCCCATGAAGAGTCATAATATGTTTGTGCAATCGTTTTATTATTGTTGTACCTATTATGTACACGTGGTGTATTATTATGATACCCATAAGCATTACTGAGAACCAATGATGAGTCGTATGTTTGTGCAATTTTTTTATTATTATCGTATTATGTACACGTGGTATAAGTATTGAAACCAAAATGATGGGTATGGTGGCCCTGAAAAGGGCTGTTTATGTTTCGAGTCCTTTACAGACTGTTAGATCAAAGGATCTGGAAGGTTTTCGGACTCAACCAACATATAAGCGGTACTGATAACCAATGATGAGTTATATGTTTGTGCATTTTTATTATTATTGTTGTATTATATACACTTGGTATAAGTATCAAAATGATGGGTATGGTAGCCCTGAAAAGGGCTGTTTATGTTTCGAGTCCTTTACAGACTGTTAGATCAAAGGATCTGGAAGGTTTTCGGACTCTACCAACATATAAGCGGTACTGAGAACCAATTATGAGTCATATGTTTGTGCATTTTTTTTATTATTATTGTATTATGTACACGTGGTGATTGGCCGTATCATAAACCAGCCACGTGCCCTATTTGTCTTGCCTTGAGGCGTCAGAGGCCAGAAATAAAGATTTCAGGAACGTGAGGGAAAGGAATACAAGAAAGAGTAGTAGGACCGCCACGAACGAAGATATACTCCATGGTCTCTTGATCAGTTCAGATCCACATATATCAAGAATAAGGCCCAAATTTACAAGTATATCCAAAGACATCCTTTTCCCAGAAGCCATGACTTTAATCGACGAAGTTGCAGTGAGCCATGACTTTGAAGAGGAAGAAGATATGTTGGTCGAGTCCGAAAACCTTCCAGATCCTTTGATCTAACAGTCTGTAAAGGACTCGAAACATAAACAGCCCTTTTCAGGGCCACCATACCCATCATTTTGGTTCCAATACTTATACCACGTGTACATAATACGATAATAATAAAAAAATTGCACAAACATACGACTCATCATTGGTTCTCAGTAATGCTTATGGGTATCATAATAATACACCACGTGTACATAATAGGTACAACAATAATAAAACGATTGCACAAACATATTATGACTCTTCATGGGGTCTCAGCAACGCTCAGTTACCTGTTGGGTACGCAAACGAATAACTGCTATAAGGGGGGGGGGCATAGAATTAAGTCTTACTTAGGTACAAGACTCATATATACCAAATGCGTACCACTAAAATCATTATAATGTATAATTTCGTGATGTTCTTCACTTAGATTAAAAAATAGGTATTTGTATATTTTTCGCTTTTTTGCCCAAAAATGTCAAAAATATTGATCAAAAAAATATTGTTTGTGAATTTATTACCACGATATTAAATAATTTAAAGTCAAAGTGCCATTTTTAGTGAAAAACAGCAATTTTTTTTTTGAATTTTCAAAATACCCGCAAACCCGCGGCCGTGCGGATATCGCTGCGGTCTATTTTTTTTCCGAGGCTTAAGCATCCAGTCTAACATGACACCAAGTGTCGATCCTGCCTTCGGCCTAGTTTTTGAGAAAAAAAATAAAGACTGTTTTTCCCCATACAAAAAAATTAAGATTATTTTTTTTCTCAAAAACTACGCATTTTTGGACTTTTTACACAAGGGTAAATGTTGTTAGAAATATCATTTCCTAGCCAATAGTATTTTTTTTAGATCGATTTTTCGACTTTGAGCCCTATGTCCCTTGTTTTTTAGTTTCGGTCTATAGTGCGGCATCTCGTAGCGTAAGGCTCATTTTCATTGCCATGCAATATCTCTAATGGCGCTAAAAGAAAATAATTATCCTCTCCGATGAGTAAACGAGGCACAACACATTCTTTGCATACAAAGTCCTTTACATTCGTTATATGCTTATAACTAAATTGGTTTATGACAGATAGATTCTGCATAGGTAATTTCAACCTGTCCACTTGACGTAAATTAATATTATAATTTATGTTATCAAATCCGGAGATTTGTGTTCGTATTAAAGGTGCGGCAGGCTGAAACACTTCTATGCCGAATGCATCTATGAATTTCACAGGGCTAGATTGTGCACTTTTAATACCTAATTGTTTCACTAATTGCGAATCGATCATAGACATAGACGCACCATCATCAAGTAAAGCATACGTATTCACACTACTTAATGGGCCGCGAATATTCACTTTAACAACTTTACACGCACTTATGGGGTGGGCAGAGGAGCCCACATGGGCTACGGTCTCACTGTCGCTTGCGTTGGTCCCACTAGCAGTCTTCGTAGGTAACGATGATTCATCCTCCGTCGCGGAAGATCGTTGCGCTCGCTCCGGCTCGTCAGCTGTTTGCTTCGCTGCAGGTTTTTTATAATGCAATAGTTTATGATGTGCAAGGCCACAGTTTTCAATGTCACAAGGCGGCGCAGTGCACGCGCTATTCTCGTGTCTATCAAGTAGGCAACAAAAACACAATCCGTTAATTTTAACGAAATTCCAGCGATCTTTGCGCATCGCACGTTTAAATGGACGACATTCAGTTAATAAATGTGACGATTTTTTACAAAAATTACATTGCTTCGTGATTTCATTTGCTGTACTTGCAAGTATGGGACGACTATAGGTATTGCGCGATTTATCATCCGGCTTCTTTGCGGTTATACTTGTTTCAGGCTTTTTCTGTTCTCGCAAATGTGTTACGCCAGCAAGCGATGCCGCATCAGCCTCACGATGGAGGAACGTAGATATTAACATCAGTTTCGGAGTTTCATCTCTCAATCTATAGTACGCAAAGTCGATCCATTTACTCGTCAAAACACTAGGGAATTTTGATAGAATATTTTGTGTTATCTCTGGACTACGTAGATAATCAGTTTGTTTTAGTGCAAGTAATGTTGCGACGTAATTTTTAACTTTGATTGAAAAGTTAATAATATCATACTGATAGTTAGTAGGTAAAGGACTTAGCTTTTTAATTTGTGTAGACAGCTGATGCACTATGGCTTCGGGACGACCAAATCGTAGGTTTAGTGTCTTCATGATGTCATCAGGTGGGGTGTTGCCCATTAGCAGGTCGGCAACTGTCTCCTTGGCCTCACCTTTCAGAGCTCGACGTAATCGACAAAGGTTTTCAGTGTCACTAAATTTACATACGTGTGTAGCATCTTCGTATGCAGTTTTAAAATGTAGCCATTCAATACAGTCACCGCTGAATGTAGGAAGGTCCCGAGGTGTAGCTAGTCTGGTTAACAGGCGTTCCTCACGTTGGTTTAATGGTTCTGCCATCATAGACTTTAATGTTTGTGCAAGTTGAAGTATACTGTCGGTAGACGGGCCGGGGATGGGTGCGTGGCTGGATTGATTAGCTGCCAACGCTATCCCCTCCTGTCTGGGTGCCGCCGATCCACGGATTTGATGTGACGACTGCTGTATATGGCTGTTTAGCCAGTCTTCAACTCTCGACGGTCCATCGCAAGCGCTTCCACTGTCCTTCGAGCAGCGTACTGATTCCTTGTCCTCCTCATCTTGACAAATAGCCAAATCAACCTCAAGTTGTTTGTCAATCAGCTCCATCTGTATCCTCGCTTTAGCCTGTGCAGCTTGTAGTTCAAGCTGTTTGCGCTTGGTATGAGAAGACGATGACTTCTTGGATGACACAACCGATTCTTGTTTCACTGATGGATGTGGTGAAGACATTTTGGGGCAATCAGTCTCTTTTCTGAGTTTAATTACATCACTGTGAGCATGAACACTGCACTCTGGCACTGGAAACGTCTTGTCGCGGGTCTTACTTAGCACGTGTTCCGACGCGATTTCTAACCTGTCCGTTAACTTGTGCCGGCCTTTTGAAGACAAAAGTCTATCAGGAGGTGGTGTATTGAACATACTTTCATTGGATCAATAAGATCCGGCTCGAAGGACCAATTTATAACGGATAGAAATGAAAAAGGCACGGATATAGCTATTTAAATCGCGTAGCTAAGCGAAAACCTACCACCGCCATTGATTGTACGTGAGTGACTGAATGAGTGAGTTAGATTGGTATCTAACTGCATAGGCATGCAAAATCAACGAATATGCAGAGTGCATTGCTTTGGGTAGGCTTTCTATTAGCTAAACGGTAACTTTAATGGAAAGTAATTAAAGAAATACAGAAAGTACATAAGCGTTGGCACATAGGTAGTAATTATTTAGTAGTTAGGTAAAAATATCAATAAAACACCTAAGCTAAACAAAATAAACTATAAACATACATTAAAACAAAGAATGTATTGTGCGTCGCCTACAAAGTCTTTAGTATTACAGGCCAACAAAATAAAATTATTTTCACAAAGAAATAATTATAAAAATCAAATATAACTTCACCACACAACAATGTTAACGTTCATTCAAATATGAAAAATCAACATTAAACTAACCAATATCAGTTAATAGTACACATCTTTTATTGAGTCACTGTGTACATATTATCAGTCAATTGTAACTCTATTTAAAAAATCTGTTAAAAAATCAAGGATTACAAAAAAATACTGATTACTACTACTAATACTGACTACATTTGTAACTCTTATAATTATTAATGTTATAACTACTGATTTAGGAACTTTTATTCAGTTTTACAGTCTTTAGTTTTTCCATTAATTGGTACTTAATCCCTTTCTTTTGAGATCAGAGAACATAATTAAATTGAGGCAAGGAATTAAATAACACTAAAAAACTTAAAAGACCTACTGTCTTAACCAAATTAAGAAACAAAATTAAATTCTTTAATCAAAAACAAAAAAGTTTAACAGACTTCAGTCTTTAGTATTACAGGCTAATTAAAGAAAATAATCTTTCACAAAGAAATAATTATAAAAATCAAATTTAACTTCACTACAACAATGTTAACGTACATTCAAATATGAAAAATCAACATCAAACTTATAAAGTGGTCTAGATGAAGTTCCTACTACAGATGGCTTCGGTAAAATAAATTTAAGATCATTATCTTTTATGAGAGAAAGATCAAGTTTATCGGGTAGTAGAAACTTATCATTCTTACGTCTTAAAAAAGATAAATACAATTCTAATTTGTTATTTCTTTCCTCCAAAACTTTTCCAACGTACCAATATTTCTGTTATTTTGTTGCAAACTCAACTAAAACAAATACTGCCCTCGGCAGACGCTTTAGAGGTTTTTTAATTAACTGTTCAGTTAAAACCAAGACTTCTTTTTCGGTTTCTTGCTGTTCATCATCTTCATCACATCCACTGTCTTCAGAACCTAAAACCATTTCATCTTCATCGATATCCTCATCGTCACTTTGAAGAACTTTGCGGACGGTTTTTTTGGTTTTGGCAATCTTATTTTGTTTTTTAGCAGTTTTCTCCAGTTCTTATTGTTGTTTTTCAGGGGTATCAGTAGCAATTAGGCTACGACTAGGTCTTCTCCTTTTCCTGTTTATTCTTGGTCCTGCTTTAATGGAGTCTATGAATTCAAATGGCGATATTAAATCCTTCTGAACTAATTGAGTTTCTTTCGTGCTCAAAATTGATGGAGAAATGTCAGACTGTGATCTAGGCGGAGGTGGTGTAATCAATGATCTAGCATAGGGAGTAACCAATGCAGAAACTGCAGCAGTCGCTAATTGGATAAGTTTTTCCGGGGTTGACTTATTCAGTTTTGGGTCGGCAGGCAAAATTAAAGCAGGGTTGCTTGGATCTGATGTGGGTAACACCGGGTCAACAACATTTGCGTTAAATGCAGGCACCACCAAGGCAGAGTTGTTTAAATTAGATGTGGACAACACCGGGTCAGCAACATTTGCGTCCAATGCAGGCAGCACCAAGGCAGAGTTGCTTGAATTAGGTGTGGACAAAATCGGATCAGCAACATTTGTATTTAATGCAGGCAGCACCAAGGCAGGGTTGCTTGAATTAGATGTAGCCAACACCAGATCAGGAACAGTTGGGTTAGATGCCGGTAACGCTGATAATCCAGAGGTAGATGGGCATGGCCGGTCGGTAACAGAACTTGGCATAAAATCTTCATCTGTGAATAAATTTCGGTCAAACGGAAAAAATCCACATTTTTCAAAACCTTTTATTATGTTCGTTGGGGTCATAGACTTCTGGAATGCTGTACCGAAAAGTTCACCTATATCGTAAATTGTAACAGGTTTACCTGGATGCCTTATTAACCAGGAGTCAACGGCAGCATTGTAATAAGTTTTAAATGGGCTATATACACCCACATCGAGCGGCTGTAGTTTACTTGAAGTGTGGGGGGGTAAAGTAAGCATGTGAACCCCTGCTTCTTTTGCCAAGTTTAATGTTTCTATGCACAAATGTGACTTGTGGTTATCCAAGATTAAAATACACGGATTGTCTACAGAAGCATTGGCGTGTTTGATGAAATGCTTCATGACTGCTGGAAATGTCGTAGAGTTCATCCATCCTGTAGGAGTAGCTAACCCAAGAGTTCCTGGGGGTGTATTTTTAATCATATGCTCTCTAAAATGTACCCTTGGAAATATCATCACCGGAGGTAAAGCAATCCCTCCAGCTCCTATAATGCAGCATGTTGTGACTAGTATGCCTCTTTCTCCGCTTGTCACTTTTGCTACTTTTTTCCCTTTAGTAGCTATGATCTTTGGTGGTTTGTGCACAGTTGTGGTCGATGTCTCATCCAGATTAAATATTCGAGTGCCATCTGCAAAGTTAGGATGTCGGGCAGAACTTGTAGGTTGTCAAAAAACTTATCAACATTAGCCTTGTTAAATGATGTGGCTCTAGCCAAACTGCATGGTTCTGGTCGTAATAATGCAAGTCCATGTCTTCGACGGAATGACATCAACCAGTCTTTGCCAGCCATCTCATTTTCAATCCATGACTTTGGCATTTTTAAATTACTGATTTTAGCGCACTGATATGCAATTTTCCTGCATTCCTTCGCTGTCAGTCCATAAAATAATAAGTGGCAGTGCTGAAAGTACTCTTTAATTTGTTTTTCTTGCTCCGACGAAAATATTTTGTTTACGGAGTAATTTGGCTCAAAGCGGCTACTTTGTAGGTCGTCTGAGTCCTTAGTGCTGTGGTAATATCTTTTAAGTGTTGCAAAAGCTACCCCGCAAGATTTGGATGCCTTCCGGATAGACATACCTCTACGAATTAAATAAATTCCTTCGCGAATTTCCTCAGGTTTATTTTTGCCAATTTTTCTTTCTGTTTCTCTCTTTACGAGGCATTCTGTAAAATAATATTAAAAAAACTTATGTAAATTCTTACTACCTATTATTATAAATGCAAAAGTACCGATTTTGGTAAACTTAGATGTTATTTTTTAGATCTAAACGTTTCAGATCGATTGAGATGAATATTTATAATCATAATCTTACATTTTTATACATTAGAACAACACTTAGCTATATTATACACCTACTTTTATACAAATAAATTACACTAAGTACACAGTGACTCGTGAGTCAGTGTGTACTTTCAAAAATTGAGTAACTGTCTACTGAGTCGCCATTTTAGAATCATGTGATCACACTGACGCAACAACGTGATCAAGCCTGCCGGGATTTATGCTAATACTTTGCCAATATCATATGTTTTTCGATTAATAAACTGATAATAGCTAAATATGTACGATAATAATAAAAAATACGATGGAAACTTACCTGAAAATCTAATTTTTGACCGTGGAAAACACAAACACTTCAATAACTCAACCGGCCTGCGCCGGAGCCTCCCAACAACTAGTTCAGTCACCAACGCGTGCCGAACGCTTCTATCTCTTTCCTTCTTTACAAACCGATGGTGAGTCACTGTACCCTACTGAGCAACTGTTTCCTCCTTAACCCTATATACCCCTCCTATGATTCTAGTCATAATTATTCTAGTCAACACCAACCATCCGCTCTTTTGGCGGACTTGACTGCTCCTATAGAGCATTTAAATTAAGTGACCAGACAACAGAGACAGTTGTCTCTCGCAATGCTGCTATAGACATGCCCATGATAAATACTAAATCTATAAATACTAAGAAACATGATTGTAATTTAAAACTAATTTCTCAAAATATTCAGGGCATGTTAAGTAAAATCCATGAGTTGGAACTTCTCTTGAGCTATGACAAAATTGACATTATTTGCATTACTGAACACTGGCTCAACAACAACCAACTCATTTTTAGTTTTGACAATCACCATGTTTGCAGTTCTTTCATAAGAAATAGTGCGGTTAGAGACTCTGGAGGTTCTTTAATTATTATTAAAAATTCTTTAAAATACAAGGAACGCATTGATATTGTAAATCTATCTGTTGAACGTACCATTGAGATAGCTTGTATAGAATTGGAGCGGCTTGTTGTAATAAGCGTGTATAGAAATCCTAACGGTTCCTATGATATTTTTGAGGAAATTATGGAGACTGTTCTTCAAAAATTAAATAACACAAATAAGGGTATTATTATCTGTGGAGACTTTAACATTGATCTTTTGGTGATGTCGACCCTTTCGAAAAAGATTTTAACATTCTTCAAGTGTTACAATCTAATTAATTTTTTTTTTTGAACCTACTAGAATTACTGCTAGTTCGAAGACCTGTATTGATAATATATTTACGAACATAGAATCAATAAACTTGAGTGTAATAAAGGTTAAGGTCTGATCATTGCGGCTTGAGGGCAGATTTTAATATTAATATTAATAAAACAATAAACAATATTAAATACATTCCAGTAACTGAGGCTAGATTAAATAAATTTAATAATAACGTTACCACAAAAATCTCAAATCTTGAATTTTGTGATGATGCAAATTTGTTGTACAATAGGGTATTTAATGCCACTAAAATAGAATATGATAATATTTTTAAACCAAAACTACTGAAGGTTAACGATTGTCTCAAATTTAATAATTGGGCAACGACAGGA
Organism: Anarsia innoxiella; assembly: GCA_947563765.1. Lineage (NCBI taxonomy): Eukaryota > Metazoa > Arthropoda > Insecta > Lepidoptera > Gelechiidae > Anarsia > Anarsia innoxiella. The sequence goes on along the minus strand of OX387391.1, from coordinate 11,843,322 downwards.
ATATGAATTAGTAGGAATAAACTATACAACCTCTATGATGAAAAAACGGTGAATAATAGTGAGTCTTTCGTTGAATATGTGCGTAATTATTCTAAATTATTTAAACGTGTATGTAATGAGCCCAAATCTAGATTCATAAAAATAAGATTGTCAATAATAAGAATATTGCAAAGTCAACTTGGCAAGTTATTAACCACAAGACTGGAAGAGTCAAACCACGCAACCTCGCTTTTAAATTGAATATTGATGGTAACTGTATCAGTACAGACGCCGAGGTTGCCGAAGTTTTTGTTAAATTCTTCTCCGCCATTCCAGCCTCGACCACCAAAGACCTGGATTCTTCTCCCACGCTTGCTGAATCTTTGTTGAAGCAGAACGTGACCGAGTCCAACCAAGTCTTTGCATTTCGTTACGTCAATGCTTATTCAATAGTAAAGGCCTTTAAATCGTTAACTATTAAAAAAACCGCTGATCTGCATGGCCTTTCCGTTACAATAGTTAACTCCATCATAGACTGCGTAGCACCCCATCTAGCTATGGTTTTTAATAAATGTATAGATGAGGGAATTTTTCCTGACCTAATGAAACACAGTAAAGTCATACCTTTGTTTAAAGCAGGCAGTAAGACTGACCCCACCAATTTTAGACCTATATCTATATTGCCAACCTTAAGTAAAATATTTGAAAAACTAATCTTAGATCAACTACAATTTCACTTCTACTCCAATAAACTAATGCACCTGAAACAATTTGGTTTTACCTGGGGTCGCTCAACAACCGACGCAGGTGTTGATATACCCTCCTCAGTCCCGGGCTCTATTTTGCATATATTTTTGTAAACTGAGTGTGTATATACATGTTTTATGTATTTTTGGGTAGGATAAAGCCTCGAAAACATGAACATTTTCCGGAAAATGGTTTTCCACTATGTCCCTTATTGGGAACATTGGGTTTCAATACATACAAAAGTAAGTAAAAATCATTGCATTACTATAATATTACTTTTATTGGGAAAATTACAAAAAATACTAACTTTATTTAGAAATATTATTGAATGAATTGAAGTACCTTCATCTTATTTATATTTTGTGATAATCTTGATAGCAGTTTCTTCCACTCATAAGACATAAGTTCACTTTGCAAGACGGGTATTGATGTCGAGCTTTAGTGGACTTGCAGCCTGGCAACCTACATCTGTTCTGAGTATCTAGCACAATTGGTAGATGGTCTAACTTCCTTGTCCTGACGAAATCAGATGGATGGTTCGTCTTAGCTCGCTTGCTTTGGTTTGCCACCGTAACAACACCATCATCTATGTCTTCTTCATCTTCTGCTTCGTACTCAAGCAGAAATTCAGAAATGGCCTCACGAAATCCTAAGCAATCGAGAATATCTCGCTTAGGAGTACCGAGTTTTTCTTGGTCAAGTTTATACTCAATCCATGCAGCTGCCACGCTAAAATCGAACAAATGAAATATCAGTCTGACAGTCCATTTGCGAGTTCTATTAGCTATTCTGTAGTAACTGATCATGCGGTCAAGATAATCCACACCACCCATTTTTTCGTTGTACTCTTTGACAATAGTAGGACGATTTACTTGTATATATCTTTTCTGTTTCTTATCCCATCGCGTGCATTGATCTAATGGTTCGGCCCCATGAATACTCGACGCCATGTTTACTGGTTTATTATCAAACCATTTTACAGCTACAATTTGTCCCGTAGAGAGAACTTTTTGAGAGAAGCTACCTCGACCCTCGCTGCGAAGCTGTTTGTCACTCTTGAAGCTGCAGTTGGCTGGTATTCTATTTTTTTGTAAGGTTCCAGTACCCATGCATTCGAAGTTATTTTGTAGAACATCTAACAAATTGATTGATGTAAAATATCTGTCCACGAAAACTGAACATCCAGCTGGTAATCGGCTGCAAAGACGCACAACCACCTTACCACCGATATCTAGGTTTTTGACATCATCATTATTTACATCGTCACCTAAAATAGTGTCCCCTTTTCTTTCATAGAGGAAAAAGTCCAGTGGTAAGCCGTTGTAACAGGTCAAAACAAAATTTTTGAGACCAACAGGATTGGGTTTTCCTCTTACCACTTGTCGTGCTGCATGTTTGCCCCAGAATGGGATCATCTGCTCGTCGATGCTGACGTCAGTAGTTGGCGTATTTAGTAAGCAACCATTCCGGACACTTGACAAAAGAGGCTGAACTTTCCAAAATTTTGTCTTTTCTTTTTGTGCTTGCGGTACTTCTGAGTCGTTCACTAACTTCAAAGAAGTTCGTAGCTTAAAATACCGGTCTCTATTCATCTTCGCGAAAATAGCTGGAGTTTCTGTTTTTTTATCCCAATACATGCGGATCCTAGGATATCGAAGGTAAGACATCATGATGGTTATACCAAAGAATGTTTTAATTTCTTTTGCCGACGTATTCAAATTCTGTCCCGTTGTGGTGTGTAATCCGATTTCATTTCGAGATCAGTATTAAACGGGCAACGTAACGGTAAACACATGTGTTTGATTTATTATAATTTACTCCCGTCTTGCTCTGCCTAGCGCTACTTCGCGTTCGCCGCGCCACGTGTAAATTTTGACGAGTCAGCTCCTGGAACTTTCCATACTGCGATCACCATGAGAAACTATTCGCGACTCGGGAACCGCGTGTGCACGGCGCGCTCTGTTTATTCGGTGAACAAAAATTTCAGCTATTTCCAAAATGGGCAAACAATGCTCGAAGTGCGTTTGTGAGAATAAAGAAACTGTGGTTAACCAGCACGGCGACCAATCTTTCGCCAAAAGTGGTTTTGTGAACGACGACCCACCGTATACAGAGCATCTTCACACAAACAACGTATTGTTCACGATACTGCTGGCACTGTGCGGAGCAGGTTTGGTTTATATTGCTTATAGCCAATATAAGAAGTGCCACCAAGGATGGGTGCAAGGTGCAATGCGTGAAGACAACTTCCGCCGCATCAGAGACAGGCTATCGCCGCCAGGACGAAGACCGTAACACCTCTGAAGGTCCATGAAGATTGCAAGAAGATCACACATCGTGTTGTGCCCATTTATACTGCGTTTATTTTAAGTGCCCGTTTAATTATGTAAGTACAAAGAAATAGATTATGTAGCGTAGCGTAGTAATATGAGAGTAGCATTATCTATATTCTTTTTATTATTTTCAACAAAGTTATGGAATTACTAGACAAAGAACTTGAAAAACTAACACATATTAAAGAAACATTGCGTAAATTAGGCCCAACTAGACGTAAAAAATATGATAAAAATGTTGAACGTAAAATTCAGGAAGCAAAAGAAATTTATAATAATATTGAAAAATTACTAGAACCGATTATTTTGAATATTGAAAATTTGGAGACAGATAAAGCTACTCTACTATATGATATTATAGAAAATTCAGACTCTATTTATAAGGACATACTTAGTTATAATATTCAAGGTCAAAGTGAAACTAATAACTCTGGGAAAATGGAGACTTTTGACTTAAGGACAGCGGCAAACTTGGTTCCTGTGATAGATGGTAATGAAGAAACGGTTGAAAAAATTATAAACTCTATTGAACTTTATGATAGCTGTTTAAAAGAAGCGGATTGTAAGAAAAAATTGATACAGTTTGTTCTTAAAACCATGTTGAGTAAATCTGCAAAACTAAAACTTAAAACTGATTACATTAATTGTCAATTATTGATCAAAGATATGCGTACGTTTTTGCTCGCGAAAAAACGTCAAACTCTTTATTAACACAACTTAATAATATATCTCAAAATGACTTGTCTATTGAGCAATATGCGAACAAAATCGAAAAACTTATGGTTAACCTTACAATTTCGCAGGCTGATTGTAATGACAAGGCCTACGAAATTTTAAGGCCCTTAAACGAACAAATGGCAATAAAAAGGTTTGCTGATGGGTTAAGGAATAGGCGACTTAGTACCATCATCTCAGCACGCAACTACACCGAGTTAAAAGACGCCGTACGCGCAGCAGTCGAAGAGGAGGCATCGCGTCCCGTACCATCAACTTCAAACTCGATCTTGAATATTCGAGGTAAGCCGTATCGACCTGTAACTCGAGGAAAGTTTAACAGGGGTTATAGGGGTAATTTTAATTTTTCGAGAGGAAACTTTAATAATGGTAACAGAGTGTATCAAAATAAAAATAACTACAACAACTTCAGTTCTCGTGGAAGGCAAATGCGAGGTGGCTCTACACGCTCGAATCGTGGGCGAGTGACCGGTGGTAGGGGTCACTCTTATCGGAATATGTATTATGGTGGGCAAGAGTAACAAAATCAGTCTAATACTGAACAACAATTATACGAGTTTTTTCGAGCCTAAGGAATATATTTTGTCTTGTGATACTCACAATGCAAAATATGTTTTTCTAAGCGTAAATAATAATAAATGCTCATGGCTACTTGATACCAGCGCATCAATATCGGCAGTGAATATTTCCCAACTGCCGCGCAATATTCCTGTTTATGACGATAAAATAATAATTAAAGGTATAGGGGGAAAAATTTATTCTAACTGTGCGGTGTGCACATTTGATGATAATGATAAGATGATATAAAACTGATATAACTGATATACGTGATAATTGATAGATTTAAAATGATAAATACGGAGAGTAAATAAAATGACCGATTCCGCAGAGTGCGTAGTGAACACTGATTCGTGCAAGTTTTATTATTGCTGACATTAATTTATTAAATATTGCTGTATGTATGCTCATACATCTTGGCCTCTACAAACAAGAAAACTTACATAAATAAGAATAGATGTATAAAAGTAGCAATTTCACAATATAAAGCATTCATCTGTAACTTATAAATTAATGTATAATTAAATAATTCCACTCCTTATTAATTCATTTGTAAAAAAAATTGTATAAAATGTAAAAGTAATTAAATAAATTATAATTTAAATTCAGGAGCGATAAATTGCACTGTTTTCTTCGCTGTGGGTGTGGTGGTAGCTTGAGGTAAATTGCTCTCGCTACTAGCCCTTAGTGCGTTACTTCTTTTCTCTTCCTTGTACATATCTTCCATTGACATGGAAGTGCTGGGGCGAGCGTAAACAGGATGCGCCGCTGCTGTTTGCGATACAGAGTAGGTCACCACTGGACCTTGTTGTTGCTGCTTTTCTGTAGCTTTGTTATGACGACGTTTCTTAGCGATGATATACAAAATTAAAACAATAGAAAATATAGCTAATATTACTATAATGACATAAATCATTACGTAATGATGTATATGATGAGTTGAGACGTCATTGATGGTTGATGCCTTCTTGATCTCATCTATTTGTTGTTGAATAGAGATGAATTTCCCTTCATGGGTTTCCAAGGGTTTCAAAAAGTGTTGAGGTAAAGTGGTATTGATAAATTCGTTAAGCGGTGATATCTCGGGTAGTTTGAAGGTTTCCATTGGACCTTTCACATCAAAATGACTCTGATAATCATGGTGAGCTTGTAGTGTGAAGGTGTCTCCTTTCACAACACAGTCCTGTCCTAGTGTTATGATACCGCTACCTGTTAATCGTTGTGATGATAATCCAGTTGGGCACATGATGCGTATTTGACATTCTTCACAACATGAGTACAACCAGGAGTCACTGGAATGTAGTTTTACCCATCGATCTGTGCAATCGATTGCCTTTATTGAGCAAAATGTTTGATTGCTCTCATTGGTGATAATTTTTACATCACAAATTGATTGATCGACCTTCAGCTGATAAATAGGTGCATTTGGGTTGCATAATAAAGTTCCTCCTTGATATTTTAGACATGATAATAGGTTAATAGTCGAAATGGGAATAAAGGTGTCCTTTCTCATGTCAAATGCTACATATTCGACTACCGTTGTGACGTAGATATTGCCGGCGTCGGATTTCTGCGGTAATGGCAATACATAATCCAACTCGTACCTAGCGTTTGTTATGAGTGGTAATTTTATTTCGATAATAAGGTAATTGTCCATTACCTTTGCTCGGACATGTAATAGCTCATATAAATGTCTTAAGTTTTCTGGCTTCACTGGGAGTGTTATTCCATCCCTAAGCTGTCCAGAGATGATATTAAGTTGCTCCTGAAGTTGTTCTGGAGACAACAAGTGAGTGTCGAGGTGGCCTTGGTGAATGTCGGAGACAGTGTTTATTAAGGTCTCTTGCACTCGTCGTACGTTTGATAATGTGACGTCAATAGCTAAAGCGTTTGTTATATGATAAATTGCATTCAGTGCATTTTGATAATTCTTTTCGTTTTTATATAATTGATGTGATATGCTATTGAACTGTTTGTTTATGTTTTCAAGTTGTTGATTCATTATCTGTTCATGGCGGTGTAAAATGTTATTATGAGCCTCAATTATGGATGTTTGGTTTTTTAATAGAGTAAGAAGATGATTTTCATTACCATGTAAGGTTTCGATGTCCTGTTTGTATTGTTCAGCGAACTTGTCGTCTAGAACTCCAAATAATGCGTTGGCAATGTTACCAACCGCGTTGACTAGGCCTCTCTTGGATCGAATTTGATGGCTACGAGTGAGCAGCTTGTTATAGTGATTAATTTCACTTATTTCGTGCTCAAATTGTGATATTATGACTGAGCGTATGTTGTCGTCTTCGCATGATTTTCGTAGTCGGTTGATATAACGCTCCAGGTTCGATATGGTCTGCCAATACGTAGTCATATTGTAATAGACAACCATCTTCCACTCGTCCTTGATTATTTGCATATCTCCTACCTTATTAAAGTATAAGGAATTCGTGTTATTGATAGCGGTGATATTGTACGATACTTGATGGCTGGGTGATATGAATGACAAAAGTAGGAGTAATGTCGTGATGAAAAAGTTTTTGAAAATGCGATTGCGAGGTCTTTGCTGTCTGACGCGAGATTGATTTTGATTAACTGATGGTGTCGGAGATGGTTGAGTGTTTCTTGATGTTGGAATATCCTTCTGTGGTTCGGTATCGGGTACAGGAAGTACTACCAACTTGCTGATGGGTCGCTTAATAACCTTGTTTTTTGTTTGCAGGGATACGACTCGGATGTTACCGTCGACACCCGGGTGCGTCTCACAGACGCGTCCCAGTGCCCATTAGCCGGGTGGCATGTTATCTTCCTTTATGATAACAACGTCGTCGATATTGATGTTTTTGTCTTGCTTTCTCCATTTTGATCTTATCTGCAGTTGTTGCAGGTACTCGCTCGACCAACTTTTCCATATTTGTTTATTCATTGCTTGTATCAATTGCCATCTTATTGATAAATGGACTGAATCTGGATCAGTCTGAGGTCGTGATAGGATTGGACCTCCGATTAGAAAATGTCCAGGGGTGAGATATGTGTCATCTGGGTTTTCAGTGATTGAGCAAAGTGGTCTAGAATTCAATGATGCTTCAATCTGATATAAGAGGGTAGTAAACTCCTCATAGGTTAACTTTTGCTCTCCAAGTACCCGTTTCAAATGATACTTGACGCTTTTCACTGCGGCCTCCCAAAGGCCTCCTGCGGATGGCCAAGCTGGTGCATTGAAATGCCATGTGATTGATTAATGTCATTGATAAAATCTGTATTGATAGTTTGGATTATCGCTATAGACGTTCTTTGGAGTCCCTCGGCGGGCGCACATCCTTCGGAAGGCAGCGAGAAAGCTGGCGGTGCTCATGTCTGATACTAGCTCTAGATGTACTGCTTTGGTCGACATACAAACGAAAACAGTAATGTAGCCTTTACTTGTACGAACGCCTCTGCCCTTCGCTGATTTGATATCTACAAATCCCGTAAAGTCCACCCCTAAGTTGGTGAAAGGGCGGGAGGGCGTTACTCGGTTTTTAGGCAAGTCGGCCATGATATGTTGTCTGTTTTCTTGCTTAAAGCGCAGACATCTCACGCATCTTCGAAGATATTTTTTGACTGTTTGTACGCCGCTGATAATCCAATACTTATCACGTATATATGATAAGGTAAGCTTAGGGCCCCCGTGTAAGGTTATTTGATGAGCTTGGTTGATAATTAATTCTGTGAGGCGACTCGCTGATGATAAAATTATAGGGTGTTTAGCAGAATAACTCAAATTTGCTTGTTGTAGTCGTCCTCCAACTCTTAAAATCCCTTTTTCGTCAATAAATGGGTTTAAACTTGATAACTTGATTGTAGCTCACATGCCCTTTAATTTTTAAGTATGATAAATCAGTTTCAAATTCATTACGTTGTACAGTCGTTATGATAGTATCAAATGCATTTCCTAGTTCACTAGCAGTCAATGTACTACTTAGTGGTTGATTTGCATTTTTACACGTTCGTTGTATGAAACGTGACACCCATGCTATGTTTTCGCAACCTTAGTGACAGAACTGAATTTGTTTAATAGATTGATGATAATTGACTCGTCGTTATTATGTTGTAAGGCTGTGTTTACATTGTGCATGCGCTTTGCTTCAATTTTAGGTTCTTGATATGATATACCGGGAATATGCTCTGGGTCAAAAGTAGGTAGCCAAGTCGGACCATCCCACCATAATGAATGAGTTGATAAGTTAGTGATAGACATTCCTCGTGTGGCGCAGTCTGCTGCATTCTCCTCTGATCGAACATGATGCCAACATGAAGCAGGGATAATGTCTGTTATTTGTCGTACTCTGTTTGCGACAAATTGCTTCCATTTTGATATATCTCCATGAAGCCATCCAAGAACAATCATGGAGTCTGTCCAGGCGTAAACACTGGTATCTGATAATGATAACGATTCTCTAACCCTTTTGAGAAGTTGTGATAGTAGTAATGCTCCTAAAAGTTCAAGTCGCGGAAATGATACTGGATTTTTAGATGGCGCTACTCGTGTTTTCGCAGTAACCAACTTTGATGTGCACTCGCCCTTACTATTTTTTGTTACTATGTAGACTGCGCTCGCATAAGCCTTTTCCGAGGCGTCGCAAAATCCGTGCAACTGAAGTGAATGACCTGAGTGTCCCAGATACCGAGGTATTGATATGTTTTCGATGCATATTAAATCGCGTTTTAATTGAATCCATTCTGTGTAAATATCTTCAGGTAATTCATCATCCCATGATAATTCTGATAGCCATGTTTTCTGGAACATGAGTTTTCCTCTGATAGTAAGTGGTGATAACCAACCAATAGGATCGTAAACTTTTGATATTTCTGATAAAAATGTCCTCTTAGTCACCTTATCACCCTCCTTGATTTCTAATTTGTTTTGATAAGTAAAAGTGTCGGTAGAAGGATTCCATTTTAAACCAAGTGTTTTCCTGGTTTCAGTGTCCTTGAATTCAAAGGCGGTGCTTAGTAAATCGCTTGATAGGTGGTTAGTCAATTCGGGCTCATTGCTGGACCATTTTCGCAAGTTCATCCCAGCTCCCTTCAGGATCTCGATCAATTGATATTGAAGTTGCTTTGCTTGCTCTAATGAGTCGTTGCCACACAATAAGTCGTCCATAAAGAAACTGTTCTCTAGGGCTGCGGCGGCGAGTGGGTAGTTAGGATTATCTCTACCAATCTGTTTTAACGTACGCATTGCTAAGAATGGAGCAGATTTGGTTCCGTACGTCACTGTAGTCAGTTGATATTCCTGGAGTAAATCATTTGGCGAACTTCTCCACAGGATTGCTTGTAATGATTGGTCCTTTTCTCTCACCATAATTTGCCGAAACATCTTTTCAATGTCCGCGGTAAGAACGTATCTGAATTGACGCCATTTTAAAATAAGACTCTGTAAATCTTGTTGTAGGTTCGGGCCACACTCCATTAAGTCGTTTAAGCTATGACCCGATGACGTCTTCGATGACGCGTTAAATACGACGCGCAGCGCTGTCGTAGTAGAGTCTAATTTCACTACGCCGTGGTGTGGTAAATAACAAGCGGGTTCATTCACTCTATCTACCTTACGCATGTGATTTAATTGCTCATATTCCTCCATGAAAGTTTGATATGCATCCGATTATACTTGATTTTTTGACATCTTTTTCTCAATTTGTAAAAATTGAGCGATTGCTTTCGGTTTGGATGAACCAAGATATTGCGCGAAGTCTGATTTCATAGGATTGGCTACTTCATACCTTCCATCTTCCAGGCGTCTCGTTGTTGATTGATTGATTGATCTTCACAATATAATAATAATAATAATAATAATTCTTTATTTCGTAAAACAAAAGCATGTGGTTACAATCAAGTTTACGACATAGATTGTGAGAGGTACAATAATTGTTGTTACCCTACTCCTTAAACTAAGATTATCTCTTGTAACTTAAGGAGCAGTGTTTGACCGGCATTATCGGCATTCTATGCGTAGGAGATACGAATATAAACTAAGTGTGTAAGCGTGAATGAGTGTGTGTGTGTATGTATGTGTTGTGTGGGTGTGTGTATGTGTGTGTGTGTGTGTATGTGTGTGTGTGTGTGTGTGTGTGTGTGTGGGAGTGCAGCATGTGTTTATTTAAGGACGAACTCTTAAAAGATCTTCAGTTTTTTCATAATTTAAAGTGAGGAGCCAGTTGGTTACTAACTTATGAACTTCGAATTTATTTTTTGTAGAAATTGGAACTGATTTGTTGATTTCATTATATAAGGTTTTACTTAGGACATAGTACTGGTGCTTAGCAAAAGATGTTCTATGTTGTACAGCTGGCAAGTTGTTTCTGCGATTGTTTGGGTTTGGGATAGGTACACTGTCGTGTTTCTTTAGGATGGTATTGAGCACATAGAGTTGTCTAACCGTCAAGATATTGTTTTCCTGGTAAAGATCAGTAGTAGGGAACAATTTGGGTTTTTTTAGCATAACTTTAATGACAGCTCTTTGTGCTCTTTCGAGCTGTATGATGCTAGTTTTACAGGCACCACCCCAAACGTTTATACAATATGTCAACAGTGACTGACAAAGTGCAAAATACGTCATTTTTAGCGTTTCAATTTTAGCTGAATCTCTCAGTGCTTTAAAAACGTATATGAGACGTACCACTCTAAGCGACACCATTTTTATATGCTGTTTCCAATTTAACCTATAGTCAATTAAGATTCCGAGGTATTTAGTGACATCTGTTCTACAAACGCTTTGGCACGAACAAGTAAAGTCAAACGATTCAGGGCATGTGTGCGCTTTGATTGAGAAGTCATGAGGGGGTTGTAAGTTTGCACGAATCGAAAAAGGGATGAAAGTTGTTTTACCTATGTTTAGGGTTAGCAGATTATGTGTCAACCAAGCCATTACTCTACGCAGCCCTTCCTCGGCGTTCTTTTTGACGTCCTTCCACGAAGACCCTTGGACGATAATAGCCGTATCATCAGCATATGTGAACATACTACATTTATCTAGAGACATGGTGCATAGGTCATTTATGTAGATTTGAAATAGCGTAGGTCCTAAGACGCTGCCCTGGGGAACTCCATATGAAATGTTTTCAGTGTCACTGTAGAGTGACTCAATTTTTACCATTTGTTTCCTGTTTGCCAGATAATCTTTAAATAAATTCAGAGGTGTTCCTCGTATTCCAATATTTTCAAGCTTAGCTACCAGAAGGGGAACAGAGACCGTATCAAACGCCTTAGAAAGATCCAGAAAAATTCCTAAACATTTTATTTTGTTGTCCAAATTTTTTGCAATTTCTTGGGTGAAATCCAGTACGGCATCTTCTGTTGAGATTCCAGATCGAAAACCGTACTGCCTATTACCAATCAGATTATGTTTGTCCAAATAGTTTTTAAGAATCTTGTTAAGAATTTTTTCAAACACTTTAGAAAAAGCTGTGAGTACAGAAATCGGACGGTAATTATTGACACAGTCTCTGCTTCCTGATTTGTGGATTGGATGGATTATGGCAACTTTGAGGAGATTCGGGAAGACTCCAGCATCGATTGAACGATTGATGATATGTGTTATTGGAGGGACTAGCACATGACGACATTGTATAAGTATCTTAGATGATATTGAATCCCATCCAGTCGCAAAATTTTGTCGTAATTGTAAGATGGTACATTCCACCTCAGTTTCGACTACCGGGAGGATTACAAGAGAACTAGTTGGAGATAAATTTGAACCAGAATTTGGGAAAAGTTGATGCACTTGCACACAGTTACTTATATTCGATGTTCTACGAATGAGATCTTCCGCAAGGTTCTCTCCTACACTACTGAAGAATTTACAGACGTCATTTATAGAATTTTTTGGGTCAGCATTGATGCTTAAGAGCTCTACAGGTTGATTATGTTGTTTCTGGGTGTGTGTGATAGTTTTTATAGTTTTCCAAAGGGCTTTAGGGTTTTTACCGGCTTTTAAAAATTCTATTTCTTCGTATTCTTTTTTTAATTTTCTCAAAAGACGATTACAGAAGTTTCGGTATCTTTTATAGGTAATCTTAATGATCAAGTTATCTGGTGAGTTTTTGGATTTTATGTGTTGTCGGTCCCGATTTCTAATACAGCGTAGAAGGCCAGGGGTAATCCATGGTTTTGAGATGTATAATCATGGTATGACGCATCAATACTTTATAATCAATATTCATCCTCTAATAAAGTTAGTCTTAAATCAGCCTTTCGTCGTTTCACTTGAGCTCCTGCTCCTAGCCCTACATGGCGACCCTGCCTTGTTCGGCTAGCCGCGCGTGCCGCGTGACTCAGTGCGCCGGTCTAGTTGATTAGAACCTTGGACTTTTGTTGTTTTTTTGAGTGTGATGAAAGTTTAGTGGAAAAAGTTTTCTTCGAGTGTCAAAATGGGCAATACTACTCCGAAGCCAGCACCAGCACAGGCAGCGATAGACCACCACGACATTTACACGCAAATTGGGCAGAAGAATGAAATTGCGCAGACCAACAACGCCGTTGCTGAACATATGGAGAAGATGAGCTACTATTTGTTCCTGTTTGTAGCTGTATTCCTGATACTGGTGGTATTTCTGCTGATAAGGTATATCAATACATGTTTCAACAAGAGGATCGTTCGAGCCACCGACATGCAGATGGCCAGGATGGGCGCAGGTGGACCAGGTGGAAGCGCAGTCTGACCAGGCGACGCGTCTACAGTAAAACAGTGAGTGAGTGCGAAATTCCCAAAAATGTGAGTACTTTTGTAATACATATATTAGTGCGCGTTCCATGCAGTGCAGTGATCGTAAGATGAGACGGTACTCCTTATATGGACTACTTGGACACTAGTAATGAGTTATAAATAGAACATTATTCACGCTAACTCTAAAGGGTAGGCAGCAGGACAATGGAAGAAATGCGTATATATATATAATCGTGTTTATTTTAATAAGCATTTTATTAAAATTAATATGCCACATTACACCTACTTATGGAGAATAAAATAAAAATATTGTATGAAGAATTAAAAGACGTTAGGAAATCAATTATTAAGTTAGAAATTAAGCGTAGAACAGGCGATATACTTTTAAACAAGTTGCGTGCAGCAAATGTAATTCGTGAAAAATACGAGGAATTTAATAAAGAATTTTCGCAGTCTGAAGAATTAGATGAGCAAGAAGTTAAAAGTATACGTTACTATTCTGAATTGTTTTTAAGTTTATTTTCAGACATAGTTTCTTTATGTACTGAAGCCAAAGCCACCATGGCCGAGGAATTTGAATTAAAAATAGCTATGAGCTTATTACCTGTCATGACCGACCTAGAGTCGAATACAAAAGAGTTGATTAATGGAATTGAATATTATGATTCTATATTGGAAAAAGCCGCATGTAAACAGAAATTAATTAATTTTGTTCTTAAAGGAAGACTTTCGCCTTCTGCTAAGCTAAGGTTAAATTCATCTTACACAACAGTGGCGTCTTTATTAAAGGATATGAGGGAACAACTGTTACCTAAAAAGGCTGCTACTGCGATTCAAAATAAGTTACAACAAACGCGACAAAATGATAAGACGGTATCAGATTATGGTAAAGAGATCTCTGAACTCATGGTTGATTTGACGATATCGCAAGCCAACGGTGATTCGAATAGCTACAGAGTTTTGAAGCCTTTAAACGAAAAGATGGCTATAAAACGATTCGCTGATGGCCTACGAAATCGGCGTTTAAGTACGATTATAGCTGCGAGAGACTACGCATCATTGAAGGATGCAGTGCAAGCTGCTCAAGATGAGGAGGTTGCGTCGACGAGCACTTTAGGTGAGATTTTGAACATGAATAAACCAAATAATAGGCTTCAAAGAGGCGGACAAAGATACCATGGTCGAGGACAGACCAGAGGTAATCCGCGAGGACATCGTGCTGTTTGGCATAATTCATCATACTACGGCCAACCCCGCGCCGAGTATAACTGGTCGAGGGGTGCCGGACCCAGCTCTCAGAGAGGTGGTCGCGGTCGAGGTCGAGCAGCCGGTAAGTACAATAATTACTTTCCGAGAAACAAGTGGGATCGCAATCGGCATAGTGTAAATGTATTTACACAAAGTCCTAATAACATGTTAGCGCAAAATCCGAATAACATGCAAGCGCCACGTGCCACAACCAATACTGAGTCAGATGCCAACTTGTTTTTTCGCGACTAAGCATATCTTCACGTGCAATAGTTCTCTAGTTGTAGATCTAATTACAAACAATTGTTTAGAAACATGGCTCATAGATACAGGCGCTTTTATCTCTGCTTTGAAATATGATTATGTATTGAATAGAAACATTCCATTTGAAGAAGAACTACAATGCATTAATGGAATTGGGGGCAGCGTTATTACAATTGGATTTGTTAGATTACAATTACAAATACAGAACGAAATTCTAGAACATAAATTCTATATCTTTGAATCATTGCCATGTGATACGATAGGTTTAATTGGACATGACTTCTTTAAAAAATATCTTGCAATAATAAACTATAAAAATGATACTTTTACATTAACAACTATGACTAATAAAGAGTTAGTGGTAGATTTTCGGAATATAGAACCATCATGTTTTGTAATCCCACCCCGATCAGAGTCTATTCATTACATTACAACGAGAGAGACGGAAGATTGTGTAATATGTTCGGAGGAAATAAGTAATGGAGTTTTCCTTGCTAGTACTATTGTAAGACCAATGAATGGTAGGATTCCGGTGCAAATTTTGAACACCACAGAAAATGAAGTTGTATTAGATAAAATTAAACCCAAGGTATGTTATGGGAGCGACTATAATGTATGTTCATTTGATAAGACTAGTACTGATTCCAATCGTGTTAAGAAATTATTATCAATGTTGAATTTGGGACATTTAAATGAACAAGAGCGACTTTCAGTGGAACAATTGTGTGCCAAATATTCAGATATTTTTCAGTTACCTGATGATAAGTTAACTACGACTAATTTATTCAAACAAACTATTCATTTGAAGCCGAATGTAAATCCAGTTTTTGTAAAACCTTACAGATTGCCTCATTCCCAGAAAAAAGAAGTAGATAAGCAAATAAAAAAAATGTTGGACGACGGAATTATTGAACCAACCAGAAGTGAGTGGTCAAGTCCAGTCCTTTTGGTTCCAAAGAAGTTAGATTCCAGTGGAGAGAAAAAGTGGCGTCTCGTAATCGATTACAGGAAGCTCAACGACCGGATACAAGACGACAAGTTTCCTCTTCCAAACATTACCGAAATTCTAGATTCACTGTCAGGGGCAATTTACTTCACACATTTAGATCTTTTTTCCGGATTTTACCAACAGGAATTACATGAGGATAGCAGAAAATATACAGCATTTTGCTCAGGGCAGTATCAAATGACACGCCTCCCTATGGGATTAAAAATATCACCTAATTCGTTCTCCCGAATGATAACTGTTGCTATGTCGGGTTTAACATACGACAAATGTTTTGTTTACTTAGACGATCTCATAGTATTTGGTAGAAATATTCAGGACAGCACTAAAAATCTTTCAGATGTTTTCAGTCGTCTCCGTCAGGTAAACTTGAAGCTCAATCCGCTTAAATGCGATTTTATGAAAAAAGAAATTCTGTACTTGGGTCATGTGGTATCAGGTGAAGGTATTAGGCCAGATCCCGAGAAAATTATTGCAGTTAAAAATTACCCAGTTCCAAAATCAACTGATGAGGTAAAGAGATTTGTTGCTCTATCAAACTATTACAGGAAATTTATTCCTAATTTCGCTGAAATTGCACATCCATTGAATAAGTTATGTCGGAAAAATGTAGAGTTCAATTGGGATAAAAATTGTCATCAGTCATACGAAACTTTAAAACAAGCTCTTATAAGCCCTCCAATATTGCAGTATCCTGACTTTAGTCCAGAAAATGAATTCACTTTGCAAACAGACGCGTCAGGTTACGCTATCGGATCCGTTTTGTCGAACAAAGACGGGCGACCAGTTGCATATGCCAGTAGGAGTTTAAATAAGGCGGAATGCAACTATGCAACTATAGAAAAAGAGTTGTTAGCTGTTGTGTGGGGAATAAAACATTTTCGACCGTACCTTTACGGACGGCATTTTCGGATATTAACAGACCATAAACCACTAGTCTATTTATTCAATATGAAGGACCCTAGTAGCAGATTGTTTAAATTTCGCATAGCGTTAGAAGAGTACGACTTTACAGTCGAATATGTTAAAGGTGCAGACAACGCAGCTGCAGACGCCTTGTCTCGCATTAGGTTAACATCAGATGAGCTGAAAGAGATGTATGATTGTGCGGTTAATGTAATGACTAGGGCTCAAACTCGTAAGCTAAATCAGAAAATCATTGACTCCTCAGATTGTTCAAGTGATACTGTGACCACTGACAATCGGCCTGATCAACCGAAAGTCGTGGAAACACACGTGAAACCTGAACAATCCGTGGAATTAAGTTTTATATCTAGAGAGGATTATGAGAAAATAAAGAAAAATGAAATAATCTCTAGTGAAAGTGCGTGCATTATATATGTACCTAAAAAATCAACTATTTATATGAAGCCATTTTCTCAATCGCAAATGACGCGAGCCGCATTTGTGAGGGAATTTGCTAGTTTTTGTCAATTATGTAACATAAATGAAGTTTATATACTGAAAAACAAGAGTAACAATTTGTTTATTGAAAAGTTGACAAAAGAAATATCGTCTTATAAAGACTGGACCGGTCCACGATTGTGCATTTTGCATGACGTGCAAAGAATAGATAGTAAAGATGACAGACGTGTCATACTTAACGATTTTCATTTATTGCCCACGAGTGGACACGCGGGCATCAGACGGATGTTAAACAATATTAAAAAATACTATTACTGGCCAGGATTACCAAGCGATGTATCAACTTACGTAAGTAAATGTGAAAAATGTCAGAGACAAAAATATGCAGTACATAGGAAAGAGCCGATGACTCTGACTACCACGGCTCATACTGCTTTAGAAAAAATCTATTTAGATATAGTAGGGCCCATAGATAAGGATATGTATAATCATTCGTATATCTTAACAGTTCAATGCGAACTATCAAAATATGTAGAGGCTTTCCCGCTCGTTACGAAAAGTGCAAAAGAAGTTGCTAGGTCATTAGTAAACAACCACCTACTACGTTACGGAATACCGAAAGTCATAGCTACTGACAGGGGATCGGAGTTTATCGCCACAACTTTTACAGAGGTATGTAAGCTTTTAAAAATAAATAAATTAACATCAACCGCCTATCACCATGAGAGCATAGGGGCTCTTGAAAATTCTCATAAGCACTTAGGTGCATTTTTGCGTATACAAACAGACAACCATCCTGAGACATGGAGTGAATGGTTGCCTTATTGGTGTTTTAGTTATAATACAACAGTTCATACAGAGACTAAATATACACCTTTTGAACTAGTGTTTGGCAAAAAATGTAGTTTACCTAGTAATTTATCAACAGTAGTAGAACCTCTTTACAATCATAACAGTTATCCCCTCGAACTAAAATACAGACTCCAAGTAGCTCAGAAGGAAGCAAGAGAAAATTTGATACGTAGCAAAATGAAAAGAAAATCAAAATTTGATGAGAAAGTTAATCCTATAGTCTATAAGCCTAATGATAAGGTATTAATTAAGAATGAAAACTGTAGTAAATTAGAGAGTTTATATTCTGGGCTATATTTAGTAGTGAGAGACATCAGCCCAAATGTTGAAATAATTAAGAAAAATAAAATATATACCGTACATAAAAATAGAGTAAAATTGTTTAAAGAATGAAACAGAAGTATGACCAAAACAAAATGTTACTTAAGTTTTATTTCAAATCATATACTTACAATAACTCATGTTATTTAAGGGCATCAATATTAATTAGGATGCATTACTTAAGGTCTATTTACACATAATATAATCATGTAAATTAAGGGCATCATCAATATTATTTAAGATGCAGTACCTACTTAATTACTAAATCCTATAATTATACCAGGATTATATTTACTCTTTAAAAAAAAAATGTATTTTTCATCATTTTTTTTTTCTTATAGGATGGAGATGAGATGTATGATCATGGTATGACGCATCAATACTTTATAATCAATATTCATCCTCTAATAAAGTTAGTCTTAAATCAGCCTTTCGTCGTTTCACTTGAGCTCCTGCTCCTAGCCCTACAGTTTAATGTTACGTTTAGTCCTCGGGACCTGTACTGAGGAAGTGTGTCTATCTATTATTGGTTTTACTAAGCCAAAGAATTCTGAAGTAGCTACATTTGGGTCATCAATAGCAAATATTTGAGAGAAGTCCAGAGTTTCCAGTTCCGCTATTATAGCTACTTGATCAATTCGGGTAGTTTTGAGATACTGTTTGTTTTTTGATTTATTGTTTTGTAAGGCTAACAATATGGGAAAGTGATCAGTAATGTTGGATTGTAAGATAAGTGAATAATTTGTTAGTTTTGATTTTAGTAGGATGTGGTCCAGACAATTGTTCGTTCTTGTAGGAAACAAATGAGTGGGAAGGAGCCCATGCGCCGCGTTAAGCACTAGATAATCCAATCTACGATCATCCGTACTCGAGTTTTTGATGTCGATGTTGATGTCACCTATCAGAGCAATATTATGAAATGTGCTTAGATCCTTGTAAACATTGTCTAGACTGGTAAGAAAGTTGTCTAAGTTTTGTTTAGTTTTAAACGAGGGCGATCTATAAATAGCTACAATAGCTAGATCATCTATTTTACAAATGAGGCAATTTCCGTCTGAGAAAACTGGTTCCGTTATTTTGGATTTTAGTCCTACTTTCGAATAAATTAAAATACCATCGTTTTGATTATTATTAATTTTAGTAAAATGTGAGTTGTATCCATCTAAGTATGGTAAGTTTACTACTTTGCTCAACCAGCACTCGGTCAACACTATGATGTCGATTTTTAATTGTAGTAATTTTAATAGAACTTGTAGTTCGTCAAAGTGTTTATTTAAGCTGCAAATATTAAGATGTAAGACTGTTTTGTATTCCCTTGGATTACTGATATATTGAGTACAATTTACAGGTGCGCAAACAAATGCATGGTCCAGATTAAGTTTGTCTAATTCATCATTTATTTCTTGTAAATTAGCTATTTGTAAAGTTGTGAAAATCGGAAAAAATGACACTAGTTATGTTCAAGGAAAATAGGAAAGCACGTACTATGTTAAGTTCATCCGTGAGTTCGTAGGTACTCGAGATTGGAGTTGAGTTGGATTTGTCATGAGTGCAAGTTAGGTGTAGTTTGGTGTGTGTTTGTGTGTTATGTGTGGTGATTTTGTTTTTGTTGCTTATGTTAGCTTTGTAAGTAAGTCGTGTTATTGAGATAGTGAGTAGTAGTATATTATGTGAGTGCAAAAGAATTGTTTTGAAGATTTCCAAAATGACAGTAGTAGTTCTAATTGTTGGGAGACGTTTCTTTCTTGAGTTTCTGCAGGCATTGATCTGTTTTGATGAGCAGGTGCTTGTCGCCTTCTGCTTTGCGCAGGAAAATATTTCCATTTGTGCACCAACAAAATTTGTATCCATATATTTGTGCAAACTCTCGAGCATCACGAAAAAGCTTTTTACAACTTCCTGTTAGTTGTTCAGAAACGTAGATTCCTCGAGAGGGGCCGTGAATACCAATAGTCGCAGTATTTAGCTTATCTTCACTTTTCTTTGATTTTTTGTTGTAGGTGCGTACTGCAGCGAGAAGATTTTGCTGAGTTTGAACCTTTGCGAGCTCTGCAACAATTGGACGTAGGGTAGTAGGTTTTCCTGGAAGACGATACACATCTCGTATATCTGCTCGCGTGATGGGCTCTCCTACTACTTTCCCAATGCTAGTAACAATTTCTTGCAGTTTTACAGCATTTTCTCCTTCATTCATCGGAATGTTTCGGATTTCAATTCCAGAAGAGCGGCTTTTGAAGTTGAGATCCTGTAGCTGGTTTTCTAACCTTTTGATATAGTTTATATGTTCTTGTTTTTCTTTCTTTAATGATTCTATCTCCTTTTTCATGTCTTCAAATTGCTCGTTAATAAAGGACATTCCTCGCTCAATTTCAGCATTTGTTTTTTGGATTTGCACATTTTGTTTTTTGATATCCGAAACTTCAGAGATCAAGGTTGAAATCATTGCAGTCTGCTTTTCCAGGGCTGTAACTACTTCCAAATTTTTGTCTGAGCCGTGCCCCTCCGACCCGTGTGATAGGGGACTGGCAAAGACTAGTTCAGGTGATTGTGGAGGTCTGGCCCGTTTATTTCGATGTAAGTTAATGTACTCACTGTTCATTGCAGAAGTTAAGTCAGGTTCGGAGTTGCTGGACATCTTTGTACTGTTGGGAGAATTTACTGTAGACATATGAGTATGTTGAGCGGGTCCAAAGTAATGCGAAACACTTGAACGGGTCAGTTTCGTAGCAACTTCGTAGCACACGCTAACTGCGTCGTAGCTCGTAGCAGTGACGTTGACGAGAGGGCGGAGCTAGCGTAGCAGGTCGCGCGTAGCACTAGACGCGGAGTATGTTCGTTAGTTTGATGACGCCGGGCATCTAACTCCGTGGCGCAGCGGGGCAATGCTTGCTTTACAGTACGCAGGATGTGGGATCGATCCTCAGCCAATTAAATCTTCGTATTTTTCAATTATTTATGAGTTCTTCACAAAAATATTTGTGTCTTTTTCTAGGACAACCCAGTGGGAGGAGTCGTCAGGTAAAAGTGTTGTAAGTTAGACAAGGAATTCAAATTTGCGAACTGCGGCCAATGATAATTTAGTGTGAGACTTTATTACACTACAAGTAGCACGAGACACAACACACGACCACTCCAAACACGCAGCGCGATCAAACTGCAACAATATTGCTCTTCGGCCGTGAGTACAGTACTGTGTAATTCTTGAATGTCTTCTAGTTCCCAGAATTTTGTCAAGTCCTCCAAGTGATTAGTTACTACGTTGCAGCTAAAGCTTCTGATCACGTGACCTGACAAAATCCATCCAAGTTTGGTCTGTTGTGCTATAGGAGCCATAGTCGGTCCCTTGATAAGACCATTCATGATAATTTCTGAGTACACACTGGCATCCAGGAGTAAGGCAATGGGTTTTGATAAGTTGTACTCAGGGTCGGCCAAATCAATACGCTGAATATGCGGCCAAGATTGCTTAGCGAATGATGTTGATGGAAGGTTGTTGATGACGTGTGAGATTACAAGAGCTTGGGTTGTAAAATGATAATCTTCATATATTGATTGGCACTCAAGTGTAACCATCCCCTTGCTTTGTTTAGAACTCGGTCCGATGCCAGATACCGATGCATGGTGATATTTTCGCGGTAAACAAAGCAGTTGAGCAGCTCGTTCTGATAGAAGTGATACTTGCGAGCCTTGATCTAATAAGGCGCGTAAAACAATATATTTATTGTTAATTGATTTTATTTTTATTGATATAGTAGTCAACAATATTTCTTCATTTTCAGTCGCGACGTGATTAGCATGATGTTGCTTACTCAATTTTGCTGATGCAGGTTCCCCCATCGCCGGTCTGCGCGGCGAGCTCGATGACGCGTTGCGTGACGTAGTGTGTGACGCGGCGTGTGACGTCGATGCCTGACTCATGTTTGATAGTAACGCGGCTTCGTGAATAATTGTATTATGATTCCCATTACAGTCCTTACACCTTTTGGATGATATGCAATTTTTGTCGTAGTGCTTGTATAAACAGTTAGGACAAATCTTGTTTTTTATGATAGTATCCATAACCTGATCTGTAGGTATGTTCCAAAATTGATTGCATCTATATAGGTCATGGTATCCATTACATAATGGGCACGATTGGTTACGTGTGTATGCTGCCGGCGCTGCTTGATATTGATAATTTTTACGTATAAATTGCCCGTGTGTGTAAGGCCTTCTATCGTAGGATGGCTTGTTAGATTGATATTGATATGACGATTGCTTGATATTTGCTGGTTGCTTCTTCTCCTGGTCATGCATAGGCTCGAGAGCGATAGCTTTGTTCTCAATAAAAGTCATAAATTCCTCTAATGATGGTAAATCTCTGGGATATTTCCGTGATTCCTTGTAATCACTGCACGTGACAGGATCTAGCTTCTTTGATAAAATGTGGACAAGCAGAGGATCCCATGAGTTAGTGTCAGCTCCCAGGTTATGCATAGCATGTATGCACTCAGTGGTGATGTCATACAGCTTCTTAAGTTCTGATGATGATTGTTTTATAATATTCGGCTTTAAAAATATTTCAGCTTGTTGGGTAAATAATGTTTGTGTATTATTATACCTGTGAGTCAAGATTTCCCATGCTGTCTCGTAATTATCAACTGAGATTAAAATATGCTGGATGAGACGTTCTGGCTCTCCCTTCAGCTTGCTCTTGAGAAGTTGCATTTTTTGAGCATTATTTAGATACTTGCTGTCGTGGATAGTTTCCGTGAATATGTCGTTGAACGTAGGCCATTGTGTGAATTTCCCGGTGATTATTGGGATATCAATTTTTGGAACTGAACGTTCGAGATGAACTGTTGATGACAATTTCCGATTAAGTTGTTGTTTCACTGTGATAAGGGTGTCTTCGGCGTCCATGTAAGAATTATCATACTCAGCATTGGGAGCTTGTTGTTTGCTGTCGATGCGAAGGTGAAGTCTTCAATAGCATTCCAGCGGTGCTGTAGGGTCTTCAGCATATCTTCGATTTCCCAACGCTCTTCTATACGATCGATCTTAGAACGAGTGATTATTCTACGGAAAGCCTTGATATTGGATTGCTGGCGAGCTATCATTTCGTCCAGTTCCTTTGTAGTGTCATCGTCGTCACTGTCGTGGAACTCGGGCGCCGTAAATGATACTACTGTACGATAGTTGGCGATGGCACTCCTGGCACTGTCAAAATATTGACGAATGCGATCAAAAAAATTACTTGTAAAATATTCAGATGTCTTGTCGTCATACTTTTGTAAGTTTGAGTCGTTTTGTTCAAACTCACGCCAGAATTTATCCAGAGCCTCCAGACGCTTCTTAATATATTCAGATGTTTTTCGTGACGCGCCATCCTTTTTAAAGTTATTGAAAAGGTTTTCGATGTTCTTGCTAAGCTCAATTTGACGGGAAAGTAGGGCTTCCATGATTATGATAAATTGATTTGTTGATAAATGTTAAGTGTAATTGAAATCTCTTTACGATATGTGCGTCTCTTCGTCTCAATTCGCACGGTGAGACCCGCTGGTGGGAGGCCGTACGAACCGATTCGCTATCGTATCGAGAAACAACCTCCAAACGATGATGATAGTGATGATGATAAGGTACACACACGAAGATGATGATAATAACACAATTAATGTCCACTGTTCAAAGTTCAATCACCTCACTTTATATGATACGTGTCCATTCGATAGACGTAAGCAGTGGCCTACTTGTGGAAAGTATTGATAAGGTCACTGATCCTGATATTTCACTTTTCGAAGGACCAAAATGTGCGGTGTGCACATTTGATGATAATGATAAGATGATATAAAACTGATATAACTGATATACGTGATAATTGATAGATTTAAAATGATAAATACGGAGAGTAAATAAAATGACCGATTCCGCAGAGTGCGTAGTGAACACTGATTCGTGCAAGTTTTATTATTGCTGACATTAATTTATTAAATATTGCTGTATGTATGCTCATACACTAACGGTTATGTGTATTTGACTATTAAAGCATCGGATGGTAGTACTTTTCAGCATAAATTTTATACTTTTAACCAATTGCCATGCAAATCTGATGGAATTTTGGGACAAGATTTCTTTAATAAATTTGAAAAAATTAATTACGATTTCCAAAAAAATATTGTGTTACTAGAAAACTCAAAGCATAGTTGTGAATTAAAATTATACAGCCAACCAACATTAAGTACCAATTATTTGACTGTACCGGCACGTAGTGAATCAATACATTACATTGAGTATGAAGAAATTACCCAAGATTGCATCATATTTCCAAAGGAAATACAGGAAAACATATTCTTAGCAAGTACCATAGTTCGACCTCAAAATGGGATAATTCCTATTCAAATATTAAATACGAGCTATCAGGAAGTCACTTTACCTATTTTTAAACCCATGCCATGCGGTGTATCTATCTAGAGCCTTAGTGAGAGCGAGACGGGAGGAAATTATAATAAATCAAACACATGTGTTTACCGTTACGTTGCCCGTTTAATACTGATCTCTAAATGAGCAAAACAATTGTTACCGTTATTGAAACTTGATCACTTACATTCCAGTGAGCGTGATACTATAGCTTCTATTTGTACTAAGTACGCTGACGTGTTCCAGTTACCTGACGATAAGCTAACGACTACTAATTTATATGAACAAACAATTACATTGAAACCGAACTCTACACCCGTGTATACTAAACCATACCGTACACCGAAACACTTAATTAAAGAAGTTGACAGACAAATTGCAAAATTATTAGAAGACGGTATTATAGAAGAAGCACGAAGTGAGTGGTCAAGTCCAATTTTGCTCGTTCCCAAAAAGACTGGTGACCCTAAAATTAAACCTTGGAGACTAGTGATCGAATATCGTAAACTTAATGACAAAATACAGGTTGATAAATTTCCTTTACCTAATATTAATGAAATACTCGACTCATTGTCTGGTGCTTTTTATTTCACACATTTGGATTTGAGTCAGTCGTATTATCAAGTGACTTTAGATCGTGACAGTCGTAATTTAACAGCTTTTAATACAAATACTGGACATTATCAAATGACACGACTTCCCATGGGACTGAAAATAAGTCCAAGTGCCTTTTCACGTGTGATGACCGTCGCGATGTCGGGACTCACATATGAAAAATGTTTCGTTTATCTGGATGACCTTGTAGTGTTTGGTAGGAATTTGGATAGTCACAATAAAAATTTAATACAAGTTTTTGAAAGATTAAAGAAAGTAAATTTAAAACTAATTCCCGTAAAGTGTCAGTTCCTTAAAAAAGAAATATATTATTAGGTCTTTACCTATGAAATTGCCGTTTTGTATGAAAAAATTCAAACGATTTTTTTTCATATAATTTTTATTTGTATTAAGTGAAGTAATTACCCATACAATCAATGCATCTTTGCCAACGCAGTGGCAGTTTATTAATGCCCTTCTTAAAGAAATCAGCTGGACGAGAGGCAACAAATTCTTCAAAGGCGTTTTGAACTGCCTCTTGGTTATTGAATTTTTTTCCAGTCAAGAAGTTATCAAAATTCTGGAAAAAGTAGTAGTCTGTAGGGGCAAGGTCCGGTGAGTACGGTGGATGAGGGAGAGCTTCCAACCCCAGTTCTTGCAACTTGGAGACCGTCATTTGTGCGGTATGAGGTCGCGCGTTGTCGTGCAGGAGCAGCGGAGACGAGCGATTGACCAATGCTGGTCGGAGACGTGCCAGCTTCTCCATCATTGTGTTCAATTCTTCACAGTACACATCTGCAGTAATACTCTCCCCATTTGGTAAGAAGCTGTGATGAATCACACCGGTGCTAGACCACCAAACAGTAACCATCACCTTTTTAGGGGTAAGTTTTCGTTTAGGGCATTGTTTAGGTGCTGAACCAGGATCCAACCAACTTGCTGAGCGCTTACGGTTATCAAACAGAATCCATTTTTTATCACAGGTGACAATGCGGTTCAAAATTCCTTCATTTGTGTGTCTGTTGAGCAATGCACGGCACGTCTCGACGCGTACTTGGCGCTGGCGATCATTGAGTTCGTGGGGCACCCATTTGTCAAGGTTTTTTACCTTGCCAATTTGACGCAAATAGACCAATATTGTTTTGATGCTAACGTAGAAAGCTGCTGCTAATTCAGCCGTAGATTGAGTATCATCAGCTTCCACGATCGCCTTCAATTCGTCTGCATCGACCAAAGTCTTCGGACGACCGCGGGGTTCATTTTTCAGGTCGAAATTTCCAGAACGGAAGCGAGCAAACCAATAACTAGTGGTTCGTTGGTTTGTAGTGTTAGCTCCGTACACGTCGTTGATGTTGCGAGCCGCTTGTGCCGCGTTGCTGCCACGACGGAACTCATATTCCATAATTACTCGAATTTATAACGTATCCATGTTGACGAAAATGATTGAAATGCAATGAAAATGTAACACTAACCAATAAACAAATGACTGTTTTTGGAAAAAGAATTCCATATTTTTAAAATGAAACTAATTTGAAATTAGAATTCTTAGCTAAACAAAAAATATTTTTAATTGAAATGGCCAGTACTGTAAAACGGCAATTTCATAGGTAAAGACCTATTATTATATCTTGGACATGTCGTATCAAAAGATGGTATATTGCCAGACCCAAGTAAAATAACAGTTATTAAAAACTATCCCGTGCCGAAAAATGCAGACGAAGTTCGACGTTTCGTAGCTTTTTGTAACTATTACAGGAAGTTTATTAAAAATCAGTGAACAGTCTTTTCAATTGTTAAAAACTAAACTCATGTCTCCACCTGTATTACAGTATCCTGATTTTACAGACAAAAACGAATTTGTTTTACAAACTGACGCATCAGGCACCGCTATAGGAGCAGTGTTATGTAATAAAGATTTAAGACCAATTGCTTTTGCAAGCCGCCCATTAAATAAGGCAGAATTAAACTATCCCGTCATTCAAAAAGAATTAGTAGCAATAGTTTGGGCAATTAAATATTTTAGGCCATATTTATTTGGTAAAAAAATCACAATAATGACTGATCACAAACCCTTGATTTATTTATTCGGTATGAAGGATCCAACTAGTAGACTACTAAAGTTCAGATTAACGTTAGAGGAATACGACTACAATATTGTTTACGTGGAAGGGAAAAAAAATCATGTAGCTGATGCTTTGTCGAGAATAGTTATAACATCTGACGATTTAAAAGAAATGAACGAAAAAATAATTTCAGTCATGACTAGAGCACAGAAAAAGAGAGAAAGCGAGAGAAATGAAAGTATGAGGAATGTAAGTGGAATCCCTAATATAGCCACGAACGAACGGCCTGATCAACCGCGAGTTGTGGAAATACTAAGGATACCAAATGACTCTGTAGAAATGTTACTAATAGAGAAAAATAAATTAGAAACATTAAGAAGAAAATTACAAATAGATGCAGAATGGGAGTGTTTTGCATTTATAAAAAGTAAAAATGCACTCTACATAAACCTTGGTTTCACATCACAATTTACGCGAGCCGAATTTGTGGTGAAATTAAGTGTTTTTTGTAAATCAATAAATGTCGACAAAATTTGTATAATAAAAAATGAGGCAAATGGGGTATTCATTAGAGATCTAATAAATGAAATTAATAACAAAAAAGATTATGAGGGCCTAAAATATGTATTTTAAGAGGTGTGATAAGAGTAGATAATAATGATGATAAGAATTTCATTCTCAATGACTATCATCTACTACCGACAAGCGGACATGCTGGGGTACGTAGGATGGTCAATAATATTAAGAGACAATTTTACTGGCCAGGTATGGAGAAGGACATCCGAGAATACGTACGTAAATGCGATAAGTGTCAAAAAATTAAATATAGTAAACATACAATTGAACCGATGGTTATTACTACTACAGCCACAACGGCTTTTGAAAAAATCTATTTGGATATAGTGGGTCCATTAGATAGGGATGAAGAAGGAAACGTTTATATTCTAACGCTTCAGTGCGAATTGAGTAAATATGTAGAGGCGTATCCATTAAAGAATAAGGAAACAAAAACAGTAGCGATAAGTTTAGTTAATAATTTTATTTTAAGGTTTGGCATCCCAAGATGTATAGCAACGGATAGGGGAGCAGAGTTCATGTCAGCAGTCATGGTAGAAGTGTGTAAACTGCTTGAAATTGAGAAACTTAATTCAACTGCCTATCACCATGAATCGATTGGTTCTCTTGAAAATGCTCATAAAAATTTAGGTGCGTTTTTGCGAATTCAATGTGAAAAGTACCCAGATACTTGGAGTACCTGGTTACCTTTCTGGTGTTTTTCGTACAACAATACCATCCACACAGCAACCAAGTATGCCCCTTACAAACTTGTTTTTGGAAAACCTTGTTTAATTCAAAATAGGTTAAGTGGTGGAGTAGAACCATTATATAATGTAGATAACTATAGCCTAGAATTAAGATACAGATTACAAATGGCACAACACGATGCTCGCGAAAACTTGTTGAAAGCCAAGCAGAATAGAAAAGAAGAATACGACAAGAAGAAGAACCCTGTAATGTACGAGAAAGATGACTTGCTTCTCTTGAAGAATGAAACTGGAGGGAAACTCAACACTTTGTACGACGGACCATTCCGTGTAGTAGAAGACAGAGGACCAAATGTGGTGATACAAAAAGG
The DNA here is from genome assembly GCA_947563765.1 of Anarsia innoxiella. NCBI lineage: Eukaryota > Metazoa > Arthropoda > Insecta > Lepidoptera > Gelechiidae > Anarsia > Anarsia innoxiella. Next base: position 11,814,524 of record OX387391.1, on the reverse strand, counting down.
GACCAAGAATGAAGTCGTCCATAAGAACAGAACTAAACGTTTTAATGCTACTCAGTGAAGTGCTAGTGAAGTGTTAACGCGTAAAAACAAAAAGCTTATTAACAAGTGTTATTAAAATAAAATAAGAAAGGTAGTGAAAATATATACTAGTATAACGTAGGTTCTTAGATATACAACCGTGCACGTGTTTGTTTGTTAAGTAGATTTAAGATTATCTGTTCCGAAAAATATTAATGTCTTAACATTTTTCTTTTTCACCCACCCCGGAAATGTGGTGTGTAATCCGATTTCATTTCGAGATCAGTATTAAACGGGCAACGTAACGGTAAACACATGTGTTTGATTTATTATAATTTACTCCCGTCTCGCTCTCACTAAGGCTCTAGCTAGGCTCACCGCACCGTCTTTTCAAGATAGGTTAGGTTGCTCTGAAACTCTATTAGGTCGTAAGTATCGGTAGGTATGTACTTGGTAAAATACTCATGGGGCGGCAAATTTATCACAACTGCTTCGGGCGCTTCGAAGAAAGGAGCTGGAGGTAAGGGTTCAAAATTATTATTAGTTTTCCAGAATAAACGGCGCCGGGCAGAACTACGAGGAGCAGCAGATGAACTTGGTGCAGGCTGGCTGTTGGCAGGTGGTAGTGGCTCATCAGATTCTTCTGTATCATCATCTTCTTCTTCTTCCTCATCTTCGGCGTCCTTCTCTATTAAATCGTACGGTGGGTCACCAGCGATATCTTCATCCCCAATATCAATATCCAAATCAGAATCATCTCCGTTTATCACGTCATTCAGAACTGATTGCAATGCTGATTCTGTAAGACACAAAAAAATACACTATTATTAAAAAAAAATACGAATATTACATTAAAAAAAATAAAAAAAATGACGTACTACTATGAATGAAAATCGAGGTAAATTTGAGGTTTTTTTAAAGCTTGAATCCTGTAATGTAGGTACATTTAGATTAGTAATTATTTAGTTATGTAGGTAGTATTAAGTTTCTGTTGTACTTCTCTCTTCGTATTAAACCAGCGTTGAATATAGACGTGTTTTTTCCATTCGCTACTGATTCCCGTAGGAACATACTAATTTTACAGTGGCGACGAGGTGTGTGACCGTGATATAACGTGTGTAAAAAAATAAAGCTAACCGAATATTAAAAAAAAAAATGTCGATCGGTAAAATTTCCGAGTTTAACATAGAGGACGATGATTGGCATTTATACTCGGAACGACTCGAACAATATTTTAAAGTTAATAATGTAAGCGACGATTTAAAAGTGCCCACCTTAATAACAGTTATTGGTGCAAAGTGCTACGAACTATTAGTAAATCTGTGTACACCCGAAAAACCGAGTACTAAGACTTTAATACAATACGACACCGGCAGTGCAGTTTCATGTATTAGCTATGACTTGTATAAAGAAAAGTTCAGTAATTTAAACATTAAACCATGTAAATTAACCCTAAGGTATTACACAGGGGAGTTAGTACACCCGGAAGGGGTGATTGTGCCAGAAATAGTGTATGAGGGTAGGAAAAAACCGTTGGACTTATATGTAATAAGAGAAGGCAAAACTCTTTTATTGGGCAGGCAGTGGATGGCCGATTTCAATAAAGATGCCTAATTATGATACTGTACACTATGTCAGTGAAAAAACATTCAGTATTAATGATTTTAGTTCCAGATACTGTGACGTGTTCGCGGATGGTTTGGGGCGTTTCACTGGCGGCACCGTGAGCATTCACGTGCGCGAGGGGGCGCGGCCGGTGTTCCTGCGTGCGCGCCCGCTGGCGTACGCGCTGCGTGAGCCGGTGGAGCGCGCGCTGGAACAGCTGGTGCGGGACGACATCCTCGAGCCTGTCGAGTGTTCCGATTGGGCCACACCTATAGTACCGGTGGTTAAGAAGGATGGAACGATAAGGATCTGCGCGGATTATAAGTCAACTTTAAATCAGGTATTGATTGTTGACCGTTACCCGCTACCAAAAGTAGAAGACTTGCTGGCGCGCTTACATGGGGGTGTTAAGTTTAGTAAGATAGATCTTTCACAAGCTTACGCGCAGTTCGAGCTCGATGAATCAAGGAAATACACCGTCATAAATACTCATAAAGGTATGTTCATGTATAAACGTCTCGTGTATGGTTTATCGTCGAGCCCGGGCATTTTCCAAAGGAAATTAGAGCAGTTGTTCAGTGACTTGCCTTTCGTGGGCGTTTTTCTAGATGATGTAATAATATCGGGCAGTAGCGATGAGCAGCATTTAGGAAACTTACACAAAGTGTTTGAGCGGTTGAAATCACACGGGTTGCGGGTAAGGAAGGACAAATGTAGTTTCTTTTCAGACTCGATAGATTACTTGGGGCACGTCATAAGTAAAGACGGAGTTCATACTTGCCCAGAGAAAGTAAAGGCGGTCGAAAACACGCCGGTTCCAACGAATGTGTCTGAACTAAGAGCCTTCATCGGACTCGTCATGTACTACGGAAAATTTATTAAGAATGTTAGTAGTATATTAACACCGCTATATAATTTATTGCGAGCCGGAATTAAATTTGTATGGAACGAGCAATGTCAGGCGGCGTTTGTACGGGTTAAGAAAGCATTATGTTCCAGTGAGGTGCTGGTACATTACTCGCAGGAACTGCCACTCATTTTAACCACGGATGCTAGCGGTGCAGGCATCGGCGCGGTCATCTCTCACGTAACGCGGGAGGGCGAGCGACCCATTGCGTACGCGTCGCGCACCCTCACAGCAGCGGAGCGGGCGTACGCCCAGATAGATAGGGAAGCCTTATCTATTGTGTATGGGGTACGTAAGTTTCATCAGTATTTGTATGGCCGGAAATTTACGTTGCGCACCGATCATAAGCCCCTAACATATACAGGGTGTAACGGAAAGGGTATATAATCCCGAAAAGGGCATACTCTGCACATTATGTAGAAGTCTTCTAGCCGTATTTCAAATCGAAATAAACACTTTTATTTTTTTAAAAATTTTGATTAATTTTAATTTTAGAATGTAAACAAACGTGTCCCAACACTATTGAGGTCATTCGTTTAATCATATGGCACTGTACACTATCACTAGCCCCGCCCGTCTTTCTTCTCTCTTCATCATACGACAACCCCGCCCATCTTCCTTCTCTCTCCTTGCACAAAGCCATGCCGCGCATACGCTCAAAGCGCGCCGGTCGGCGGCGGCGGCTTTATCAAAGGATACCGACCGAGGCGGCAGCGTTTGGCCTTGGCTCGGGCGCGCGGCCAAGGACGTCTCTCGAAAACGTTCGTACCGCGTTGTAGGTATCGTAGCTGAAACAAAAGTAAATTAGTGAGTGACATTATGCATAAGTAGGTAGGTACCTAAGTAATTAAATTAGTATTTTACTAAATAATTTTCATTACGAAAAAATAATAGGTAGGTACCTACTTAAGTAGTTACAAAAGTTAGGTAACCTATCCAAAATGAGTGGTTAAGTACATTTACACGTTAATTTTATTAAAAATACAATGCCTGTGTAGGTAAGTAAGGTTTGAAATTAAATTAAAACAAACTAACTTACCTACTTTTAAAGAAATGGTTCGAAAGGTCCTCGTTGAAAACAGTTCATAAGGCGTCGTAGTAAGTATCGTAGCTGAAACAAAAGTAAATTAGGTAAGTACCTAAATGAATGACCTTGACGATTGTTCTCAGCTCTTAACCACATTTAGTTACTTAGATGATTTTACGACTAACTACCTAAACTTTATCATCATTACACATTTATCATTACAATTAAATGTTTAAGTACGTATGTTAGTAATTAGGTAAGAAAGCAGCCTACCTACGCAGAGTGCTCTGACTCGGAGACTGTGGGACCTGCGTATTACGAAAATCGTTCGTAAATCGCATCGTAGGTATCAAATCTGAAACAAAAGTAAGATGAATTAGTGTTTTTATGTTTCAGTAGGTACCTAAATAATAATTTTATTAAGATAACGGCGGCGGTGCGGCGCGTGTAATTACTTACCTAAGGCGGCTCGGGCGCTGCAGGACGTGCGTCGTGCGTGTCTACGAAAACAGCTGTTCGTAACGCATTGTAGGTATCGAAGCTGAAACAAAAGTAAGATAAATATGTAGGTGCTTAAGTAATTAGTAATTTACTAGATAATTTTTGTTACAAAAAAATAATAGGTAGGTAACACGGAAATTTAATTAAATTGAGTAAGTAGGTACCTAAGTAAGGTATTCGATAAGGGTTAAAAATAAATTAAAACTTTACTTACATTTACAGAAATGGTTCGAAATGGCGTCCTCCCTGCTGGATGCACAAACCAGCTCGCCTGTAGGTAGAGGCTCTAGTGTTTCTTAGCATCTCCGGCGTCACAGTACTAAACGCATCTCTAATGCGCTGCTCCATTTGCTCACTAGTAGAGCACTCCACGGCATAAACAATATTCTTTATGTGCCCCCATAAAAAGAAGTCCAGCGGGGTCAAGTCTGGGGACCGCAGCGGTCGATTCACCAAGCGACTGAAACAGCCGTACGAAGGCATGCGCCTAGCTTCATCAGCTGGCCTCCCGTCGATGTAGCGCTCACGATAGAGCTCGCGAGCTGCACTTAAATCACCGTTGGTAAACCCAACGCACATAATCATGTTATAATATTCCGAATTGGAATCATAAGACATGGCGAAAGCAAAAGGTAGCCACTACACAATTAGATACGAAAGCACAAGTGCACACGCGACAACGAATTGAGAGCGACTGAAGGAAGGAAAATTAATGAGCCGACCGCCGACCGAGCCCATACGAACTTTTCCGAACGCTCTCCCGCCGCCCTGCGCCAGAGTCCTGGTCACGCCCCAACATAATGTCATTGGTCCTTTCGTTATCGAATTATCGATCTTCTTGATCCTTATTGGTTCAAATTTTCAGCGCGAGTGGTGGTTAGAGTTCCTTTGTAAAATGGTTTCTAATTTATCGGTCTGAACTTCTTCATATTCGTCGTTTCCTGGTAGCGTGGAAACACTAAACCACTCCGATAATAAGATTGTTTGTTTTCAATTGGTCAGTTTTGAGCAAGAAAAAAAAAACTTGATAATAAAAACCAACCGATTTTTTTTACTTTGAATAAAAACCTAGGAATGTAAACGAGAAATCGAAAGACTTACTTTCAAGTGATTTAAAAAGGAATTTTAGTTTTAATTAGGGCCAGCCAGCAGCTCTCCGTAAGGCGTACTTACAGAGTAGGTACATACTACGTCGCGCGTACGAATGTGTTACGTTTTACGCGTTTTATGTTCTTTATTTAATTTTCCTTTTATGAAAATAAAAAAATCATGTTACAAAAAACATGTAAAGACGACATTTTATTTACAAACGAAAAATTACATATGCGGAACCCACTTTGACATGCCAGGCGTACAGATAGGTGTAAAAGCGGTGGGGACAGCGGTCAATCACCCTAACAGCTGATTGCTCAATAGTGATGGGCAATATCAGGCAATGTGTTGCAGAAGTCTGCAATTCAAATGCGTTTTAAAAATCGTAGGATGGACTTAGAGGGCTGATATTTTGGAATATGGTTTGTTTCCCCTTCCAGAGTTGCCCCCTTTCGGGATTATATACCCTTTCCGTTACACCATGTATATTCGGAAATAAGGTAGGGATACGTTATGGCGGCGACTAGAATACAGCGGTGGGTTATTCTGTTGTCCGGATACACGTATGACATTGAGTATATAGCGTCAGCTAAAAATTGTGCAGATGCATTCTCGCGCTTGCCACAAAAGAAGCTCGTGACCTCGACCGACTCGGAGGAGGTAACTTATCTTAATTTTGTGGAGAATTTTTTACCAGTTAGCAACGGTGACGTCATGGCGGCTACTAAAAAAGATCGGGAGTTAACAAGAATATTGTCAGACTTACAATCAGGTTGGCCAGCGAAATGCGAAGTTAAGGAAATTGAACCGTATTACCAGAACCGGAAAGAATTATACATCGACCGCGGTTGTATTATGTGGGGGTACCGAATCCTAATTCCAGCTAGTCTCCGCGATAAGGTTTTAAAACAGCTTCATATTAGTCATATGGGCATCGTTAAAACGAAATCAATAGCACGTAGTTATGTATGGTGGCCCAACATAGATATGGACGTGGAGACGGCGTGTCGGCAGTGTGAAACGTGTGCAATGGAAGCGCAGACACCGCCACGTTCACCGCCACAGCCGTGGCCGTTCACAGGACAACCGTGGGATAGACTTCATATTGATTTCTTGGGCCCAATTAACGGTAAAACGTTTTTCGTGTTAGTAGATTCGAGTACTAAATGGATAGAGGCATTTGAGATGAAAAAAACTAATGCGTCTACTGTAATTAAAGTAATGCGATCCATATTTGCTAGATTCGGTCTTCCAACAGAGGTAGTTTCGGATCAGGGACCACCTTTCACGAGTGCGGAGATGAGAGAGTTTTTAAAACAAAATGGCATTCGACAATCGTTTTCTCCAGCCTATCATCCATCATCGAACGGCGCCGCGGAGAACGCAGTAAAATTATGCAAGAGAGCAATAAAAAACGCGTATAGAGATTCAGTCGACGTGGACGCGGCGTTACAAACGTTTTTGCTGGCATATCGTAACAGTATACATAGCACTACTGGGCAGAGCCCCGCCATGCTGCTACAACGGAGGCAGTTGCGATCAAGATTAGATCTATTGCGGGGAGATCGCACCGTTCAAGACCGAGTGCGGAGCGTACAACAGCGACAGGTGGAGTACGCCGGCGGAGTTGCGCGAGACTTTTCACCGGGTGACACGGTGTGGGCTAGGAATTACGGGGCGCGTGAAAAATGGGTAAACGGCACGGTAGTAGGTACTGAGGGTACACGTAGGTTTGTGGTGGAGAGTAACGGTCAATTGTTAAACAGACACGTTGATCAAATAAGGCGCAAATCCAGTCGACCTAGCATAATCTATCCTGATTCCCCGGTGCGGCTGGATGAGGCGGAGGGTGTCGTCGACGGTCAGCAGGCGGGGGTGGTGTCGGGTCCGCATACTCCGGTTCGTATGCAGGGGGAAGAAGTGCGGAATGGGGACAGCCAATCGTTATCGCCAGAGGTTGCCACTCCTATGCTGCGATCGTCCCCGCCACCACTTACGCAGAACAGGGTCGAGTCGCCTCAGCAGGCACCAGAAGTGCCGCCAGTTAGGCGCTCTGAATGAAACCATAGGCCGCCGTGTAGATACGGTTTTGAATTTGATTAGATTAAGTTTAGTTTTTAGAATTGTCATAAGTTGGTAGTTAGTTTATTAAGTTTTAAAAAGTTCTTATTACCTTAGTCATATTAAGTTTGTATTTTGGGTATTATTGGTTTTTGGTGTTATGTTTGTAGTTTGTAGCTATGTAGCGGCCTGAATTAAGTGTAGAGGTGTAATGTAGGTACATTTAGATTAGTAATTATTTAGTTATGTAGGTAGTATTAAGTTTCTGTTGTACTTCTCTCTTCGTATTAAGCCAGCGTTGAATATAGACGTGTTGTTTCCATTCGCTACTGATTCCCGTAGGAACATACTAATTTTACAAATCCCAATGTACCCAAAAAGGGACATACAACTTTAGGTACCGCAGAAGGTACTTTACTAATTTCAAGGTAAAGGTATTTTGGCTTAGATAAACTTTAAAACTAATATAAAATGTGATACAAATAACTATTTTTAGGTAAATATAAGATTATTGAGTAAAATAGGCACTTACCTTGGGCGGGATCGCCGATTTTGAATTTTTTTTGGTTACTCATTTTAAAACACCTGTTGAAAAAATATGGCCGAACGGAATGGTCGCAGGCTCAAGGGAGCCGTGGTGCCATCTATCTAGATTCAAATAAATGCTTTGGAACGCGTCTATCGCTATGTACCTAAATACTACAGTAAATTTCCCATAGATGGCAGAATGTATCCATATGGGGACTTCGGGTCCGAGGAGGTTAATAAAGTGTATATTTGATGCCTGGGAGAAGTCGCACGACGCCTTGGGTGTCTTTTGCGATTTATCCAAGGCTTTCGATTGCGTTGATCATCGTACTTTGGTCAGGAAACTTCATTATTACGGTGTAAAGGACAACGCACTCAGCCTATTAGAATCTTACTTACATGGACGTATACAGTCGACAAAGTTGTCAGGGTATCACCCAACATAAGCAAATGTTGAACTATCTATAAGTCTAAACTTGGCTCGTTAGTGTGAGTGAGCTTTGCTTTGATCTCATTGGTCAAACATTTTGAAGAAAGGTCGGTAGTAGCAAATAATAAATATCAGAAAAGATCATTCACTGTCAAGTTGAATAAGAAGCCAATTTTAAAACTATCCGTAAGCAGCTACCGTGGCACAGTTGGTCAAGCGGCAGCGGTGGGGCTATATAGATGGATCGATCGAAGGAACCCAGGTTCGAGTCCCTATCATGCCAGCCAGATTTGTTAAATGTTATGTTTTTATTTATTTTAAAACGTAAAATGAAAAAAAAAAGATCGCAATGAAGCAAGATGGAATATTCTCGTGATGATAAATTATGATTTGCAAACTAACATTGCTAGTCAACGAAAACTACCCTCAGATATTTTGATAATTCTTTTGTTAAACGTATTGACAGGTAGTCATTAGTCGTTACTGAGCTTCGTGCCTTATCGATACGTTTTTAAACTTCTTTTCATATTTTGTCTATTCTTTTAAGCAAATATGGAACATTTAACTCTCTTCAAACGTGCAGAAATAGTTGTTTTGCACGAGCAGAATGTTTCTGTTAGTGAAATTGCAAGACGGTTAATGATATCGGTAAGTAACAATTACTTATTTGTAACCGAAGCTCATACTGTTCCAAGCAATTAAGAATAGTTAATTACATTTATATTATTCTTCTGCAGAGAAAGGCTGTTCGATTGTGGATTAATCGTCATGCTGCTACAGGAAATGTAGACAGCCTGCGCCGTGGCCCTACTAACTCCTTCACAGAAGCTAACCCCATGCATCGTGATATCGTGGCTCAAGTAGTAAAAGATTGGCTAAACATCCAAGATAACCTGACTGTTATTAAATGGCCTTCTAAGAGCCCGGATTTGAATCCTATAGAAAACTTGTGGGGCCTTATGGTGTTAAACTGGGACTCATCGCAAGTTAGGTCTAAAGCCAATTTAGAGGCCCTTGTTACATCAACTTGGGAATCATTGCGTGGTAGTGATATGTGCTTCAATATGGTTTCTAGCATGAGAAATCGATTACAGCTAGTATTAGATAATAACGGAGCGCCAACTCGCTATTAACCTATATTAAGTATATAATTTAATTATGATATCCAGTCTAAATTGCTATGGAATATATTTTATTGTTATATTGAATGTCTGAATCTGTAAAAAAAACTGATAGGTAACTCTTTAAAATCACTACCAGGCCGTGATTCCCAGAGGTAGTAAACTTATCGCGTGAGAGATGTTATTGTTATTGAATTTAGAAGTTACTTATTCAAAATAACTTCTTTATAAATAACATGTTTATTCATATCACCGATACATGCTATATACCTCCTTAAAATGTTGATTATTTATTTTTACACATTATATTGACTTTATACAGCCTTGTCAAATTTATATCTGATAAATTTATTTTAATGTTTCGCTTTGATTCTTACAATAAATCATTGAAAGCAATCTACCTACCTATAGACGCCTTTTATTTAATGCTTGCTCCTTTTAACTTGAGTATCATCATAACATACCTAACTCATAAGTCCAATGCAAAGTTAACAACACTCAGTAAAAGTAGACAATAATTATAAATAAAAATACACAATAAATATTATAAACACTCAACCGCGAGACAGGATTCGAACTTGTGTCTTCTTTATTACATTCATTTGCTGCTATCCCGCTACACTACCATTGCGCTAGTGAGCGGCTTACTTGTCTAGGCGAAATTATCTATATGAATCTGTCTTGAAGCAATAAACAACAAAGAATACGTTTTGCCACAGATCAGAAAACTTTTTGCAAACGAGGAGGCGTAAACGATTAGCGCACACACACTACCGCTTGACGAATAGAAATGCTCAGCTAAGTTTAGACTTATAGATAGTTCAATATTTGCTTATGTTGGGTGATACCCTGACAACTTTGTCGAGTGTACAGAGGGTTGATTTAAACGGTAAAGTGTCAGGTGGATCTGCGGTTAGCATGGGTGTTCCACAGGGCTCAATTCTCGGTCCTTTTCTCTTCCTAATATATATATAAATGATCTGCCAAGTCTTGTAAATAACTGTCATGATATAGTATTGTTTGCTGATGATACTTCTTTACTTTTTAAAGTTAAACGACAACAGAATTTATATGACTGTAATATTTTGGCGGGAACGTCGGAAGAACAAAGACACGTATGAACGTAAGCAGCGTTTATTCAAGACAGTTAAATCTTACAATGACATTGACAGATGACTTAACACTATTTAGAACTACCTACATTATACTCCTCCACACATAATTAACAATGTAACTACTTAAATACAACGACTTACTTAACGATTTGTTCATTAACCTAGAAACTTACAAAACTAAAACTTTTACACATTTACTCCTTATAGCTAGTAACCTTAAGTCTACATTTTCTTATTGGGCGGGGCTGGAACGATGGCATTACTGGAGAAGCAGATTTACTGACAGAAGTTGTCACGGTATTACTGTTATTCGAATCAATTGGTTGCGCCTCCTCGCACGACACCCCCGAGCCCGCCGCCTGCTCCGACGGTTCCTGTCCCGACACATTCCCGTCAAAACCCGCCCGAATCATGAGAATCCGTGCTAGATACCTGCCTAAAACCAGATGTAGCTGATGCCAGGGATAGTCGCCCCGAGCTGTTCCGGTGACGTAATTGATCAATGTGTCGATGCACCGTATCACCACTCGCACCCACAACTCTAAAATTACTAGGACCTGTCTGTTCAACTATGCGACCTGGAACCCATTTTTCCCCCTTAAGGAATTGTCTGTACCATACGTTATCATTTTGCTCCGCACTCCTATTTACCCCTCCCGCTAACTCCTTCTGCTGTGTTTGCGCCCGTACAACCTTATTTTCAATATCTGGTCTGATCTTATCTAAGCGTGTACGCAGGCGTCTTCCTAACAGTAACATCGCTGGGCTCGCACCTGTTGTGGAATGTTCAACGTTTCTATAGTCCAAGTTTTGTTTTTCTTGAATTGCTTTTTTAATAACCCGCTTCACGGTACGCACTGCATTTTCTGCTAATCCGTTTGAAGCCGGGTGGTACGGAGCCGTAAAAATATGCTCAATTCCATTAAAACGTAAAAAGTCTTTAAATTCGCCTGACACAAACTGCGGGCCGTTATCACTAACAATCTGTTTCGGTAGACCCCATCTACTAAATAATTCTGTTAATTTAGAAATTCAAGTATTAGCTGTAGTACCGCAAGATAAGTTGAAAACCTCTAGCCACTTAGTTGTTGCGTCTACTACTACCAAGAAAGTTTTACCATCAAGGGTCCCAAAAAATCAAGGTGGAGCCTAGTCCACGGGTGGCTGGGCCATGGCCACATGCGCGGTGCCTGCCGCGGCGGCATGTCCGCTTGCACCACGCATACCGCACACCCTTTGCACACTCGTTCCACAACCTTATCGATTCCCGCCCACCAAACATAGCTCCTAGCTAAAGCTTTTGACTTGACGATACCCATGTGTGGTTCGTGAATCATATGTAATACCCTTTCTTTACATTTTTCCGGTACTACCAACCTGTGGCCCCACATAACGCATCCTAACTCCTCGTAAAGTTCATTTTTACGATTGAAATATGGTTGCAAATTGTCAATTTCACACTGTGATGGCCACCCATCTCTTATATAAAACAATATTTTTGACAGTAGGGGATCTCTCAATGTTTCCTTCTTTACCACATTATAATCACAATGTAATAAAGCATCTCGGATTAAATGCAAGTACGTTTGTTCTGGCGCCGTTGCCCCTTTGCGACCGCACAACACCGGTAACCGCGAAAAACCGTCCGCCCCGTTCTCATCGGTCCGCACGTACTCAATCACGAAGTTGTAAGCTGATAAAATTATCGCCCACCTCTGCATACGGCTAGCTACCATCGTCGGAATACCCTTATTTGGTCCAAAAATCGAAACCAGCGGTTTGTGGTCGGTTCGTAATGTGAATTGTATAATATAAAAATATACCATATAAAAATTGGTGACATTTATTGACACCAAAAATAATAGCTAAAGCTTCCCTATGTATCTGCGAATAGTTTTTCTCTGCTTCTGATAAGGAGCGTGACGCATCCGGCAACCGGTCGCTCACCTCGGCCGTCGCTGGTCAGCTGTGTGAGTACCGCGCCCACCCCCGCGCGCTCGCGTCGCATGTTAAAAACAAAGGTTGTTTCGGATCATAGTGTGCTAATACTTCCGAGCTAGAAAGTAAACTTTTAATACGTTTAAATGATTGTTCACACTGCTGGCTCCAAAACCATTGTTTTTCTCTCTTCAATAATTCGTACAACGGTGATAACGTATCACTCATGTTTCTAATGAATTTTCCGTAAAAGTTAACTACACCTAAAAAAGATCTTAACTCCGTTACACACATTGGTCGCGGTATTTCGTTAATAGCTTGTATCTTTGAATCATCTGTCCGTAACCCATGCTTACTCAAAACATATCCTAGATAACGTATTTCTTCCACTAAGAACACACATTTGTTAGTTTTTAATTTTAAACCGCAACGACTTAACCTACTGAAAACCGTCTCTAAAGCTTCCAAATGCTCGGACTTATCCTTTCCCCCTATAATGACGTCATCCAAAAATATTTCTACATTTTTAATACCCTTTAACAACTCGCACATGATGCGCTGGACTGGAAAATTCCTGGACTTGACGCTAGCCCAAACACTAACCTGTTATACCTAAATAAACCCCGATGTGTGTTAATGATTGTATACGTTTTGGTATCATCTAATTCTATCTTATTATATGCTTGCGATAAATCAATTTTAGAGTAAAAACGAGATCCACTTAAATTAACAATAAGCTCATCGATCCTAGGCAACGGATATCTATTAATTAACAGAGCCGGGTTCAAGGTCGCTTTATAATCAGCACAGATTCTCAACGATCCGTCGGGCTTGTTTACCGGTACCAGTGGTGAAGCCCAGTCGGAACAGTCGACCGGCTCGATGATGCCGTCGCGCTGTATTGCATCCAATTCTGCGTCTACGCGGTCTCGTAGCGCGAAAGGCAAAGGTCGCGCGCGATGGAACACGACTCCCTCTCGTAGTCTCAATGTCGCTTTTCCGCCAGTATATCGCCCCAGCCCGCCACTGAATAGTTCTTTATACCTAGAACATAAATCACGTATTTCAAGTAACATACCTTGAGGAAGGTTATTTACTTTTAAACAATTGCAATTCTGAAAAGTAGGTATTTTAATTTTTAATTCTGTCAAATTAAAAAACTGCCTACCAACTAACGAGGTCGTACCACCTTTCACAATAAACAGCTCTAATAGCTTATTTATATTACCATAACTTACTAAAGGCTTGATTACACCTATTGGTTTTATTTTTGTACCGTCAATAAAATTAAATACTATGTGACTATTGTCTATTGGTAGTCGCTTAAAACACCGTGAATAAGTCTCTTCGTTGATACACGACACAGCCGTACCCGTGTCTACTTCCATATGTACGGTCTGATTATCGATAGTAATAGGTAAACTCACCGCCCGATAATCATTCAAGCATAAATGATGGAATGCTGCCTTATCCAACGTTTCATCGACTTCGTCAGAGTGTTCTGCGTCGCCGTAGTGTAGCCGTGATTGAGCCCCCGGAACGTTGCCGCCTTGCTGCATTTTTTTTGCACTTGCTGCATTCATAACCACGGAACCGGCAGGTCCCATAGCTGTGATCCGTAGCTCCGCAACCATCACAAGATTGTCTACGACTCGTTCCGCCACCATAGCCCATGTTCCGTATTTCGCTATTGTTCCTCCCAGCTCTTTGTGAGCTACCAAGCCGCGCTTGGCCAGCAAAGTGTGCGCACGACCTCGAGCCGCCTCCGCCACCGCGCCGCCCACGTCGGTTGCCTCCCGCGCGCGCTAGAACATGCACCGCCTGCTCCCAGGCATCGCCGTTCCCCCCGGCTACCCCGCAACTGGACGATGACGTTGCTTTTGTTTCGAACGCTGCTGCGTCCCTCTCTGCCGCCTCGAGTGAAGTAGCCAACTTCAACGCGTTGGAATAGGATAGCGAATCCTCCTCCGCAAAGAGTCGTTGGCGTATGACGTCACTGGCTAACCCACAAACGAATTGATCTCTAAGGTTATCTTCGAGACTGCTTCCGAATTTGCAATGCCTTGCAAGCTTTTTCAACTCCGCTACATAGTTAGCGATGCTCTCGCCCATCGCTTGCCTCCACTGACGAAATCTGTACCTTTCGGTGAGTGCTGACGGTGCCGGTTGTAAGTGTCTTCCCAATACCGCTACCGCCTCATTGTACGTCAATTCCGTCGGCTTCCTGGGACTAGCCAAGTTTGCCAGCAACTCGTACGCTTCCTCGCCGATCCCCGCTGCGCTGCCGTGTGATGACAATACACTGTATCTTGAAAATGTATGTTTTTGGTGAGCGCCGTTTAAAACAAAATAATGTTTTTTCTCTATAACTTTTAAATTAGATGATGGAGGAATTTGAAATTTTGAATAGTCGTAGGTTTAGTTATGACTAAACAGGCCGTTTAATAAAAAATATAAATTTTATATAAAAAACGTTCACTATTAGCGAAAACGTGTTTTGTTGCAACATCGGCAGCAGATTTTTTTAGTATTTATTTTGACAAAACACTGTATGTCTTAAGGAAGACCCATAAAATAAAATAAAAACATCAAAATCTAAGTTTTATATATGCAAAAAATATATTTCTTTATAATTCTCCAATATAATCTGTTTTTCTAGCATAGAGGAAGAGTTTATAAATGTAAAGAAATTATGATGTTTTTAAAGATATTCCCCGCTCACCCGTAGTACTGCCCGCGCGGATTTCCACCGCGCTGTTGCGTCAAGACACTGTATCTCTGAATAAATCTTACAATTTTCGCGCGACTGTCATGACAATAAACTGTATCTTTACTTAAATACAGTGTTTTGCCAAAATTAAGCTCAATAAAATTTAAAGATACAGTGTTTTGACATTGGCCTATCTTTATAAAAACCGGCCAAAAAATTTTTTTTTAATACCTATATCATAGAGGAAGGTTTAATTAAGAATTTTTTCACTGCTATCACAAAACACTGTATCTCAACATACAGTGTTTTGTCATCACATGGCAGCGCTATGAGCGTAGCTAGCTTCAGTTCTTCTTCCACTGAGTTAACTTTAAAGAACATCTCCAGTCTTTCTACGTAAGACGACCAACAACCGTTCCTCACGTCGAACTCCCGCACTTTGCCAATCGTCATTTTTAACAATAATAGTACCTTCAACACGCACTTAAAAGTCCGTTAAACCAAACTCGATCGCCACTGTAATATTTTGGCGGGAACGTCGGAAGAACAAAGATACGTATAAACGTAAGCAGCGTTTATTCAAGACTGTTAAATCTTACAATGACATTGACAGATGACTTAACACTATTTAGAACTACCTACATTATAATGACGACGTAAACAATGCTATCAGTAAAGTAGTCGAGTGGTTTACTGCCAATAATCTAGTACTTAATGAAAAGAAAACTAAATGTATCAAATTTACTTTGCCCAATGTTGGACAAGTAACTACAGATATTTATTAAGATGAAGGGACAGAGTTTGTGTTTTGTGGAAACAACCATATTCCTTGGTATTACTCTGGATTCTAAATAACAATGGGGCCCCCATATTGACAAGTTAGCGGATAAGCTCAGTTCTGCAGCTTATGCAGTTAAAAAAGTAAGAAACTTGACAGACGTTCAAACTGCCAGGCTAGTCTACTTCAGCTACTTCCATAGTCTTATGTCCTACGGCATTCTGCTGTGGGGTCATGCCGCCGACTCTGAGCGCATCTTTGTCCTGCAGAAGCGAGCTATTCGATCGATTTATAAACTAGGTCCCAGGGAATCTCTTAGGGATGTTTTTAAAAATATTGACATATTAACACTAGCATCGCAATACATCTTCACTAATTTAATGTTTACACAAAAAAATATACATCAATTTAAACAACTAAGTGATATACATACTGTTAATACTAGAAATAGGGATAAATTAGTGCCCCATGCTAGTCGACTAAACAAAGTAAATAAGTCATTTGTAGGTCAATGTATACGCTTTTACAACAAGATCCCTACCAGTATACGCGAACTACCCCTCAATAAATTCAAGGTTATTGTTAAACAAAAACTTAGCAAAAAGGGATATTATCAAATTAACGATTATTTAGATGACTCAAATCCATGGGATTGACCTGCTCTTCTATCAAGCTTTCTTTATGAGGCATAACTGTTCATACTTATACAATTGTGAATTACTTACATTCCTTAAATTATATGAATGGTATTGTGTAGTAAAAATGTTGCCTCTGCAGTATCTTGGTAGGTATGGTATCTGTAATAGCTAAGCTTTTTTTTATGAATAAGGCGAAACGTGTGACTTGTCATGCTCGCTTACGCCGTTGCAGTGGTGGCGCTGTGTGTCGGGTCTCCTACTTCCCTAAAGTATGTGGATGGGGTTGATGGCTGGCACATGTGTTGAGACCTGTGTGAAGGTGCTGCTGTGATGGCCGGTCATGTCATGCGGATCCTATCAAACTAAGCCTTTCACTTCTCTGTTTCTCATTTACTTACCTTACTTTTTCCTGGATATTGCGGGGTCAAATTTTTATTATTTACTAGCTTTTACCCGCGACTTCGTCCCCATAAGTTTTTTTGTTTTCTCCCGGCTGTAAGTCCCCCTGCAACAATGTCCCTCTATCGTGTTCCGGTCCTCAACTTCACATCAAAATTTGTTCAAAAGCAACCTAAGCACATAATGGATAGCTCCGAATGTTTCCTTAGTAAATATAAAAAGTAAATAATGTAAATCGGTTTAAAATACTACTAACTATACCTACCTGCCAACCCCCGATGTATACAAATCAGATCAATAGTTTTGGCGTAATGTGATTCTCGACAGAGTTTTAATGTTGCAGATAGGTAGCTATGTATACGTTCCTGTGGGAATGAGATATTTTCCCGAAGTAAAAAGTAGTCTGAATTTTGGTACCTTCCTACCCTATAAGTTAAGTAGTGTGATGGAATGTCGCTAAGTTTCGATCCAAGTAAAACTGTTAAATAAAGACAGTTGCATCAAAATGTTATTATAAATTCCATAAATTATGGCGCCTACCTACCCTCTAAGTTAGAAAAGTGATTAAATACTAACTTGAAGTCTTAGTAACACTCAGTTTAAAAAAAAACATCAAAATCATTTCAGTAGCTATGGCGTCATGCGCTTCTTAACACGATCACGCTAGATTTCCGCGGGAATGAGGTATTTTCCCGCCGTAAAAAGTAGCCTGTGCCCGTGCCTAGGATTCTATCTTTAAATTAACCAAGTCTTATAAAAATCTGTTCAGACGTTAAGGCGTGAATGAGGTAAACTTTTAAAACAAACGATTAAAAATCACTAACTCAATTCAGTTTTCTACCTACTTCCTACCCCCTAAGTACGATGACGTGATCATTTTGATCTTATATCCGTTTTTAGGTAACCATCTATTACCTTACTAAATTTCATCAAAATCCGTTCAGCCGTTTAGACGTGAAAGAGCAAAAGTCCCAACAAAAACGACTAAAAGTCACTAACTCAATTTAGTTATCTACCTACTGCCTACCCCCTAAGAACGATGGCGTGATTATTTATAGCCTATGACCATTTCTAGGTTATCATCTATCACCATACCAAATTTCATCAAAATCCGTTCAGCCGTTTAGGCGTGAAAGAGTAACAGACAGACAGACAGACAGACAGAGTTACTTTCGCATTTATAATATTAGTATGGATTTATGGATAGTATGGCTAGTATGGAAGTATGGATTTAGTACTAAGTGCCTAAATATAAAGTTTCATGGTTTTATCTTTGAATAATGACGATCTCCCATACTAACTTTCAGCCCTTATTACCACCCCCTTAAGCCTTTTTTCGCGACAAAATATAGCCTATGTCCTTTCTCAAGGTCTAGACAACCTCTCTACCAAATTTCATTGAAATCGGTTCAGTAGTTTAGGCGTGAAAGCGTAACAGACAGACAGACAGAGTTACTTTCGCATTTATAATATTAGTATGGATTTATGGATAGCTCTTTTGAAATATTAATTTTATTATATATTTCTGTGTTTATGCCTGAGATTTGTAAAACTTAAATTGAAAAGAGCAACCCTACAGAGTTTCTTGCTAGGTTCTTCTCTGGGGAAAACTGCACTCTTGCGAATCTAGCATTAACTTTAAAAAATGACCCGTCCTAAGTGTTGTCAAAACCTACAGGATTAAATGATTTTTTATTTCATTTTCATTTCATTTTCATTTCATTTCATATCTTTCAATAACTGCAAGGCCTCCAAGTAACGGCTTTGTATGAGTGGTAAATCTTTGATAATATTGAGAGCTTCATCTTTTAGAAATGACCAATTGACCACAAATAGTGTAACTTTTGGATGTTATCCAGCTTGGTGTCTTTATCAACGAAGGATTTGCATAGGTTAATAAAGGTAACATATTCTGAGCACAACTTACCATCGAATACAGGTATGCTTATAGTAGGTAACTTTAAACTTCTTGAATTATTTTCAGGTGGCGCAGTCGGAGGAGGAGATGAAACAACCGCGGCTTCAGAGGCGATCAGGTCAGTTAATGCGGCGAGGGCATGGTAGTAATCTTCTTCCACCTTTTTTATGTCCTCGCTGTCGTCGTCGGCATCGTCCAACGACAGTATCTCGCAATTGACTTTTTCATAATTTTCGAAATTTATCTGGAGGTGTTTTAATTTAGCTTCTAGGTTCGATCGCGATTGCTCCGTAGCCTTTTCTGGGTTATTTACAAGAGAAACGACACGTGTTATGACGCCTTTAAAATAACCACGTTGCGTCTTTAGTTTTTTGCACAATTTATGCTCCTTTTCCGACTCCGCCATTTTATTAAACAAAAGGTATGTTTAAAATACTTTAAACTATAGAACCTTATGCTATGGAAAACTATACGTAAAAATTTAAAAGCCTTATAAATAATAAAAAATATGTACGTTAACCACACGCGGCACGAGGTTAGAAAGAATGAATGAATGTTCGTTCGATGCGCACGCACACACACAGGCACGATGGATTGACGCCGGAAACGGGAACGAGACGATCAATCAAGATGGTGGACGGAACTTCGAATGGCACTGTTGTCGTTTCGATTGTTGTACGGGAATGCGATTTTTTGAGTTTTTTGTAGGAGGCTGACCAAAATTAAAAAATGGTACCTTTTCGCAGCCTCTTCACACAAATGCGGACACAGTTACCTCTACCGCTGATTACTTGATATTCTTGTAGGAGGCCGGCCAAATTGAAACAAAAATGGCGGATGTCGCAGCCCCTGTTGCTTCCACTCCAAAATTGTTGCACGTGTAAACTTAATATGTTTTGCACTTTAAAATCACTGTTTTTATTCTTCGTAGGTCGCTGGCTCCAATCCAAAGGACCATGTTAATGTCTTGGACGGAAAGACTGATTATTAAGGCAAAATATTATTTATTAATAATATCGTATTACACGCTGCAATGGTGGTAAAGAGGAAGTGACAACGAACGAATGAAGTGGACTAAACAAAAGCGAGCTTTCATTCTTGGAGACTTCTTGGAGACTGAGAGGATATAAAGTTCGATTTATATTCTCCCAAAACTACAGCCTGTGAGCGGTTTAACAGGTATGAGCAAACCCATCTAAGTAAGTTGCCATGAATTCCAAGAACCTGAAGCTTGCGAAGCAGAATGACGTGATCAACATTATCGAAAGCCTTTTCGAAATCCGTGTAGATCACGTCAACCTGACCACCTTTCTCCATGTGTGTGAGTACATAGTCTGTGAAGAGTGCCATATAAGAGACAGTAGAACGTCTTTTTAAGAAGCCGTGTTGAGTCTCGGGGATACCCTTGGATAGTAGGGGGTAAATGCTATTGTAAACTCTTTTTTCAAAGATTTTACTTAAAGTATTTAATAAAGATATTGGTCTGTAGTTAAGGATGTCAGTCCTTAAGCCTTTTTTATGTATGCGTACAATTTGATCTTGCTTCCATTGTGTAGGGAACTGACAGTCCGAGAGGGATTTACGAAATAGAATTGATACAGGCAGAGCAAGGCTAACTGCACAAGACGAAAGAAATATGGGGGGTATCCCGTCTACACCTGAACCCTTGTTCGTATCCAAAGAGCGCAGTAGTTTGCGGACAATGTTCACATTGACTTCAATGAGGGAAATGCCGTCACCATTAAAATCATCCGAGGATATCGAGTCAACAGCATTGTCGGGGAAAGAATGATCAAAAACACTCTCAAAGAATGAGTTGAAAGCATTACAAATATTGGGACCATTGACATAGGTTTGGTTGTTTAAGACAAATTTTTGGGGGTAATTAGAACCACCTCTTTTTGATTTTATATATTTCCAAAAATATCTGGGATTATTACGAATATTATTTTCAGATTGAGTTGTACGGCCTTTTCACGCCGTCTTAGTAATGAAAACTGATCGTAATCACGACGATTATTGAATTGCTTCCATTTTTTATGAAGCTTACTTTTATCTCTGATTATTTTAATTTAAGCTTTACTATACCAGACAGGATAAATTTGTATTGAGCTAGTAGAATATGAGGGAAAAAACAATGATATACAGTTATTTAATTCTGAATAAAATAAATCGATAGCCTGATCAACTGTTTTTGCGATTGTAAGTGAATCCTAGTTTGTATTTTTTTAGTGTTCGTTGATAAGTTAAGTAATCACATCTGTGGAAGTTATATCGTGGTAAAGCTCGTTCAACAAAAGTTTGCACGTGCAGATCCAAAACTGAAATAATCAGTGTAGTATGAAAGTAGTCTTTTATTATTAAATTGCTTGGGGTATCCTTGATTGTAAGTGGTAGGTTACTGAAACAAAGATCAAGCGTATTATTCTTGCTGTTAACATAACAATTATATTGCTTCTTACCTAGATATGTCAATTCATAAATAAAAGAGCTGGCAGCGTCAAAAGATATTTGAGAAGAAGTTGACGTTATATTGTAAGTAATCGCACGAACCATCGCTGTTTACGTTCCATGTAATAAAAGGTAAGTTAAAGTCTCCCAACAATAAAAAAAATATCATTGGGAAAAATGCATTCATTATGTGTAACATATTATGTTTAATGCAATCGACGCGATCCGGTAGCTCGGAGTAATAAGGTGGTATACATACTATAGCTAAGTGTAGATCAACTGTCGAATGGCCGACCGAGACTTTCTTCTCTCGCGCCGCAAGGCGCGAGGGGAGACCTTGACAGTGCTGAGCACTTTTAGGTGGCAGCTATCGCGGCCCACGTCTGGTGGGCCCGTCAGTCCAAAGATCCGTCTTCTATCTTCTGCCTCACTCCGCGATCTCGCCCGCCAGGTGGAACCCATGGGGGAAGCCCAGCGAACCGATCAAGCATGGAGGAGGCGATCCCGCGAAGACGGTCCGGCACTGGTGGAGGCACCTCAAGGCCACGCGCCCTGCTGCGAGGCAGGGGGGCACAGTGAGGGGCCTCAGTCAGTCAGTCGAATGAAGCGCACGGGCAGGTATAGATATGCATAGCGATTCCGTAATTATCAATGGACCAGTACCGATTGGGTGAAGCATTAAGTTCGCTACGTATTCACATCATGACACCGCCGCCTGTCTTTTTCTTTGTTAATTGTAAGTCGCGATCACAACGAAATATAGTTCAGAGTTAAAAATATTATTTTGAAGCCAGGTTTCCGTGATACAAATTAAGTCGTAATTATAAAGTAAAACATTGTTATAAAATTTAGAGCATTTAGTACGCATACCATGAACAAACATTCTGGTAGTATATAGTTAAGTATAATGTAGTAATAATGTAGTAATTTAGTAAGTAATATGGTAGTATATAGTTATAAGTGTTAATGCAATTGTTAGCCATTAAAAAAAAAACAATTATAAAATATCATCCTAGCAAAGATTTTAATTATTTTTAATGTTGTTTTGTACTTAGGTGATTGCAAGCATGTGATAGTGTATGTAAAATGTGATATTATTTTAAAATGAAGTGTATTTATTTATTTATTTATTTAACAGTTTATTGTAAGATGATAGTACATAGAGACAGAAAAAAAAGAGAAGTTATACAAAAGGTACAGCATATTTCTAAAAGAAATTTCTTCCTGCAGACCCCACAAAGAGAGAAGTGATAGCATGAAGGCAGGATAGTCACTACAATAAACAATAAATATATAAGTATAAACCTACACATATATATTCGATAAATACACATACATAAATATTATAATTTATATAAATATATATATATTGTATTCTCTATGATAAGGAAAGATAGTGCTCTTTAACTTTCCGTTTGAAAATGTGGAGAGAGTGAGTGTCACGTAAGTGTAATGATCATTATCAAACTATGTTTTAGGTATGTTATTGCGTATATGAAATGGTGTGTCAGTGTGGTAAATTGACATAGGATGTGTGTAGTAGGGTGAGTAAGTCCGTGTCATAATATCAAAAAATGCGAAATTTAACAATATGATAAAATGCGCGCTTTTTTGGCTGAATAAATGTACGGATTTTAGTATTTTTTTGCCTTGGAGTCTTAAATACGTACGTAAAATTTTTTTGAGTATTTTATAAGAATAAAATCGTGAAATGAATTTGTATTAGGTGGTGTGATATTTTTGTAAGGCAAGCCCGGCTTTTGGGCTTGTATGGACGTACTGCCACTGGATTGACTACAAAGACGGCGGAAACAGAGGAGAGCTCCCTTGTGATGGTGATTTTAGTTACTTTTACATGAGATTTTGGTTTTCCTTAAAGCATAGTAGATTTCAAACCAGTCGACTATTTCCTTTGCCTCCTCAGTTAGTACCTGATCATTAAGGATATTGAATGCTCTGGGAATTTCTTCCGGCGGAAGATATGCCAAAGCCACCAAGTGTCGTAATCTTAGGGCAAAGTCACTATTAGTACCGTATCGTCCAGCCAGTCCTGCTTTTTGTATTTGCCGCCATACATTTTGTGCGAGGTGGAAAAGGCATCCGTTGTGGTTGAAAATAAATTCGCAAAACGTTGATTGCAGCTACTTGAAATCTGTTATGATATGCTGGGGATCTAATTCAATTTGAGATTCCTCAGCGTATGCCAAAAGTTCTCTAAAAAGAACCATATAAGTTTCTTCGCTCTTATCGGTCAATAGCGCATACACAACCGGAACAATTTTCTTACTGTCATCATCATTGCATGGATTGTGTTTATTTGTTTAAACAAATCTGGACAAGTCTGGAATATTCCATCCATCATTTGAAGGGAACTGTATACGGTTTTACAACAAACTTCCTGATAATTAATAAGAAGAACATTTGTGGGTGATCCCGAGAAACACTGTTATTGCGATTCTATCTTTGAAATATTCAATATTTTTGTTAAATCCGTGTTTTGAGAGACTCCAGCGCCTCAATCATAAAGGTACTAGTACAAACTTTAACAATACTTGAAATCATCACTGACAGTGCGCCTAATCTAGTGTTATTCAGTGTATTTCTAATAATCTCGAACCACGAACATTTTCAACACGAAGGTACAAGACAATCTGCAACTTAGCAATTTGCTTTAGTTGAACGCGTAACCGCCGCAAAATCCACGGCGCTTAGGACCTTCTTCTCGCGAAGTCTCACCTGTTACGGACGCAGTTATACTAAAGGGAGTTTATTGCTGTGATCCAACTTCGCAGGGAGTTTAACAGTGTGAATAATTTATTTTGCTGAACTTTATTCTTTTTTCTGGAAAAGTATTCTGTAGACATTACTACTATGCCGAAAATGGTACGCTCACCCCCTCCAGCAAAAAGAAATGAACAACGAAAAAGTACTGGAACCCAGGATAGATTTCTGGACTGCTCAGTAGCTTCAGTGTCAAAATTACCACCACGAGACCAAGGTACACTTCCGAAGATGCTAGTGAAGATGAGGAAAACAGCAACCTGAAGCTCAAGATGAAAACTGACGCAGGATCAAAATACATCACAGAAAGCAACCTACGCAGCATTATGGGCGTCATAATCCAAGAGCATGTCACAAAGGAACTTAAAAATATACATGACGAACTTGCGGAAGTAAATAAGACGGCATCATTTATCAGCGCTGATTACGAAGATTTGAAGAAAATTTTAAAGGAAAAATGTGACAAAATCGACAATCTTGAAAAAGAAAATTTAGAACTCCGTACTTCAGTTTCTAACCTGTCAACCAGACTGGATCAAGTTGAGCAACATATGCGATCAAACAATATTGAAATTAACGGCATTCCTGAATCAAAGTCTGAGAATCTGCTGACAACAGTTTGTCAACTGGCCAAGTTTGTCGGGAGTCCCCTCTTGGACGAGGAAATCCAGCAGGTAACACGTGTAGCTAAAATGGATAAGAGCAGTAACAGACCGCGAGCAGTAGTTGCAACTTTGCGAAGCCCACGCCACCGTGACATTGTTTTGACAGCGGTATCAAAATATAACAAGGGAAATCCCAACGAAAAATTAAACTCGCATCATCTGGGCATTGGCGGCAATCGTTCACCCATCTATGTGACGGAGCACCTGACCCCCTCCAACAAAAGTCTCCATGCTGCTGCTCGGATCAAGGCAAAAGAAGCTGGCTACAAATTCACGTGGATTCGGGATGGACGCATTTATGTCCGGAAAACTGAAGAAGATCGTCAAGCCATTTTAATTCGCAATCGTAGCTCACTTGCCAAGATTGTGTAAAATAAGAGTTTATTTAAGGAGTGAATTTAAAATCATATAATAAAATGCTTAACATTTACTACCAAAACGTAAGAGGCATGAGAACAAAGACTAATGAAATAAGTTTGAATATACTCCAAGCCAAATATGATGTAATAGTGTTTACTGAAACATGGCTAAACCATTCTATACAAAACGCAGAATTCATTGATTCTAGATACACGACATATCGGAGAGATCGTCAAATTACAAGCAACTCAAGCAAACGTGATGGTGGGGGAGTTTTGGTAGCTGTCTCCAGCAATATACCGTCGGTGCATATGTCAGACTGGGAAAGTGACAATGAGGATTTGTGGATTACTATTCAAATCACACAGAATAAAAAACCTTGCAAGGTTGCCATATGTGTGGTGTACTTACCTCCTCCGGTCAGACCAGATGCTTTGACCAACTTTTGTGATAATGCTGCTGATGTTCTAAATCGGGTTGACAATGTTATTACAATCGGTGATACCAATCTTGGCTTCATACAATGGTCATTCAACGATGCGAGTAAAGCAACGGTTCCATCAAATTATGATAATAGTGAAGTCGGGCGATCGTTCATTGACTTTTTGTTTACGAATAGCCTTGAACAATATAATCTGGTTTTGAACGGTAGCTCAAAGATTTTGGACACTGTTCTTAGCAACATGCAGACGATATCAGTGATTGCATCTTTGGATATCATAAGTGAGCCAGACCAACACCATCCGCCCCTATTAATATCTATAGATAATAATAACTATACGCATATGTTGGAGCCAAAAGAAACCGAAAAATTTAACTTCTATAAAGCTGATTATGATGGCATTGTCGAATTCCTGAATACTATTGAATGGTAGGAAGAGTTTAGGGACGCTGTTGATGTTAATGAGTTTGTTAATATTTTCAATGAAGTTCTGAGAAATGCTATTGACAGGTTTGTGCCGCGTTGTAAAACAAAAAATTCTAAAATCCCAAAATGGTTTAGCGTTAATTTGGTCAATTTTTTGAAACTTAAAGATAAAATTCGTTTGCGTCATAAAAAGTTTAAGAATCCTTGCGATAAATTAGAGTTCAGCCTTTTAAGAGATCGATGTGACAAATTGACACGGAAATGCTGGAATAGGTATAAAGACGGAATCCAGGCCCAAATTAAAGTAAACCCCAAAGCTTTTTGGAAATATATTGGTACACTCGACAAAGTTGTCAGGGTATCACCCAACATAAGCAAATATTGAACTATCTATAAGTCTAAACTTAGCTGAGCATTTCTATTCGTCAAGCGGTAGTGTGTGTGCGCTAATCGTTTACGCCTCCTCGTTTGCAAAAAGTTTTCTGATCTGTGGCAAAACGTATTCTTTGTTGTTTATTGCTTCAAGACAGATTCATATAGATAATTTCGCCCAGACAAGTAAGCCGCTCACTAGCGCAATGGTAGTGTAGCGGGATAGCAGCAAATGAATGTAATAAAGAAGACACAAGTTCGAATCCTGTCTCGCGGTTGAGTGTTTATAATATTTATTGTGTATTTTTATTTATAATTATTGTCTACTTTTACTGAGTGTTGTTACTACTTTGCATTGGACTTATGAGTTAGGTATGTTATGATGATACTCAAGTTAAAAGGAGCAAGCATTAAATAAAAGGCGTCTATAGGTAGGTAGATTGCTTTCAATGATTTATTGTAAGAATCAAAGCGAAACATTAAAATAAATTTATCAGATATGAATTTGACAAGGCTGTATAAAGTCAATATAATGTGTAAAAATAAATAATCAACATTTTAAGGAGGTATATAGCATGTATCGGTGATATGAATAAACATGTTATTTATAAAGAAGTTATTTTGAATAAGTAACTTCTAAATTCAATAACAATAACATCTCTCACGCGATAAGTTTACTACCTCTGGGAATCACGGCCTGGTAGTGATTTTAAAGAGTTACCTATCAGTTTTTTTTACAGATTCAGACATTCAATATAACAATAAAATATATTTCATAGCAATTTAGACTGGATATCATAATTAAATTATATACTTAATATAGGTTAATAGCGAGTTGGCGCTCCGTTATTATCTAATACTAGCTGTAATCGATTTCTCATGCTAGAAACCATAATGAAGCACATATCACTACCACGCAATGATTCCCAAGTTGATGTAACAAGGGCCTCTAAATTGGCTTTAGACCTAACTTGCGATGAGTCCCAGTTTAACACCATAAGGCCCCACAAGTTTTCTATAGGATTCAAATCCGGGCTCTTAGAAGGCCATTTAATAACAGTCAGGTTATCTTGGATGTTTAGCCAATCTTTTACTACTTGAGCCCTATGAACAGATGAGTTATCATGCACAAAATAAATATGTTCATTAGGATACGCAATGCGCACAGTTGGCAGCATCACATTCTTTAAAACATCCAAGTAACCTAGACCGGTATTAGTGGCTTCTACTTGAACTAACTCACCGGGACCCATCGACGACATCCAACCCCAGAAGCCCAAGGTCACGTGACCACTAGACCTATTTCGAAGGATATTCTTTTCGTGAAATCGCTCACCCGTTTTTCGATACAATATGACACGACCATCCTTGTCAGACCTAAAACATTTTTCGTCACTAAATATAACCACTTTGTTACACCAATCAAAGTCTAAATATTCTCTCGCAAAACGCATTCTTTCTTGTTGATGGCACTCTTTTAAATCAATCTTTCTTGCTGGTTTGCGACATCTTAACCCAGTTGCACGTAAATGGTCGCGCACTGTTTGCAGCGACACATCGTGTTTTGTCGCGGTGGAACGGGTTGTCGCGAAGGGATCTGCAGTGTGGATAGCCACGATATCACGATGCATGGGGTTAGCTTCTGTGAAGGAGTTAGTAGGGCCACGGCGCAGGCTGTCTACATTTCCTGTAGCAGCATGACGATTAATCCACAATCGAACAGCCTTTCTCTGCAGAAGAATAATATAAATGTAATTAACTATTCTTAATTGCTTGGAACAGTATGAGCTTCGGTTACAAATAAGTAATTGTTACTTACCGATATCATTAACCGTCTTGCAATTTCACTAACAGAAACATTCTGCTCGTGCAAAACAACTATTTCTGCACGTTTGAAGAGAGTTAAATGTTCCATATTTGCTTAAAAGAATAGAAAAAATATGAAAAGAAGTTTAAAAACGTATCGATAAGGCACGAAGCTCAGTAACGACTAATGACTACCTGTCAATACGTTTAACAAAAGAATTATCAAAATATCTGAGGGTAGTTTTCGTTGACTAGCAATGTTAGTTTGCAAATCATAATTTATCATCACGAGAATATTCCATCTTGCTTCATTGCGATCTTTTTTTTTCATTTTACGTTTTAAAATAAATAAAAACATAACATTTAACAAATCTGGCTGGCATGATAGGGACTCGAACCTGGGTTCCTTCGATCGATCCATCCATATAGCCCCACCGCTGCCGCTTGACCAACTGTGCCACGGTAGCTGCTTACGAATAGTTTTAAAATTGGCTTCTTATTCAACTTGACAGTGAATGATCTTTTCTGATATTTATTATTTGCTACTACCGACCTTTCTTCAAAATGTTTGACCAATGAGGTCAAAGCAAAGCTCACTCACACTAACGAGCCAAGTTTAGACTTATAGATAGTTCAACATTTGCTTATGTTGGGTGATACCCTGACAACTTTGTCGACTGTACGAAGCAAGTAAACCACGACCCACTCCCTGCGGTAATGAACTTAAATAATCTAAGAGCAGTCAATGGTCAGGCGATCGCAGACAAATTTGCAGAACACTTTTCTTCTGTGTACACGAGTTCCGATTCTTTTAATTGCGACATACCACAGATTGGTGACAGCCAAATACACAACGTTAGTTTTAGTAATGACGCAATATTAAGGAAATTGAAACTTCTTGACGCCTCAAAAGGAGCCGGTCCGGACAATATACCTCCCATTTTCATCAAACATTGTGCTCCAACACTGGTTTCCCCTTTGTCGATAATTATGAATAAATCTCTTCGCGATGGTGTTTTTCCGGTTGAGTGGAAAAAGGCTAGAATAGTCCCAGTCTACAAAAAAGGTGATAATAGGGACATAAAAAACTATCGTCCCATATCAATATTATCGTGTTTTTCAAAGTTATTTCAGTCGCTTCTTTGTCCTTTTTTAACTAGACATGTAGATTTGCTGTCGCCATGGCAGCACGGATTTAGAAAGGGTCGGTCTGTGGATACGAACTTGGTATCATTTCTTTCCGACTTGATGCGCGGTGTTGATGAAGGTTATCAGATTGACGCAGTATATACTGACTTTAGTAGTGCATTTGACAAGGTTAGCCATGCGTTGCTTCTGCAAAAGTTAAAGGCGTTTGGTGTACGCCGAGTCCTTTTAGATTGGTTCGGATCGTGTTTGGATGGTAGACAACAAAGCGTTTCTGTAAAGGGCTACGAGTCTTACACTTATATTGCTTCGTCAGGAGTGCCTCAAGGATCGCACTTAGGCCCGATATTATTCTTAATATTTATTAATGATATAATATCTCATATCAAGCACTGTAAATTTTCCCTTTTTGCTGACGATTTGAAAGTTTATAAAACAATATTGGACTCTTCAGATGTAAATCATATACAGCACGACTTAAACAGCATAAAATCTTTGTGCGAAAAGAATGGCATGGCACTCAATGCTGCTAAATGTTTCCATGTTAAATACAGCAGAAAAAGAAAGGGGTTTTCCACCTCATACCATATCGGGGGCGTTCTGCTTCAGGAAGTTACCGAAATTCGAGATTTGGGAGTTGTACTCGATAGTAAATTGCAGCTTACTATGCATATTGAAACTATTGTCAAGAGAGCTGCAAGAATGCTAGGGTTTATAAAACGAAACACAAAAAGTTTTCAAACTGAATGTAAAATTATATTGTATAATTCATTTGTTCGTAGCGTTCTTGAGTATTGTTCTATGGCCTGGAATCCCCTCTACGCTATCCACTCCCAAAGGATCGAGAGCTTACAACGCGCCTTCACCAAACACTTGGCATATGTCGCTACAGGAATCTCGCACCGCACATCCTATGATCAGCGCCTCGCACATTTCAAGATGTCTTCCTTGTACAAGCGTCGACAATTACATGATCTTACATTTTTGTTTAAAATCATTAGAGGTAAAATAAACTGCGATGAAATCCAATCAAGCGTAAATTTAAATGTCCCTCATAACTATCCGCGGAAACCTGTGTCTAAAATATTTTTCACTCCAATCTGCCGCACAAACCTGGGTCGCAATTTGCCTATTGTCCGCATGTGTAATGAGTATAACCGCATACAAAGCCAAATCAATATTGACATCTTCCACGAGTCTCTACCTTCTTTTAAACAAAAAATATTAGATTTTCTAACGCTGTATTGTGTAAGTGTTAAATTTAATTTAATTTTGTTTTTGTTTTTTGTAAAATCCTAATTTAGTTAAAAACGTTTTTTTTTTATGTACCTAGTTTCTCTTTTTGGTGTATGATGTGTTCACCTATCATTTCTGTACTAGCTTTTACCCGCGACTTCGTCCGCATAAGTTTTTTTGTTTTCTCCCGGCTGTAAGTCCCCCTGCAACAATGTCCCTCTATCGTGTTCCGGTCCTCAACTTCACATCAAAATTTGTTCAAAAGCAACCTAAGCACATAATGGATAGCTCCGAATGTTTCCTTAGTAAATATAAAAAGTAAATAATGTAAATCGGTTTAAAATACTACTAACTATACCTACCTGCCAACCCCCGATGTATACAAATCAGATCAATAGTTTTGGCGTAATGTGATTCTAGACAAAGTTTTAATGTTGTAGATAGGTAGCTATGTATACGTTCCTGTGGGAATGAGATATTTTCCCGAAGTAAAAAGTAGTCTGAATTTTGATACCTTCCTACCCTATAAGTTAAGTAGTGTGATGGAATGTCGCTAAGTTTCGATCCAAGTAAAACTGTTAAATAAAGACAGTTGCATCAAAATGTTATCATAAATTCCATAAATTATGGCGCCTACCTACCCTCTAAGTTAGAAAAGTGATTAAATACTAACTTGAAGTCTTAGTAACACTAAGTTTAAAAAAAAACATCAAAATCATTTCAGTAGCTATGGCGTCATGCGCTTCTTAACACGATCACGCTAGATTTCCGCGGGAATGAGGTATTTTCCCGCCGTAAAAAGTAGCCTGTGTCCGTGCCTAGGATTCTATCTTTAAATTAACCAAGTCTTATAAAAATCTTTTCAGTCGTTAAGGCGTGAATGAGGTAAACTTTTAAAACAAACGATTAAAAATCACTAACTCAATTCAGTTTTCTGCCTACTTCCTACCCTCTAAGTACGATGACGTGATCATTTTGATCTTATATCCGTTTTTAGGTAACCATCTATTACCTTACTAAATTTCATCAAAATCCGTTCAGCCGTTTAGACGTGAAAGAGCAAAAGTCCCAACAAAAACGACTAAAAGTCACTAACTCAATTTAGTTATCTATCTACTGCCTACCCCCTAAGAACGATGGCGTGATTATTTATAGCCTATGACCATTTCTAGGTTATCATCTATCACCATACCAAATTTCATAAAAATCCGTTCAGCCGTTTAGGCGTGAAAGAGTAAGTGAGACAGACAGACAGAGTTACTTTCGCATTTATAATATTAGTATGGATAGATATAGATTTAGATTTACATAAATATTTCAGTAAGGTGCTTGTCGAAAGTATTATTATTCTTGTGGTCTTATTTTTTTCTCTTTTATTACTAATTCTTCGACGCCATTTAGATGAACATAATCCATATCTAATTGAAAATGTATGTGATCGGGGCTGTATTCTTCTAATTACCAAATGAAAAATGGTGTCTCTCTAGAATGTGAATTGTATGAATTGACACATTTTGGTATTCTCTTAACAGATAAGTTGACAGTGGACAGCGATCGGCCGTACACTTTACTACTTTACGCTATAATCGGTATTCTACTCCGCAATGTCACATGAGTGGTAGTTCCAAACGGTATTCTCTTTGCTATTTGACAGTAGACAAAACCCTCTAGAAACTACTAATCGACTACTAATCGACTACTAATCGACTATTAATCGACTATTAATCGTGGCACTTAAGAGAATACCAAATTTGTGACATATTGCTATCGAATGTTTATCTGTTGGCTATAGTTTGGTCGCTTAACTTAATTTAGCGGAATTGCTACCCAGGTTCAATAGTTTTGTGGCTTTGTTTCTTTTTAATTCTATAAATCATTTGTCTTATATTAATAGTGGATGGTAAAACTGATAATATTCCACGTGATATTTGTTCGATGCATTTATTAATTATATGGCATGGTTTCTTTCCCGGATTTTTCTCTGCTACCTCTTTCACAGTATTCAAAATATTATCAATCTTTTCTCTAAGAGCATTAGGCTCATGGTTATGTTCATTTTTGCCTTGTCCGACAATGTAATGCATAGAATTTTCTTTATTTAGCAATGTAATTTTTCTTGATTTGCACATAATATTTTTGTCACGACTTAACTCACATACCCAATAAAACTTTTCTTTTAGTTTTCGGCATTTTTCATATACAAATCCTTCAATGTTTAATTTTATCCCTCCCCTATTTTATTTAAATATTTCATTGTTTTATTATTATTTAATTATCTGACATTTTTATGGATTTTACGATGCAAATCACAAAACCAACAAACAACAAAAACAAGAATGACAACTACGCGTAACTATAATTTTTATTTCAAAATACCCACTATTTATAATAAGTAAACCCACGCAATATCTATGTTGAGCGAAATTGCTCTTAACAAATGAATAGGCGTTAAAATTTTATGCATTTTTAATTTGTGCCAATCAGCAAATCAATTAGGATTTTTTTAACTTATGGATTATGAGTTATTCAGCTTTAAAAGAATTTTGGGAAGTAAAACTTTAGCGAAAAAAAATCGGCGAAGTGATATTGGGCGAAATAATTTTAGGCGTAAAGTTTGTACGCCAAAGAAAAATAGGACCATTAAAAATTAGGAATTCCAATATGTAGACTCGTGGAACGAAATCATAAGAGGAATAGTTCTACTACTCATCGCTAGGTGGCGGTAATTAATATAGTTCCGCTGCTCGTTCCTGGATGGTGCCACGTGTACACTGAAACGGTATCGTTTGCTACATACACAGCGTATGTCCTTAAGGTTTGACGAACCAACCCTCGTCGACTTTCCACTCACCAACAGGTGATTAGCTAATGACGCCTCCCCGGCGTAGCTAATTATCCTGGTTGACTGCTCAGTATCAGCCGGCTCTCCTGGAACTATACTGAGTAGTTAGCGAATCTTTTTGAGGGGAGAGTAGTTAGGACTCTAGTTTGTAAGCGCGTTGTGCTTGTTACTTTGGCCTAACAAACGCCATCTACAAGTAACCTGCGAGTTTTACTGCCGCCGTAACATTTGGCGTTACATCTTAACATCTTTACGTTACATCTGGCGCCCATCGTTAGGGCCGAAGCGGACATACATCAACCTGAACAGAGCGTCAACGTCTGGTTCATCGAAGCCTTGCCCCGGACCTGTATTGCGGCCGTCAAGACTTCGCAACCGCAATCGCAGCGCGTACACCGAATTGAAGATGGAGTCCGTCAACATGTCACCGGAACAGCTGAAAGAGCTCGTTACTACGCTCGTTAGTGCCATTTCCAACACGCGAAGCCCGTCGAGAGAAATTACGTTTTCGGAGGCAAAGTTTACGTACGAAGGCGAGCGAGACTCGGCAAAGGTAGAAGAATTCCTGGCAGCAGCAGTGGTGTTTAAGATAATTAACTGCATTTCCGACGCCAGCGCCTTAGCGACCCTACCTCTCGTCTTCAAGGGTGAAGCTACTACATGGTGGTTAGGTATCAAGAGCGACACTACGAAGTGGACCGATTTCGAAGAGAAACTACGGCACGCGTTCGCGCCTAAGAAAACGGGCGTTATGATTTTTCAAGAGATTTTCGCTGAAAAACAATCTGCTGATACGCTCACCGAGAACTTCGTCGCTAAGAATCGTGCCCTCCTTGCTCAGTTTCCCTCGCCTGGCCTTACCGAAGCTTTACAGTTAGACGTTATCTTCGGACAGCTGCACATCCACATAAGAGAGACAATCCAGCGCAATAGTATCACGATGTTCACAGAACTACTGAACTCCGCACGCAACGTAGAACGCCTACTTCGTGAGAAAGATGAAACAACATCGAAAGATACGAACAAGGACATCCTGAAGAAGCGCTGCGAGTATTGCCGAAGAAATGGACACGACCAGTCAGTATGTCGCACTAAAGCAAGAGCTGAAGCGAAAAAGCCTGCGAATCAAGTCGTAGCTCAGAGGGAGACAGCTACAACCCAAGCACCCTCACCATCACAGCCAGTCATCTCATGTTACGGCTGTGGTGCACCAGGTGTTATAAGAAGCAAATGTACTACATGCAAGGCAACAACCCGTACAAGTCTGGCAAGCATGGACTTCTGCGCACTCAACGTCACAACTGACGCATGTCCCAGACCTATAGTTGGTATTAGGATTCATGACATCGTCGGCACAGCATACGTTGACACATGTGCCGAATCCAGCGTAGCTTCGTACAAGCTCTACCAATGCCTACTACGACGTGGATACCAGTTTGCCCGCCAAACCGTTACAATGAGTATGACTGATGGAGTTAAGAAGATGAGAGATATTTTAACGGTGACAGTCCCGATCAACATCTGCGAGCGCATCGTACGTACACTCATCGTTCTACCTGAAGCCAGAGACAATAAGACCCTCCTTGGAGTTGGATTCTTGGAAGATGCATGCATAGTCATCAACGTGCCCCAACAAACCTGGCACTTCTTAGATTGTTCACTCAAACAGTACGACCTTGATACTGAATGAGAAGATGGTTTGACAGTTGCCATGTTCGATTCCACACTCAAACCCAAGGCTGCAACTGCACCCGACGCTGTCGATAGTCTGCAGTCTTGTGAAGCCGTTGCACCCGTTACACCCGTGGATACCGTAGCAGCGAAACGCCCACGTACCTTATTCGATAGCTAAGAATCTGAGTTTGCGGAATACATGTATGCAGACGCCGTCCACGCAATCAACGAGACTGATGTTGAATTATCACCCGAATCTGCCACGCTGTTCACTGGATACACCGCCGACGACATTGGTATCTACGCATTTAATTTAAAGGAGGTCCAGATCTGCACGGCTAACGAAGATGAGAAGAAACAGCTGCTAGAAGTATTAGATGAATACGAGGATGTGTTCTTACCAAGCAGTAAGCCAACCACACTGATAGAACACAGCATCGAAACCGGTTCTCATCCACCGATAGCGGTTCCACCTTACCGGCTATCTCCAGCACTAAAGACTCAACTTAAGACGGAGATCGATAAGATGCTTCAAGATGATGTGATTGAGCCGTCATCTGCCGCTTGGTCTGCACCTATAGTGACGGTACCGAAGAATGATGGAACAGTACGTGTCTGCGTTGACTACAGGAAGCTTAATGCTATTACCGTTCCGGACGCCTATCCTATGCCACGTATTGACGACCTTTTGCAAGAGGCCAAGCCGACGCGATACACACCACCTTACATGACCACCCTAGATCTCCGCGCTGGTTATTGGCAAGTTAACGTAAGAGATGAAGACCAAGATAAGACCAGTTTCATTACGCCATTTGGTATCTATAAATTCAAAAGAATGCCTTTTGGACTGCGCAATGCACCCGCAACTTTCCAACGCCTCATCGATCGCGTTAGAGTGACAATTGGTGATGTCAAAATGCTGGCTTATTTTGACGACATAATTATTCTCTCTTCAACGTTCGACCAACACTTGGAAGACCTTCGCAAAGAACTGCTGCACCTGAAACAGTTCAATCTATCCAAATGTCACTTCGCCTGTCCATCAGTGAGATACCAAGGTCATCTCATAACGCCACAAGGTCTTCAAGTCGATCCCGAGAAGGTTGCTGCCGCCAACGCCCCGCGCCCAGCTAACCTGAAACATATGTTATCGTTTATTCAAACATGTGCATGGTATCGTCGCTTCATACCCAACTTCGCGAAGCTGTCTAAGCCATTGAGGCAATTGTTAAAGAAGGGCGCACCATGGGAATGGGGACCCCAGCAAGAAGAAGCATATAAGTCATTGAAAGCTCACCTTACCTCAGCACCGATACTCACGCAGGCAGATGGAACTAAGCCTTACATTATCAAAACCGATGCCAGCAACTACGCCATTTGGGCAGTATTGGTCCAGGGGGAGGGAATCTTTGAGCTTAATTTTTACCCACTTCCAGAAGTTTGATTAATTTGAAACTTTGCATGCGTATCAAGGACCGATGACAATGCAATAATTTGATAAAAGTTTTCCATTATCCTTATTAGGACCGCCAGGATTTACAAATTCTTTTCTAGATCCTCTGTGGTAGAGTAAAAAAGACAGAGCTAGCGCGCGATCTGCGCATAGTTGTCGTATTAAAAGTAAAGTAGTACTAAAAAATTTAAAATAAATAATAGTTTAAAAAAAATAAAAAAACATGCTTTTATAGCAAATCGAACTAAAAACTAGAAAATAATTTTTAATAACAAAGAGTTTATTTTACCGTAGCAGAAGGTCAAACAATCAATCATAATTAATTTTTCTAAAATAAAATTATAGTCAAATTTAAGTTATAAACAGAATCATTAATTTCAGACTGAAAAGCGTGGGGTGCATTTCACTATATTTCCATAACTCTCCTCTCAGAGATAGTTGCCAATAGATTGATTGTAACCTTCCATATACCAAGCACCCCACGACTTTTCACTCTGACCTTAATGATTCTGTTTATAACTTAAATTTGACTATAATTTTATTTTAAAGTCTTTTCTTTCAATATGCGCTTGATAGTTGACATCATTTATGTTCCCAGCCTTGTGAGCAGAACACGTATCACAAAGATCTTTTTTGAGCGTATACAAAGAGAGATTTTTGTCATGAAATATTTTTTCGAAGGTGTATCTACTCACCTGTGGTTCTCGTTGTCTTTGCAATAAGTTTTATAATAATTAAAAAGTTGCCTGAGATTGTGGTATGACGGCTCAAGATAACGTTTCATTGTTTTCTTCCTTGCATAATGAGACGGCAGTTTCGGGATGTTGTCCAGAAAATTATTTGCTATCAAGGCTTTTCTATCAATCTCTACTCTACATTCTCTGTTTCTTAAAGCAATCGCTTTTACTTTATTGGTGACCATTCCATAGGCTACTTCTTTAGTCCAGAATTGAACGGTAAAGGAACCCAATGACAAGGTTTGCAAAAACATCTTACGACAAACTTGAAACTTTTCATTACCGTCTTGTGTAACAGGTAAAAAATAACACAGTGTTTCGCCACGTCTGAAATTTGCCGATGATTTAGTTTTACGACCAGTTTTTGTTCGTACTACATAATTTGCCACATACACCTTACGCTGGTCCCAGTTTAAACGTTTACAAAAGTGTTGATGTATTTCTACTCTGGTCTCCTCAGTCAGTCTATCACATCCCCTTAATTTACTTTTTTCACAAAAACCTGAACTGCATTTCTCCCATTTCCCTAGCAGGTCTTACAACATTTTGTTCCATTTTGCTGTTGGCTGGTTTGCTGTAACCTAAGTATTCCTCCCCCAACATTCGTTGTCTTTGGGCCGTTTTCTTTTTTCAGGTAGATTCATCAGCTTTTTTTGGCGCTTTCTGATTTTATTGGAGTTGTTGAAATCCTCCAAACCATCGACATTTTCATAAAATTCGTCCTGAACTTCCACAGATGAATTAGACTCTCTCGGCTTAGAGAAGATTTTGTGAAGCTCTAAAAGTGTGCGATCACAGTCATAAGTAGTATTATTTTCAAATGAAGATAGCGATTGCCATCTTTTAGCTGAAGTAACTCGACCTATTGTATCACAGGTCAAGTCCGACATTGAAAGAGACTTTTGTCTGCTGAGACTTTGTGTTATTTCTGTAGTTGTTTTCGATATGTTACCGGAAATGTATGTAATCCGTCATTGTATACAATTCCTATGAAATGTATGTAATTCCTGAAATGGCACGGAAATGTGTGAATTAAATTATACTTTATAGATTTCCTAGAAAAACTATACATTTCCTAAATCGCAATCGGAAATGTAAAACATTTGAGATAGATATTGATGGTTAGGTAAGGTTTCAATCCCAGGGTTCCTCCAGTCCGCCTGGGAAGACCGCCACGGAGTTTTAGTGGGTATACCTCTCGTCTTGGAAAGGGAGTCCCACATAAACGTTATGCCTGGCCCCACGGAGGTGGCGGTATGCGTAACGCATTTCCCCGTGTTAAAAAAAGGTTAGGTTAGCTTAGGTTATGATATGTTCCCCCCCCCGATGGGTTCTCGCCTTGCCGCGGCTCAGTACCTGCAGTCGAGCGTGCTCCTGCGTGGGAAGCGAAGAAGAACCCCAGAGGGGGACCGCTCTCCGGTGCTTAGTTATGACTAAGTGCAGACGAGAGTGGTCAGTAGGCTGCGCGACTTCCTTCGGCGTCAGGGGGAAGCGCAGCTGAGGGGGCGGCTTTGACCGTGGGGATTTTTCGAGAGACCGCGGCAGGAGAGGCGTGTTGATGCCGAGCGTTCTGCTGCCGCGGCCACTCTGGGGCCGTTAACGGGTTAACGGTCGCGGTGGGGTCGCAGGGGAAGAGGTGTGTCGGTGTTGTCGTTGCCGCTCACCCTGTCCTCTGCGACCGTGTGGCTTTACTGCCACCGGGGTAGGAGGGGTTTTTCTAGGGTCTCCTTCTCAGACCCTTTGTTTCCCTCGTGGGGAAACCCGCTTTGAGGAAGGCGGCGCGTGTCGACCGCTCTCCGCGTGCTGTTCTAGCGCGCGAAAAGCGGCCGACATGGAGCCGCTCGGACCGGCGGCGCCAGATACGGGGGTGTCTGGTGCTACTTCCCCTTCAGGGAACGGTCCAGACGGGGCTGATGCGCCTGGTGTTCCGGTGCATCGCCTTCTTTGGCGAGGCGTGCAAGCGCCTCCACGCGAGGACTCGCATTCGCGAGCGGGCCGGGGAGGGTCGCGGTTGTTTATTGGTCCCGCGGCCTCTCTCGCTATGGCCACGAGGGACACCCCAGTTTTTTATTTGGTAGGTCGGCCTCGGCCGGGAGTCCAACATAACCTCTTTTGCTCCCCCGAGCGGAGAGGTATGCGTAAGTGCATTTTTGCTGGGTCATCAAAAAAAAAAAAAGGTTATGATATGTTATTATTCTCATTTTAACCGCGTGTTTTATTTTATAGCAGAAATAATTCATTTTCTACATTTCCTACAACGATATTAGAATTGTATACAGTTCCGAGGAAATGTACACATTTCCTAGGATATCTTTATAGATAAATAGATTTTCAAACAATATTTTATACATTTCCTAAACAGCATCGGAATTGTACACATTTCCTAGGATTTGTATACCCTCCTGAGGCCGAATAACTTTTTAAAATCACTTGTCCTAAGGGACGAATGTACTTTGCAAAGTATCAAATAGTTTTTGATGCAAAGTCCGACACATTGTCAGTTCAATAACTAATGAACTAAATGTTTTGTGAATTTTCACTAGAACAAATGTTTTTTTCTAGATTAAGACGAAATGAAATAACATATCGCTATGTGGATATATTTTGTCCTTTATAAAGGACATCAGGCCGTTAATGCATTAGTAGGCAAAGTATGAAAATCAAACAAAATGTTCAAAAAATCAATGTTTAGCACAAAATAGTACTATAATATGTATGTAATAATCATAATTATTCAATTATTATCCTTCTTATACCTTTCATTACAAAACGAGAAACACAATTAACAATTATTTGGTCATTTTTCTCCATTAAAGGCAAAACTTCAATAAAATCTTAGTAAAAAATTTGAACACAGCTCAGTAACACTTAAAATCTATTTGAGATCTTTTGTTAACAATAGGAACATTAAGTATTATCATATTTACTTATATTAAATAAGTTTTATTCGTCTTATGACTACAATAATTAACAAAGTTCTTATAAACATTTAAAGTGAAATAAAACTGTTACATAATAAAAAATCCCATCTTTTAAAGATAGTTACAAAAAGGCAATCTTATAGAAAGGTAAACAAATAAAAAAAAACATATAAAATTATATAGAACTATGAAAATCTACAAAACAATTCCGTTTTGGTGTCAAACATAAAGGCGCTCGCTGGAGTCTTCATCTGCCGAAGATCGTGATCTATTTATTGCAGATGGAGACGCAGTAAATTCTTCATCGTCGCTTGAGCCTTCGTATTCGGAATTATTTAAAATATCTATGATTTCGCGTTCCTGTAGCGCTGAAATAACACATATACAACTTTTAGTATAAAAGCCGAAAGTGATTCGTATAGACTCAATTCCACATACTTAATTAATGAATAACGAACGAACAGCCTTTCTATAGGTTCAAAAGGTTTACAATGGTTTGTTTACTAAATTAATTACTTTTCCTCTACAATGGTGTAAAATTTCATAAGATAATATTGTTGTTTACATTTTAATTAAAGAACAAAATTGCAACCATTGAATTTAACAACAAAAAATAAAGTTTTACTTACGGCGTCGATCACGTGCCGCCATTGTTGTGTACTCCTGGGCACGCGACGCACAAATGGCGGCCTCTAGACTCAAAATCTTTATTGGACCTCAAAGATCATCTATTGCCATTGGTTAAATTCCATTGGCTATGGCCCAATCCGCGCCCAGTGCCGATTAAGCGGCAAAATTCAAACACTCGGGAATTAAGACTATGTATAGGTCGGTCGTCCGTAGTTGATAAAAGAGTTTCAAAGTTGTTCGGACTTTATGGCGTAGTCTATTTAAGACTTTATAAAGCACGCCAGGGCTCAGGAGGTTATAATTCCTTGATTTCATAAATTTCCAGCAGGCAGACAGACATATGCCTGCCTGCCCATAACCGCTTCAACGTGAGTAGCCTAAGCATAGCAACTGCACCGACCATAAGCGTACATCACTCACCAACAATGGATCCAATTAAGTCTAGCAATAGCAACTTGACGATGGCAACTGCCAATGCAGGAGGGTCACTTACGGATCTAAGTTTACTAAGACTAAATGAAACAGAGGCCCAAAAGAATTTATTTCGTAATAAAAGAAAACAATCCAATGACGAAAATTTGTCTGCAAAGTTCGACAACTTTTAAGAACAAATGATGAAATTATTGTCTAAAATGATTGAAAAACAAACAAATAATCTAGACAAGATATGAGCAGGTGTGTCATTGATAAAAGACCAAATCGGGCAAATCAAAAATACTACAGATCAACTAGTACTGGAATAGAATACGTTAAAGCAGGAATTCCAAGCCTTTAACAATTTTAAGAATAATGTTTAAACAAAGATTGAAGCCCTTGAAAACAAAGTTGCAACCGCTGAACAAGTAGTACCAGATTATGTTCCTCAAGAGCGAAGAATATTGTAGTATACATGTGGCGTTAGTGAACTCGACAGCAAAAATCGTGATGAACGGCACAACAATGATATGAGAGAAATCTGCGAGATACTCAAATTGATAGCTCCTAACACTCAACCGACCAAGATCACGGCCAAAACACTTTTGCGAAACAGGGCTCAAGTAGATAATGAAAGGTTGGGCGTTAAAATATTTTCTGATCAAACTTCAAACCAGAAGAAGTATATGCAGAACCTGAGAACCGAACTTAATCGTCGCATCGATCAAGGTGAAGTCAATCTTACCATTAAATTTATTAGGCGTACCCAAAATTGTTGACAATGCAGAAGAAAATACAAAAAACTAGGCAAACCCAATATGAATTTAGACAACCCTGACAAAGACCAAATAAAATATGAAATAGT
This sequence comes from Anarsia innoxiella, assembly GCA_947563765.1. Taxonomy (NCBI): domain Eukaryota; kingdom Metazoa; phylum Arthropoda; class Insecta; order Lepidoptera; family Gelechiidae; genus Anarsia; species Anarsia innoxiella. The sequence goes on along the minus strand of OX387391.1, from coordinate 11,772,517 downwards.
GGCCAACCACAGTGAATTAACCCAAAACACCAAAGCCCTAAAAGTTCTTTATGCCAATGTGTGTAGTATTGTAAAATCCAGAAAACTGGACGAACTGAAATGCTCACTAAAATCGATGAAATATCCAGCACATGTTATCATATTATTCGAAACGTGGATTACAACGGAAACAATGGCACAGCATACATATGCCTGGCTATACCCACTACTACAACTACAGGAGCGAAAGTAAAGGAGGCGAAGTATACATCTTTATACAAAACTTCCTAAAATACGACTTTTTAGAGGAAATCACGAGAACTTTCTTGAAAACTTTACACGACAACTACTTAAACGAAAGCGAGCTATCATTCTTGGAGACTTCTTGGAGACTGAGAGGATATAAAGTTCGATTTATATTCTCCCAAAACTACAGCCTGTGAGCGGTTTAACAGGTATGAGCAAACCCATCTAAGTAAGTCGCCATGAATTCCAAGAACCTGAAGCTTGCGAAGCAGAATGACGTGATCAACACTATCGAAAGCCTTTTCGAAATCCGTGTAGATCACGTCAACCTGACCACCTTTCTCCATGTGTGTGAGTACATAGTCTGTGAAGAGTGCGATATTAGAGACAGTGGAACGTCTTTTTAAGAAGCCGTGTTGAGTCTCGGGATACCCTTGGATAGTAGGGGGTAAATGCTATTGTAAACTCTTTTTTCAAAGATTTTACTTAAAGTATTTAATAAAGATATTGGTTTGTAGTTAAGGATGTCAGTCCTTAAGCCTTTTTTATGTATGCGTACAATTTGAGCCTGCTTCCATTGTGTAGGGAACTGACAGTCCGAGAGGGATTTACGAAATAGAATTGATACAGGCAGAGCAAGGCTAACTGCACAAGACGAAAGAAATATGGGGGGTATCCCGTCTACACCTGAACCCTTGTTCGTATCCAAAGAGCGCAGTAGTTTGCGCACAATGTTCACATTGACTTCAATGAGGGAAATGCCGTCACCATTAAAATCATCCTAGGATATCGAGTCAACAGCATTGTCGGGGAAAGAATGATCAAAAACACTCTCAAAGAATGAGTTGAAAGCATTACAAATATTGGGACCATTGACATAGGTTTGGTTGTTTAAGACAAATTTTTGGGGGTAATTAGAACCACCTCTTTTTGATTTTATATATTTCCAAAAATATCTGGGATTATTACGAATATTATTTTCAGATTGAGTTGTACGGCCTTTTCACGCCGTCTTAGTAATGAAAACTGATCGTAATCACGACGATTATTGAATTGCTTCCATTTTTTATGAAGCTTACTTTTATCTCTGATTATTTTAATTTAAGCTTTACTATACCAGACAGGATAAATTTATATTGAGCTAGTAGAATATGAGGGAAAAAACAATGATATACCTACAGTTATTTAATTCTGAATAAAATAAATCGATAACCTGATCAACTGTTTTTGCGATTGTAAGTGAATCCTAGTTTGTATTTTTTTAGTGTTCGTTGATAAGTTATAATCACATCTGTGGAAGTTATATCGTGGTAAAGCTCGTTCAACAAAAGTTTGCACGTGCAGATCCAAAACTGAAATAATCAGTGTAGTATGAAAGTAGTCTTTTATTATTAAATTGCTTGGGGTATCCTTGATTGTAAGTGGTAGGTTACTGAAACAAAGATCAAGCGTATTATTCTTGCTGTTAACATAACAATTATATTGCTTCTTACCTAGATATGTCAATTCATAAATAAAAGAGCTGGCAGCGTCAAAAGATATTTGAGAAGATGTTGACGTTATATTGTAAGTAATCGCACGAACCATCGCTGGTTACGTTCCATGTAATAAAAGGTAAGTTAAAGTCTCCCAACAATAAAAAAAATATCATTGGGAAAAATGCATTCATTATGTGTAACATATTATGTTGAATGCAATCGACGCGATCCGGTAGCTCGGAGTAATAAGTTGGTATACATACTATAGCTAAGTGTAGATCAACTGTCGAATGAAGCGCACGGGCAGGTATAACGAGCTTCCACTTAATAAATCCAGCTGATCCTCTATCCTTGGCAACGGGTAGTGTTCTTTAATAGTTTTACGATTCAGGGCTCTGTAATCGACGCACAGTCGCTTTTCACCCTATTTCTTGTTGACAAGTACGATAGGACTTGCATAAGGAGACTTAGATTCTCTTATAATGTTAGCATCAAGCATTTCTTGAATCATCCCTTGAACTAGTTGACGCTCACAGAAAGAGAGACGATACGGTCGGTACACCACCGGCTCGGGGTCACTAAGATGAATCACTATTTCTGTCTCAGTTGTGAAACCCAGATCTTTTAAGTTAGTTGAAAAACAAGATTTATATTTATCTAATAATATTTTTAAAGATTCTTTCTGTTGAACAGAGAGGTTATTACCACAATTAATGGAAGATTCATCCATTGTCGCCCGGTCGGCAGCGACTTTATTAATGTTTACATCATCTGATACAGTACGGCTTCGCGATATTAACTCATCTGCTTTGATAGTAAAATCTTTCGCACCAATGTTCTGTATAAGGACTTTTCGTACACCATTACATAGTTCGTACTCCCCGGGTAATAAATAATGTTCACGTCCTACGCAATTACGTACAGTGCCATTGACGTAGATTTTACCGGTATAGGTGTTACTACTTTTCACAGGAACAGCACACATTTCGCCGCTCCCAATGTGAGTATCATTTGTACATATTAAAGGACAAACCAGCATTACGCCTTCACGCACTCTATGAAAAATTACATCGGTCTTTGTTTTCGTGATTTTGACGGAAAGTCTTTCTGTAAAGGTATGACCGAGGAGAACAGGGCAATTAATAAGGTAGTCATCAACTATTATGATTTCGACATCACTCTCTTCGACACCTTGGACTTCTATCGTAACGTTAGCTCTACCTAAAGGGTGATAAGGTACATTTTCTATTCCACGCAATAAAGGGACGTTGTCTACTTCCCACTTAAGCATTGAACGTAGTGCATCACTCAAACGAATCAAGGTGCCTTCACTACCCAGATCTACTAAACACTCTAAAAAGTTACCATTAATTTTAATAGGCATTTTGTATTTTAAACTAGTCACCCCTACACTATCAACTTTTAAAATGGCCTTGTGATTTTCAGTAGCACCTTGCTTTGTTTTTGGGCAGTCGATTTCTTTATGACCTAACAGGTTACAGTTAATGCACTGTAATTCTGGTTTGGGGCATTTGAAAAATGGATGACCCGATTCGTTACAATTGTAACAAACAATGCCACCAGTCGACTTTTGAGAACCATTAGTTTTATTAGGAGCATTATTACTTGCTTTGTTCTGAACAAAATTACGCTTGTCTTTATCTTTTTTCGAAGCATCGCCTGAGTTCCTATCGTTACTAATTTTTACAGACTTTAAAAATTTAAGAACATGTTCTGGTTCTGTAAACTCTGCACTCTGCGCGCCTAGCCGTACACTACGATCCTCTATTCCAGCGATAATACAGTCAACCGCTCGTTTACCCGAAACACATCGGTTAAGTAAATTCATTTTAGCATAGAAATAAATTTCTAAAGATTCTCCGTATCGAACTTTCTTATTCATCATTTCTGTTAATAAGTCGGCGTAATTGTCTCTAGTGGGAAAGGATTCCTTTAATTTTATTTTCCATTCGGACCATGAGTAAAGTAACGAAGGTAGACCCTGATACCATGTTTTAGCTACTCCCGTTAGTTTTGGCAAAGCATAATGAACGATTTGTTTATCTCCCCAACCATAGATCTGGGCGCACTCGTCTACTTTATGCAACCACGCATCAACCGTTTATTCTTTACATAAAGGGTCAAATTCTGGCACAACATTATTCAAAACCGGGAACTTTTCCCGTTCACCTACGCCTTTCATACACTTAAGAGCATCAATAAATCTTTCTAACATCAAATTATTAGAAGACTCACTTGGTGAAGGAGTGCGTAGCCTGCGTCGCTTCTCCCGCGGCGTGTGAGACGACGATCTGGACCTCGACCGATAGGAGCAAGACGGCCGTATGCGACTGGATGGTGACCTTGATCTTCTAGATCGGCGAGACCTAGAGCGCGAGCGTTGCATTGTTATCCGGGACTGACGTCCTCTTGACCGCCTAGATCTTGACCGCCGACGTCGTTCTGCGGTTCTGCGGCGAGTGGGCGACCTCGTGCGGCGGCGGCCCCGGAACACCATCACCGGAGATGCCACTTCACTTCTACCCAAAGCGTCATTGCTCCTTGAAACGCGCCTTAGATGAGGAGTAGAGCGGTTGAAGTATTCAGGCTCCATTTCAATAGGCTCATCAATACCCCTTTGCTCAGTCATTGTAGGCAAAACGCTTTATCCTTTGTAACGTTGTCAGGTAGGTACCTATTTGTGGACGAACCTGGTTCCTATCCCACTTCTGAGATGTAATAGAACTTGATTTGTTCTATTCTCAGAAGTTTGGGACTTTAAATTAAAACCAAGTAGGTAACAATCAAATAGATATTTAAGTATTGCACTTTTTCACAAACCACTGCTTATTCACACCAAAAATCCAACAACGACTGACTATTATTTTCTACGCGGCAAAAAAGGGTGGGAAATCCCCACTACCCTGCTTCACACTTTCTGCTATCATACGATTGTGATTAGCCAATCACAAGAGATCAATAAAACTACTTTATATTATTTACAATTCAAATAACAATTATAAAATACGTGACTGATAATAATAATTTAAATAACAAATTAAATAATGATTTATAAAGTTAGCAATTGTCTATATATACCTATATAACTTGTAATGAATCAAAAATAAATTAATACAATGGACTCTATATAATTCTAGGTTTTGTATAAATATTTACATTATGACTAACCATAGGTATCGTACACATTGATTTTATATGTATATGTATGAAAAATTATGGTAGAGACAAAATAGCTATGACACGATTGGGTGAAGCATTAAGTTCGCTACGTATTCACATCATGACACCGCCGCCTGTCTTTTTCTTTGTTAAATTGTAAGTCGCGATCACAACGAAATTTAAAAAATATCATTTTGAAGCCAGGTTTCTGTGATACAAATTAAGTCGTTATTATAAAGTAAAACATTGTTATAAAATTCAGAGCATTTAGTACGCATACCATGAACATTCTGGTAGTATATAGTTAAGTTATAAGTGTTAATGCAATTGTTAGCCATTAAAAAAAAACAATTATAAAATATTATCCTAGCAAAGATTTTAATTATTTTTAATGTTGTTTTGTACTTAGGTGATTGCAAGCATATGATAGTGTATGTAAAATGTGATATTATTTTAAAATGAAGTGTAATGATCATTATCAAACTATGTTTTAGGTATGTTATTGCGTATATGAAATAGTGTGTCAGTGTGGTGAATTGACATAGGATGTGTGTAGGTAGGGTGAGTAAGTCCGTGTCATAATATCAAAAAATGCGAAATTTAACAATATGATATAAACTGAAGGAACGTGGTGCTAGTCACTTAATTTTTAAAAAATCACTTTCTTTAAGTATCACAAACGCTTTTGCCGTGTTGTTTTTGCGGACGTAGATTTTTACCGCTTCGTACCCATACGTAGGCGAATCCAGTTGGTGAGGGAACTTTGGGGATTGGGGTTATTAGAGCTGTCTTCCAAAAGGAAGGAAATGCTGACGACTCTATCGATTCATTTATGATTGCTGTTATAAATGGGAAGGTAAACGGCAAAGTAAGAAAAATCATATCTGAATCTAAACCATCTGCTCCCAGAGCATTCGATTTAATAGATAAAATTGCTCTTCCAACTACATATTCATCAACCGGCTTTAAGCTAAAAATGCTACTACCATGTCTATTACCATTGAAAAAAACTATCTCACTAGTTGGCACGGACTCTAAACTGGGCAAAGTTAGAAAATGTTTATTTATTTCTTCAGCATCACTAATACTCCGCGGTAGTGAATCAGAGGCTTGACTGTCCAAAAGTACATCGGATTTGAGATTCTTCCATAATTTCTTTGAATCAGAGCAATCATTATTTATACGTTCATTAAAGTAGGCCCTTTTTTCGGTAAACATATCTCTACTTGATTTTTAACACTTTTGTAGTAAACCTTGTAAGCATCTCGTCGAGAAAGTCGGTATCGGCTAAGGCTTGTTACACAGACTGATTAGCACTTTAGTATTAGAAGTTATCCAGGGAGCGGGCTTATATTCGGGGTAAACATTTTTAATAGGTGCGTAGATATCAAATAATGATAGTATAGAATTAGAAAAGTAACCAACCTTTTCGTCTATCGAACCACCGTGAAACAAGGGCCGCCAATCTAAATTCTTTAAATTACTTTCAAAAATATTTCTATCAATGTCCTTTAAAGGTCTAAATGTAATGTATTTTGGTTTGAATTTATCTTTATTAATATGAAATGTTGCAATAATCATGCTATGTCCAATAAACTGACATGTTATCTAACTATACTTTATGGATTAACCTGTCACATCCCACTGACCCATTATAAACCCAGACACAATAGATTTTCTATTGTTCTTTTTTTTCTGGGATGTGAAAGATTAAGGAGTCTGTACAGATTAAATCGATTCAAGTTTCCGATATATCAGTAAAATGCGTTGCCTCTTTCACTACTTGCGAAAAACCAGTTACTTGAAGGAAAGACTGTCATTTCCGGGCGCCACAACTATTTTGGTCTAGCACATTTATATAAAAATTACCTAAAAGGATAATTTTATCAGTTTGCAAAAAAATTCACTGATTCGGTCAGAGCCTCAATAAAAATGTCCACTGCTTGCCATGGAGGGCGGTATGCTATGCCGCACGCAGCCATAACTGCTCTACCGGGGAGGGAGGAAACATAAAGAACCTTGCATTTTTTATATCACGAACATAAAAGGCTACTCCTCCGTCCCCGACCACCCCTGACTTCCTTAGGGCCGATTATGATGGTATTTATGATGGCCCATCATTTTAAATCTATAAGATGGTATAACGAGAGCAAGAGCCTCGCACCCTTCATTAAGCCAAGACTCATTTATAGTTAGGATGTCAGGATTGCTACGTACCACCGCCAAGATAAAATCATCCCCACATGTGTTGAGAGATTGGGCGTTGTGAAGGTTAACTTTTAACAAATTACTTTTAGTAGCCATCATACTTGTTAGTTAGAATTGTAATAATAATTACAGGTATAAGTGGAATTGTCAATAAATTCCAGTAAATATAAAACTAGGTTATCACCATCCGAACAATTATATGTGTTTGTACAATAGTTATTGTAAAGTAAATAACGTGTGACTTACTATTACTACATTTTAAAGCAATGCGATACAAATCTCTAGCAAAGTAATATCCATATATTAATAACATAAAACATATTTTATGTGAACCGCGAAATGTATCATAGATGTAAACTATAAAATAAAACAAAAAACTATAAAACACTAACTACTACCTACTAACTATAAAATATTTCCAACTGTAGCGTAACAAAATACCTAAAGCATACCTACATGCGCGCGGGCACTATAAACTTCCCGCTCGCACACTTACTACCTATCTCGCTTCGCCGCCGACGGACCCGAGAACGCACGAACACTACCGACGACGCCCGATGTTCGCACTCGACGGGTATACAGGGTGTCCCAAAAATAGGCCTGCAAACTGACACTGGAGGTAGATGGACTTAAGGTGCATCAAGTAAGCCTAACATGCCCATAGAAAAGTCTTATGAGTATCGAGTTAGACCCGTTTTAGTGATTTTTGAAAAAAGAACCACTTTTTGATGGTTTTTGTATCAGAGAGCGATTAATATTCAATTAATTAAAAAGAAAAGTACGTTAACGGCTTCTTCGATAGTTACTTATGATATGGCGAAAACAATTCGTTGATGATTAAAGTGGAACATCGACAAATTAACTGTCAAAGTTAATTTTAATTCTCTCCCAAAAACAATAGCTCGACTTTGAGCAGCTGCCACGAAAAAAATTTACTCTGAACTTAATGAACAAATGTTTTTAAAAACTGCCTTGTGCTATTCCAAATCCAGAATAGTATAACATGTATTGCAAAAACAACAAATTCGGGGTATTAGACATCGAAGACTTACCTAAGTCGGATTATTTCAAAAACTTAGAAGTTGAGTTAAGGTGGTTAAATTGACAAAATCGAGAAGTTAAGAGAAGTAATCTAGTAGGGCGTCTGTTTTTCAGCCTGACTAAGTAATAGGGAGTGATAAAGGCAAAAACTAAGTCGCTCTTTGAACCAAAATAGTCTAATGGACCAAAACAGATAGTATTTGAATGGTGCCAGATAAGACATGGTTTTGGTGGAAACATGGGGACGTGCTTGAGCTTGAGCTCTTGAGCAGCTTCGAATACTGTTTGCCGATATTCAGAACAAATCTCGTTGATGACCATGAGGAGATAAGGCCATAATTCTAACATAAGATGACACTTGTGCATAATGTTCAGGAGGAGATAATTTGAGCACTGTTTTGTAAAAAAAATCGCCAGGTGCGAGTCGGACTCGTGCGCAAGGGGTTCCGTATCATTCATTAGAGTATTCTGTAACTACTTCAAGTGTCTTAATAGCCATTACTAATATCGAGCAAAATTATCACATTTGTTGTATGGGAGCCATCCTTAATTATTATCATTATTCTATTTTTAGTATTTTTTGTAATACCAGCAATGATAATACATCATTTGTGAAAATTGCAACGCTCTAGCTATACCGGTTCATGAGAGAGCCTGGTGGTGACAGACGGATGGATAGACCGACCCTTAGTAAGTACCCAAAGTATAAAAATGGAACCCTAAAAAATAATAAGATACGTTCATAATAAACCGTTTTTTAATATCCCCTTATTGATTTCCCCATGTTTCCACCAAACCCATGTCTAATCTGGCACCATTCAAATACTATCTGTTTTGGTCCATTAGACTATTTTGGTTCAAAGAGCGACTTAGTTTTTGCCTTTATCACTCCCTATTACTTAGTCAGGCTGAAAAACAGACGCCCTACTAGATTACTTCTCTTAACTACTCGATTTTGTCAATTTAACCACCTTAACTCAACTTCTAAGTTTTTGAAATAATCCGACTTAGGTAAGTCTTCGATGTCTAATACCCCGAATTTGTTGTTTTTGCAATACATGTTATACTATTCTGGATTTGGAATAGCACAAGGCAGTTTTTAAAAACATTTGTTCATTAAGTTCAGAGTAAATTTTTTTCGTGGCAGCTGCTCAAAGTCGAGCTATTGTTTTTGGGAGAGAATTAAAATTAACTTTGACAGTTAATTTGTCGATGTTCCACTTTAATCATCAACGAATTGTTTTCGCCATATCATAAGTAACTATCGAAGAAGCCGTTAACGTACTTTTCTTTTTAATTAATTGAATATTAATCGCTCTCTGATACAAAAACCATCAAAAAGTGGTTCTTTTTTCAAAAATCACTAAAACGGGTCTAACTCGATACTCATAAGACTTTTCTATGGGCATGTTAGGCTTACTTGATGCACCTTAAGTCCATCTACCTCCAGTGTCAGTTTGCAGGCCTATTTTTGGGACACCCTGTATAAACAGCGCGCCGGCCTGCAGCGATCATTCAATTCGATTCTATCGACAGCAGCTGATGCTTTCGCTAGCTTGAGAGACGGCGCTGGCTATCCTCAAGACCAAATGAGTATAGAGTGAGAACTTGTGGCGTTCCATTCACAAACTCATAGCTAGTGTTGCCGAAAAATCGATAGTTTTACAATCGATTGTTAAACGTCAAAAACATGTACCCTATCGATAGCACAATCGATAGTATCGATAGTATCGATTGCTCTTGCGCTGCAATAGTATCGGTTAACAGCAATACTATCGATAGTATCGATAGTTTCGATCGCTGCCGAACAATAAACTATCGATAGTATCGATACTATCGATAGTATTGCTCTCCAATATTGAATATACAATCGATACTATCGATAGTATCGATAGTTTTGCACAATCGATAGTGATCATTTTTTCGGTAGTATTGCATTCAGTAAGCAGGCATAATGGGTGGTAGAATATATGACATGATCACATATAAGTGTATGACGGACGAATATAAAGTAAGTATGGTCAGTTGACCAGCAATTTCGAATCTAAATTGATGAAATTGATGATGAAAAATTGAATTGATACTATCGATAGTATCGATTGTGCTATCGATAGGGTACATGTTTTTCGACCTATCGATAGGCTATCGATAGGCTATCGATATTGGCCTATCGAGCGGCAACACTACTCATAGCCGCAAAGCTTCACTGTTTATGTATGACTATACCTATAACCTAGATATCTAGAGTAAATGCCTAGTTTAAGTCCTAAATGTTTCGTAAATTTACATAAATAAACCATCTGAAGTACTTCGGCGTTTCACATACCCCTTATAATTGTGGCGCCCAACGCAAATACCTACAATTAGTGTGTCACATCACACATGTCGATATTGTGATACCTAAATGACTGCTAGAACAAGAAAAAAGGGAAACGACGACAAGGAAAAGATGGCAATATATTTTACTGACGAACAATTTGAGGAACTACTGAGCAAAATACCGTCAAATAAAAAATTTAATAAAAATTTTACACGCTGTACCTATAGATACAATGGGGACCGTGACTATAACAAGGTGGAAGAATTTATTAACGGCATTACAATTAATAAACAAATTGAGGGTATTTCTGAAGAAGATGCCCTAGCCGGCCTCCCACTACTGTTAAAAGATATTGCAAGTACTTGGTGGTCGGGTGTTCGATCGGAAATCATTTCCTGGACAGACGCATTAGATGCAATACGCTCTGCGTTCGCACCTAAATTGCAACCGTACGAAGTATATTTGCGCCTATTTGAAGATACTCAAGGTGAATCTGAGCCAATTGACGCATTTTTGTGCAGAAAACGTGCTTTGTTAGGAATGTTACCAACCAAGCGACACCAAGAAGAAGAGGAAGTTGATTTTTTGTATGGGCTTCTTAAAATGGATCTTAAGAAGAAAATCGCGCGCACAGAAATCAAATCATTTACGGAATTGATTGACAAGGCCCGCCATTTTGAAGCATTAGAGAGAAATGGAAGGGAGAAGTCTACAACTCCAAATCAAGGCAAGAACCGTTGCGGTTACTGCAAACGCAAAGGCCATGTGTTTGAAAACTGCAGAATTCGGCTAAAGAAGACAAGTCCCGAAGTGAGCAACGCCAAAGTAGCCCCGCAGCCCCCGCAAACCCTGCCTTCGCCGGAACCATCTACATCTACAACTACAACTACAGCTACGCTGAAACCGAAGACAGAGATCACGTGCTACGGGTGTGGCGCGCCTGGTGTGTTTCGTAGCAATTGCACAGTGTGCAAAACAAAAGATAGTCCACCAAAACAAGTACACTTTTACTCGTACTGTGCAACCGTGCAAAATGTAGCAAAGGTACCAACCATTGAAATAAAGTTCCATGAATTACCGGGCTACGCACACATTGACACTGCAGCTCGCACAAGTATCGCTGGCAATAAACTTTATGCTGTGATGAAAGATGCAGGCGTTACTACGACTCCATATAAATCGCAAGTAAGTTTGGCTGATGGGACTTGCAAATGGATGGAGCTATTGAGTGTAGCCACAAAGATATGTATGGGGAACAGAATATTACCCATAAACTTCACTGTATTCCCGGAAGCCGATACCCGTACTCTTTTGGGTATTGACTTTTTACAAGAAAACGGTATTGTGCTGGATTTTGGCCAACGAGTTTGGTATTTCAATGACCACCCAAATGAGAAATACGAATTTCTACGTACTCAAAATCAACCAACCAAACAATTACTTTCATCTGTTGTTAAGAAGATTGACTTCAAGGAAGATCAAGAAAAAGAAGAGGAGCCTTTATCAGAATTCATGGCGTGGGCATCACAGCTGCAAATGTTGTCACCAATCCACGACACGCCACCAACCACTCCAGATCAAAAACAAGAATGGAAGTTGGTTAAGCTGGCAACACCACCACCACCGGTTCGTCCCCGTGAGCCCCGTGACATCAACAACACGCTCTCAAAGGATCCGCGTATAACTTATATTCCAATAAATCCATTAAAAATGTATTCTGTTGATATTTCTTTAAAACCTTCTGAAGGTATAACCTTATCAAACACAGAAAAACAACAATTTAATGAGTTACTAAATGAATTTCATGATATATTTAATGACCAAGGTGAACCTACACCATTTACTGAACACAAAATTGAAACTGGAAATCATAAACCTATAGCTCTCAAACCATATAGGTTATCGCCAATCAGACAACAACAATTAAAAGTAAAACTCGATGAAATGTTAAAAAACAATATAATTGAGGAATGTGAAAGTCCTTGGGCAGCTCCAGTAGTATTGTTACCGAAAGGAGATTCAGACATTAGAGTATGTATTGACTAGAGAAAATTAAACAGTATCACGACACCTGATCGTTACCCATTGCCTCGCATGGACGATTTGCTACAACAAGCCAAAGCGATGCCGTACATGTCAACAATTGATCTACAATCTGGTTACTGGCAAATAAAAATTAATGAAAATGATCAAGACAAGTCAGCTTTTGTAACTGCATTTGGAACTTTTAGATTTAAGCGAATGCCTTTTGGATTGAGAAACGCACCAAGCACTTTTCAAAGGCTAATGGACAAATTTTGCCGTGAACTTAAAGCTGAGTCAGTTTTTGCTTATTTAGATGATCTAATCTGCCGATCTCCTACCTTTGAGCAACATCTTTTAGACATGAGAGAAATATTTATAAAATTAAAATGTTACAAACTTAGAGCAAATAGAAATAAATGCAAGTTTGCATGCGAAAATATAAAATATCTGGGACACTTAATTACGCCTGAAGGCATAAAAACAGACCCAGACAAGATTAAAGCGATAAGTGAATTAGCAGAACCAAAGAACCTAAAGCAGTTGATATCTTTTCTGCAAACAGCATCTTGGTACAGAAGATTCATTCGCAATTTTGCACAAGTTGCAAGACCATTAACAAATTTAACAAAAAAGAACACGACTTGGAAATGGGAAACTCCACAGAGAAGCTCATTTGAAGCCCTAAAAAAGGCATTAACTACTGCACCAGTTCTAAAGCAATTAGACAGCAACTTACCATATATTATCAAAACTGATGCTAGTAATTACGCAATAGGAGCAGCTTTGGTGCAGGGGGAGGGTGAAACCGAGCATCCCATAGAGTATGCAAGTAGGCTACTCACACAAGCCGAACGCAATTATACAGTAACAGAAAAAGAAGCGTTAGCAATTGTATGGGCAGTAACTAAGTTCAGAGGTTACATTGAAGGCACAAAGTTCTTAACAATTACAGACCACCAACCATTAAAGTGGTTATTGAACCTTAAGTCTCCGACAGGACGCCTTGCCCGTTGGGCCCTACAATTACAACCATATGAATTTGAAATAAAATATACACCTGGACGAACTAATGTCTTAGCTGATGGTCTTTCACGCCCACCGTGTGATGATCATACAGAACCATGTCAAGTTTGTTCCATTGAAGTTGATTTACCTAAACGTGAAGAAAAACATATTCGCGAAAAACAAATGAAAGACGAAAATTTAAAATCAATAATACAATCACTCGAAGAAAAGAATGGTTCAGAAAATTATATTCAATCATTGAAAAGAGGATACCTTATTCATAATGGAGTACTTTATCGTTTTACTCCTGATCAAGAAGATGAAAACGCTAAACTCGTGATTCCTCGACATGAAATTCCAACAGTTCTTAAACAGTATCATGATTTACACATAAGTGGTCACTATGGAATCGCCCGAACAGTTAAACGAATTGAAAAGAACTTTTATTGGAAAACTATGAGAAACGATGTAAAGAAATATGTTAAAAGTTGCATAGAATGTCAAAGATACAAACCTACAAACCAAAAACTAGCAGGTTTATTTCAATCAACAGCAAACAATCAAAGATTTGAAATATTATCTATAGACCTTTTTGGACCACTACCTAAAGGCCCAAATAATGAGAAATGGATATTGATTGTTGAAGACACCGCTTCACGCTGGGTAGAATTGTTTGCACTTATTGAAGCAACGACGCAACAATGTGCAATGACATTACTTAACGAAGTATTTCTACGGTATGGATTACCACGCAAAATAAGTAGTGATAACGGAACACAATTCATATCAGCAGTAATGCAGCAATTAACCTATTGCTTGGATATTCAACATATCTTGAGTCCTGTGTATCACCCAGAACCTAATATAGTGGAACGAAAGAACAGAGATCTGAAAACTCAAATTGGAATTATGGTAAAAGATAAACATAATAAATGGCCAGAAACGTTACCTGCTATTCGATTCGCCATGAACTCAGCTTACAATCAAAGCACAGGCTTTTCTTCAGCTTATCTTACATTCGGAAGAGAAATGAGAACCCCATTCGAAATAGCTCATAACTTCAGCGAAATACTAGAATCAGAAAATTTTATACAAGAAATTACACCTCAGTTAAAACGCCTGGCAACAGACTTGAACATAGCAAAGGAAAACATTGAAATAATGCAAGATAATAATAGAGCCAAATCAAACCAGAAAAGACGACCAGATCCTAAATGCGCCAAAGGTGACTTAGTTCTAATTGAAACTCATCCAATAAGTCGCCAAGAAAGCGGATTTTCTGCAAAGCTAGCACCACGTAGAGATGGTCCCTACGTTATTACAAAGAAGATTGGAAGTACAATCTATAAAATTGCAAATATGAATGAACCAGATAAACCAATTGGAAAATATCACACATCTGCTATAACCCGATTTGTACAACGAGATGATGAGAATCCAGATCCCGTTCTACCTATCAGACGAAGAGGAAGACCAAAGAATAAACCAGGTCCTGGTACTCTCACGGGACGTCAACGAGTACCAGAGGGGGAGGATGTAGCGTAACAAAATACCTAAAGCATACCTACATGCGCGCGGGCACTATAAACTTCCCGCTCGCACACTTACTACCTATCTCGCTTCGCCGCCGACGGGCCGAGAACGTACGAACACTACCGACGACGCCCGATGTTCGCACTCGACGGGTATATAAACAGCGCGCCGGCCTGCAGCGATCATAGACTCGCCGCGTCCGCCTGCGCCGTCGGTTGTGTGAGGTTCGAGCGCTTACCCTCCCTCCTCCCGACCCGCGCCGCGATCGAAGTCACCCTCAGCCCAACTCGGTTATCGCGCTCGGTTTCTTGTGAAACCGAGTGGCGATACTAGTCGTGCGCCTACATAGTAGGTGCGCGATCGGGACCCGCCGATCCCCCAGTTGGCTGAGGGCGAGGACCCGAGCTTGCTCGTGTTCAGCGCTGCCAGTGCTATGTGGGTGGTTTAGAGTTGAGTTCGTCTCCTCCCACCCACATTTAAACACTTAGACTTTCGCGAAAGGACGCTTACCCGTGTTTGTGTGTTTTATTGTATTGTGTTGTCCCGGGGCCCGACATGGAGCCCCGTAAGCCTAAACCCCCGGATCCAAAGCCTCGGTCCGGCACTTCGGTGTCGACCGGCGAGGCCGGGAACGCCGCCGTTGCACGAGCTGCTGCCCGGGCCTCCGCGGTATCCACCGTGCGGCTGGCGGGGCTGCTGAGGAGGCCCCTCAGCAGCCCCGCCAGCCGCACCAACCACACCAGCGCCGGCTACTGCACCAGCCACCGCGCCAGCCACCGCAACATCCGTTGCGAGCACCGCTGCGCCGCTTGCTGCGCCAGTCGCCGCGCCACCCACTGCGCGCCCAGCTGCGCCTCCCAGTGCCGCGCGCTCGAGCGCACCGGTTGCTACGGCACCCGCCGCGCGCTCAGCTGCGCCACCAGCGCCGACACCCGCCGCGCGCTCCGCTGTGCCAGCCGCCGCGACATCTGTTGCGCGCACTGCTGCACGCGCTGCTGCGCCGGCCGCCGCGGGACCCACTGCGTCAACCGCAGCTGAGGTCCTGCAGCTTGCTGCCGCGCGCACCGCCGGCACCGCACGCGCTGGGTCCATGAGGGCCGCACCGACGACGCCAAGCGTCAACGTCTCCGTGACGCCGCCGGTGGGGGGGGAGTGGTTCAAACCCCCTTCGCCATGCCGACGGCCCCGGCTGTGGGCAGGCGACCGCGGTCGCCGTCGCCGGCGCCTACCGCGCCGCCGCAGACGCCCCCGCTGCCCGCCACCCCCGCCGCCGCCGCCGCCCCCAGTCCCCCCCTCTGCACCTCCCACCGCATAAGTGCGGGGATGCAGAGGTGGCTGGACGTCTACCTCAGGGCAGCTGAAGTGGACATGGGGGTAATCAGGGGGGAGGCCCTATCCGAGCAGGACCGTGACGCGCTCACGGTCTACCGGTTGCTGCGGGTACAAGCGGCCCAAAAGCGGCAGCTCACCCCGCCGACTCCACCGGAGGGGAAGCGGCCGCACAAGCCCCACCCGGCGGACCCCAGGCTGCGATCGAGGTCCACGAGCGAGGGACGTATTGTGCGCCCCCGCCCAACACCGATCCCGTTCCAGCTGGACCCGCCCACGCCGCCTTAGGGTGAGTCCAATTTTCAGCCCGCCCCACCGGCCACGCCCAGCACGAGCCGCGTGCCGACCAGCCCGCCTGCCCAGTCCGCGCGCCCTTGCGCCCCAGGCCCAAGTACGCCGCCGCAACCGCTCCCAGCCGCACAGGCCACCACGCGCCCCGCCGGCGCGGTGCCCCTGCCGCCGAGAGCCCTGCCCCCCCGCCGAGCGGGACCAGCCGCCCTCCCCCCTCCCCCTACTCCAGGGGGCCTCACCTTTGCCCAGGTCGCGGGGTCCTCCGCGACCAACGGGGCTGTCTCGGGGCGCGCCTCTCCACCCGGGCCGTCCAATCGGGTTCCCAGCGCTGGGAGTGGGCCGTCCAATCCGGGAAAAGCTACCTATCCACCAATCGTGGTGGAGGTACTCCCGGATTGGGTGACCCACTTCAGGGCGCTGACGGACCTGCTTGGGCACAAGCCCAACGCGCACCCCTATGGGAGGGGAATCAGGTTCCTGCCTTCCGGGGAGTCCGAGTACCGACAGGTCCAGGCGTACCTTTCCGATTTGGAGAGGAGCCTGAAACTGTCATGGTACTCCTACTCCCTGGAGGGAGAGAGAGGCCTGAAGGTCGCAATTCGCGGCCTTCCCCTCCAAACAGACCCCGAAGCCATCAAGGGGGCCCTCGCGGATCTGGGCTACAGTGCGGAGCACGTAAAACAGATTCGGGCACGTTCTGGCCGGCCCGGATGCCTGTTTTACGTGCTGCTCAAACGCGAGCCGCACGTGATTCCGGGGATATACAGCATCACTGAGTTGCTGTTTATGCCCGGAGTCACCATCGAGGCCTGGAGGGGGAAGAAGGGGCCCTCCCAATGTCACCGCTGAGTAGTATATATATGGGGGTTCTAGACCACTTTTGTGGTGGAGGAAGTGACGTAACTGGTGGAGGATGTGTAAGTACCTAGAGTGACGCAAGTAGCTGGAGTGACGTGGTCGGGGGCGCGGATGTGGTGCCGTATCGGTCGCCTGCACTACCGTTTAGGTAGATGTTAATATTTTTTACGCTTATAAAATGTACGTTTGTGATGAATATGGTATAGTGTTCACCATATATAATATAATCTATCACGTCACCAAATGTACCTACTATAAGATAAGGAGCTAAATAAAATGTTCTTCGACGTGTTAACAACAACTGTTTTAACTTTGAAGAAAAAGATTTATTTTTTCTGTTTGATCGAGTCGAAATAATACCTACCTACCGATGAATGTGCATGTGAACCAAATTCTTATCAGTAACAGCAGTGGTGCTGTGGTTAGAGCTTTACAATGAAGTGTTGTAATCGATGAAGGAATTGAGTGGGTGCATCCTGCACGTGTATGAAAAGAGTGATTCAGCAGATGTATGTGAGATTTCGTTTTACGTTGAATTTATTGAGAATCTCAGTGTAGATTTAATAGTTCTAGATTACAGTAGTGGAGTAAATACTTAAACATGATTTTATCGAATATAATCCTGCTAACTGTGTTTTTCAACAATTCAAAATATGTCGGGAAGGAGGAGGGAAATGGTTGAGGTTCCAGCATTAGAAGAAGACGTATTGTTCCCAATGTGAACGTGCTCATATAAGTCACTGATAAGTAATAAAAATGAAATAACGTAACTTACTTTTAGTTTTTTATTCAACATTATAAATTCTGCAATGCTATACAATACAAATAGGTACTATTTACTACATAAAGTAAAAATACAGATGACACGTATTGACACGTAGGTACATGAAGTATTACATAGGTATTTCACAACAGCTGAAATCACAACACTTTATTGTTTTTATCAATCCAACTTTTTTCATTCATCCCCAACCATTTAACGTAGACTTTATTACCTTTCCGCTTCAATATCTTTTCCACGAGACATCTATCATCTTTCACTTTTTGCATCTGAATCTTTCACTTTTTGCAACTCTTGCTCATAGAAAGCACCCATGATCGGTTCACGCTTAGTGTCTTGAAGTAGGTATGTGGGCGGGTTAGTATTTTGCACTTTGACTATTTGAAATATCTCCGTACTCCAGTTTCCGGTGTAACCCTTATCAAATACTGATTTATATTTACTTATTCGCACATTATCGTTAACCTTAAACTTGTTGCGTGCTTTAACCTTGATGTGATTGTACACTCCAGATAAAAGTTTATCTGCATTGTTCCGGTTGACAGATTTAGGCGCCATGCCGATAGTACGATGTACTTTATTGTTATATTTTTCCAACAGTTTACTCAAATAGTTGATCCATTTGTAGACACCTTTCAAACTGAAGTGTTGCCAAAGCCAATTTTTGAGTGTTCTAATAAGTCTTTCCACTATAGAAGCTTTCTTAACGCTAAACGTAGAGTAGTGATTAATATTATACTTTTCCATTAGCGATTGGAATTTAGTGTTGAAAAACTCGGTACCATCATCTGACTGTACATTTTTAGGTTTTCTCTTTTGCGAGTTTTGAAGGATTCTCATCATCATCTTTGTGACTTCTTCAGCTTTTTTAGTCTTCAACGGCTGCGCCCAGGCGAATTTCGAGAAAGTATCTATACAAACCAGTATGTATTTGTGACCGGCGTTTTCTCTAGCGTATTTTTGCATATCGATAAGATCTATCTGCCAGGTATCATCCAATCCTTTCTGTATGAATCGTCGTCGAGGAAAATTCTTCCTAGCATATTTATATATTTCTCTCACCACTTGAGCTTTACTCATAATTCAGTTTCGTAATCTATTTTTTATCGCCGTCGCGGTGTTTGCCAACGTTGACGATGACGACGACGACGACGACGGCGACGACTTCACCGTCTCCGTTGACGTCGGTGTTGTAATTACGGGCTTAGATTCGATTTTCCTCTTTTTACTATCACCACCAACGTTCTCTTTGTTGTTTTTAGAAGATGTTATGTTCTTTTTCGATTCTATTATTTTCTTAAGTAACTCCAATTGTTTCTGTAGATTAGCTATTTCCGCTTTATTGGTTTTAATCTTTGTTAAACATGTATTAAAGTTAACTTCTAGTTGATCTTTAGTGATAGCATCATTCTTACGCACACCATTAGCGATAGATGTAATTCGTTTATTTTTACAATCGATGATGCGTTTATCTCTTCCACTGTTACCACCTTCGAATTCTGAATATTCTTTGGAATTACCGCTATATAAGTAATGGATGGTCTGCAAATCAAACATCTAATACTGGAAGGTAGTAGTGCACCATGTTTACCCTCCTTCCAACCATCATCGCTCCCACCTTTTTCATTTTTAAAGCTCCAAATTTTTACATTTAAACGCGTCGGTTGCACTTTAAACTTCATTATTATGTGCTCTCGGTACGCGAATGAATGTGTTTATTTTTACATCGTGAATAAATACCAATTCATCCATCAAAATGTTTAGTTCTATTTTTAGTTTAAGAGAAGATAAACCACTACCTACCAAAGAAGATTTGCAAGGTATATCAAAAGGATTTCTCTTGAAAACATTCAGCAATCAATTGTATAAAGTTGAGGACGATCTACCTGAGCACTTGCGAAACGATCCTGAGATTAGTGAGTACTTTTGCTGTCAAGAACACGAGTTTTGGGATACCTCCGATCCAAACGCAACGCAAGTGGATTACGGCGGACCTAATATACGTAAAAGCTGTACCGGTTGTATAAGAAAAAAGAAAGAACAACAACTACAACAACAAGAGGTTGATATCAAAGAAACGGTTGAAAGTTCTCAAGAAGAGAATTATCCTAACTATCACTACTGTCGTCTTCACGACGGCGGCGACGACGACGACGGCGACGACGATAACAACAGTTTAAAACAGAAGAAAAAGAAATTTTGTACGGATGTTTTAGCGTATAAAAATGTTAGTACCTAGTAGAAGTGTTTCATTCAATCGAGAACATCAATCGAGAAGAGGTGCTGGATTTGTCAACAGTTTGATAAATAATTTACCTTTACCTTTTGAATTACATCTCCCCAATTACAACTATTGCGGACCCGGCACTAAACTACGTGAACGACTGTTACGTGGCGACAAGGGAATCAATCAGCTGGACGAGGCGTGCAAACGTCACGATATCGCCTACGCAAACAACCCATCGTCATTGGAGGCGCGGCACCGAGCGGATTTAGAGTTGGCGGCGGAAGCGGAGAAACGGTTTCGCGATAAAACCGCTCGCTTTGGGGAACGAGCGGCCGGTTTTGCTGTTAACAAAATCATGAAGTTCAAGGTGAAGCGGGGTATGGGTATATCATTCGCTAAAGTGGTGCAAAACAGTCGGCGAGCTGTAAAGAAACACATGTGCAGTCGGAAAAAGCAATCAGTTGATAAGAACAGCCTACTGAGAACCGCTATGAAAGCGGCCCGTAAAACAATCAAAAACCGCTTCGTAAGAACCCCTCGAGTGATCCCTTTACCGAAAACGGGCGGTTTTCTCCCGTTGATACCACTGTTAGGCGCTTTAGCCGCTACCGGTACCCTAGCCGGTGGTGTAACCACCGCAGCTAAAAATATCTATGATATGATCTCGAAGAAAAAACAGGGTGAACAAAAAGTCGGTAAAGGATTATACCTTCGACCATACAAACAAGGTATGGGGTTGTATTTAAGTCCGTACTCTCCAAAAAACTGAAAATGTACCCCCTCCCCGCCACCACCAACGATAATGATGACGAACATCATCGTCTTCTACCGCCGAAGAATAAACCTCTCACCGACATCGACATAGTGAAGTGTGTACGCAGACTGAAAATTCCTTACTTTAGAGGTGTATTCATGAGAGACACTCTTCCGCATCATGGTAAACCGTGGCTCAACGAGTGCGGTGTCATCAACTTGGATACGATAAGGGGGGTGGGTACTCACTGGGTGGCGTACGCTAAAATCGGAAATCGATGTATATTCTTCGACAGTTTCGGCGATCTGAGACCGTTTAAAGAGTTTCCCCTATACATGAAGAGGAGTGGTGGGTGATAGGATTAATATTGAATATAACTATACAAATCTTCAAAAGGAAAATCAAGTAAACTGCGTACATTTATGTTTAATGTTTCTGTATAATATGAAACGTTATTTCACAAATAAATAGATGAATAAGCGAATACATGTTTCATTCCCTTATCAACCTTTTGTATGCATGCGTGTGTGCTGTAGCGTAGTGGTGACGATAACGACGACGACGACGACGACGTCATTTGGGTACACATACTAACAATGTCATCATCATTTTCTATTACGCTTAGCGGTGAATCATCAGAGTTATCCGCAGACTATATGCCTGCGATAGAGTTGAAGAATGGTGAGTTTGAGTGTGGATTGATTTATTTGAAGACATACAATTCGACTATGGAGACTATGGAGAAAACGTAATAGAAGTACCTGAGGGCGCTTATGAGGTGAACGATATATTCAAATATATAAATAGTGAAATATCAAAACAATCGAAGGACGCCTACGATTTAATCGATATGGAGGCTAATATGAACACGTCTCAGTGTATGGTGTATTCTCCAAAACTAGACATCTATTTCAATCGACGGAATAGTATCGGTTCTCTGCTCGGTTTCTCACCGCGGGTTCTTGAGCCGGGTAAGATACATTTATCCGATAAACCGATCAATATATTGAGCACAAACACTATAAGAGTAGAGTGTAGCATAATAGAGGCTTCATTCATTAACGAAAGACCCGCTCACGTATTACACGAATTTTCACCCTCCGTACCGCCCGGCTATCAAATAATCGAGTGTCCTTCGAACGTTGTATACCTACCAGTAAAGGGTACTACTATTAATCGTATTAATGTACGTCTTGTGAACGAGCACGATAATCTCGTTAATTTTAGAGGTGAAAATATATTCTTGAGGCTTCATATTAGAAGAACACCCATCACTTCATAATCATCACAATGATAGTCTATAAAAATGATGGTGTATATCAGAATGGGATCAGTCAAAGCGTGCAAGCGTCAGCAGCGAGTACATATCCTTCAACATCAACATCATCATCATCACTACAAGAGACATCGGTAAAATATAAAAAAGAATTATCTAAGGAAAATAAGTTGTTTCTAAAAGCGCTTAAATTAAAAGTAGTTTCATAAACATCATCGCTGCCGCCGTCGTCAATACTATGCCTTCAAAGTCAGTTTTACATATCACTGAAAAAGTGCATTTCGATGAGAGTATAGAAAGCGTTGAGATTCACTCATACAATCCATATCATAACTCGTTTAATAACAACGATGATATTCGTATATGCATCAATAGACAAGACTTAATCGTACTGCCAAGCGAGAGCTATCTACTTGTAGAAGGAAAAGTGAACAGTGATACCGTATTCGTGAACAACGCACCAGCTTTTCTGTTTCAAGAGATTCGCTATGAACTTAACGGTGTGGAAGTGGACAGATCGAGAAACTGCGGTATCACCACCACCATGAAGGGACTTCTCTCCTACACCAAAGGATCTGAACATGCCTTGGAAAACGCTTGTTGGAACACGGGTGCTATAGCAGCCATTACCGATGGTGATTTCAGTTTTTCAATACCACTCTCACATTTCCTAGGATTCGCCGAGGACTATAAGAAAGTTATAATGAACGCTAAGCATGAGCTAATTCTCAACCGATCCAGTACCAATTTGAATGCAGCAACTTGTGCGGTGGGTAAGGAAATATCTATTGAGATTTCGCGCATAGTATGGCGTGTGCCCACCATCAAGGTGTGCGATGAAGAAAAACTTCGTCTCATGTCCATTGTGGAGAAGAATGTTCCTATTCCTTTAGCGTTCCGCACTTGGGACCTCTATGAATATCCACTATTACCAACATCACAAAAACATGTATGGTCGATAAAAACCGCTACAGAAATGGAGAAACCACGTTTCATCATTATCGGATTGCAAACGGCTCGAAAGAATGAAAAGCATAAGGATATGAGCCATTTCGATCATTGCAATCTAATAAATTGTAGAGTATATCTAAACTCTCAATACTTTCCCTATGAAGCGTTTGCAGCCAACTTTGAGAAAAACTCGTACTCACTGCTTTACGATGCGTTTGTGAATTTCCAAAGAGAATATTATGGAGTGCGGGAGGTGAGACCGGAAGTGAGTACATCACACTTCAAAACCAAGTTCCCGCTGATTGTTATTGACACATCGCGACAGAACGATAGTACTAGAACCGGTGGTGGTGCAATCGATGTGAAACTGGAAATGGAATTTTCCAAAAATGTTCCTGGCAACACCAGCGCGTATTGCTTGATAATAAACGACGCACTCTTCGAGTATAGCATACTCTCAGGAAGTGTAAGAAAGATTTCACAATAATAAAATAATAGAAATTGAATTAGTCTGTGACCAACTGTCACCGTGTGTCTACGTCTCCTCATGGCTTATTATCACCGCCTTTTATCTCCTCCAATAATGAGTGCTGATGATGGCTCATTATGGAATGATCAGTGTACCTATGCGAAATCACACTACGATCTAGAAAATGGATTCTACATCTCCCTGTATCTCAACCAAGATTTGGAGGTGAAAATAGATTTTTGTGGAATTCTTCAGCTCAGCGCGGACGAGTGGTTTTCCATTATTGTGAAGAATAAGGAAATTATTACAAGTTTTCTTTCGTGCAGTATCAACGCACCTATAGCATCACTACCATCGACTACCGTCGCCGCTGCCACCGGGCTCGGAAGATTTGATCTAATTCTATCTATGAATGATCATCGTTATATGCTAATCTTCTCTAACAACTTCCAAACCTCAATCACAATAAACTATGAGAAGTGGTTTAGTATTTTGAACATTGCACCGTGTATAACGCAACGGATCAATCTTCTTCATAAGCAACTTCGGCCGGCCTACGAGAATCGAATCAACTTTTTCGAGAAGCACCTACGCAAAATACAACCGACCACCCTTCAAGCGACTCGGACGATCCTCGAGGAGAGATGTGATCGGAATTCTATTGTAGATTTAGAAATTATAGCATTAGGTGTAAGACATTTAGTCACGAAATAAATAATGAATGATAATTATTACAAATGTTGTTTATTTTCCATTTACATAACACACCCATCTTACATACTAAAAACTTTTTTAATACAAAATTTTTTTAACTTATAACTAAGTACATTATAATATTTTTCTTATCTAATTCATTTTTTACTTTATATTCAAACCTTAAAATTATAGATTGTAACCGCAATGACATACATTGTTTGTTATCACTACCGTCTAGATTGCGTAATTTCAAAATAGATATCTACCTAAATAAAGTAATAACGATTTATATCTCTATGTCCCCAGGCGAGAGTTTTGTAGGTTTCATTAGGGATAGTGAATCGCTTATCGTCAAAGTTTCTTAACACCATTTTATTCAGGGTTTGAGTGTACAGGGTTTGTAGTTTACTCCTTATAACATTCATCTCCCTGTACTGTACGTTCTCGTTTCTATTCGCGATGCATGCAATGAAATCATGATGACTCACTTCATTTTTCACAACGCTCTTTTTTACACCCTTTATTTTTTTAACAATCTCACGATCATCCTTGATCACGCAATAACATTTCGATCGTATACCGATAAACTGCTTAATAATCACACCCGAACATTCATCCTTAAACATTCCCACTACTTTCTTATTTAACAACGGATAGTTGTATCTATTATCAGGGGGATAATCTGATGTATCAAACCTCTGTTTCAAATCACATTTTATATCCTCGTAAAAGTTATCGGTTCTCATCTCGTATATAAATGAATCGGTGTCGGTATACAAAAGATTTATATTCTCTTTAAATTTCGGCAGCATATAATCATAGTGAAATTCATACATTAACGTTTTTGACAACTCTAGCACGGTAAAACCTACATAAATAGGTTTATCGTACGTGACACTATTCCTACTCATCTGTATTATTGCGTGGTCTTCGTTAATTATTGCGCTGCTGTGAAAATTTAAACGGCTTATCAGTGCACGCGCACCTAATCGCTTCCGTTGACTCTCCCATTTGTTGACGAGACGAACATCAACTCTCTTATCGACATTTTCCATGGTTTTCCCAAACACAGCGTTGTTCATCAGCTTATAGAAATCCTTTTCAAAAGAGTTTTTTGACGTCGCTCGCATGTGAGTATTCAAATCGATGTAGGTTTTTAACCAAGGTTTTTGCGTAAACATCAAGATCCTATGTATTTTAACGAGCTTTATACCGTGCTTCATAGCTTGTTTCAGGTTAACATAGTGAATCACATAATTTTTCTTATCATGAAGTGAGGCAATCAGTTTGTTCTCTTTAGAACCGATATAGTCTGGCACGCGGTTTTCAGAGCAAAACGGTAGATCGTTATGGAGCTCATGCAGATTTTCCGGGTACACCAAATCCACTTCTAAAAAATATCCCTTAATCCCATTATTATCATGATGCAATACATTGAAATATCGAATTTCATTTTCCGTCAACCAACGGAAATCTTTAAGCGGTAGATATTGACTCATCGCCCATCCGTATTGATTGTTAGCATCTAGATATACTATGTACTTTGATTCTTTAGTAGGATCGTAACCAGTATTCAAATATTTATTGTTTGCAGTTGAGAGTTTTTTGCAACAAAAACACTCAAACCACCGCGAATACCTCTTGAGATGAATTTTATCATAGAGATATCGGTTAAAAGTTCCATTTCCACTTTGGTGTATTTTAACATCGCGTCCCAACTTAGACCGGGAGCGGTGTAATAATGTGCAGGATCCAACTGATATGTGTTAAGACAGACTTCCCTAAAGTTTTCAAACACATCAGTCAATAGTAGAACGTCCGTTTTCAGATAAATATCGCTATATTCCCCTAAAGTCTTCACGTTAAACGTATTCCACACCGTCTGTGCGTGTCTATACTCATCATCGGTAATTGCACATTTATTCAAATTGTTATAGAATTTGTCTTGAGGCGGTAACTCCGTCTCATTTAAATTATCCCAATCTTTTATATAGTCATAAGGAAACACTCCCTTTTGTCTCAAAATATGTGCTTGACTCTGAGAAAAGTTTTTGTTTATATTTATAAACTGAGAACTCTTTAAATTCGAAGCTAATTTATCTAGGCTTGACATCATAAAACGACACGAGTCAATGAAGCGTAATTCGATATCTAATTCACAACTTTTTATCGTAAACGAAATGAAATTTTCCTTGTTTCTCGGAATAATTTTAACATTATGCTATTTCAACATACCTATAATGAAATGCGCATCGTAATGTGAAAGGTTATGTATAATTATTGGTATAACCTTTTTTATTTTATAGTTAAGATTTCAATCGCGGTGAGCTACACCTCTATACTCACCGGTGAGATGACAGTGATCCATCACCGCAATATCATCATTTGCGATTTCATTTTCACATATATGACACGTGGTGGTTGTCTCGAATTGAGTTTGCTCTAAGCTCGTTAGCGGTTTCATCACTACAATTTCATTCAGTATTTCAGCATACGGTTTTAGATTATCCTCGAGCGAAGTAATGAATTCACTTGCACAATTTTTACCTCTGTATGATACATATTTACTCAATGAATCATCATAATAACATTTAATATAATACCCGAAGCTGTGTGCTTCGTGAACTTGATAAACATTGGTGAACGAAGACTTTGGATCGGGAGAGCAGGTGGCAACTGCTCTGAGTATTGATTCAAAATCGGCATACACTACGAAAGGAACACGCATCTTCTTGGAATAATTTTGAAATCGTAATTTATTCCCACCCCGCTTTGGAATATATGTCTTCACACCGGCACAATCTCCGACCGCCACGTGCGCTTGAAGCTTTTCCTCGTTGATAAACGTCAAGAGGCATGAATTGCAAAAAAACATTTCATTGGCATGATTTGATATTTGACTGCGTACTAATCTACTTAAATGTTTTATCCAACAATAATGAGCGCGCACACCATGTTCAATATAAAGTAAATTTATATGATTTTGCCTCTTCTTTTTCGATGCTTAGATGGGTCCAGCAATTTTTCCCTCTTCCACTTCAAATATATTAAAACTGAGTCCATTCAACTCTTCAATAAGCTGTATATCCTGTGTACTCACCGGAAAATTTACTCCATCCAATTTTAAAACGGATCTATAGTGCGGATACGAAGAAATGCGATCAGAATGATTATCGGTTGGGTAGAGTGCGCTCACTATCGCCCACGCGAAACAATATTGATCTCGATTCTTTATGTTGATGCACGCTTTCTTTTTCTGTATCCATCGCGGTAACGGGATGAAATTCGTACCTTTAAGCGGCGAAAACTTATTAATATTAATTTCTATATATAAAACCTTCTCAATCGCCCAACCACTATCTCGCTCTTGGAATTCATCTGCCTTTGTTTTAATCTCCTCAACGAATTCACCATAGATGGACTTTATGTCATCCACCATACCTATAACTTTATTTCTTGTGTTAAAAGACTTCACATCTGTGGTGATCACTTCCTTAGTTTCCTTAATATAATTCCCAAACAGTTCGAGGTTCACCTTGATGGATGACTTCAACTCCATACGTTTCCGCTCTATCAGGCTCAAAACAGTATCCTCAACATTTGCGAGAAAGTCGCAAGGTATGACGTGCTCCAACTGTGAACTGCTATACACTCTATACGATGCTAGTCTCGACTTGAAACAAGTCTTTATGATTTCAACATTATTCATCATGCTTTCCGCCATTTTATTTTTATGACTCGTACTTCTCAGGTGAGCATGTAGATTTTTCACTGGAACATCACACACAGTACACATCTGTTTAGCCCTCTTAGAGGGAGGTGGTAGCTGCTCTTCATCCATCGTCGTCGTCGTCGTCGTCGTCGTCGTTTGGTGATCAGAACGTTTATGTTTACTTTTTTTACTCCCCTCGTTTCTTATACAAGAGGTTCGTACGTGACGTTTGACCGCATCCTTCCTTGAAAATAACTTATCACAATAACTGCAAGCAAACTTTAATTTACTACAGTTTTTTTCTTTCTTCTCACAACAAGTTTGGTGATGTTTCAGACTATCTAAATTATTAAATACCGTATCACAATCTTCACAAACGAACATTTCTGTTTGCTCGCTATTAGAGCACGACTATCATGCTTTTAAATTATTCACAAAGTATTTAAACAATCCCTTTATAATATGTAGGTAATAGAACATGTGCGTGAGAAATTTTTCTTATCGTAAACCACAACGTTCTCAACCACAAAAACTGAAGCCCACGGTAGCGCGGGCGACCGATAAGGCGTCACATCCGCGCCCCCGACCACGTCACTCCAGCTACTTGCGTCACTCTAGGTACTTACACATCCTCCACCAGTTACGTCACTTCCTCCACCACAAAAGTGGTCTAGAACCCCCATATATATACTACTCCGCTGCCAGGGCTTTCGGTACTCTTCGCGGGGGTGTGTGCGCTGTGGGGGCGCACCCGGCCAACCACTCCTCCTGCCCGGTGCTACGGGCGGAGACGCGCAACCGCAAGGCGGGCACGGTCGCGCGTACCACGTCGACGAGGACAGCACCGCCAACCCGACGTGGGCCCACAACGAGGGCCTCGGTGGGGCGGGCTGAGGTGGGGGAGACGTCAGCGGCATCGCTGATGGCGCCAGCCAACGGCCCGACCCAGCGCGGCACCACGCGGCCCACCAACGACAGTCGACCCGACGCCGGTCTCTCTGCCGGACGAAGAAGAAGGCGAGGAAGAGGCCGAGCTAGGGGCAACAGGCAGGTGAGTGAGCACCCCCCCCCCCCGTAGTCACCGAGGGGGCTCAGCCAGCGCCACCAGCTGCGCAGGCACAGCACCAGCCGACCCAGAGCTCCGCACCGGCCACTTCCACGGAGCAGCTACTGCTGACCATCGCCCTTCTTATCCAAAACCATCTCGGCGACAACCCCTCCGCTGCCACACAGCCAACCAGTTCCAATGGCGCCCCCCGGTAGGTTGCGAGTCGCCTACTGAAACGCGCAGACGCTGTCGGGGAAACGTCTATTGCTCGCGCACTTCCTCCGCGAGCACAACATAGACGTGGCCCTGATATGCGAAACGCACCTGCGGGCGTCGTTCAACATCTCGGGCTACTTGGCGTACAGGCAGGACGAGGTGTCCCCGGCGGGCGTAGCCTACAGGGGTCTTCTTGTCCTCGTACGCCGGAGAGTAGTCCACCAACCGGCACCCCCAGAGCAGCTGACGTCGATGACAGCACTGGGCATCGACGTCCACACGGAGGGAGGGGACCTGCGACTGTACGCGGCCTAAAAACCTCCGAGCGCCGTACTCAAGGTGAGGGAACTTCGGGGCCTCAGCAGGTCGTCCCGCTCGACCATCGTAGCGGGCGACTTGAACGCTAAGCATCCCGGCTGGTACTCGACCACCAGTAACGCCGCCGGGAGAGCCATACTTCAGGACGCTATAGACCACGACTACGATGTCACCGCCCCGAGCGAACCCACCCGGTATGACCCGATGGGTCGGGTCGATGACATTCTGGACATCGTGGTCTATAGGGGCCTGCCGGGCGTACCGCACCTTCAGGTGTGTATGGACCTCCCCAGTGACCACCGGCCGGTCATCTGTGACCTCGACACGAGGACCACTCTCGTGTCCCCACCGCGCCCGCGTTACAGTACCAACTGGGATGCTTACGCCGACACCCTGTCACAGGGAACCCCCACGAGGCCCATCTCGACTCCTGAGGACGTCGACTCAGCCGCAGGGGAGCTAACCGCCGCCATACGGGGAGCGCTGAAGTCCGCATCGTCCCTGAACCGTGCCCGGGAGAGGAGCGATCCGCTACCGGCTCGGCTGAGGACTTTGATAGCGGAGAAGCGCGACCTGCGTGTGCGGTGGCAGCATACCCGATGCCCAACCCTCAAGACCGCGCTTAACGCCTTGGTCGAGAGGGTGAAGGCAGAGCTGGTTGACTTCGCCAGAGAGTCGTGGGACCAGCACATCATGACCATAAGCGATGAGATTCCCTCGGTCTATCGCCTATGCCGTCAGCTCGGTAACGAAGTCACTCCCACAAGGCCGCTGCAGAACGAGAATGGCGAGCTCCGGTACAAGGCTGAAGATCGGGCAGAGATCTTCGCCAACCACCTGGAGCTGCAGTTCTCTCCAAATCCGGCTGAACACCACCAACACGTGGCAGCAGTTGAGTCACACCTTCGTGAGTATTTCGCGCAACCGCTGGAGCCAACTGAGGACCCCATAGTCTTCTCACCTGGTCAGGTAAAGCGTGCCCTGCTGAAGTCGAAGCTTAGGAAAGCCCCGGGAGTGGACCAGATTACGAACGAGGCGTTGCGGCACCTGCCGCACCAAACCGTCTCGGCGGTCACTCGTTTGTATAACGGCATCCTCCGGACGGGTCACTTTCCTACTTCCTGGAAGCTGGGCCGCGTCATCATGCTACCGAAGCCAGGCAAGTCTCCCATGCGAGCAGAGGGTTATAGGCCTATAACTCTCTTGCCGACACTCTCGAAGGTCTTCGAACGACTCCTGCTGCAGCACCTGCTGCCGCACATCACGCCGCGTCCCAAGCAGTTCGGGTTTCGGCCCGAACACTCCACGACGCTGCAACTCACGCGGGTGCTCCACGAGCTCGCTGACCGCCTTAACAGGCGCGAAAGCGTAGTAGTGGTGATGCTGGACATGGAGAAGGCGTTCGACAGAGTATGGCACGAGGGTCTGCTGTACAAGCTGTCGACGACAACTGCTCCTCGACGTCTGGTAAGAGTCATAGCGTCTTTTCTCTCTAAACGGAAGGTCCAGGTCGCGGTGGAAGACGCCGTATCGACTCCCCGTCAGGTGAGAGCTGGCGTTCCGCAAGGAAGCTGTCTCTCGCCGGCTTGCTATTCCCGGTACACCGACGACATCCCAGTGGTGGGGTGCGCCACTCTGGCGCTTTTTGCCGACGACACCGCCTACTGGGCGGTGTCGTTGAACCCTATCCAGGCAGTGAAATACCTGCAACCCACGCTCGATGCCCTACCCAACTAGCTCTCCAAATGGAGGTTGTCGGTGAATGTCGGGAAGACGCAGGCCATGATGGTGAGTCGTAGGCTAAGGATTCCCCCGCGGTTGAAACTCTCCGGGCAAGAGATCCCGTGGTCGACCAGCGTCAAATACCTTGGCCTAGTAATAGACAAGGGATTGACGATGGTGGACCACGTGAAACAGACGCCGTGTCAGACGTCAGACGCCGACCCGTCCGGGGTGATTCGCGGGGCGTCACCAAAGATGACACCACGGGGCCCCCCACTCGTACCCCCCTGCTTCGGCAGGGCGCGTGGTCGTGGGGTGCCCTCTCTGAGATGACAGCACTGAGGCCCCTCACTGTGCCCCCCTGCCTCGCGGCAGGGCGCGTGGCCTTGAGGTGCCTCCACGAGTGCCGGACCGTCTTCGCGGGATCGCCTCCTCCCTGCTTGATCGGTTCGCTGGGCTTCCCCCATGGGTTCCACCTGGCGGGCCAGATCGCGGAGTGAGGCAGAAGAGAGAAGACGGACCTTTGGATTAGCAACTTCTTTGAGTAAGCGATCACGCCTAACCTCAATACATTCAGCTCTCTTTCCGCAGATAATCTACATGGCAGGTTTTTTTTATCAGTAGAAGCCCAATTAATTATGTCTTGCAATCCAGCTTGCAATAGTTGTCTTTGGTCTAATACAGCATTTGACAAGCTAGCTAATAAATGCTCAGTCGATGCTAAGTAGTCTTTACTTTTGTTGAAATGACAAAGTTCTTCATTGATCTTGAGACCTACCTAGAAATCCTGGTAATGCTGTATAGGATTGCATAGATTTCTTGCATAGATCGTCTTCTCTTATAACGTACTACATCAAAAAAGGGTTCTTCAAACAAGAAAGGTACCACTACTCGTCCATGTATGTCATAACACGCGAATCCCTTAAAGCAATTCGCTCCATGGTTGATCATGTCTTAAAAAACTTAAGGTGTCTTGGTGTCTTGTTGTCTTGATTTGTGTTTCGTTGATGAATAATACGACTTCCTTTGTACTAATTGCCTTTAATTTATGTTTTACAAAAGGTTTATGTTGAATTTTATGAGAACCGTTTTTATGGTGATTCAATGCGTGTGAGACGCGGAGCGGAAGTCCAAGTGTCATTTCATTTTGACGTTTGCGTCCCCCTCGCCGCAGTCGTGCCCCTCTCGCGCCCGGCGGCTTCCTTGATTGCGTTTTGTTTACGGAACATTCTGGGCCCCCTTGAAAGGAGCAGCAGCAGCTTCTTTCAAGACTTCATTCTCCACCGGCAGCAGGCACACTCTGTTCAAAGCTCGTTTGGTAATGCCGTGGCTAGTTAGGAAGTCAGCCACACGACAGATGCCGTCCTTCCCTAGGTAGAGTTTAAGCGCCCTTCCGAGTCTCCATTGCAGTGGGGGAAGATCTTCACGGAAGACAACCAAGTTTCCGATTTTAAGTTGTGGTTGCGGTGTCTTATTCTTATGCCTTGATTGTAGTTCGCTCAAGTACTCATTTCTCCATCGAGCCCAGAAACACTGGCGCAGCTTCTTGATGAGTTGGTATCTCGTCCGCACCTTCATGGCTTCGTTTATAGGTGGCTCCGGAGGCGAAGTTAGCGGTCGGCCGATGAGGAAGTGTCCTGGGGTCAAAGGAGAAAGATCGTGTGGGTCAGGTGATAACGAAGTAAGGGGTCTGGAGTTGAGGATAGCCTCAACTTGGGAAAAAAGTGTGCTCAACTCCTCGAAAGTCAAACTAGCATTCATTATTCTTTTAAGATGATGTTTTGCGCTTTTAACACCCGCTTCCCATAAACCACCGAACGTAGGTGAGTACGGTGGATTGAATTTAAATTTAATGCCTTCATTAGTAGTATATTCTTTGACTGAACGAACGCTCGCCCGCAACAGTTTGCCCAGTTCATTATTCGCCCCTACAAAATTCTTTCCATTATCGCAATAAATTATATCAGGCTTACCCCTTCTAGATATGAATCGTTTTAAGCTATCAATGAAACTGGGGGTGCTGAGATTGCTGACCGCTTCAAGGTGCAACGCTTTAGTAGCGAAGCATACAAATAAACATAAATACGCCTTAGAGACGCGGTTACCACGGCCTTTCTTACTGGATATCATAAACGGACCAGCGAAGTCAACACCACAAGTCTGAAACGGATAAAATTGCGTTACTCTAACAGCAGGTAAGTTGCCCTGCAGCGGCTCTATAGGCTTTCCTCTGAATCGCGTGCATATTATGCATTTACGTACGATACTTCGTGCCAAATCTCTGCCTCCGATAGGCCAAAATCTATCTCGGAATGTGCTAAGGAGCAGCTGGGGGCCGGCGTGGAAGAGACGTAGGTGTTCGGCTTCCATCAAGCGCTTCGTAAAAATATGTTTGCCTTCTTACAGGGCGGGATGCTTCTTTTCGAATTCAAGAGAAGCGTTGTCAAGTCGACCACCTACTCTCAACACGCCAGCTTCGTCGATGAACGGTGATAACTGCAATAAAGAAGATTTATGTTTAAGAGATTTCCCATTAGCGAGCGTTTCGATTTCTACTTTAAATGAATCCCCCTGTGCCGTTTTAATTAGGTATTGAAGTGAATTGTTAAGCTCACTAGGCTCCAGAGGACCTTGAAGTTTATCATTTGATTTACAGTTATGCAAGAATCTAAGAACATAAGCGAATATTCTGATAAGTTTGTTTGAACTTGAATGAATTTCAAAATTAACAATATTCTCAGGTAAGTTTTTATTATGATGTACTTTAATTTCAGGTAGCTCTACCTTCTTAGAAGGAGGCTGGGGCCACTCAGTTTCATTTTTTAAGAGAAAAGAGGGACCCTGGGACCACTGCAACGAGTTGAGTAAGAATTAAGAATCTACCCCCCTCGAAGCCATATCTGCTGGATTAAGGTCTGTTGGAACGTAGCGCCAAGCCTCGCGGTTAGTTAGCTCATGTATCTCGTTAACGCGGTTGCATACAAAGGCCTTCAAAAGTTTAGGTTGCGTTCTGATCCAACCTAATGTAATAGTTGAATCCGACCATAACGTAATGTTATCTACTTGGCAACGTAATGCTTCCTTTACCTTAGTTGTAAGGCGAGCGCCTAATAGCGCGCCGCATAATTCAAGTCGCGGTATAAGTTGTAGGTTTCAAAGGAGCTACTCTCGTTTTCGAATACAAAAGCCTAGCAGTAACGATTTCGTTGCTGTCCACCGACCGGAGATAGACGCACGCTGCGTATGCGGCTTGAGAAGCATCCACGAAGCAATGAATTTCAATTTTAACTGGGGCGATGCAGAGCGCGTATCGCGGGATTGACGCTGTAAGTAGAACATTAAGATTAGTTACCATTGTTAACCAAGTATTTTTTATGTCAGATGGCACGGGTTCGTCCCAATCTAGTTTAAGCTGCCACAACCTTTGCAGTAAAATTTTTAAAGTAATAGTACATGGGCTCAGCAGGCCGAGTGGGTCGAAAATTCTGCAAGTGTTTGACAGAATTTTACGTTTTGTTAAGTGTTCTGTGTCAGAGTTAATGTTTAAAGTGAATCGAAATGAATCAGTGGTAGGTGACCAAATGACACCTAAGACACTTGCTTCTTTATTTAAATCAAGAGATTGACCTTCAGTTACGTTTTTAAATATGTTAGGACAATTTGTACGAAATTTATGAATCGGTAAGCAAGCTGATGCTAATGTATCAGTTACGCCTTGCTGTATATGTGACAATTCGCGTTCAGACGCAGCGCCTGTAAGCAAATCGTCCATATAAAAATCCTTTTTTATGATCTCAGAAATGTTTTCATGTTTACATTGTTTAGAAAGCTCTAATAGACACCTTGTACTTAAGAAAGGTTCTGTCACGGTCGCCAATTGTTTCGTTGATAATACGACTTCCTTTGTACTAATTGCCTTTAATTTATGTTTTACAAAAGGTTTATGTTGAATTTTATGAGAACCGTTTTTATGGTGATTCAATGCGTGTGAGACGCGGAGCGGAAGTCCAAGTGTCATTTCATTTTGACGTTTGCGTCCCCCTCGTCGCAGTCGCGCCCCTCTCGCGCCCGGCGGCTTCCTCGATTGCGTTTTGTTTACGGAACATGCAGGAAGCCATTCGGTATATGCTTGTTCGAGTTACCTTAACTTGCCAGTTAAAGATAGGGTGAAAATAGTTACAGATAATAATCTGTGTTCTAATTGCATACATGTAAATAGCCACCCTCCCGACCCGAGTGTGCATTCGGCCCTTGTAAATTATGCCAACTAAAACATAATTCATTATTACACGTTGATACAACCGGGAATGTGCATGCACTTTCCTCTGTGTTGCATAACAGCACAGCTGATTCGCACCGGTCCGAGTATGAGCGTAAGATCGATTCTAACGCTAATACGCTTTGAATATAGAATTATAAGGAGAAGCCATACCGTCTGGATCTGCGTGCCTGGTCTGGCGCAAAATGGCTACATTTTGTACGGTATTACTTATCATTTTGACAGGTCATCTACCAAGAAAACTATTAGAAAAC
Organism: Anarsia innoxiella; assembly: GCA_947563765.1. Taxonomy (NCBI): domain Eukaryota; kingdom Metazoa; phylum Arthropoda; class Insecta; order Lepidoptera; family Gelechiidae; genus Anarsia; species Anarsia innoxiella. The sequence continues at coordinate 11,736,321 of OX387391.1, read as the reverse complement.
TTGGCGCAATCTTGGCACGCTGTCATAAACTCATTTGTATATGAAAAAAAAAATGGGGCCACTCCTCATATTCCTTGCTCATTGCTAATACGTCACTACTTGTTTTGTTATAATCTGCGCTTCTCGAGGTGGCTGATTTCAATAACAAATATCTGTGCGTGCACTGCTTGATAGTGGCAGTCAAAACTGATTCATAACATCAAAGTTATGTAAACGTTTAAACATTCCCATTATGCCTGTACCTACAGTCCACAATACGTGTGAGTGGAGTAGGTCAAAGCGTATCTCAATCTACTCATAGATGTTCAATTAATGTGGATTCTCTAATTTAATTCATTTCCAATTGAATTCATTACTGATATGATATAAATTGTTTAGGAAAACATTACTATGAATTTACCTTCAAAAAACATTAACACGAAAACTATATGTATATCAAATCATTTGCAACTCGCAGATCCGTTCTTTAACATTTCAATTGGATATTTTTTGGGACTCGCTGTGTGGTGATTACATAAGACTTAGTTCTGGTCCATACTTACACAATACGAAATTAGGGTGGATTATATCCGGAACTTTGAATACACATTTCAAAAATGCGTTAAACGTAGAATGTTTCAAGTAGATTTATTTATTTATTTTATTTTATTTTCTTAGGAAAAACAAACAAAATGTTAGCTTACAAATCAATTTAGTAGTAATTTAGATAAAAACTAGAGAGCTAATAACAGTTTTTCGCTGTTAGTGTTAAATTAGGTCACAATCTACGTTGATATTTACAATTAAAAAAGTTTTTGGTAGACAGAATAGGTGTCTAGCCCTACACGCGTAATTTCAAACGGAGAACGAATATGTGAAGACATATTTTCTAAAACTACAAGACTACAAGACGCGATCAGCACGGAAGATTTTCTGTAGGTATGCATACCGTTACGAGAATCGGCCGACTTGTTAGGTGAATCATATTTGTTGGCTATGAAAAGGTTTTTAAATCTTAAGCGTATATTAGATCATTTACCTCAGTCTAAGCGTATGTATTGTGATTTTATGAAGGAATAAGAAACTTTAGGTCACATGAGTGTGTGTCCATAAGACGAAATCACAAATTTAGAGAAACCTTATTATATTATTCCGCATCATGGGATTTATCGCGAGGACAGCCTTACAACAAAGTTACGCGTTGTTTTCGATGCAAGTGTTGTCACTACTTTCAATATATCATTTAATGACATACAACATGTAGGCCCGCGGCTACAAAACGACATATTATGGGGCGTGTGAATACATACATTCGTTCAATGACGATAATGAATCTATAATTATGCGATTATTATGCGCTAAAAGTAAAGTGGCATCTTTGAAATCGATTAGCATTCCTAGATAAGAGTTGTGCGGTGCAGTTGTTGGTACAAAATTATACGCAAAAATCGAGTTCACTTCGTTTATAATTTGTTAAAGTCTATTTATGGACGGATTCAACAATAATTCAATATTGTCTTCGGATGTCACCACATATTATATTAAAAACATTTGTACAAAATAGGGTTATACAAATAAATGAATTGACGAATGATACGATTTGGTGTTTTGACGGTAGTGGGCAGACGTGCAGCCACGCCGCAACTATCCGCCACAGACTGACCGGACGTACTATTGCATCCCTGCGCCCGCGCGCACCTCGCGTTTGCCCGGCACCGCGCCACCACACCCTCCGCACCTACCGCGCCCCGCTTTCACCCGATGACGAACATCGAACTCCGCTCGGCTTGGCGTGAAGTCAATCGTGCACAGCGCGCACCGCACCCCGTTGCAACCCCGCACCGTTTTCGCCCTGTTGACAGCCTATATAAAGCGGGCCCCAGCAGCCACCAGCTCAGAGTTTTCCGTTTCAGCTCTCCGAAAAGAGCTCTCGCGATACCCCTCTCTCTCCCTTTCCTCTCGGGTTGATTAAGACCGCGTACTAGTATTGGATCGCAGGGCCAATCCAAACCCCCTCTCACCTTCCCCTTGGGTTGATTAAGATTAAGACCGCGTACCAGTATTGTACGCGGTCTTTGGTTCGGTTGTTAAGCCGTTAAACATTTTACCCGTAAAGCGCTAACTTAGCGTTTATATCCCCCAGGAGAAGCTGTCCGGTCCGGTAAGTGTTTTTAATAATAACACACACCACATGGTTAGGTATCGTAGGCTGCCTTAGGCCTTAGCTCCCCTCAAGCTCTCCTAGGGTCCCGATCATATCTGAGTAACAAGCATCTGTAAGCTACCGCCCAAGTATTTATCAGAATATACCATTCCTAGTATTTACATCCAGCCTTTTATTTCGCCCTCTGACGCCAACGAACACTCTATCAGCTACCCTCAGACAAGTTGCTGGCCTCAAACACAGCCAGTGACACACTGTGGGTAAGCGAAATCAAAGCACGTGGTCTTCCCTCGGGAAACAACGTTACAGTGTCATGTAAAGGGTAAGGAGAACCCCGCGGATTTATTATACAGGGTGTAACGGAAAGGGTATATAAAGCGGAAAAGGGCATACTCTGTACGTTATATAGAAGTCTTCTAGCCGTATTTCAAATCAAAATAAACACTTTTATTTTTTTTTTTAATTTTGATTAATTTTAATTTTAGAATGTAAACAAACGTGTCCCAACACTATTGAGGTCATTCCTCTAATCATATGGCACTGTACACTATCACTAGCCCCGCCCGTCTTCCTTCTCTCTCCTTGCGCTCGGGCGCGCGGCCAAGGGGGGACGGACGTCTCTCGAAAACGTTCGTAACGCGTTGTAGGTATCGTAGCTGAAACAAAAGTAAATTAAATGAGTGACATAATGCATAAGTAGGTAGGTATCTAAGTAAGTAAATTAGTATTTTACTAAATAATTTTCATTACGAAAAAATAATAGGTACTTAAGTAGTTACAAAAGTTAGGTAAGTACCTATCCAAAATGAGTGGTTACATTTACACGTTAATTTTATTTAAAAAACAATGCCTGAGTAGGTAGGTAAGGTTTGAAATTGAATTAAAACTAACTTACCTACTTTTAAAGAAATGGTTCGAAAAGTCCTCGTTGAAAACAGTTCATAGGGCGTCGTAGTAGGTATCGTAGCTGAAACAAAAGTAAATTAGGTAAGTACCTAAATGAATGACCTTGACGATTGTTCTCAGCTCTTAACCACATTTAGTTAGATGATTTTACGACTAAGTACCTAAACTTTATCATCATTACACTTTTATCATTACAATTAAATGCTTAAGTACTACTTTAGTAATTAGGTAAGAAAGCGGCCTACCTACGCAGAGTGCTCTGACTCGGAGACTGTGGGACCTGCGTATTACGAAAATCGTTCGTAAATCGCATCGTAGGTATCAAATCTTAAACAAAATTAAGATAAATAAGTGTTTTTATGCTTCAGTAGGTACCTAAATAATAATTTTATTAAGATAACGGCGGCGCGGCGCGTGTAATTACCTAAGGCGGCTCGGGCGCTGCAGGACGTGCGTTAGGGTGTCCCGAAAATCTTTTTTTTCGATTTTCGATACACAAGACCCCTCAAAAGTTGCGTAATTAGACATAGATTACGGTAAAAATAATTTAAAAAATATTTAAAAATATCCTCAGGGCTCTACTGGCATTTTTATTTTGTGAAAATTCGAAAAACCAACCTTCTAGTCAATATCGCCTAATCTATGTTCTACTCATCAATCACGTTCTATTTTGTTATTTTATCGTTAAAAATACCTTCTGCTATAATTTAGAAGCTCTGATAAGTTAATAACAGCGAAGAATTGGTTTGGGTAAAACTTACAAAATTCCTATAAAATTCATGCCTTGACTTGATTTTCAAATATGTGCTACTTCTATGACAAGAGAGTTGGGCTCATTTCTATTGCGATTTTGTTCCTGTGAGCAGCGGCTCTGTACTTCTTTGTAATAAAATACGTGGTTTTAATAGGTATTTACATACAAAAATGAGTTCAAGACGAAGTGAAACTACATGTGTTTTTGGGGTTATATAAAGAACTTGACGATCGCCAATTACCTGTTATAAATTATATAAAGGACGTTATTACGTTGATATTATTTACTAAATATGATATATAACAACTAAGATCTATTGGTAAGTCAGTGATTGAGTGAAACACTTTTGCTCACCCAGAAAACTTATTCATTACATTACCATGTTATTCGACGACAGAGAGCATATTCGAGAGCTTGCTGTTCACAAAATATTAAAGGCCAGGAAAGCAGAAAAGAGCAATATTTGCGGGGTTTTTAAAGTACCAAAGCTTTACTTTAATGAGCAAGATCATATTGACTTGATATTTTGGCAGAATGTGTTACTTAAGTCTAAGTCCCGCCCCACTGATTTCGCGAAAAATGCCCGGCGATGAACTGAGACTGAAGGCTAAAGGACACAGCCTCGATATTGCTGATTTTCTCTGTCGTACAGAATCTGTGGAAAGTTGTGAAAAGCTAGTGAAGAAGGCTTCTGAGAGTGTCACAGATGCTACAGATCAGGATGGGAAGATTAAAGTCACGCGCGGAAATGCCCAGTTTTTGGATACAAAATACCAGTCTCGTAATTAAAGTTAAGAAGTAATTTATAAGTATTTAAACTGATTAAAGCTTTAAAATGAGTCATTTTGTATTGATAAACTGAATAAAAACCTTAAAATTATTGTGTTTGTATGATTTATGGATTTTGTTCAATACCTCTAAAAATTTAAATTTTCTAAAACTTCTCGGGCCGGTAGAGGCCTCAAAAAGATAGATATTTAATTTATTTGTTTTGTATTCGTAATCTATGCATTAATACGCAACTTTTGATACCTCTTGCGTAGCTGTAAGTCTAAAAAAAATTTTTCCCATACATTGACGGGACACCCTAACGTGCGTGTCTACAAAAACAGCTGTTCGTAACGCATCGGAAGTATCGAAGCTGAAACAAAAGTAAGATAAATATGTAGGTGCTTAAGTAATTAGTAATTTACTAGATAATTTTTGTTACAAAAAAATAATAGGTAGGTAACGGAAATTTAATAAAATTAAGTAAGTAGGTACCTAAGTAGGTATTCGATAAGGTTTGAAAATAAATTAAAACTTTACTTACATTTACAGAAATGGTTCGAAATGGCGTTCTCCCTGCTGGATGCACAAACCAGCTCGCCTGTAGGTGGAGGCTCTAGTGCAGGGGTCGGCAAGTAGTTTTAGGTAGGGTCCGGATATAGCTCGAAAATTTTTAAAAGGTCCAGAAAAAAAAACCAACTTATAATAATTAAGTACAGCTAATTATTACCTGAAATTAGTGAGAAAAATTGCATCGGCGGTCTTGAGCCAGGTTTTTATAGTTTGATTCTCGTGAAGAACAGCAAATTCGAAGAGTGTCTTCTAAGTGAGCGTCTGTTAATCTCGAACGATATTTGTTTTTCAAAAAATTCATTTTTGAAAAAGATGTTTCGCATATGTACGTCGAGCCAAACATAGTGGCCAAATTGATAGCAAGTTTTTTGCAATTTTGATATTTTTCTGGGATATGTTTGACCCAAAATTCTTCAGTTGAGACCTTTTTATATATTTGCAAAGACACATCTTCTTGCAGATCGATTATTTCCATTTGAAGTGATGGCTTCGGCAGATTTAAGTAACTTGGCAGCCACATCTGTCCATTCGGCTGCTGCATCAACTTCAAAGGGTGACTTAAGAAACAGCTTACCCATCTCTGCAAAGTCTTGGAATCTTGTGGCAAATTCGTTGCTAAGATCGGCCAAAAATTTTGTAAACACTGCAACGTCTTCTTCAGAGTTCTCCTTATTATATTCCAGAATTGTCGGAAAATGAACAATTCTTGTCTTGCAATATCTTTTTCAAAAATATCCAGCTTACGACGAAAAGCAGACACGCTTTGTATCACATCACATATTAATTTTCCATTTCCTTGTAACTCTGTGTTGAGCGCATTTAGATATTTCAAAATATCTTTTAGAAAAGCCACAACCAACATATTGTGCTTAATTGTTACGAACTCAAGGTGCTTCTTAGCTGCCTGCGTATCTAAGTTTTGCAAGAAGGAGGTTACTTGTTCTTTTATTGACCAAAAACGTTCAATAACTTGACCTTTACTTAGCCAACGAATATTGTTATGTTGCAGTAAGTCAGAATACGCTGAATCACATTCAATAAGAAACTCCTTGAAATGTCGGTGCTGAAGAGCGGAATGAGATCTTATAAATTTTTTTAACTTCACCAAGCTATCCATCACTTCTTTCAGTGTATCGCTAAGTTTTCCACAAAGAGCTGTCTAGTGAATTATGCACTAATATGATATTACGCCTGATTTTTTATCCCTGATTCTCTTGACGACACCTTTTTCTTTGCCAATCATTGCTGGAGCCCCGTCAGTAGAAAGAGACACCATTTTGTCGTAACTGATGTTAGATTTAGTAATAAATTCATCAATTACCTTGAATAAATCTTCTCCTCGAGTGTTACCTTTTAACGGCAATATTGTTAGCAACTCTTCCCTAAAAGTTTTAGACTCAATGTCAAGAAATCTGTCAAAAATTGACATTTGTTCATCATCAGTAATGTCACATGACTCATCAAGTGCTATGGCGTAGCAAGGTGCCTTTTGCAGAAGTTTGAGAAGAGTGGTCTTAATATCAGCAGCTAAAATTTCTGTCCTTCGTGTATTGCTTCTTGCTGATAATGGAATACTTTGAATTCCAGCGATAACATCTTTTTTTTTCTTCAAAAAGTGTTGTGACTACTGCCAACATACATTCTTTTACTATCTCCGAATCCGAAAATGGTTTCTGATGTTTATTAAGCGTCCAGCACACACGTAACGCTGCTTCTGTGGATTTTTCTTGGTCGCTCATGCAACGAACTAGTAATATTGTGCGTTTATTGTAAGAACTAAGATGTGCCTGAAGTTTTTCTTTACGAGCCTCACTACCAGGAGGGAAGTTTTTGTGGAATTGCTGATGAGTTGTTTCATAGTGTCGCTTCAAATTTCCACTTTTAACAATAGCAACAGTTTTATTGCATATAAGGCACACTGGAACTGCTTGAGGCCTATCAGGCAGCGTAAAACAATATTGTTCAGTCCATTCTTCTAAAAACCTCCTATTTTCACTGTCCACTTTTCGCTTTTTAGGATCCATATCACGCCTAGGTAAAAAAATATTTTTTATTAAACGAACGAAAACGCAAGAAATCACAAAACAAATGAACTGCTGCTAGCTTAGCATGGCACTCCGTGAGAAGACGTTGTCATGCGTTTGTCACGCTTACGTCTCTGTCTATAGTTTGAAATGTGATAAGGACAGCATGCGTGAGATAATTGTCGCGGCACGCCATGCTAAGTCCCCTGCTCCACAATTTGCGCTGCGACTGACCGAGTGCATGCCGTCTCGCTCTCGCTCGCTTGTCAAAACCCGCTCGCTAGGCCGCGCCGTGCTCTGCCCACGCTCAGTCACAAGTGGTCGTAGGAGGAGGCTGTACGTATGAACAGAGCGCGCGCGGCGACTCGACGGCGCAGCGACGCGATGTTTTTGATCGATGTCGATGTTGTAAAATAGATTAATTCGATTAGGTAGGTAGGTACTAAGTTAGATTGGTTTAAAAATATTACGTATTTGGCGGTCCGAGGTTCAACCTTTCGCGGTCCGCAAACGGACCGCGGTCCGCCTGTCGCTGACCGCTGCTCTAGTGTTTCTGAGCATCTCCGGCGTCACAGTAGGTACTAAACGCATCTCTAATGCGCTGTTCCATTTGCTCACTAGTAGAGCACTCCACGGCATAAACAATATTCTTTATGGGCCCCCATAAAAAGAAGTCCAGCGGGGTCAAGTCTGGGGACCGCGGCGGCCAGGCAACTCGGCCTCCTCGCCCAATCCGACGTGTGCTGGTCCGTGGATTCTCTTGAAAGTGCTCCAGCACCTCTTCCTCGAAGTCCGGATCGACGTTCGCCGACCGGCCAGATCCTCTCGCGGACTCCTGAAATGAGCCGGTTGAGTGCAACCGATTCACCAAGCGACTGAAACAGCCGTACGAAGGCATTCGCCTAGCTTCATCAGCTGGTCTCCCGTCGATGTAGCGCTCACGATAGAGCTCGCGAGCTGCACTTAAATCACCGTTGGTAAACCCAACGCACATAATCATGTTATAATATTCCGAATTGGAATCATAAGACATGGCGAAAGCAAAAGGTAGTCACTACACAATTAGATACGAAAGCACAAGTGCACACGCGTCAACGAATTGAGAGCGACTGAAAGAAAATTAATGAGCCGAGCCCATACGAACTTTTCCGAACGCTCTCCCGCCGCCCTGCGCCAGAGTCCTGGTCACGCCCCAACATAATGTCATTGGTCCTTTCGTTATCGATGTTCTTGATCCTTATTGGTTCAAATTTTCAGCGCGAGTGGTGGTTAGAGTTCCTTTGTAAAATGGTTTCAAATTATCGGTCTGAACTTCTTCATATTCGTAGTTTCCTGGTAGCGTGGAAACACTAAACCACTCCGATAATAAGATTTTTGTTTTCAATTGGTCAGTTTTGAGCAAGAAAAAAAAATACTTTAAAATAAAAACCAACCGATTTTTTTACTTAGAATAAAAACCTAGGAATGTAAACGAGAAATCGAAAGACTTACTTTCAAGTGATTTAAAAAGGAATTTAGTTTTAATTAGGGCCAGCCAGTAACTCTGCGTAAGGCGTACGTACAGAGCGTAGTAGGTACTTACTACGTCGCGCGTACGAATGTGTTACGTTTTACACGTTTTATGTTCTTTATTTAATTTTCCTTTTATGAAAATAAAAAAATCATATCACAAAAAACATGTAAAAACGACATTTTATTTACAAACGAAAAATTACATATGCGGAACCCACTTTGACATACCAGGCGTACAGATAGGAGTAAAAGGGGTGGGGTCATAGGTCAATCACACTAACAGCTGATTGCTCAATAGTGATGGGCAATGTTTTGCAGAAGTCTGCAATTCAAATGCGTTTTAAAAATCGTAGGATGGACTTAGAGGGCTGATATTTTGGAATATGCTTTGTTTCCCCTTCCAGAGTTACCCCCTTTCGGGATTATATACCCTTTCCGTTACACCCTGTATTAGCCATCTTTGGTGGGGTGGTCCCTCATTTTTGTTGAACCCAGAATGTTTATGGCCAAGCGAAGGGAAAGATCCTGTCTGCACTAATCTACCTGAGGTGAAAACGCAAACTCAGACATGTACTAATTTGAACGAACTATTTACATTTGAAAAATTTTCTTCATTTAGTAAAATGCAGAGAGCCGGTGCGTATGTACTCCGCTTTATAGATAACGCCCGGGCAGCGAGTTCCAGTGAACGCAGAACTGGTCCATTATCACTGGACGAACTTAATTCCTCGCTCACTATGTTGACGCGCCTTTTTTTTGTTGACCCAGCAAAAATGCACTTACGCATACCTCTCCACTCGGGGGAGCAAAAGAGGTTATGTTGGACTCCTGACCGAGGCCGGCCTACGAACTAAAAAACTGGGGTGTCCCTCGTGGCCATAGCGAGAGAGGCCGCGGGACCAATAAACAACCGCGACTCTCCCCGGCCCGCTCGCGAATGCGAGTCCACGCGTGAAGGGGCTTGCGCGCCTCGCCAAAGAAGGGCGATGCACCGGAACATGAGGCGCATCACCCACGTCTGGACCGTTCCCTGAAGGGAAAGTAGCACCAGACACCCCCGTATCTGGCGCCGTCGGTCCGAGCAGCTCCGTGTCGGCCGCTTTTCGCGCGCTGGAATAGTGCTATTCCGACAGCGGCCGACACGCGCCGCCTTCCTCAAAGCGGGTTGCCCCGCGAGAGAGGGTCTCAGAAGGAGACCCTAGAAAACCCCTCCCACCCAGGTGGCAGTAAAGCCACACGGTCGCAGATGTCAGGGTGAGCGGCAACGGCAACACCGACACACCTCTTCCCTTGCGACCCCACCGCGTCCGTTAACACGTTAACGGCCCCGGAGCGGCCGCAACAGCAGCACGCGCGGCGAACACCGTCACGACTCTGCTGCCGCGGTCTCTCAAAAAACCCCACGGCTTTTTTGGCCCTCTGCCAAAGCCACCCCCTTAGCTGCGCTCCCTCCCCCCCGAAGGAAGTCGCGCAGCCTACTCGACCTCTCTCGTCTGCACTTAGTCAAAACTAAGCACCGGAGAGCGGTCCCTCTCTGGTGTTCCTCTTCGCTTCCCCACAGGAGCACGCTCGATTGCAGGTACTGAGCCCCCCCGCCGCGGTAAAGCGAGAACCCATCGGGGGGGATGTTGACGCGCCTTTTTTTTTACATGGGGAAATCCGTTATGGATACACTTCGTCTCGGAGAAAGACGAGGGTTATGTCGGACTCGCACCGACTAAAACTCCATGGTGTTCCTTCTCACCGCCAAGTGACAGGGACACGGGAGAGCTTCCGCATATGTCCGTGAACCCTGTCGGCGGTGTCCGTCGAAGCAGATCCCTCTCGGGAAAATGCCCATCCTCTCTCCGCGGCTAACGTGTCAAAACACCAAACAGCCGCACCTCCTCGGAGACCAACCAGTGGTGAGTGACTGACTCTCCGATTCCGCCACCTACGGTCTTCCCGCAGCAAGCCAGATCTGTGGCCTCGCTGCCTGCCACACGGTCGCAGAGGATAGGGAGAGCGGCCTCCGGAATACCGTTATTCCTCTTCCCTGCGATCCCACAGCGTCCGCCATCAAAAGACGGTGGCAACCCCGTCTAGGCCGCGGGAGGTAGAGAAAGCGGCGCACCGTGATACCGGCAGTCCTCTCCCACCGCGGCCTCCACCTCTCAGCAGCTGGACTGCTCATACAGCCCAGCCACCCGCCTCAGCTGCGGAACCCCCCATAAGGCCCGCAGCCTACGCACCTCCTCAACAGTCTGTGCCGCCCATACAACACAGGCTGTCCGCCTCAGTAGCGCCACCAAAAGGTACGCCGCTCAACCCAAGCCCGACCGGAAGTCATCGGGGAGCGGTCCTCCTCGGGTTCCTTTTAGCTTCCCCGCAGATGGACCAGTCCACAGGTACTAAGCCCCCCGCCACTACAAGGCGAGAACCCACCGAGGGGGGGGGGATGTTGACGCGCCTAGCGCAACAAGAAATGTTTGCCGATAATAACGATAACTTAAAATAAAATATACCTATTAAAAATAAAAATAATAAAACGTTAAACAAAATTATAGGTTTGAATATTTTTATGGATCACAAAAGTATACGTATAGGTGGCAGGTTGAGTAACTCGCAAGCATTTAACTACGATAAAAAGCAACCTGTGCTGTTATCTAGCAAGCATCATTTTATGCGGCTTTTATGCCGATACGAACATAAACGATTATCACACGCAGGACCTCAGTTTTTGGTTTCAACCATGCGTGATAAGTGGTGAGTACTAGACGCGAGAAATCTTGCCAGACAAGTGGTTAGTGGTTCACAGCTGCGTTACTTGTGTATGTTAGAAAAATAGAAAAGTTATGTAAGAAAAGTTTGTAACGTGGTATCCCGAGGGAAGACCACGTGCTATACTTTTGCTAGCCCACAGTGTGTCACTGGATGTGCTCGAGGTCCAGCGGCTCGTCTGAGGGTGACGAGGTAGAGTTTTAATAGGCGTCAGAGGCGAAATGAAACACCCAAACGTATGGCGGGAAACGGTATATTACACTTTCAGGGTATTTACAGATGTCTAACTAATGACCGGGACTTAGGGGGAACTTAGAGGGAAGACCACGTGCTATACTTTTGCTAGCCCACAGTGTGTCACTGGATGTGCTCGAGGTCCAGCGGCTCGTCTGAGGGTGACGAGGTAGAGTTTTAATAGGCGTCAGAGGCGAAATGAAACACCCAAACGTATGGCGGGAAACGGTATATTACACTTTCAGGGTATTTACAGATGTCTAACTAATGACCGGGACTTAGGGGGAACGTGCCGGGAGTAGGCGATCTAATTACGGTCTGCCGAGAACCTGACCGTGTGTTGTGTTTTAAAGTAAAAGTACTTACCGTGCCGGACCGCTACTCACGGGGAATGGAAAACGTCCGACAAACGTTTACAGGAATAATCAGGAACAACTCGTACGTGGTTTGCTTGGCTCTCGCGATACTAGCGTATATTCGGATTTACGGTAAAAATATGATCACTACACTTTTCCGGGACGCGCGACGCGGGACTTAATGGCGGCCTTCGGTCCGCTTTAAGGTAACGTACGGCGCGGGTTGGACAGAAGGGGGTAGACAGAAGATTCCCACGGGAAGAGGATGGTCCGCGATCCAGGCAAAGGCAGGTACACGGGCTTGAAACAACCCTCGGGTTTAGGAAAACGGAATATCTGGAGACAGGGAATCAGGAATCTGGTTGGTCCGCGATCCAGGCAAAGGCAGGTACGCGGGCTTGAAACAACCTCAGGAGTTAAGGGAGAGGAAATGGTATTACGAGAGCTCTCACCTGATTGAGCTGACCGAGAACTTATGAGCCGCAGCCGTGCGTGATTGACGTCACACGGAGGCGAGCGGGGTGCGACATTCGTCGTCGGGCGAGTGCGGATTGCGGTAAGCGCGGAGGGTGCCGAGGCACGATGCCGGGCGAACGCGGGATGCGCGTGGGCGCAGGGGTGCGATGGTCCGGCCGGCCAGTATGCAGCGGGCAGTTGCGGTGAGGCCGCGCAGACGCGAAGGCAGACGCCCACTTCCGTCACAAGTTAGTATTTGTCTATGAAATTAAATTTGTAAAGGAAATTATTAGAAATTCCATGTAATAATTCTGATTTGATACTAGCATAGTAAATAAAACAACTTAAATAGATTTCAAAGATTAGGTTTTATTGTCTAAAACCAATACTTATGGAAAAGAAAACCAATACTTATGGAAAGGTATTTAAAACTACTACCGCTTCACTCCTGTATAGCCGGTAGGAAGAAAGTGGCAAGAAACTTTCGGCACAAGGCCCTACGTCAAATATGGAGTGGACTATGCTGGCCCTATGCTCATTCTGAACCGCAAAGGCAGAGGATCTCAATTAATAAAAGGCTACATTTGTTTATTTGTATTGTACGATTAGGGATGTGCATTTAGTGGTGAGCAGCTTATTGACGCATGACTATTTATTAGCGTTAAAACGTTTTATATCTCGAAGAGGTAAACCTTTTCAAATCCTTTCGGATTATGGTAAAAATTTTTTTGGTGCTAAAATAGAGCTCTCGGCAATATTTCAAAATGAAAATGATATTTTTGATTATGCTAGTAGCAATAATATACGTTTTAAATTTATTCCTCCATATGTTCCTCATTTCGGGGGTCTGTGGGAAGCGGGAGTGAAGTCCTACAAATACGACCTGCAACGTGTGTTAGGGAACGCTAATTTGACGTACAAGGAGTTCAGCAAGGTATTGACACAAGGTGAGGCCGTCCTGAACTCCCGTCCTTTATCACCACTGTCCACAGATCCAAACGATTACTTGCCTCTTACTAAAGTACACTTCCTTATGGGCCGTCCTTTGACTGCATCAGCCTGTGAGGACCTGGCTACGACTGCACCTACACATCTAAAGCACTACGAGCGCTTAGAACAACTTCGGCAGCATTTTTGGGAACGCTGGACAAAGGCATACGTTTCGGAGCTACAAAGACGAACCAAATGGAAGTCTGACAAAGAGTGGAGTGGAGTATGGGTCGGATTATCAATATATTCCCAGGAAAGGACGGTGTTGCCAGAGTTGCAGTCATTCGCACGCAAAACGGGATGATCAAACGAGTATGTTCTAAAATTTGTCCCATACCAGTGCCACCTGCTGAACGAGAGTGAGTTGCCATACGTTCCTGTTCTGTTGGAAGTCAGGCATTCCAAGGGGCCCGGCATGTTCGCGCTTCAATACGTGCATCCAAACGCAGCTAACGTCAATGCACCGAATGACATCGCCACCGACAACTTCACATAACTGCGTATTATTGCGTGGTAATCGGCGAGACCGGCCGCCGATGTCAATTGCGTTGCGTTTGTTTTGTTGTATCGCTTTTACAATCAAATATTAAAATTAAAAGCTCATAGTTTATACCGTTATCAACCAAGAAATACAGACAACTAAAACGAATTTATTTTTGACTTTTACATGCATGTAAAAAGCGTGTTTTCTAGTGTTTTTTAAACTATTATTTTATTTTATATTTTAATAGGTTTTTCAAAACGTTTAAACGTTATCGTGTTCAAAGTTCATTATGTAACATTTCCCACAAGTCCAAACACAAATATAATACGATAGCTTTTACCCGCGACTTCGTCCGCATAAGTTTTTTTGTTTTCTCCCGGCTGTAAGTCCCCCTGCAACAATGTCCCTCTATCGTGTTCCGGTCCTCAACTTCACATCAAAATTTGTTCAAAAGCAACCTAAGCACATAATGGATAGCTCCGAATGTTTCCTTAGTAAATATAAAAAGTAAATAATGTAAATCGGTTTAAAATACTACTAACTATACCTACCTGCCAACCCCCGATGTATACAAATCAGATCAATAGTTTTGGCGTAATGTGATTCTAGACAGAGTTTTAATGTTGTAGATACGTAGCTATGTATAAGTTCCTGTGGGAATGAGATATTTTCCCGAAGTAAAAAGTAGTCTGAATTTTGGTACCTTCCTACCCTATAAGTTAAGTAGTGTGATGGAATGTCGCTAAGTTTCGATCCAAGTAAAACTGTTAAATAAAGACAGTTGCATCAAAATGTTATTATAAATTCCATAAATTATGGCGCCTACCTACCCTCTAAGTTAGAAAAGTGATTAAATACTAACTTGAAGTCTTAGTAACACTCAGTTTAAAAAAAAACATCAAAATCATTTCAGTAGCTATGGCGTCATGCGCTTCTTAACACGATCACGCTAGATTTCCGCGGGAATGAGGTATTTTCCCGCCGTAAAAAGTAGCCTGTGCCCGTGCCTAGGATTCTATCTTTAAATTAACCAAGTCTTATAAAAATCTGTTCAGACGTTAAGGCGTGAATGAGGTAAACTTTTAAAACAAACGATTAAAAATCACTAACTCAATTCAGTTTTCTGCCTACTTCCTACCCCCTAAGTACGATGACGTGATCATTTTGATCTTATATCCGTGTTTAGGTAACCATCTATTACCTTACTAAATTTCATCAAAATCCGTTCAGCCGTTTAGGCATGATAGAGCAAAACTCCCAGCAAAAACCATAAAAAAATCACTAACTCAATTTAGTTATCTACTTACTGCCTACCCCCTAAGAACGATGGCGTGATTATTTATAGCCTATGACCATTTCTAGGTTATCATCTATCACCATACCAAATTTCATCAAAATCCGTTCAGCCGTTTAGGCGTGAAAGAGTAACAGACAGACAGACAGACAGACAGAGTTACTTTCGCATTTATAATATTAATATATAATATATATAAATAATATATATAATAATATATATAATATAAATATATATATTATTAGCATAAAAATGATTCCTGTTTGCAAATAAATACCAACCCTATAAAAACGAGTGCTTGACAGCAACTCGTTTCACTTCGTTGGCGGCATTCCTTGGAGTAGTATCGTGCGCGACTGATCCCGATTGGTTCGATTGTTCTTTTTGTTTCTATTTTTCTTTATTTTTACATCTGATTTTGCTTATTACTTTGTTCCAAGTGTTATTAAAATCAATAAATAAGAAATAACGATTTTTGTTTGTAAATTGCGTTTTTTTTTTTATAATAACCTACTTCTGGTTTTTATATCAGAAGTGGGATTGGATTCAGGCCCATCTGGCTGTCGAACTGATTGGCTGTTCGTTTGGAACAAGGTAACAAATCTGTGTGCAAATTTTCATTGTTGTAAAATATGTCTGACCGCGGCGAAAGCCGAGATTGTGATCGAAATTCGCGGAGCAGGACTCGTCGACACGGTGATACTCGTAGGAGACGCAGTAGGGCACGTTCTCGGACTCGTACTCAAACTCCCCCGCGGACGGATACACTAGGTCATTTGAATACTACCCTCAATTCGATTTTGTCTCGACTCGATTCGTTGGAACGTAGTGGTGCCAATACGATTGTACCTAGTGCTATCCCAGTAAACTCTAACTTACCCGTGGCTAATATTAGTTGAAAACTCGTGTTCTGAGATGCCTGCTACACCCAGACCGACTAGCTCGCTTCCCGATTTGACTACAAACGAAGCCACCAACAACGATAGTGTAACTGTAAATACACCGGGTTTGAACGGCGATAGCTCCGTATTTGATACCTCGTTGCCTCAATCTACTCGCGTTAATGAGTCTGCACATTCTACCTCGGCTCAGGAATTAGTAGATGCGATAAAATCATTACGATCTACCCGCTCTGAAAATTATTTTGTTTCAAACTTCGATCCGTCAATTCATGACATTGATACCTGGTGAACGTGCAAAACGAATGAATAATTGGACCGACTACGAGTGTCTGTCTCGCGTTGCGGGGTGTCTTAAGGGTGACGCACGAACCTGGTTGGATGAGTGGTCTACTAATGATCGTCCATGGATTAATTTTGTACGCGAGTTTAAAACGTTATGCCCGCGTAGACTTGATTACGCGAACATATTGTACGACGTAATGAATACGAACTCTGACAAGTATACCACTTATGCCGAATATGCGAGGCGAACGTTGATGCGGCTTCGAATCATAAAAGGTCTCAGTGAAGAACTTATGATTCTTATTATAATTAGAGGAATCACAGACCCGCAGGTTAGAGCCGCAGCAGCTAACGCCAACTTGACACTTGACACGTTAATTTCATTTATGTCACTTTATGTTAAGCCTAGCCGTAACAAACAGGATTCGCGTTCCTCGAACTCTAGGAAGCGACCTGCCGCGGGCGAATCTTCACGAGGCAATTGTTTTTCTTGCGGTCAGCCAGGCCATAAAAGTTTCCAATGTAGAAAGAAAGCAAAACCTAACGCGGATAGCGATTCTAAAGTCGATAAGGAACCTACTACCAAAAAATCTGAAGTTTGTTCGTTCTGCAAAAAGCCTGGGCATGCTGAGGATGTTTGTTTCGCTAAGAATAGGTCAGGCCCACGTAATAAACGAAACGTCAATCTGTGTACAGAGCTACCGTGTAATTCGAAGCAAAACAATGATCTTACAACGGCTGTTATCCAGGGTATCCCGGTTGACGTGTTAATTGACAGCGGTGCACTTAATATTTCGTTGATTTCTTCCGATGTACTCAAACATTTTTCTTGTCAAATTAAACCTGTCAATTGCACGTTAAAAGGGATAGGCACTCATGAAATAGTGGCGGACAGTTACGTAACTCTTACTCTGGAGTTTAGTGAAATCTCAATTGAGGCAGATCTTGTGGTAATACCGGCGTCTTACATGAATACACCCATCATTATCGGCACAGACATTTTGAACCGCGATGGCGTTACATATGTACGCACTAAAGATAAGCAGTATATAACGCGTGCTACTAATAATTTGAAAAGCGTTAGCAATCTAGTTTCCGAATCAGTGACTATTAATTCACCTCTTCAGGGTACTGATCGCGAGTCTTTGACGAATGTACTCAATGAGTATTCAGAGTATTTGATAACCGGTACTGCCACAACCACTGTAAAAACCGGAAGTATGCACATCAATCTCACAGATGACACACCCGTTGCGTATCGGCCGTACAAACTCTCTCATCAAGAGAAAATTAAGGTTCGCGAGATTATTAGCGATTTAAAGCAAAAGGGAATTATACGGGATAGTGAGTCTCAATATTCGAGTCCGATCATACTTGTAAAGAAGAAGGATGGATCGGACCGAATGTGTGTGGACCATCGAGCTTTGAATCGGCTCACCGTTCGGGATCGGTACTCCATGCCACTTATAGACGATCACATTGATCGCCTGGGTAAATTTCAGTATTTTTCTAGTCTTGACATGGCTACGGGGTTTTATCAGATCCCGATCGACGAGGATTCGATTCATAAGACAGGGTTCGTCACACCGGAGGGTCATTATGAATTCATGAAAATGCCCTTCGGATTGACGAACTCTCCGATAGTTTATCAGCGTATTATCAATGAGACGTTGCGCGACTTCATCGAGGCCGGGTCGGTTTTGGTGTACGTGGACGATGTCCTTCTCTTAAGCTTCACTGTAGAGGAGGGCATAAAGTTACTAAGACAAGTACTTAAGACCCTCACCGATGCCGGGTTTTCGATTAATCTGCGCAAGTGTTCTTTCCTGACGACGGAAGTAGAGTACCTAGGCAGGGTAATTAGTCAGGGTCAGGTGAGGCCGAGCCCGCGCAAGGTCGAGGCCCTAGTGAATTCTCCACCGCCTACTAACATCAAGCAGGTGAGACAATTTTTAGGCCTAGCGGGGTACTTTAGGCGCTATATTGAGGGGTACGCGGCTAAAACTGCCTGTATATCTCAGTTGCTTAAAAAGAACGTTCCTTTTCATTGGGGCGAGGGGCAAGAGGCGGTACGACAAGAAATAATAGCTCGACTTACCACTGAACCAGTGCTTACAATATTTGACTCCGACTTGCCGACGGAAGTCCATTGTGACGCTAGTAGCATCGGGTACGGCGCAGTGTTAATGCAAACACATAAAGACGGTAAAAAACGGGTGGTGTCGTACTTCAGTAAAACTACGCAGGGTGCAGAGAGTAGGTACCATTCCTACGAATTAGAAACCTTGGCAGTCGTTCGTTCCTTACAACATTTTAGGCACTATTTGATAGGACTTAAATTTAAAGTGGTCACCGATTGTAACGCGCTCAAGGCTACAGAACGTAAGAAGGACCTACTCCCGCGAGTTGCACGTTGGTGGGTGTACCTCCAAGACTTTACCTTCGATATCGAGTATCGTAAGGGCACGCAGATGTCACACGCTGACTATTTGAGCCGTAATCCTACCGCTGAAGTCCATAATATTGTCCGCCCTCGTAATTGGGCTGAAATGGCTCAATCTGCGGACAATGACACGCGTGACCTTATACAAAAATTGCAAGAAGGTCAGATTGATCATCGACGGTACGTTTATGAGAACGGTTTGCTGTACTACCGTTATACACCTATTGGGGAAACGACCAGATTGTTATGCTACATCCCCAAAGGCCACCGTTTAAGTCTGTTGCGCATTTTCCACGATGAGCACGGACATGTAGGTGTTGAAAAGACGCTGGATTTAATCCTGAAGCACTTTTGGTTCCCGGCTTTACGTCAGTTTGTGGCTAAATACATAGCCCACTGCCTCACTTGTATATCCCGCAAACGTGTTCCTCGTGCTCCTCATCAATACATAACTTCATGGCAGAAGCCTGAAACTCCCTTCGAAACTATCCATATCGATGCTTTAGGACCTTTGCCTATATCTGAAGGCTACAAGTTTGTCCTTTTAATAGTAGACGCGTTTACCAAGTATTGTCTCCTTTATCCCATGACCCGACAAGATACTGACGAGCTTAAGAAAGCAGTCTCCAATGCCATTTCCCTGTTCGGCGTACCTAAGTTGCTGGTCACCGACCGTGGCCGTATGTTCGAGTCACACAGCTTTACCAGTTGGATTGGCGACATGGGCTGTGACGTGCATCACATCACACCCGAAATGCACCACTCCAATGGACAAGTGGAGCGATACGTGAGAACGCTGTTGAATATGATCCGAATTCAAGCCTCTAGCAATAGCTCATCGTGGTCAGAATCTCTCTGGCGATTGCAATTGGTGCTCAACATCACAAAACAAAAGACGACGCAGGCTTCCCCTTTGAATTTGCTTACCGGCTTGGACGGCGCAACCCCAGTTATCCGTAGCCTGATCCGCGACATTGCGGTTGAGGGTTCAGGGCCTAACCGCGCAGCATGGCGTGAAATGTGCAGATCCAGAGCGAACGAGTTACTAGAACGCAAACGTGGACAACAAGATGCGCGCGTCAATGAGAGTCGCCGCCCAGCTCGTGTTTTTCAAGTTGGCGACCTTGTATTCGTAATCAAGTTCTCTCAGTCAACAGGGAAACTAGATCCAGGCATGCGGGGCCCATACCGAGTGCTTAAGGCCCTGCGGAGCGGTCGTTACCAGTTGAAATTGCTGAGCGGCTCTTATGGGAAAACCACTCAGGCTGCGGCCGAATACATGGTGCTCTGGCGAGGAGAGTGGTGCCCTGAATCATGCGCGGCTTTCTTTGAAAGTAAGGCACAGCACCAGCCGACCCAGAGCTCCGCACCGGCCACTTCCACGGAGCAGCTACTGCTGACCATCGCCCTTCTTATCCAAAACCATCTCGGCGATAACCCCTCCGCTGCCACACAGCCAACCAGCCCCAATGGCGCCCCCCGGTAGGTTGCGAGTCGCCTACTGGAACGCGCAGACGCTGTCGGGGAAACGTCTATTGCTCGCGCACTTCCTCCGCGAGCACAACATAGACGTGGCCCTGATATGCGAAACGCACCTGCGGGCGTCAACCCGGTTCAACATCTCGGGCTACTTGGCGTACAGGCAGGACGAGATGCCCCCTGCGGGCGTAGCCTACAGGGGTCTGCTTGTCCTCGTACGCCGGAGAGTAGTCCACCAACCGGCACCCCCAGAGCAGCTGACGTCGATGACAGCACTGTGCATCGACGTCCACACGGAGGAAGGGGACCTGCGACTGTACGCGGCCTACAAACCTCCGAGCGCCGTACTCGAGGTGAGTGAACTTCGGGGCCTCATCAGGTCGTCCCGCTCGACCATCGTAGCGGGCGACTTGAACGCTAAGCATCCCAGCTGGTACTCGACCACCAGTAACGCCGCCGGGAGAGCCATACTGCAGGACGCTATAGACCACGACTACGATGTCACCGCCCCGAGCGAACCCACCCGGTATGACCCGATGGGTCGGGTCGATGACATTTTGGACATCGTGGTCTATAGGGGCCTGCCGGGCGTACCGCACCTCCAGGTGTGTGTGGACCTCCCCAGTGACCACCGGCCGGTCATCTGTGACCTCGACACGAGGACCACTCTCGTGTCCCCACCGCGCCCACGTTACAGTACCAACTGGGATGCTTACGCCGACACCCTGTCACAGGGAACCCCCACGAGGCCCATCTCGACTCCTGAGGACGTTGACACAGCCGCAGGGGAGCTAACCGCCGCCATACGGGGAGCGCTGAAGTCCGCATCGTCCCTGAACCGTGCCCGGGAGAGGAGCGATCCGCTACCGGCTCGGCTGAGGACTTTAATAGCCGAGAAGCGCGACCTGCGTGTGCGGTGGCAGCATACCCGATGCCCAACTCTCAAGACTGCGCTTAACGCCTTGGTCGAGAGGGTGAAGGCAGAGCTGGTTGACTTCGCCAGAGAGTCGTGGGACCAGCACATCATGACCATAAGCGATGAGGTTCCCTCGGTCCATCGCCTATGCCGTCAGCTCGGTAACGAAGTCACTCCCACAAGGCCGCTGCAGAACGAAAATGGCGAGCTCCGGTACAAGGCTGAAGATCGGGCGGAGATCTTCGCCAACCACCTGGAGCTGCAGTTCTCTCCAAATCCGGCTGAAGACCACCAACACATGGCAGCAGTTGAGTCACACCTTCGTGAGTATTTCGCGCAACCGCTGGAGCCAACTGAGGACCCCATAGTCTTCTCACCTGGTCAGGTAAAGCGTGCCCTGCTGAAGTCGAAGCTTAGAAAAGCCCCGGGAGTGGACCAGATTACGAACGAGGCGTTGCGGCACCTGCCGCACCAAACCGTCTCGGCGGTCACTCGTTTGTATAACGGCATCCTCCGGACGGGTCACTTTCCTACTTCCTGGAAGCTGGGCCGCGTCATCATGCTACCGAAGCCAGGCAAGCAGAGGGTTATAGGCCTATAACTCTCTTGCCGACACTCTCGAAGGTCTTCGAACGACTCCTGCTGCAGCACCTGCTGCCGTATATCTCGCCGCGTCCCGAGCAGTTCGGGTTTCGGCCCGAACACTCCACGACACTGCAACTCACGCGGGTGCTCCACTAGCTCGCTGACCGCCTTAACAGGCGCGAAAGCGTAGCAGTGGTGATGCTGGACATGGAGAAGGCGTTCGACAGAGTATGGCACGAGGGTCTGCTGTACAAGCTGTCGACGACAACTGCTCCCCGACGTCTGGTAAGAGTCATAGCGTCTTTTCTCTCTGAACGGAAGGTCCAGGTCGCGGTGGAAGACGCCGTATCGACTCCCCGTCAGGTGAGAGCTGGCGTTCCGCAAGGAAGCTGTCTCTCGCCGGCTTGCTATTCCCGGTACACCGACGACATCCCAGTGGTGGGGTGCGCCACTCTGGCGCTTTTTGCCGACGACACCGCCTACTGGGCGGTGTCGTTGAACCCTATCCAGGCAGTGAAATACCTGCAACCCACGCTCGATGCTCTACCCAACTGGCTCTCCAAATGGAGGTTGTCGGTGAATGTCGGGAAGACACAGGCCATGATGGTGAGTCGTAGGCAAAGGATTCCCCCGCGGTTGAAACTCTCCGGGCAAGAGATCCCGTGGTCGACCAGCGTCAAATACCTTGGCCTAGTAATAGACAAGGGATTGACGAAGGTGGACCACGGCTTTGACAAACAGACGCTTGCCAAAGCCACGGTGGCTCGAGCTAAGCTGAGACCTATCTTCGCCTCGCGGCTCCCGCTGCGCACAAAGGTAGGTCTGTACAAAGCCTATGTCAGGTCGCGACTTACGTACGCAGCACCGGCATGGTACGGCTTGGTAGCCGAGTCCCATCGTCACCGACTCCGAGCTCAGGAAAACCTGACGCTCCGCATGATCGTGAATGCCGGTCGCTACATACGTAACGACACGATCCGACGAGAGCTGCAGGTTGAGGGCTTGGATGACTTCGTGCGTCGTCTGGCCAGGGGCATGTACGAGCGGGCCGATCGCTCAGCGCATCCGCACCTGCGCGACATCGCACCGCTCCATGCTAGACCACCGGACGGCCGCCGAACTGCCAAAGCCCTCCCGCGGGAGCTCGCCACCATCGTCGAGGACGCCAGTGCTTCCCCCTCCCATACACCCCAGTCGGGTCGAGGGGCGGGGGGAGCACCACCACGGGTCGACAACGCCCCTGCTTGAGTCCCCCGTCCGGGGTGATTCGCGGGGCGTCACCAAAGACGACACCACGAGGCCCCCTACTCGTACCCCCCTGCCTCGGCAGGGCGCGTTTTCATTGGGTACATTTAAGCGCATCACGCAAATTCAAGCGACGAGCGTAGAGAGCGATATAATTTGCCGACCGACCCGAACTCACCTAGCTTGTGACCGTTTTTTTATTAGTAAAAAACCAGCATAAAGATAGGCACAAGAACATCGAAAAATAATTATAGAACCCAGCAGTGTCCATAAATTTCTTTGAAATAAATTAGAAATAGAAATAACATTTAGAGCGAATTCCGGCCTGCCTCATCGCAGAGCGCTGCCGCCCGCGTGACATCACATTCAACTTGCCTACTATTAGCTTCCCTTCAAATGAATTATTGATCTTAACTAGTCTACTACCAGGCAAAACAAGTTTATAGTTATTTCTAGTATTAAATTTATGTACATTACTATTTTTCTTAAATTTAGATAGGTTTTTTCTTACAAACATTATATTTTCATATATGTATTGACTTGGAACTGTTAAAATATTAATTTCTTTGAACAGTTCTCTCAGGGAATCACGACTATTTAGATGGTAGATGGCTCAAATCGCTCTTTTCTGTAAAACAAATACTGCCTGAATGTCAGCGGCATGACCCCATAAAAGAATACCATAAGACATAATACTATGAAAGTAGCTAAAGTATACAAGTCTCGCTGTAGGTATGTCTGTGAGCTGTCTGATTTTTCTGACAGCGTAGGCAGCGGAACTTAGCCGTCCACACAGTTTATCAATATGGGGTCCCCATTGTAGTTTCGAGTCTAGTGTCATCCCCAAGAAAACAGTGTCATTATCAAAGTTTAATATTTCATCATTAATACATACATTGCTTACGTCATTGACTACATTACAAAGCGAAAATTTAATACATTTGGTTTTTTTCGCGTTTGGTTGTATATAAGATACAGATATGGATGAACATTACCTCGTCAGCTGATATTCGTACCGTAACTCGTAACATTTTATAAACGCGTTTCGAAGACTATATTTTCATAGTTAGAACTTTAAAGTTGAATAAGTTTTTGAATTTTTTTTTTTGTTTAATAATAAGAATAAATAAATAAAATTTAGAGAAAAAAGCATTTGGTAAGTGGGTAATAAGTAGAGTAAATTTTGATTAGGTTTAAATAATTAAATAAACGTAGAAGTCAAAAAAAACGTACCGATAAATGAAAAAAACATCAACTTGGGTATACTCATTGAAGAAACCTCAGCTAGAAGAAGAATGTAAGAAACACAACATAAACACTGAAAACAAGACAGTGCAAGAGTTGCGAAGAATACTGGTGCAGAAGATAAAGACCGTCACCCCGTCAACGTCAACCGAACCAACTAACCCCACCCACCCCCCGGAGGTTTCCATAACCGATCAGAGCGCAACCGTATCACAGACAGAAACCGTAGAACCAAAAATAGAAAAACAAGAAGACACAGACATGTCGCAAGGCGAGGGAAAAAGATCAAGATCAATCTCACCACATAAAAGAGAAAATCAAGAATGCATAATATCAAAGTGGCGCATCATCTTCGACACGTATAAGGACCCGGTAGAATTTCTCTAAAGTTTAGATGAACTAATAACTGCGAATGACGTGGACGAAGAAAAAGTATTAAAATTGCTACCCCGTTTCCTAAAAGGGAAAGCTTTACTATGGCATAGAAACAACAGAGACTCATGGGACACATGGGAGGAATTTGTACATTGCTTCGAGATAACTTTCCTACCTAGCAACTATGACAACGACCTACTGGGCAAAATTGTGGCTAAGAAACAAAGATTTAAACAGAAATTCATCGATTACCTCATCGAGATACAAACCCTCATGAGAAGGTATGGTCAAATGACGAATGAAGAGGAAAATAATAGAATATACGAGAATATGGACACCCGTTATAAATTATATATTAAACGAAGTGAGTTCACGACAATTAACGATTTGACAAAATTAGCTGCGGACTACGAAAAAATAAACGCGGACCGTATAGCGAGTATAAAACAAAATACAGAGGCAAACAAGAAAGAGCAGTCACCAGCAGAACAGAAAGATATAAATCAAAAAGACACAGAGGAAAAACAAAAATACATTTACCGATTTGACCCGAAGACGTGCTGTTGGAGCTGCGGAAAGAGAGGACACCAATCCGGAGAATGCCGTGGGAAGAAAATTTTGTTTTGTAGCAGCGGATGCGGTAAAATAGGCGTGAAAAGTACTAGTTGCTGTAAAAAACAAAGGAAAATAACAACACCAACAACAGAATCAATGGTTATGAGCGCAGTACATAGAGACAACCGACCGTTTAAACAAATTCAAATTTTAGGGAAGATATACGACGCCCTCGTCGACACCGGAGCCACCAGGTCATATGTAGATAAACATATATACACGGATTTCATAAAAAACAATTTGAAGCCAATAAGAGTATCCGAACAAATTGTGACGGCAAACGGAACGATCGTGGAAGTGACCGAAGCACTAAACCTAGACATAAAAATAGATGAAGATAGAATAACACACCAGGTGCTATATCATCCACAGATAACAAAAACCCTCATGGGAATGGACATTCTAAAACGTTTGGGCGTGACTCTAGAATGGCCAACTCAACAGCAAGTAGAAAAAAAAGAAATGCAGTCAGAGAACGCAAACAACGCAAAAGAAGTAAACAACATAGAAGAAGAGAACATGGACCCCAGTTTAACAGAAGAACAGAAGAGAATACTACAAGATCTGATAACAAAAGAGTATACAGAATGTGACAATACTGAAAAAGGAAATACATGGGTAGAACACAAGATAAATCTAACGCACTAACAACAGATAAAACAGAAATACTATCCAAGAAACCCCAAACTGCAAGAAATAATAAATACACACGTAGACAAAATGCTACAAGAAGACGTTATCGAGAAGTCAAACAGTCCCTACAGCTCACCAATAGTACTGGCTAAGAAGGCTAACGGCGAATATCGTTTCTGCATAGATTTTAGAAAAATAAACGAGATATCTCACAGAGACGCATACCCGCTACCGCAGATAGATGATACACTAGAAAAATTGAGAAACGCGAAATACTTTTCAAAAATAGATCTAAAGAACGGTTACCGGAACGTAAAACTGGAGAAAAAAAGTAAACCAATAACGGCGTTTACAGTACCAGGAAGAGGATTATATCAATATAAAGTGATGCCATTCGGTTTACACTCAAGTGGAGCAACTTTCCAGAGACTCCTAGATACAGTTATAGGACCAGAACTAGAACCAAACGCATATGTGTACCTAGACGACATAATCATCTGCAGTTCGACTTTTGAAGAACACCTTAAACACATACAAGAGATATTTAAAAGAATCAGGGAAGCAAGACTGGCAATAAATAAAAAGAAAAGCGAGTTCGGCAAGACGGAGATAGAATACCTAGGACACATTGTAAATAGAGAAGGTATAAAAATGCATGAAGGAAAAATCAGGGCAATTGACGAACTAAAGCCGCCGACTAACATAAAAGAAATCCGCCGTTTCATGGGCATGACCTCATGGTATAGGAAATTCATACTAAACTACGCAGAAGTAATAGAACCACTATCAACGCTATTACGAAAAGAAGCAAAATACGTCAGGGGAGAAAAACAAGAAAAAGCATTTAAACAGTTAAAGGAAATAATAAAGAGCGACCAAGTACTTAAAAGAGCAGATTTTACACAACCATTAACATATTACAGACAGACGCAAGCGACGTAGGTTTGGGCGCAGTGTTACTATAACGTCAAAATGGAATAGAATACCCAATCATGTACGCAAGCAGAACACTGAAAGCAGCGAAGAAAAAATACACAACTACAGAAAAATAATGTCTGGCAGTAATATGGGGAATAAGGAAAATTAATTTTTTTATAGAAGGGTACCGTTTCAAAATAATTACAGAACACCAAGCGCTCAAATGGCTGAACACAATCAAAGATCCCTCAGGAAGATTAGCCAGATGGGCACTAGAACTACAACAATATGATTATGAAATAGATTATCGTCCAGGGAAACAAAACCAAGTTGCCGATGAGTTATCAAGAAACCCAATAAGCTCCATGGAGTGTCAAAAACAGGACTGGTTACAAAGAAAGTTAAAAGAGGTGGAAATAAGCAAAGATCCGGAATACAAAATAGAAGAAGGCAAATTATATAAAAAGATAAAAAATAACGCCTACGGACCACAATTGGAGCCATCATCACAATGGAAGTTATGCATAGCAGAAGATCAGAGAAGTGAGATCCTGAAGCAGAACCATGATGAACCAACCACCGGTCATTTGGGAACATCGAAAACGTTAAATAGAATCGCCCAACGCTATTATTGGCCTGGCATGTACAAAGATGTATCCAAATACGTGAGGAATTGATTGTACAACGTGTCAAGAACATAAAGGCTCACAGCAAAAACAACCAGGCGAAATGCATATATACAACGCAGAAACACCTTGGAGTATGGTAACTACAGACCTGATTGGGCCGTTACCAAGATCAACAAACGGATTTAATTGGATCATCGTATTTCACGACAAATTCACGAAATGGAACGAAATACGACCACTAAGAACAGCAACAGCAAAAGCCGTAACAAAGGCGTTGAAGGAATGTATAATTATGAGATATGGTTGTCCGGACACTATTTTGACAGACAACGGAAGACAGTTCACGAGTAAGGAGTTCGAAGAAGAGTTAAAAAAATAAAACATAAAACACCGCCTAACCGCATCGTACTCGCCTCAAGCGAACCCAACGGAAAGAGTAAATAGAACACTTGAAACCATGATTGCCACATATGTTGATGGAAACCACAAAAAGTGGGACGAATATCTACCAGAACTAAACTTCGCGATGAACACGTCAGTGCACGAGTCGACTAAGTATACCCCGGCATTCTTACTTTTCGGAAGAGAATTAAAAACTCCAAACGACCGCAACAACTCACCCACACCATACCTAAAAGATAAGCAGAAATTGCAAGACATATATGAGATAGTGCGAAAGCACCAAAACGCAGCGTCAAACCAACAAAAAAAATATTATGACAAGAATAAAAGACACTGGGAACCAAAAGTGGGTGAGAAGATAATGAGACGAAATTTTGCTTTATCAGACGCTAACAAGCATTTCTCAGCAAAGTTAGCACCAAAATACACAGGACATAATCCAGGACAAACCAGGACAAAATACACCAAAATACATA
Source organism: Anarsia innoxiella (assembly GCA_947563765.1). Lineage (NCBI taxonomy): Eukaryota > Metazoa > Arthropoda > Insecta > Lepidoptera > Gelechiidae > Anarsia > Anarsia innoxiella. Next base: position 11,707,922 of record OX387391.1, on the reverse strand, counting down.
ACAGACAAAATATCACCCGTAATATTTAAAGTAAAAGATGCAAACAATAAAAACAAAACATATACAGTCTACATAAAGGATGCAAAACCATACATAGAATAGCAAAAACGAAACGCAGATATATAAAAAAAAAAAAAACAAACTAACAGGAAAGATGAGGGTAACAATAAAAATACATCTGTCAAGGAGCCCAAGGAAAAGGTAACAGCAAGGCCACGCGACACTCATCTCTGAACAACGAAAGATCAGGCATGGATCCCACAACACGTCGACCGACACAACCCCGCCAGCCACCAACAACGACCAAACGCCGGCACAACGGCGAACTAGTGGAAGGAACACCGTCCACCTTTGTCATAACGAATGACGGGAGAATACACCGCAGCTGGAGGCCACCGACAGGGCCGACTATACCCGAATACGACGAGGAGGAACTCCAGCGCCCGGGCTGGTGTTCACTACTGGGGGCGGTGACACCGCCACCGACACCACCGAAAACGGAGCCGCCGGAGGGTGCAGGGCCGGACGGGGGACGGACGGACACCCAGCGCCGACGAAGAAGCAGCAGACCGGGGGCAAAACGGACCGGCCTCCGGAAGTCAAGAACAAACCGGCAGTGATAAGTTTTTTTTTTTAAATAACAAGGAAAAAACAATAAAAAAAATATAAAACAAATACAATCCTTTCACTTAACAAAAACATAAAAAAAACAATAGTTTAATCAATTATAAAACAATTAAATAAAAACAAAAAGATAAAAAAAAAAAGACAAACAGTAGAACATAGAAAATTAAAAAGTAAAAACATACCGAAAAACCCGTACGATGGATGGCCATGCGGCAAGAGTACTTTCAACTATGTAAATCCACAAGGTAATACCTAAAACACATCACTTGTTAACAACACCACACTGAATTCATAAAATATACACAACTGTAAGCACTGGTTTAGCTATGGACACCGTAACGATTTTTTTTTTATTATTATTTAATTACAATTAGTACACTGATAAACAACCCCACCGATCCGTCGGGAATCCGATTTGTTACTAAGAAATGAAGGCGAAACGCATAGTTAAACCATTGCTGAAACACTAATTAATCACATAACCGGTTATTGTAATTAAATAACGAAGTAACTAGCAATACGTATACATAAGTACATAAGGTGTAGTATTAAAATACCATAAAATTATAGTGACAGGAAATGTTAGTAAAAGTAACGTATAGGACACAAATTAGGTAACCTAATCAAAGCCCACTTACCAAATCTTTTATTTGATTTTTTTGATTTTTGATTTGACAAAATTAGGCAATAACATTTTATACAACTACCGTCGTTTAAATTTAAAAAACCAAGTAAAATATAGTGTAAAAAGTAAGGGAAAAGGGAAATAGATATAGTAGGATAGAGTAGATGATTTAAGAACAGGAATAGTTAATGATACAGATATGTAATTAGTATTAATGGTTAGAATATAATAAGCAAAAACAAAGCATATTAAATACCCTCCGACGTGAGATAGCAAGTAAGTTGTAAAAAATTAACCATTTTTAAGATTAGTTAAGCACATATCGACGCCCCCCAAGAATAATCCGGTAATAGGCTATTATGGAGTTTTCCGTGTTATGCGTTTTTCTGAATCCTGAGACCGTATTACACCTTGTAATTTTTTTTCAGATTTTTCCTATTGTTATTTACGGAGATATAAAAACTTACGGGTATATTCTATTCCAACAATGATAACGATTTTTACACGAATAAAAATATAATCGTATGTTACTATAACATCTCTACAAAGTTGAGGACAGTAAAAGTCATAACGATATTTTTCTAGTAAAAAGTTCAATGGGACTTGTACGGTAAACGCTAATTACGATATTATTCGTTTAAAAGTTTTATAAGTATTGGCGAGTAATATAATATTACTATAATAAGAGCATACAGGTTGTTCATGGTTGTAGTTAGTACCTACGCTTTTTTATTTTAATAATCAAACCGTATTAATAGTTAATCGATCTATATTATTCTGTATCATCTTAATTTCATATCATAAATATCATATCCTATTACAAATACCTACGCCGGCTGGTGGCAAAGCTTGGTTGTTCTGCTGTATGGTAGACTTTTTTGTCCTATGCAAGTTTTTTTGGCACACCACCGCGTGATGTAAGGCCACTATTCGTTGCTACTCGTACGTACACGTTGGATGACGGGGATGTAATTATTAAAAACGCATTTAATAGTGTCAACATTGACCGATGCGAGGGATATAATTCCTTTATCAAGCCCTTTTCTTGCACAATATAATGTCTTCCTCACTATTGAGATCAAATTGCGTCTAGAGTTGGAGCACAGCAGGGAGATCATCTTGGGCGACTATTTTTCAGCTTAATTATAAACCAATTACTTAATAACTTCTTTGGAGGCGCCGATCAATTTGTCGTATTTGGATGATGGCACGACCGGTGAGCCCCCGGAGGTTGTTGCCAGAGACCATGAGAGATTGGTACCCAAATTGCTGGAGTTGGGCTTCGTTATCAACGACGCAAAGTGTGAGTTGTATCCGTGTGAAAACGGAATCGACCAGTACTTGTCATCTTTCCAGAAATTACTGCAGGATGTGAAAACTTTGGACTGGCGGGCATTTTTGCCTTGGAGCATAAAATATTGATGCTTACCCGGGGTCGTCAACATCTACAGCAGTTGTCAGCTCATGTGACTCTCACTCTTTTTCGCAGTTGTTTCTCAGTCCCCAAATTGACTTTCCCCTTTAAGAACTTCTCCAACATAGTTGTTTCTTGAGAAAATATGCCAGGTGGAAGTCAACATCACGTCGTACGTTCAAAATAACCACCAATATTTTGAACGTACGTCTTGATGAAGCGCATTGGGTGCAAGCGTCGTCGTTGCCGATACGTTATGGTGGAGTAGGTTTTAAGCGAATGGCGGACACCGGTGTACGGACGTTCTTGACTTCTTCCAAAAGGGTACACAGATTAGTTGCTAACATACTTAAACTTCATGGTGACAATCTAGTGATCTCCTAAAGGCCTTGAGCGTCTGGTCTTCTATGTGCCACAACTTCGTGCATCGTGAAAGTAAAGCTGTGCAACGCCAGTGGGTACGATCCGTGGTGTAATGAGTGGTTGATTGAGGATGCTGTTGGAGGTGATGTCGCGCGTCTAAAAGCAGCATCTACTGAATCAGGAGCTTGGCTCCATGCCCTTCTGCTTTAGATTACTCATCTATAAGAACAGCTGTGACTCTGAGCCTCGGATGTGATGTTTGAGAGCCAAATATTTGTGTTTGTGGGGCACAGGCAGACAGCAAAGAGTATGACGGACTGGGTTGCAGGAAATCAGCTGGACGGTTTCCGTGCCACCATTTGCTCAACGAAGTCATCAGACGGGCTTTGGAGTCTATCTCAGTGTCGTGTATTCTCGAGCCCCCTGGTCTGTTCCAGACAGACGGAGAAAGGCCGGATGGGTTAACTCTCGGGCCATGGAAAGGTCACGTTGCTTGGTATAGGAAGCAACATGTGTCATCAAATTTGCTTTTTCCCACCTGTCACACATTTGCGAGCGGCCGGGTCGGTAGCGGAGTCGACGGCATCCCAAAAACAAGCAAACAAAGTATGTTCCCCTTCTGCAGACCTATTCCTTTGTGCCATTCGCGGTGGAGGTCTGTGGAGTATGGTGAATGGATTTAATTAGAGGTAAATGGATTCGTGGGTGAGGTCGGCAAACGCCTGATAACTAATGGAGATGATGGCCACCTCGCATCGTACCTGGTGCAACGCATTGCTTAACTTAACAGCAGGGGAATATTGCTAGCGTTATGGGTACCTTCGTTTGTCCCGGTTGCTATGCAGGATGGTCTTTTTGACTGATTCTGTTGATGGATGTTAATTAATTTTTAGTATTATAGTTTAATTAGCTGTAAATTTGAAGTATATTACTATTATTTTTATTAAAATATGTAAGTATTGTAATATTTAACAAAATAACACTTTTAGAGTACAATCTTATGACAACATAACAATACAGCAATACCATAATACAAATCATATATTTTTATTAAAGTATACTAATAAGCAATGCTGAAAAATGTAATCTATCTAATCAAGACGAATAACACTGTACTTGCGTATTGCTGGATTTAATAAAACATAAAAAATCATGGAATAATCAAGTAATATAATATTATTGTTTAAAGCAAAAATGTAAATTTACACGAATAATATCGTAAAGCATCATTACTGATCTGAGGAACTGCAGTTTAATATTGTAAAATCTTTGAAGCTAATTTATTAAAAAGCTGTTATAGATAAGTACAAGTGAATATTATAAACAGATAGCGACAAAAATTAGCTTTAATTTGATGTATAAATGTCTATGGAGACTTATTTTGTTATAGAGTTATTAACAAAAATAGGTTTTTTGCTTCTCCTGTAAAATTTGGATTTTTCTATTACCGGATTATTCGCGGGGGGCGTCGATATACAGTAGAAAACCAATAGTTTAAGACAAAATATGTAACCGGAAAGGAAAAGGGACCAACGTAGATAAGTAGAAACAAAATAAATGTAAGTTAAAAATCCCATACAACTGTGAACTTGTGAGTAATATGATACCTAGTTACCGCGATAAGAAGTTTGATATGAAAATTAAATAAGGCACTTGCAGTCGCTCATCAAGAACATACAATGCAACTTTGCTAATACATTTTCGTAAGGCGCTCGCTCATATTACAACAATAGGTAATCAGTATGAATCACAGGGGGTGTAGTAATATATAAAAAAGAATTGTAAAATAGTTAAAAATTTTGAAATAAAAATAAAAGATGGGGGCAACATGATTACAACCGGGTTCTATCTAGAACCATTGCTATATGCATATGTTTATTAATGTATGAGTTTGCCCAAAAACACGATTTAGATAATAGCGTAAGGAAAATAGTAATAAAACAAGTTTAGCTAATAAATAAAATCCAGTTTATACTTTAACGTTTGTACTATAACATAGGCACCGATAATGGTGATTTTTCCGCTGTACGTAAAAATCTTCAAAAGAAAGGGGGGAGTGTGACGGTAGTAGGCAAGCGTACCGCGTCTACCCACCACAAATCAACCGGACGGGCGGTTGTATCCCTGCGCCCGCGCGCACCCCGCGTTCGCCCGGCATCGCGCCGCTACATCCTCCGCGGCTACCGCACCCCGCTACCGCCTGATGACGCGGACTCCGCTCGGCTCAGCGTGACTCACGCACAGCACGCACCGCGCCGTCGCAACCCCGCACCGCTTTCGCCCTGGCCATGGCCTATATAAGGCGGGCCCCGGCTACCACCAGCTCAGAGTTTTCCTTAAGCTCTCCGAATAGAGCTCTCGCGATACCCCTCTCTCTCCCTTACTCCCTGGGTTGATTAAGACCGCGTACCAGTATCTGGATCGCTGGACCAACCCAATCCCATCTTCCTTTCCCTTTGGGTTGATTAAGACTGCGTACCAGTATCTGGATCGCTGGACCAACCCAAATCCTATCTTCCGTACTCCCGTGGGTTGATTAAGACCGCGTACCAGTATCTGGATCGCTGGACCAACCCAATCCCATCTTCCTTTCCCCTTGGGTTGATTAAGACCGCGTACCAGTATCTGGATCGCTGGACCAGCCCAAATCCCATCCTCCGCACTCCCGTGGGTTGATTAAGACCGCGTACCAGTATCTGGATCGCTGGACCAACCCCGAAACACCTACCCGTTACCCTAGGGTTGATTAAGACCGCGTACCAGTATCTGGATCGCTGGACCAACCCCGAAACACCTACCCGTTACCCTAGGGTTGATTAAGACCGCGTACCAGTATCTGGATCGCAGGACCAACCAGGTTCCTTTTACTCCCGTCTAACCCGTCCAACCCGCGCCGTACGATTGCTTAACGCGGACCCGTAAGGCCGCCATTGAGTTTCTCGCGCCGCGCGTCCCGGCTACACCGTAACGTTCCCGTAACGTAGTAGAGTCAGTCAGTCCGTTTAACCTTTTCCCCATAATGCGCTGAATAAGCGCTTGCAAACCCAGGAGCAGCTGTCCGGTCCGGTAAGTGTTTTTACGATTCAAACACACCTCACGGTTAAGTATTTAGGCCTTAACTTCCCTCACGCTCTCCTAGAGGTCCCGGTCATTACTAAAGTGTTAAAACCCCCGTTTGTGAATTAACCTAAGAGTTCATTAGAATACATAACTTTTAATAGTTCCATCCCGCCTTTTATTTCGCCCTCTGACGCCATCGAACACTCTATCCGCTACCCTCAGACAAGTTGCTGGCATCGAGCACAGCTACTGACACACTGTGGGTCAGCAAAATCAAAGCACGTAGTCTTCCCTCGGGAAACCCCGTTACAATTTAACTAATAAAAGATACATTCCTTTTAAAAAATGATGCACATGTTGTCGAGAAATGTCCAAAGACATCAATTTAGACCCCTTTAAATATTGACCCACGTACGCCTTACGCAGAGCTGCTGGCTGGCCCTAATTAAAACTAAAATTCATTTTTAAATCACTTGAAGGTAAGTCTTTCGATTTCTCGTTTACATTTCTAGGTTTTTATTCTAAGTAAAAAAAAAATCGGTTGGTTTTTATTTTAAAGTATTTTTTTTTCTTGCTCAAAACTGACCAATTGAAAACAAAAAATCTTATTATCGGAGTGGTTTAGTGTTTCCACGCTACCAGGAAACTACGAATATGAAGAAGTTCAGACCGATAATTTGAAACCATTTTACAAAGGAACTCTAACCACCACTCGCGCTGAAAATTTGAACCAATAAGGATCAAGAAGATCGATAACGAAAGGACCAATGACATTATGTTGGGGCGTGACCAGGACTCTGGCGCAGGGCGGCGGGAAAGCGTTCGGAAAAGTTCGTATGGGCTCGGCCGGCTCATTAATTTCCTTTCAGTCGCTCTCAATTCGTTGTCGCGTGTGCACTTGTGCTTTCGTATCTAATTGTGTAGTGACTACCTTTTGCTTTCGCCATGTCTTATGATTCCAATTCGGAATATTATAACATGATTATGTGCGTTGGGTTTACCAACGGTGATTTAAGTGCAGCTCGCGAGCTCTATCGTGAGCGCTACATCGACGGGAGACCAGCTGATGAAGCTAGGCGAATGCCTTCGTACGGCTGTTTCAGTCGCTTGGTGAATCGGTTGCATTCAATCGGCTCATTTCAGGAGTCCGCGAGAGGATCTGGCCGGTCGGCGAACGTCGATCCGGACTTCGAGGAAGAGGTGCTAGAGCACTTTCAAGAGAATGGCCGCGCAATCCTTTAACATGCCGCCGCCGCACTCTGCGTAGGTAGGCCGCTTTCTTACCTAATTACTAACGTACGTACTTAAGCATTTAATTGTAATGATAAAAGTGTAATGATGATAAAGTTTAGGTACTTAGTCGTAAAATCATCTAACTAAATGTGGTTAAGAGCTGAGAACAATCGTCAAGGTCATTCATTTAGGTACTTACCTAATTTACTTTTGTTTCAGCTACGATACCTACTACGACGCCTTATGAACTGTTTTCAACGAGGACTTTTCGAACCATTTCTTTAAAAGTAGGTTAGTTAGTTTTAATTTAATTTCAAACCTTACCTACCTCCTCAGGCATTGTTTTTTAAATAAAATTAACGTGTAAATGTAACCACTCATTTTGGCTAGGTACCTACTTACCTAACTTTTGTAACTACTTAAGTACCTATTATTTTTACGTTATGAAAATAATTTAGTAAAATACTAATTTACTTACTTAGGTACCTACCTACTTATGCATAATGTCACTCACTAATTTACTTTTGTTTCAGCTACGATACCTACAACGCGTTACGAACGTTTTCGAGAGACGTCCTTGGCCGCGCGCCCGAGTCAAGGCCAAACGCTGCCGCCTCGGTCGGTATCCTTTGATAAAGCCGCCGCCGCCGGCCGCCGCGCGCCCGAGCGTATGCGCGGCATGGCTTTGTGCAAGGAGAGAGAAGGAAGATGGGCGGGGTTGTCGTATGATGGAGAGAGAAGGAAGACGGGCGGGGCTAGTGATAGTGTACAGTGCCATATGATTAGAGGAATGACCTCAATAGTGTTGGGACACGTTTGTTTACATTCTAAAATTAAAATTAATCAAAATTAAAAATAAAATAAAAGTGTTTATTTTGATTTGAAATACGGCTAGAAGACTTCTATATAATGTACAGAGTATGCCTTTTCCGCTTTATATACCTGTTCCGGCCAGGATAAAATAGGTGACAATAATACGGCGCAGCGTACTTGTAAAAATTATATTTGGAGTTACATGTTGATATAATAACTCTACTGTCTGGATGACTGACAGTAGGTTCTGGACTAAACGCTCTGGACAAAGCAATGACTTAGAGCTACGCTTATATACTAAGATGCTGGCCGCGCGATGATATGTGCGGACGTCATCATAGGCTACGTGATTGCTGATGCAGCGGAACCCTATCGATGCAGGAATATTTTCACGCTCGCTGTCTTGTCTTATCTATCACGTACTCGAGGTCCGCACAGTACTCCCCCCTTTGGAAAAGAAAAAGAAAACAGGACTTCTAAATGCCACTAAAACTTCGCTCGTTGCTCCTTTCTTCGCCGAATAGCTGCTCCCTTGACTCGTCCGGAATAATCGAAGGAAACTATAGCGTTTGACGATTAATCAATATTTCTTCACAATCAATAACTGCAGAGCATTGCGTTGCGGATGTCACCGTGGTCGTTGCGCAGTCTCTTCATAAATCAATCTTCTAATTCTTCATAATTCAATATACATCAGCAGTACTTCCACGCTGGAGCGCTTCTCTTACAGTCGTGGGCTGCATACACCGGCGGTTACTAAATCCTGTTCATGGGCACCAAGCGTTCTTAACGTGTTTCATTGTTTCACGTACTTGTAATGCAGAATCAGGTACAAAATACCGCAAATAGGGCAGTGCGAGGAACTTCAGACTTCTCGCTACCAAAATCAAAAATTGCTGCGTATCCAACGATGAGCCTTTTTCTCTGTCATTCTCTCCAAAATTGTGCATGTCGTGTCCGTATTGATGCGTAGTTTGTCCAAGTGATGGTCTTAGTTTCAATAATTGTAGTAAATTTCAAAGTCGCGTGATTCATTGTAAACTTGACCCCGTTTCGTCATTTGTCCATTTGTGCTGCGTCGCGCGTAATTCTTGCTCACAGCTAAATCCTTTGTGTCAGCGCTGAGTGCAGCGAATTCAATTGCAACAAATTATCTGTCAATTTTCCAAATATTTTCTTTGAGTCGCCGGTAATAGTAAAAATAAAATTGAATTCATTGTTAAAGTACCTAGTTGCTGCTGCGCCGGGTCCAGATGCTGGTATTGTACTTGGCCGAAACTACGTAGATAGTAAATTTGTCACTTCTTGATCCAGAATCGGTGAGACCCGCTGGTGGGAAACCGAAACTGGAGTGACTCGATGAGGTGCTTGCAGTGTCTTGAGATCCATCTTCAAAGTAGCGAAGGTGCGTGTTCGGCGGCGGTCACCACTGTTCCAGCCAGGATAAAATAGGTGACAATAATACGGCGCAGCGTAGTTGTAGAAATTATATTTGGAGTTACATGTTGATATAATAACTCTACTGTCTGGATGACTGACAGTAGGTTCTGGACTAAACGCTCTGGACAAAAGCAATGACTTAGAGCTACGCTTATATACTAAGATGCTGGCCGCGCGATGATATGTGCGGACTTCATAGGCTACGTGATTGCTGATGCAGCGGAACCCTATTGATGCAGGAATATTTTCACGCTCGCTGTCTTGTCTTATCTATCACTTACTCGAGGTCCGCACATACCCTTTCCGTTACACCCTGTATACAATTCCGAGGAAATGTACACATTTCCTAGGATGTCTATGCATTAAATATATTTTTAAACAATATTTTATACATTTCCTAAACAGCATCGGAATTGTCCACATTTCCTAGGATTTGTATACAATTCCATGGTTTCATACATTTCCGGTAACATATCCACTCTGCTGTCCTAATAAAAAATTTACCATTTTTAGATCAACACAAATACTCCATTGGTGTTCGTTATATTTGATTTTGTCTAAACGAGTGATATATTTTGATACTCTTCTTTTAATTTCGTGAATGAGCAATCGGAACTGAACCATATTTATTGCCATTGTGTAAAAGGACGCATTTCAGGCTTCGTTTAGAACTGTCTATAAAGAGACGCCATTCATTTGGCTCATATTTTAGAAGACCCATTCCGAGAATAAGGCCTTTCAAATCTGAACAAAAAACAATATCACTTTCCGAATTAAAAAAGGCAGCAGATCTTGCTCTCTTTTACGATAAAATTTCACCTTCGTACACTCGACAAAGTTGTCAGGGTATCACCCAACATAAGCAAATATTGAACTATCTATAAGTCTAAACTTAGCTGAGCATTTCTATTCGTCAAGCGGTAGTGTGTGTGCGCTAATCGTTTACGCCTCCTCGTTTGCAAAAAGTTTTCTGATCTGTGGCAAAACGTATTCTTTGTTGTTTATTGCTTCAAGACAGATTCATATAGATAATTTCGCCCAGACAAGTAAGCCGCTCACTAGCGCAATGGTAGTGTAGCGGGATAGCAGCAAATGAATGTAATAAAGAAGACACGAGTTCGAATCCTGTCTCGCGGTTGAGTGTTTATAATATTTATTGTGTATTTTTATTTATAATTATTGTCTACTTTTACTGAGTGTTGTTACTACTTTGCATTGGACTTATGAGTTAGGTATGTTATGATGATACTCAAGTTAAAAGGAGCAAGCATTAAATAAAAGGCGTCTATAGGTAGGTAGATTGCTTTCAATGATATATTGTAAGAATCAAAGCAAAACATTAAAATAAATTATCAGTTAGGACTTTGACAAGGCTGTATAAAGTCAATATAATGTGTAAAAATAAATAATCAACATTTTAAGGAGGTATATAGCATGTATCGGTGATATGAATAAACATGTTATTTATAAAGAAGTTATTTTGAATAAGTAACTTCTAAATTCAATAACAATAACATCTCTCACGCGATAAGTTTACTACCTCTGGGAAACACGGCCTGGTAGTGATTTTAAAGAGTTACCTATCAGTTTTTTTTACAGATTCAGACATTCAATATAACAATAAAATATATTTCATAGCAATTTAGACTGGATATCATAATTAAATTATATACTTAACTAGCTGTCCCGGCGAACTTCGTCCCGCCTTAGAATAAACTTTATTGTGTAGGAATAAAGTTCAAATTGACTCTACATTTTAGTAAGAAAACATTTGTATGGAAAAAAGAAAAGGTCTGTTTTAGGGCTTTCCCGGCAATTATTCGAATTTTTCTCACCGTAAGAACCATCCTTGGACTTTAATGAACATTTTAAAAAAAGAATTAGCGAAATCGGTCCAGCCGTTCAGGCGTGATGCCGTGACAACGGAAAACGGGTTTCATTTTTATATATATAGATAGATATAGGTTAATAGCGAGTTGGCGCTCCGTTATTATCTAATACTAGTTGTAATCGATTTCTTATGCTAGAAACCATATTGAAGCACATATCACTACCACGCAATGATTCCCAAGTTGATGTAACAAGGGCCTCTAAATTGGCTTTAGACCTAACTTGCGATGAGTCCCAGTTTAACACCATAAGGCCCCACAAGTTTTCTATAGGATTCAAATCCGGGCTCTTAGAAGGCCATTTAATAACAGTCAGTTTATCTTGGATGTTTAGCCAATCTTTTACTACTTGAGCCCTATGAACAGATGAGTTATCATGCACAAAATAAATATGTTCATTAGGATACGCAATGCGCACAGTTGGCAGCATCACATTCTTTAAAACATCCAAGTAACCTAGACCTGTATTAGTGGCTTCTACTTGAACTAACTCACCGGGACCCATCGACGACATCCAACCCCAGAAGCCCAAGGTCACGTGACCACTAGACCTATTTCGAAGGATATTCTTTTCGTGAAATCGCTCACCCGTTTTTCGATACAATATGACACGACCATCCTTGTCAGACCTAAAACATTTTTCGTCACTAAATATAACCACTTTGTTACACCAATCAAAGTCTAAATATTCTCTCGCAAAACGCATTCTTTCTTGTTGATGGCACTCTTTTAAATCAATCTTTCTTGCTGGTTTGCGACATCTTAACCCAGCTGCACGTAAATGGTCGCGCACTGTTTGCAGCGACACATCGTGTTTTGTCGCGGTGGAACGGGTTGTCGCGAAGGGATCTGCAGTGTGGATAGCCACGATATCACGATGCATGGGGCTAGCTTCTGTGAAGGAATTAGTAGGGCCACGGCGCAGGCTGTCTACTTTTCCTGTAGCAGCATGACGATTAATCCACAATCCAACAGCCTTTCTCTGCAGAAGAATAATATAAATGTAATTAACTATTCTTAATTGCTTGGAACAGTATGAGCTTCGGTTACAAATATGTAATTGTTACTTACCGATATCATTAACCGTCTTGCAATTTCACTAACAGAAACATTCTGCTCGTGCAAAACAACTATTTCTGCACGTTTGAAGAGAGTTAAATGTTCCATATTTGCTTAAAAGAATAGACAAAATATGAAAAGAAGTTTAAAAACGTATCGATAAGGCACGAAGCTCAGTAACGACTAATGACTACCTGTCAATACGTTTAACAAAAGAATTATCAAAATATCTGAGGGTAGTTTTCGTTGACTAGCAATGTTAGTTTGCAAATCATAATTTATCATCACGAGAATATTCCATCTTGCTTCATTGCGATCTTTTTTTTTTCATTTTACGTTTTAAAATAAATAAAAACATAACATTTAACAAATCTGGCTGGCATGATAGGGACTCGAACCTGGGTTCTTTCGATCGATCCATCCATATAGCCCCACCGCTGCCGCTTGACTAACTGTGCCACGGTAGCTGCTTACGAATAGTTTTAAAATTGGCTTCTTATTCAACTTGACAGTGAATGATCTTTTCTGATATTTATTATTTGCTACTACCGACCTTTCTTCAAAATGTTTGACCAATGAGGTCAAAGCAAAGCTCACTCACACTAACGAGCCAAGTTTAGACTTATAGATAGTTCAACATTTGCTTATGTTGGGTGATACCCTGACAACTTTGTCGACTGTACCTATCGCTAACAAGTTTTTTTCTTTTAATCGCGAAGCCAACACTTCCGCAGATTCTTTAGCTAACTCCAAATCCCTTATCAGATCATTTAATTCTTTTTGAGTGAAAGGTTTTGGTTCTGTAGACTCTATGCCTTCGAAATCACTGTCGCTACTCACTTTATTGTTTTCCTGTGTAGGATTTGGTTCCTGTGATGATTCACTGGTAGAACAATATGTTGGAACAGGTACTTCCTCTGAATGTGGCAAGGGTCTTCTAGCCGATTCTAAGTCTGCGTAAATCATTTTTTTAACGTTAACACCGCGCAAATTAACACAGCAGAAGTAACAGTCATCAAAGTGATTTTTTGGTTCTTTCCATTGCATAGGCACTCCAAATCTCATACGGCTTCTTTGGCCGCTAACTCACTGTCTCAAGTGTTCACAGCACATTTTGCAAACAATTTGAGGTATCCACGGCTTGTAATCATCCACAATTTTCAATTTGAAATAGGAAAAATAGGCACTTTTTACAAAATCTGTTATAGGTTTTCTATATTTTTTAACTGTGTATTCACCACAGATGTAACAAAACACATTTGACTCATTATGACAACTTCTTCGTGATGAAGACATGATGTTAAAATAAACTTATTTTCAGAAATGTACCGATAAATTAACAAAACGACCGCATTAAAGTACTGATTACAGGCAATATTCAAAACTGAGGGTAGATCGAAAACTACACGTAGGAAAAAAAAATAAACAATAATTTAGTGTTACCAGTTGACACTTAGTCAAAAACCCTTAACACTATCTCTGCACCAATTTTTTTTTTTAATTTTGTTGACCTGTGTAATTTGAATACTATTTTTAATGTAATCTCATAACAATTCAGCCGCACCGTATATTTAATACGAATTGTTATGACATGACAAATTGAAGAGAGCAATAAATTTTGGCAGATGAAAATCATAGACCTTAGTCAATTACTTCCGAAAATAACGGATAGATGGTGCTTAAATAGAAAATGGACTCTCACTGATAAGATGATAATAAACAAACATTTAAATTGAAACATGTGAAGTTTTTGACTAAACATTCTTGCCGCCCGAATGAAAGGAAATTGATAAGTTGGACATTGAGTAACAATAGAAAGTATTACTAATTAACATATTATTTTAAACATGAAACTTTCAGTTATATTCAACTTGAGCAATCACTAACATTTTCTTCATAGACCCTATTTTTTTTTAGTTAATATTACCGAAGTCCTATCGTTTATACGTCTGTTACTGGTTTTGTTCTTGGTTAAGGTCAAGTAAAATATTTTTTTTATAAAATAACTTTTTCTTATTTGCCATTTATAGGAGAAGTTGAATTGAATTAACTTTGATTTCTTTCGATATCAATTCATTTTTCAGAGTTTATGATAACGACGATTTGTTGTCTCATAGAATCTTGTAAAAAAAACTGAAATATTCAGATAAAAATGATAATTACTTTAAAAAACGTTAATTTAAGTATAAACTTTTGTACCGCATTTACTACAGTAAATATATTTGTTGTAGATCTAAATCTTTCTTTTAATACAAAATTAGCAGCATTAATTTTTTTTTTAAGGTTTTTACTACATTTTACCACGAAGAAAAGACTAGAAAATAGTTTAAAAAATGTTGTAAAAGACAGTTGTTAACTAATTATTTTCTGCAGTAAAAGCCATGCTTTCTCTAAAACTATCAAAGCTACTTTAATAAGACTTCTGAAGTATTAAACTACTCAAAAATCTCAGACCAATGATCTATAGCGGGTTATTATAGCTTCAATATTTCCAAAGATATTGATATAGAAAACATTACAATTTCGTTTTTTTTGGCTCTCCTGTAAAAAATGGGTTTTGGCTTTTACGACATTTGTTACTCAAAGGGTCGATATGATAACGAATATAATGAATAAACTATAACTTAACCATCTGAACTATAACTTATGATAAACTTATCATAATATTATAGATCTAAAGGTAATTTACATAACTTAAGGATTGGTCTGACAACATCACCAAATTGAGTTTTTAATTTAATTTAAAGGAGTCACATTATCATCCATAATTATAACTAAATTATATAAATGAATATTGTCTGAGTGATTAAACCATTTATGATGAGCTTGTAAAGTACTGAGGTATTCTGAATGCCAACGAGACTAGCTGTTTTGATATATTTTCTGAATTATTTGATACCTTGATAATTTGGACATTTTCGTTTATTTCTAGTAAGGTCCAGGTAAAGCTATCAGTGGTTGACCTATTAAAAAATGACCAAGTGTGTGTACTTCTCAATCACATGGATCATCTGACATTGATACTAGAGGACGTTAATTCAACATCGACTCAACTTTTGATAGAATAGTAGTGAATTCCTCATACGTAAGAATCATATCTAATATAAATATATCACCTACCTCCGGTTTTAACAAATATTTAATACTCTTAACTACAGCTTCATGAAGTCCACCCATGTGTGGTGCTGCTGGCGGATTGAATTCCCATCTGATATTCTATTTATTAAATTCTTGTTTTAAAATAATCTCATTATCTAATAAAAACTGATTAACCTCTTTGAAGTAATTATGACCACCAATATAATTAGTCCTTCTATCTGATCTGATCAATGAAAGCAGTCCCCTACGACTGACAAACCTAGTAAAGGCTGCAATAAATTACTCTGTTAATAATTATCGTCAGCGGAAAGGATAAAATGCTAAACCGCCAAAATGACATTTGTGGGAAATCGAGTTTAAAGTTTTTTTTTTACGATAAAAATGTATATCTCTGATATTGTTAGAGTTAGAGAGATGTTGTAAAGAGACAAAATATAATTCGATTTTTTTTTTTCTAGATATTCAGCATAACTGTGAGTGTCTATCTCTTTCCGTTACTGAAATAAGTGTCGCTTTAGCAGAAAGACGCTGAAAAGTAAGAAAAACATATTCAGGAAAAAATGCTAAACTCTATCTACATTGAAAAACAAATTCATCATAAAATGCTAATATACGGCAAAAGTCTCTTATCCATTCAACGGAAAATACTAATCTACTTGATTTTATCAAATAGTAATCATGAAACTTTTGCTAAACATTACCATATCCTAGTAAAAAGCTGCAGGAAAAAAATTCTAACAGTATGATTCAATCTACATTTGTTTAAAACATTTGTTAGACAAAATGCTTATTCATTCACCCATATATGAAAAAATCAATTTAAAAAATATAGCTAACCAATTAACCATCTAATTTATTGATGTTGCTTAAAGGGAATTATCAACTTTTATAACAAATGAAACATATTTTTTGGGTCTACCTTTTTTGTATAAAATTATTTTCCTAAACTCGTACTTATTGCATTAAAGTGGGAACCGATTACTTAGTCGAACTAGACTTTCCCGAATTTCATTCTACCGGATGTTGTCGCTCTTGATTATTTGATTATTTAACCCTCAATTGGGCGCGCCTAAAAAGTTACATAACTGGTCGCGTGGGGTGTCTAGCACCCCAGAATTAGGAAATGAAATAAAATATGAAATACATGCAAAATCAGACTTTTATTAATTGGAACATTTGAACTTACATATTAATCAACTTTTAAACGTTATTCTAACATAATTAACTTCTTTTTTAATATGAAAAATATCTTTATACATAACCTAGTTTTAATCGTCACAATTATGACAGACTATATTCATATGGTCATTGCACACATGTTTTTGGCATTTCGGACATTCAGTCTTTGTTTTCCTGTCCTTATTTCTTGGACATACATGGCACCTTTTGTATGATTGCGATCGGCCTGCTACAGAAACAGATTCTTGGTCCTGAATTCCATGTTGTGTTTTTAGTCGTTTTTGCAGCGGTCGTGGTAGTGTGGGTAAGCATGCTCTTGATATTTGGTGGGGTTTGACTAAATCAACAGCTAGTTGCTTTAAAAATACTCTTCGGGATATATTAGAGTCAATTTTAGATTTATATATAACATAGGAATTGATACCTGTGATATTGAAAATATGAAAAAATATCACCATCGGCCATCTTTTGGTACGTCTTCCTACATTATAACTGGCGCACATTTGGTCGTTCGTATCAACTCCTCCTTTCGTTTTATTATAAAAATGAATAATTTCGGGCTTTCTTTTCTCACCCTCAACATTATCATCGTGGTGCATTGTCGATAAAAGCAGAACAGCTTTTCTTGGTTTCGGTACATATGAGCACAAAGTCATATCTTTTTGGAAACCAAATATGCTAGAAGTCGCCTCTCGTGTTTATTAAAATTACTTGTCAAATTACAATGTTTTAAAGCGGAAATAATGAAATCAACAATCATGTATTACCTCGGAATTTAGACCACACAAACAGTCACCTGGGGTGTTGTGCACCCCAAACACGCTCTCCGAGCCCAACCTTCCACAACAGAGCGCCTCTCGCAACTGAATCGCGTACGTCTTACGTGTTTACGAAGCTACCTAGAAGAACAGCGCGCTAAATTCGAATTTTAAAAAGTTGTGAGCCTGAAAACCTGCTCTGGGGTGCATGACACCCCACGCGACCAATTAAGGGTTAAAATTGTTTTTCACACTGTGTTGCCACTCTGTAATGTTCAAAAGCTCAAATAGTGAATAGCCAGTCATTTAAATTAGGTAAAAAAAATATTAATTGAAGTGGCAACACAGTGGGAGAAAAAGTGGGAGTGGCGGGAATGATTGTTGGTTTTTTAATCGAGTGTAAATTGTTGAATTGGACGGTCGACTTTGTAAACTTTAATTTAAAATTTATCTGTTACCCTCTAAGTCAATTTAATTACTTTATTAAACACGAGTTGTATCGAAACCACTTCTTTTATTTTTTATATCAGAAGTGGGATCGAACAAACGCGATGCCTCCGTTTCGGCCAAGTAATGAAAACGCTCGCAAACGTAAAAGGCGCGAGAAACGCTCGGCGTCTCGAGCTCGCCGTCGTAGGTCGCGATCGCGGTCGCGCCGCCACCGCCGCCGTAGTACGCGATCTAGTTCGTCGTCTTCGAGTTCGAGTGGACCGTCGGCGACGACAAGCAGCGGTGAAGACAGCGGCAGCAGTAGCAGCAGCTCGGAGCGCGGTCGCAGTAAGAAAAGGGCACGACGCCGCTCGAGGTCCCGCCGCCGAAGCCGCGGTCGCTCGCACCAGAGAAGTAAGGGATCAGGAACCGTGAGTCAAAATGTAATGATTTCTTCTGTGATTCCGGAATTCGATCCGTTAGTTGATGACATTAGTATGTGGGTCAATGTTGTAGAAGCCAATTCGCGCGCTTTTGGCTGGTCTGATAGACAAGTTATATTCCAAGCTATGCAAAAGCTTCGCAACACAGCTAAAACCTGGTATGATTCGCTGCTAAAGACTGAAACCAGTTGGACAACTTGGCGGTGGAGAGATTGGCGCAATACTCTTTTAGATACGTTTGAATCAAAAACAAACATGTACGTAATGCTTAAGGAACTAATGCAAATGAAACCCGTTGAGGGCCAGTCGTTGTATGAATTTTATTTTCAACAGAAAAGTAAGATTGATAGGTTAGATTTGTCTTTTTCTGAACAAGATATAATTTCAATAATTGTGGGGTTAATTGGGGACAAAAACATAAGTACTGCGGCAGAGGCGGGTAACTTTCGCTATTGTGACGACTTATCTTCCTTTTTACGTTTTAAAACGTATACTGTAACGGATTCAAAGACTCAGCTTACTCAGAAAAATAATAATTTAAGACAACAGACTTTTCGACAAGTGGCAGCAACTTCTAATGACAATAAAAGCGATATCAAAACCGATGAGCATAGCGATAACAAGATAAAATGTTTTATTTGTGGAGAACGTGGTCATAAGAAAATGTTTTGTAAAAATAAAAATAATAACTTAAAATGTAATTATTGCCAGAAAACTGGTCACTTAGAAGCAGCTTGTTTTTCTAAGCCAAGTGTAAGTTTGCCGCCAAAGGTTGAAAAGGATGCTGAGGTTAAAATGATACACCAGTCTAGTGTTAAACAGAAGTTTTTCAAGGATATTTATGTAAATAATTGTCAAACACGAGGGTTTATAGATATGGGAAGTGATTGCTCATTAATTACTAGAGATTTAGCACAACGATTAAATTTATCATTGCATAAATTGGATCTGCCGGACACACTTGGGTTCAATAGCGAGTCATGCACACAAGTTTTTGACACGGTTACTGTGCAGCTTAAAGTAGATAATGTTGAACTACCTACAGTTTTTTATATTATTGATGGATTATCTGGCTGTAATATTTTAATTGGTAGAAATTTTACGGAAAGTGAGGAAATTATGTATACCAGGGTTGGAGATAGTTTAATTTTCAATAAGTTAACGCATGATCAAGTGTTGTTAATTGAGTCGTCCCTCAAGAATGTAGATTCTAATGAACACGTTGAACTTTTAGAGAGGATATTTTCGAAATACCCTAGATGTATTTCAAATGATTTAATTTCTCTTGGTAAGACGTCTTGCGTTGAATTAGACATCGAATTGACTACTAATAAGCCCGTTTGCCAGCGCCCATATCGTATGTCTGAATCAGAGAAAGAAATTACAAGGCGTATGGTTGATGAGTTGTTGGCGGGTGGTATTATTCGTGAGAGTAACTCAGCCTATGCGAGTCCGGTGCTTTTAGTTGATAAACCTAACGGAGAAAAACGCCTTTGCATCGATTGTTTATTAAATAAAATCACTGTTCAAGAAAAGTACCCGATGCCGATTGTTGAAGATTTGATCGATAGGTTAAAGGGTTGCAAGTATTTTACGTCGTTAGACTTAAAAAGCGGCTACTACCAGATACAAATAAAAGAGTCAGCAATTCCTAAGACAGCTTTCATCACGCCCGACGGCCATTACGAGTTTGTAAGAATGCCGTTTGGCTTATGTAACGGGCCGTCGTCAGTGTTTCAGAGGCTGATGAATACTGTTTTAGGAAAGCTTCGTTTTGACCGCGTCGTGTGTTATATGGACGATTTGTTGATAGCGACTGAGGATTTACAAGGGAATGTTGAATGTTTGGAGGCGGTGTTGAGCGTACTACAAGAGAATAATCTAACAATTAATTTGGAGAAATGTGCGTTCTTTCAGAAGTCTGTAAACTTTTTAGGATATGAAATAAGTGAAGAAGGTATTCGTCCGGGTAAAAAGAAGTTATTAGAAACTACCCACCGCCTACAAACATTCATCAGGTTAGACAATTTTTAGGATTGATTAACTACTTTCGTAAGTTTATTAAACAGTGTGCTCTCTTGTGTAAGCCGTTGACCAAGCTGTTAAAAAAAGATTCTATATGGGAGTGGGGTCAGGAACAGGTTCAAGCGTATACTAAATTGAAGGAGGCGTTGTCAGATGCGTCTCTCAAAATATTTGATCCTAAGTTGCCTGTGATAATGTATACTGACGCTAGTCGTGACGGTGTAGGGTGCATCCTGGTACAAGTTACGGAAAGTGGAGAAAGGCCGGTGCACTTTGACAGTCGTCAAACGACAAATGAAGAGAAACGCTATCACTCATTTAAACTTGAGTTTCTTGCTATTACAGTCGGATTACAGAAATTCAGACATTATCTATTAGGTACAAATTTTAAAATAGTAACGGACTGTAACGCGGTAAGATATTCCATCAATAAAAAAGAGGTTAATTCGCGAATAGGCAGATGGGTGTTACAAACTCAAGAGTTTACATTTGAGGTTGTACATAGACCGGGGGCTCAGATGCAGCACGTTGACGCGCTTAGCAGAAACCCTATTCGTGAATTATCCTCTATGAGTGAGGAGAGTGTCATGGCGGTTACAATTACAGAGCCAGATTGGTTACTATCTGTGCAGCTTCAAGACCCAAGTATATGTGTGATTAGGGAAATCTTAGAGTCAGGAGATGCCGAAGCTAATAAACAGATTTTTAAAAGTTATGAATTACTGGGCAATAAGGTATACCGTAGGACGCATTATGGTCGTCGTTGGGTGGTACCGGGACAATGTATCTGGCAAATTATAAGACTTAATCACGATGATGCTGGTCATTTTGCAGTAGATAAAACGTTAGATCGAATAAGCGACAAATATTGGTTTCCGCGAATGAAAAAGACTGTTTCAAAATATATTAAAAACTGTTTGAATTGCATCTACTTTAAAAATGTTCACGGTAAGAAGCCAGGTCAATTGTTCCCGATACCTAAGTACGCTCGGCCATTCCACACATTACATATCGACCATTTAGGTCCATTTGTTAAGACTACACAAAAGAATTCGTATCTTCTTGTTATTGTTGATTCTTTCACGAAATTTGTGTTTATTGCACCTGTTCGTAATACAAAAAGCAAAATTGTGATTAATGAATTAGATAAGATATTTAAAATATTTGGTAATCCTAAAAGGTTGATATGTGATGCTGGTAGTGCGTTTACATCGAAGCTGTTTAAAGATTACTGTGAAAATAAATGTATAAGGCAACATGTTATCGCCACCTCCATGCCACGCGCTAATGGTCAGGTAGAGCGATACAACCTGACCATCCTGGAAGCACTTCGTAGTCTGGGTGCGGATACTGACTGCAACAAATGGGATGTGCACATTGACAAAATTCAGCAAGGCATCAATAGCACGGTTAATAAGACCACATCTGCAATTCCAAGTGAGGTCGTCTTTGGCTACAGAGTCTCAATGGATTCAGATAAAATTATGGCCGATGTGGAAGAACAGTCGGTTGATGTGACAAGTCTCAGGCAAAAGGTGGACGAGAATATAAAAAAGTCCGCTATACGACAAAAAGAGCTCTTTGACGCCAAAAGAAAAGATGCCGATGAGTATAAAGTGGGGGATCTGGTTGTTATAAAAATACCTAGCCAGAATAATGAAGGCGAAAGCACAAAGTTATTACCATTGTTTAAGGGTCCCTTTCAGATTACGGAAGTATTGGGTAATGATAGATACAAGGTCACTGACATGAGAGGAGCTGAGAGAACATCTAAAAGATATGAAGGGGTCACATGTGTCGAAAATATGAAACCCTGGATTAAACTGAGTAATATGGAGATGTAAAGGGGAACGTGATGGACCAGGATGTTGTCAGGTACTTACAACTTTAATCATTTATATTTGATTATATCAGTAATGACAACTCTGGTTATGTTTAAATTGATGTCTGGTGCAAAACTTCGAACGCTTGTAGATGGTACTTGGTTGTTTGGTGCGAATGAGAAACCAAAACGAAAAGGTTGCTAGCCGTTGATGGAATAGTGACTATGAAAAGTGCTATCTACTTGTGTTGAAGTAAAATTAGAGATGTGGACAGATACTTGCCGTTGATGGGAAAGTGAATAGAGGAAGCTTGGTTTGTAGGCCGACGATGGAACTATAAACCAAGAATAAGTTTGACATGCCATTGTAATATATTTAGGAGTGTATATGCCGCTCGATGGAAAGTATACATCTAAATATACACAATGGAAATTGGAGTACTTAGTTAATTAACCGTCGATGGGATAATTAACTAAGATTTTATAATTTCGATGTTTGTTAATGATTTGTTATTTTGTTCTCAGTTAATGCACCAGACTACGACGCATCCGAGGACGGATGCGTGTGCAGGACGGCCGGATGTTGTCGCTCTTGATTATTTGATTATTTAAAATTGTTTTTCACACTGTGTTGCCACTCTGTAATGTTCAAAAGCTCAAATAGTGAATAGCCAGTCATTTAAATTAGGTAAAAAAAATATTAATTGAAGTGGCAACACAGTGGGAGAAAAAGTGGGAGTGGCGGGAATGATTGTTGGTTTTTTAATCGAGTGTAAATTGTTGAATTGGACGGTCGACTTTGTAAACTTTAATTTAAAATTTATCTGTTACCCTCTAAGTCAATTTAATTACTTTATTAAACACGAGTTGTATCGAAACCACTTCTTTTATTTTTTATACGAAAACTTTCGGTCGATGTCTTTTTTGCTACATGTATTATTCGCCATATATTTAAAACACCGATAGGTCATTTGACGTAAGTATCATTTTACCGAAACACCTTTACTCGATTTTCAAAATTACCTTTTACTACTGGCCGAAGACTCTTTTGGATTTTTTTTCATTTGCTAGATGATTTATTAGCCATAATTTCAGCTTACCAAAACAACATCTTGTCGAATGTATAGGTATGTTACTTGTAGGTAGGTAATTGTTTAAAATAGAAAAAAAACACAACCAGGCAAAGTCGAATAGGATAGGTTAGGTTAGGTTAGGTTAGAACATGATTTTTGCATCCCTGATTGCTGCATGTGTGCATGCCTGCATGCTAGCCTGCATGCATGCTAGCCTGCATGCATGCTAGCCTGCATGCATGCTAGCCTGCATGCATGCTTGCCTGCTTGCCTGCATGCTTGCTTGCTTGCCTGCATGCTTGCCTGCATGTCTGCATGCTTGTCTTCTTGCCTTCATGCCTGCTTGCTTGCCTGCATGCCTGCATGTTTGCATGCCTGCATGTTTGCATGCTTGCCTACATGCCTGCATGCATTTTGTATGTTGCTTTACTAAACTAATAAAAGTAAGTACCTACCTCTTGTAAATAAATAAAAGTCTTTAAAAAATGGTTTAGGTAATGAATGTTTGGACATACAATACTTCGATCAATCGTTATTGTGACCTTGCATAACTTCAGTCGAAAGTTTTTCGACAAAATAAAACATCGGAGTAAAGAAAAAAATCGAAATGATAATAGGTCAACTAAAATAGTGGCAAACGTGATTTCGGCAAAGTAAAAAAAAACGAAACGAAAATAGTCGAAAAGTTTTCGGTCTTTGGATAATCGGCAAAAAAAAATTCGAACTTAAGATAGGTACCCCAGGTAGGCAAGTTTTGATAACACAAACTAATTCATTCTTGATCACGGCTCCATCCTAGGTCAGTTCCTCTTCCTTTGAAACTTTAGTTGCGGTTGTTTAAAACTCTCATCTCTCTTATGTAATCTCTCATTTCTTTGTCGGCCGCATCGAGTGGTTATCCCACTTCTGAAAATATAAGAAACACCATGTAATGATTCTGGTTTTATAGGAGCATACCTATATAGTAAATGAAACAACTTGAATAGATTTCAAAGGTTAGGTTTTATTGAAATGAAAAGGAATTTATCTAAAACTACTACCGCTTCACTCCTGTATAGCCGGTAGGAAGAAAGCGGCAAGAAACCTCCGGCACAGGTCCCTACGTCAAATATTATCTTCTTTTAAACCAATAGTTAAAACCAATAGTTAACAACTCTAATAAGGAAAAGTATGAAAGTATACTCATCTTAAATACACTGCACTACAATCGTGTCAATAATTAAATATCCAAATCATGTTTTATCTGCAAATAACAATACATTTCTTTAATATATAATTGATTTTATACAATCTCCCTGTTTTTCGTTTCCTTGCTAATGTCAATCTGACACTTGTTCCCTTTCCCGCGCTTTACCAAGCGTTTCGTTTCAATAACAAAAATATTGAGAAAAGCGTTTAGTTTTATTTTAACATAAAAATAAAATAACTATTTTTAATAATTTGTAATTTACAAGCATTCGTTTTGGCATATTAAATCTAATTTAATTATTTATTATACCATTATCCTAACAGTATGTATACAGGGTGTAACGGAAAGGGTTTATAAAGCGGAAAAGGGCATACTCTGTACATTATGTAGAAGTCTTCTAGCCGTATTTCATATCAAAATAAACACTTTTTTTTTTATTTAATTTTGATTAATTTTAATTTTAGAATGTAAACAAACGTGTCCCAACACTATTGAGGTCATTCGTCTAATCATATGGCACTGTCCACTATCACTAGCCCCGCCCGTCTTTCTTCTCTCTTCATCATACGACAACCCCGCCCATCTTCCTTCTCTCTCCTTGCACAAAGCCATGCCGCGCATACGCTCAAAGCGCCCCGGTCGGCGGCGGCGGCTTTATCAAAGGATACCGACCGAGGCGGCAGCGTTTGGCCTTGGCTCGGGCGCGCGGCCAAGGACGGACGTCTCTCGAAAACGTTCGTAACGCGTTGTAGGTATCGAAGCTGAAACAAAAGTAAATTAAATGAGTGACATTATGCATAAGTAGATAGGTGTACCTAAGTAAGTAAATTAGTATTTTACTAAATAATTTTTATTACGAAAAAAAAAAGGTACCTACTTAAGTAGTTACAAAAGTTAGGTAAGTACCTATCCAAAATGTGTGGTTACATTTACACGTTAATTTTATTAAAAAAACAATGCCTGAGTAGGTAGGTAAGGTTTGAAATTGAATTAAAACTAACATAGGTACCTACTTTTAAAGAAATGGTTCAAAAAGTCTTCGTTGAAAACAGTTCATAGGGCGCGACTCGGAGACTGTGGGACCCGCGTATTACGAAAATCGTTCGTAAAACGCATCGTAGGTATCAAATCTGAAACAAAAGTAAGATAAATTAGTATTTTTTTGCTTCAGTAGGTACCATTAGATAAGACAGCGACCTAAGTACAAGTACTTACGTAAAGC
The DNA here is from genome assembly GCA_947563765.1 of Anarsia innoxiella. Lineage (NCBI taxonomy): Eukaryota > Metazoa > Arthropoda > Insecta > Lepidoptera > Gelechiidae > Anarsia > Anarsia innoxiella. Next base: position 11,682,160 of record OX387391.1, on the reverse strand, counting down.
GCGACGCGTGCGCTGCGGGGACGGGGGCAGGGGGACTTCTCTACGAAAACAGCTGTTCATAAAGCATCATAGGTATCAAATCTGAAACAAAAGTAAGATAAATTAGTATTTTTTTGCTGCAGTAGGTACCATTAGATAAGACTGCGACCTAAGTACTTACGTAAAGCGCGACTCGGAGACTGTGGGACTTGCGTATTACGAAAATCGTTCGTAAATCGCATCATAGGTATCAAATCTGAAACAAAAGTAAGATAAATTTGTGTTTTTATGCTTTAGTAGGTACCTAAATAATAATTTTATTAAGATAACGGCGAGCGGCGCGGCGCGTGTAATTACCTAAAGCGGCTCGGGCGCTGCAGGACGTGCGTGTCTACGAAAACAGCTGTTCGTAACGCATCGTAGGTATCGAAGCTGAAACAAAAGTAAGATAAATTAGTGACCTCACGCTTATGTAGGTGCTTAAGTAATTAGTAATTTACTAGATAATTTTTGTTACAAAAAATAATAGGTAGGTAACATGGAAATTAAATTAAGTAAGTAGGTAGGTACTTAAGAAGGTATTCGATAAGGTTTGAAAATAAATTAAAACTTTGCTTACATTTACAGAAATGGTTCGAAATGGCGTCCTCCCTGCTGGATGCACAAACCAGCTCGCCTGTAGGTAGAGGCTCTAGTGTTTCTTAGCATCTCCGGCGTCACAGTACTAAACGCATCTCTAATGCGCTGCTCCATTTGCTCACTAGTAGAGCACTCCACGGCATAAACAATATTCTTTATGTGCCCCCATAAAAAGAAGTCCAGCGGGGTCAAGTCTGGGGACCGCAGCGGTCGATTCACCAAGCGACTGAAACAGCCGTACGAAGGCATGCGCCTAGCTTCATCAGCTGGTCTCCCGTCGATGTAGCGCTCACGATAGAGCTCGCGAGCTGCACTTAAATCACCGTTAGTAAACCCAACGCACATAATCATGTTATAATATTCCGAATTGGAATCATAAGACATGGCGAAAGCAAAAGGTAGCCACTACACAATTAGATACGAAAGCACAAGTGCACACGCGACAACGAATTGAGAGCGACTGAAGGAAAATTAATGAGCCGACCGCCGACCGAGCCCATACGAACTTTTCCGAACGCTCTCCCGCCGCCCTGCGCCAGAGTCCTGGTCACGCCCCAACATAATGTCATTGGTCCTTTCGTTATCGAATTATCGATCTTCTTGATTCTTATTGGTTCAAATTTTCAGCGCGAGTGGTGGTTAGAGTTCCTTTGTAAAATGGTTTCTAATTATAGGTCTGAACTTCTTCATATTCGTCATTTCCTGGTAGCGTGGAAACACTAAACCACTCCGATAATAAGATTTTTTGTTTTCAATTGGTCAGTTTTGAGCAAGAAAAAAAAACTTTAAAATAAAAACCAACCGATTTTTTTTTACTTTGAATAAAAACCTAGGAATGTAAACGAGAAATCGACAGACTTACCTTCAAGTGATTTAAAAAGGAATTTTAGTTTTAATTAGGGCCAGCCAGCAGCTCTGCGTAAGGCGTACTTACAGAGTAGGTACATACTACGTCGCGCGTACGAATGTGTTACGTTTTACGCGTTTTATGTTCTTTATTTAATTTTCCTTTTATGAAAATAAAAAAATCATGTTACAAAAAACATGTAAAAACGACATTTTATTTACAAACGAAAAATTACATATGCGGAACCCACTTTGACATACCAGGCATACAGATAGGTGTAAAAGCGGTGGGGACAGCGGTCAATCACCCTAACAGCTGATTGCTCAATAGTGATGGGCAATATCAGGCAATGTGTTGCAGAAGTCTGCAATTCAAATGCGTTTTAAAAATCGTAGGATGGACTTAGAGAGCTGATATTTTGGAATATGCTTTGTTTCCCCTTCCAGAGTTACCCCCTTTCGGGATTATAAACCCTTTCCGTTACACCCTGTAGATTTATTTATAGCTTTTCAAATCTATAAAGTAGAAATATTAGTTGAGGTATTAGGTAGGTTTATTTATTCTACATCAGTAAATAAATACAAAAGTACTCATAGTGTAGTTTACAAGTGTACATGATCCTTAAAAACGCATTGTTGGAAATTTCCGGTGTTAACATGTGGGAACATGTTGGTTGACAACAACGTGCCGAGTGCATTCTTGAAATGTGATATCGACGCCCCCGCGAACAATCCGGTAATAGGAAAATCCAAATTTTACAGAAGAAGCAGAAAACCTATTTTTGTTAATAACTCAATCCATACTAATATTATAAATGCGAAAGTAACTCTGTCTGTCTGTCTGTCTGTTACGCTTTCACGCCTAAACTACTGAACCGATTTCAATGAAATTCGGTAGAGAGGTTGGTTAGACCTTGAGAAAGGACATAGGCTATATTTTGTCGCGAAAAAAGGCTTAAGGGGGTGGTAATAAGGGATGAAAGTTAAAATGGGAGATCGTCATTATTCAAAGATAAAACCATGAAACTTTATATTTAGGCACTCAATACTAAATCCATACTTCCATACTATCCATACTAATATTATAAATGCGAAAGTAACTCTGTCTGTCTGTCTCTCTGTCTGTCTGTCTGTTTGTTACTCTTTCACGCCTAAACGGCCGAACGGATTTTTATGGAATTTGGTATGGTGATAGATGATAACCTAGAAATGGTCATAGGCTATAAAAAATCACGCCATCGTTCTTAGGGGGTAGGCAGTAGGTAGATAACTAAATTGAGTTAGTGATTTTTAGTCGTTTTTGTTGGGACTTTTGCTCTTTCACGTCTAAACGGCTGAACGGATTTTGATGAAATTTAGTAAGGTAATAGATGATTACTTAAAAACGGATATAAGATCAAAATGATCACGTCATCGTACTTAGGGGGTAGGAAGTAGGCAGGAAACTGAATTGAGTTAGTGATTTTTTTATGGTTTTTGCTGGGAGTTTTGCTCTATCATGCCTAAACGGCTGAACGGATTTTGATGAAATTTAGTAAGGTAATAGATGGTTACCTAAAAACGGATATAAGATCAAAATGATCACGTCATTGTACTTAGGGGGTAGGAAGTAGGCAGAAAACTGAATTGAGTTAGTGATTTTTAATCGTTTGTTTTAAAAGTTTACCTCATTCACGCCTTAACGTCTGAACGGATTTTTATAAGACTTGGTTAATTTAAAGATAGAATCCTAGGCACGGACACAGGCTACTTTTTACGGCGGGAAAATATCTCATTCCCGCGGAAATCTAGCGTGATCGTGTTAAGAAGCGCATGACGCCATAGGTACTGAAATGATTTTGATGTTTTTTTTTTAAACTGAGTGTTACTAAGACTTCAAGTTAGTATTTAATCACTTTTCTAACTTAGAGGGTAGGTAGGCGCCATAATTTATGGAATTTATGATAAAAATTTGATGCAACTGTCTTTATTTAACAGTTTTACTTGGATCGAAACTTAGCGACATTCCATCACACTACTTAACTTATAGGGTAGGAAGGTACCAAAATTCAGACTACTTTTTACTTCGGGAAAATATCTCATTCCCACAGGAACGTATACATAGCTACCTATCTACAACATTAAAACTCTGTCTAGAATCACATTACGCCAAAACTATTGATCTGATTTGTATACATCGGGGGTTGGCAGGTAGGTATAGTTAGTAGGATTTTAAACCGATTTACATTATTTACTTTTTATATTTACTAAGGAAACATTCGGAGCTATCCATTATGTGCTTAGGTTGCTTTTGAACAAATTTTGATGTGAAGTTGAGGACCGGAACACGATAGAGGGACATTGTTGCAGGGGGACTTACAGCCGGGAGAAAACAAAAAAACTTATGCGGACGAAGTCGCGGGTAAAAGCTAGTAACAAAATAAGTCTCCGTAGATATTTATACATCAAATTAAAGCTAATTTTTGTCGCTATCTGTTTATAATATTCACATCGACGCCCCCCGCGAATAATCCGGTAATAGGCTATTATGGAGTTTTTCGTGTTATGCATTTTTCTGAATCCTGAGACCGTATTACACCTTGTCAATTTTTTTCAGATTTTTCCTATTGTTATTTGCGGAGATATAAAAACTTACGGGTATATTCGATTCCAACAATGTAAACGATTTGTACCCGAATAACAATATAATCGTATGTTACTATAACATCTCTACAAAGTTGAGGACGGTAAAAGTCATTACGATATTTTTCTAGTAAAAAGTTCAATGGGACTTGTACGGTAAACGCTAATTACGATATTATTCGTGTAAAAGTTTGATAAGTGGTGGCGAGTAATGTAGTATTACTATAATAAGAGCATACAGGTTGTTTATGGTTGTAGTTATTACCTACGCTTTTTTATTTTAATAATAAAACCGTATTAATAGTTAATAGATCTATATTATTCTGTATCATCTTAATTTCATATCATATTCTATTACAAATACGCCGGCTGGTGGCAAAGCTTGGTTGTTCTGCTGTATGGTAAACTTTTTTTGTCTTATGCAAGTTTTGTTGGCACACCACCGCGGGATGTGAGGCCACTAGTCATTGCTTCTCGTACGTACACATTGGATGACGGGGATGTAATTATTAAAAACGCATTTAATAGTGTCAAATTGACCGAGGCGAGGGATAAAATTCCTTTATCAAGCGTCTAGAGCACGTTAGAGCACAGCAGGGCGATCCTCTTGGGCGACTATTGTGCAGCTTAACTATAAACCAATTACTTAATATCTTCTTTGGAGGCGCCGATCAATGTGTCGTATTTGGATGATGGCAAGACCGGTGTGCTCCCGGAGGTTGTTGCCAGAGACCATGAGAGATTGGTACCTAAATCGCTGGAGTTGGGCTTGGTTGTCAACAACGCAAAGTGTGAGTTGTACCCTTGTGGAAACGGAACCGACCAGTACTTGTCATCTTTCCAGAATATACTTCAGTGTGTTTAAAAAAATAAATTAGCTTCAAAGATTTTACAATATTAATATACAGTTCCTCTGATCGGTAATGATGCTTTACGATATTATTCGTGTAAATTTACATGTTTGCTTTAAACAGTAATGTTATATTACTTGATTATTCCATGATTTTTTATGTTTTATTAAATTTAGTAATACGCAAGTACAGCATTATTCGTCTCGATTAGATAGATTTGATTTTTCAGCATTGCTTGTTACTATATAGTTTAATAAAAATATGTAATTTGTATTATGGTATTGCTGTATTGTTATGTTGTCATAATATTGAACTTTAAAAGTGTTATTTTATTAACTAGTGCAATACTAACATATTTTAAACAAAAAATAATAATATATTTTAAAATTACAGCTTATTAAACTATTAATACTAAAAAATCCATAATAGAATCAGTCAAAAGACCATCCCGCATAGCACCTGGGGCAAACGAAGGTACCCAAAACGCTAGCAGCATTCCCCCGCTGTTCTCCCCTTAAGTTAAGCAATGCGTTGCACCAGGTACGATGCGAGGTGGCCATCTTCTCCATTAGTTATCGAGCGTTCGCAAAACTCACGCACGAAACCTTTTGCCTCTGAACACCATACACCACTGACCTCCGCCGCGAATGGCACAAAGTAATAGGTCTGCAGAAGGATCACATACTTTGTTTGCTTGTTTTTGGGATGCCGTCCACTCCGCTACCGGCCCAGCTACTCGCAAAGTGTCTGACAGGTGGGAAAAAGCAAATCTGCTGACACATGTAGCTTCCTATACCAAGCAAAGTGATCTTTCACATGGCCCAAGAGGGGACAGACCTGGGGGCTCAAAAATCAAATCGAAATCAAAAAAAATATTTATTCGTAGGTAACATAAAATTTACACTTGAATTCATCACAAAGTAAAAATTATATAAAAAAAAAAACATACTTAATGATGAATTAAAAGAACCAAAAAAATTTGAAAAACAATAAAGGAGAGAAGCTACGCTGACTTCGGAAGGCAGATTCCCCAGAGAAGAAGCCAGCAAGAAACTCTAGAGGTTGCTCTTTTTAAAAATATTGTTTACAATCATGTGTTTACAAAAGAACAACTTAAATATTATGATCGTGTGTAGCTAGAGCATTTACACACCATGCCCTATTGTCAATAATAAAATCGTTAATACTATAATACGCTCTTTGTAAAAGAGTCCTCTTGATACACCGTTTAAACTTAGTTTCAGTTAAAATTAGTACATTATCAGGCAGTTTGTTGTAAAACCGTATACAGTTCCCTTCAAATGAATTATTGATCTTAGCTAGTCTACTACCAGGCAAAACAAGTTTATTATTATTCCTAGTATTAAATTTATGTACATCACTATTCTTCTTAAATTAAGATAGATTTTTTCTTACAAACATTATATTCTCATATATATATTGACTTGGAAATGTCAAAATATTTATTTCTTTGAACAGTTCTCTCAGGGAATCACGACTATTTAGATGGTAGATGGCTCGAATAGCTCTTTTCTGCAAAACAAATACTGCCTGGATGTCAGCGGCATGACCCCATAAAAGAATACCATAAGACATAATACTATGAAAGTAGCTGAAGTATACAAGTCTCGCTGTAGGTATATCTGTGAGCTGTCTGATTTTTCTGACAGCGTAGGCGGCGGAACTTAGCCGTCCACACAGTTTATCAATATGGGGTCCCCATTGTAATTTCGAGTCTAGTGTCATCCCCAAGAAAACAGTGTCATTAACAAAGTTTAACATTTCATCATTAATACATACATTGCTAACATTATTGACTGCATTACAAAGCGAAAATTTAATACATTTAGTTTTTTTCGCATTTAACGCTAAATTATTTGTACTAAACCTATCATGAATTTGTTTTAGGGTACTATTTACTTTGAAAATATCTAAATCTTGACGTTTTCTATCTACTTTAAAGAGAAGAGATGTGTCATCGGCAAACAAAACAATCTGCGATAGACTTTCTATCATAAATGGCAAATCATTTATGTAAACCAGAAAAAGGAAAGGACCTAATATCGATCCCTGGGGCACGCCAATTTCTACCTGCGATCCCTGTGATGTTATTTCATTGACTTGAAGCTTTTGAATTCTGTCTGATAAATAAGATTTAATAAGACTTAGAGATTCATTTCGTACACCGTAATGATTCAGTTTATTTAATAGTATCTCATGATGAACACAATCGAATGCTTTCGATAAGTCGCAGAATATGCCAATGGCATCTTGCGAGTGTTCCCATGCATCAAATATATGTTTAATTAAGGCAACACCAGCGTCCGTAGTGGAACGACCTTTGGTAAACCCAAATTGCTGATTGTGAAGCAATTTATTTAAATTAAAATGATAAAGAAGCTGGTTAAGTATTAATTTTTCAAAAATTTTACTGAGTACAGGGAGTACTGAAATTGGCCTGTAATTGCTAGGGTCGTTTTCATCCCCGGCCTTGAAAAGAGGTATGACTTTACTATATTTCATGAGATCAGGAAATATTCCTTGATCTATACAGCTATTAAAAATTTTAGCTAAATGATATGATATAGTATTAATAATAGATGCGCAGACTTTAACTGACATTCCCCAAAGATCTTCGGTTGCTTTTAAATTAATTTCTTTAAACGTTTTAATAATGCAATTGGGACCAACATGATGAAATCTGAATTCAGCTTGGCATGCGGGTACGTTGGCTTTTAGTAGAGAAAGTGAGACTGGAGGTGAGGAATTTAGATGCTCAGTTGTTTTAAAAGGTACTTTTGAAAAAAAGGTTTCAAATTCATGAGCCACTTCAGAATCAGAAGAGCACATTGTGCCCTGTTCATTTCGCAAAGCAAAGCTACTTTGACGGTTTTTACATTTACCTGATTCGGTGTTAATAACATTCCAAACTGCTTTAATTTTGTTATCAGCTGATTTAATTTTATTACTCAAAAAAAATGATTTAGCACAAATGCAAACCTTTTTAAAAACTTTTGAATAATTTTTTACATAGTTCTGAAAGCTATCCGTATGATTATAATTTTTAAGCTCATAAAGTTCAAAAAGTCTTTCCCTACTTTTGCGAATACCCTGAGTCGCCCAGTCACTAAATTCAAACTTCATAGTAATTTCCCTTTTTTTAACTTTAAAGATATTATCAAATTGTGTATGTAATAAATTAAAGAATTCTTTGTATAAATTATTTGGATTAGATGAAACGCCAGAATTAACGTACGACAGGTTGTCAATCAAAACATTATTTAGATTATCTAATCTGCTAGCCGTGATGGGTCTAGATTTAATTTTAATTTTAGTAACAGGTTTTTTGGCAGCAAAGCTAATAACTTGACCCGTGTGATCCGATTGAATCGCATTTAAAATAGTTTTTTCCAAATAATCTAGGTTACAAAAAAAATTATCAATACAAGTAGCTGTGTTTGGCGTTATCCTGGTAGGTTCTAAAAATACATTTATCAAATTGTAAGACTTAAACTGACATACTAGCTTTCTCGAAAGACAATTATTTACTAATAAATCGACATTAAAATCACCGCAAATTATTATAAATTTTCCTTTCTTAAAAGCTAATTTTAACACGTCTTCCATAACTGACTCATAAACAGGGAAGTCCGTGCTGTTAGGGGATCTATATACGCATACAACAACGTGCTGCTCCAGCTCAACACACGATAGTTCAACTTTCTTCTCAACCGACAATCTCACCACATCGGTTCGTTCCTTAGACTTGATGTTGTTTCTAAGCAAAATTAAAGAGCCCCCTCCCGTGTGAGATTTTCGACTGAAAGCACTGGCAATATAATAATTTTTATAATTTAACAATAATTCATTTTCTTTATGCCAGTGTTCCGTAAGACAAACAATATCATATTTATGTTTTTCAAGAAATAATTCCATCTCTAAGTGCTTTTTAGTAAAACTTTGAACATTCTGATGGAATATTTTTACAATATTATGGTTATGTTTTTTATTACAACGAATTCTATGATCATCACATCGAGCCTGATGAGTCACACTGCTGGGACCAATGCTGGGCCTATTTAAATTCACATATTGTGAATCCCGAGTGCCGGTGTCGACCACATTTACACTAAAATTGGTCGAGACTGTTGTCTTACATACTAGTTTAAAAAATGATTGTAAATTGATTCTATATTATACGCTACTAAAGTAGCGACACGTTTCTTAGACAATAAAGACAGATACATAGTATCCTGTTGTAAAGAAAAATCATGAATAAACTTATTCATGTCAAAAAAATAAATAGCATCGCTATGACGACACGTCAAATTATAAAATTGCAAATTAAATCTATGAATACGATTATTTACTGTCGTGGATAAGTTGCTGCAAAAGGGCAGCGCACAGATAATCAATTTACAACCATATTTTTCTACTATATTGACTAGAACATTAAGGCACCTATCCACATCAGATTGACTAATATTTACACTACTCCCTACCATGATGACTAGAGTTTTATTGCTATCTAGGCTGTGTGTATAATTTTATCTATAATTTTGGGCAATGGCATTTCTGGATAACAATAATTAGTTACTTTGTGATCAATTTTGTTACATAATAGAGGTCCAAATTGAGTGCCTAGCCTATCAGAGTATACTAAAGTTTCCCTAGGAGATACTAAATGACTAGAAACTAAGTGACTAGAGCGGGGAGACGGGATAGACGAGTTAGCGATGACAGCGACCGGTTTCGTAGTACTACTCGATGAAACAGAGCGGGCCGCGGTGGCGGGGGCGGCGGGGGTGGGGGGCGGCCTCTTGACCGCACTCGCGTACGACATCCTGGTCGGTCGCACGACAGTGGGTACGGGAGCAACCGCGGGCTTCGTGCATTCAGCGCGACCCGAGGTGACGACGGGTGTCTTCGCTGCTACTTGTCTTCTGCCTGCAGCTGATGTCGTGGCTGATGCTGTACCTCTTGCTACCGCAGGCCCACTGGATGCGCCTGGTCTCGCACGAGCGGCAGGTCTTGAGGTAACCCCAGCTCTGGTGTTGTTGCCGGGCGTGTTAGTAATGGCTGCGGTCGGCAAGCGCACTTTAGCCGTGGCTGGTCCCCGCGCAGGCAGCACCGGGCTCATCGTTGCGAGAGTGTTACAAGAGTCGGCGACAACGGGAGTATCCGAATCCTCCAACAGCACATTCGCAAGCTCTTCGTCATCAGCTAGAATAACTTTTATGAGTCGACGATACTCTGCTGCCTCCTTCTTCCAGGTATTAACTTCTGCTCGAGATTGCATGAGTTGTTGGTAGCAAGCTAGGTGTTCTTCTCTGGTAGCCTTGCAGGTCGCAGTGATGTTATCGATACCTAGCTGAAGATCTTGAGCTCTCTTCATTAATGTTACTCGTCCTACCCTCTTAGAGTGACCTTTTAAATACATTTTAAATAGCTTTAAATTATGTCTTGATCTCTTTAGTATGTTCTTCATTCTGCAGTATTTAGTTATTTTCCTCGATGAAGCTGGCATTTTCTTCTGCGTCGGTGTGTTTGATAGTTCGTCAAGCAGTGAGACTGCATGGGCATTCTGGGCACTTTCTATCTCACGTTGGACAAATGAGATTTGACCACGTGCCTCCATCAGCAGATCTTCTAGGTGTCTAATTCTGTCCTTAGCCCCATCCAACTCCAGCCATTGGGACTCTAAGGAATCGACTTGGTGTTGTAGTCGCTCAAGATTACACGGCACTGAGATAGACACCAAAGCCAGTCTGATGACTTCATTGAGCAAATGGTGGCACGGAAACTGTATTGCTGATTTCCTGCAACTCAGTCCGTGATATTCTTTGCCGTCTGCCTGTGCCCCATTAACACAAATATTTGGCTCACAAACATCACATCCGAGGCTCAGAGTCACAGCTCTTCCTATAGTTGAGTAATCTAAAGCAGTCCCGATATGCGGTGACGAAAGGGCATGGAGCCAAGCTCCAAGCTCCAAGGAGAAGATGCTGCTTTTCGCCGCGCGACATCACCTCCAACAGCATCCTCAATCAGCCGCTCATTACACTTTGGATCGTCCCACTGGCGTTGCACAGCTCTGCTTTCACGGGGCACGAAATCGGGGCACATAGAAACATCAGACGCTCAAGGCCTTTAGGAGATCTCTAGATTGTCATCATGAAGTTTAAGTATGTTAGCAACTAATCAACTAATCTCAACAAATCTTTGTGCCCCATAGGAAGAAGCCAAGAACGTCCATACACCAGTGTCCGCCGTTCGCCTAAAATCTAGTCCACCATAACGTATCGGCAACGACGCTTGCACCCACTGCGCTTCATCAAGACGTACGTTCAAGATAATCACCAAAGTCGTCGTGATGTTGAGTTCCACCTGGCATATCTTCTCAGGAAAAAAATATGTTGGAGAAGTTCTCAAGGTGTGTGTTATAAGTCAACTTGGGGACTGAGAAACAATTGCGAAAAAGAATGAGAGCCACATGAGCTGGCAACTGCAGCAGATGTTGGCGACTCCGGGTAAGCATCAATATTTCTGCTTCAAGGCGAAAAAGCCCGCCGGTCCAAGGTTTCCACATCCTAGAGTAAATTCTGGGAAGATGACAAGTACTGGTCGGTTCCGCTTCCACACGGGTACAACTCACACTTTACGCTGTTGATAACCAAGCCCAACTCCAGCAATCTAGGTACCAATCTCTCATGGTCTCTGGCAACAACCTCCGGGAGCCCACAGGTCGTGCCATCATCCAAATACAACACATTGATCGGCGCCTCCAAGGAAGATAATATTAAGTAATTGGTTAATAGTTAAGCTGAAAAATAGTCGCCCAAGATGATCTCCCTGCTGTGCTCCAACTCTAGACGCAATTTGATCTCAATAGTGAGGAAGACATTATATTGTGCAAGAAAAGGGCTTGATAAAGGAATTATATCCCTCGCATCGGTCAATGTTGACGAAGGCTCTCTCGACACTATCACACACTATTAAATGCGTTTTAACGTCATTTTTAATAATTACATCCCCGTTATGCAATGCGTACGAGTAGCAACGACTAGTGGCCTCGCATCCCCGCGGTGGTGTGCCAAAAAAACTTGCACAGGATAAAAAAAGTTTGTCCTACAGCATAACAACCAAGCTTTGCCACCAGCCGGCGTATTACACTGTTTTGTAATAGGATATGATATTTATGACATGAAATTAAGATAATACAGAATAATACAGATCGATTAATTAGTAATACTGTTTGAATATCAAAATTAAAAAGCGTAAGTACTAACTACAACCATAAACAATCTCTATGCTCTTATTATAGTTATATTATATAACTCGCCACCACTAATAAAACTTTTACACGAATAATATCGTAAGTAATTAGCGTTTACCGTACAAGTCCCTTTGAACTTTTTACTAGAAAAATATCGTTATGACTTTTACTGTCCTCAACTTTGTAAAGATGTTATAGTAACATACGATTATATTGTTATTCGTGTAAAAATCGTTTACATTGTTGGAATAGAATAAACCCGTAAGTTTTTATATCTCCGTAAATAACAATAGGAAAAATCTGAAAAAAATTGACAAGGTGTAATACGGTCTCAGGATTCAGAAAAACGCATAACACGAATAACTCCATAATAGCCTATTACCGGATTATTCTGGGGGGGGCGTCGATATTAGTTCGGTCAGCTATAAACACTCGATCGTAGAGTAAAGAAAAACGGAGGTGGTATGAAGTCTTATAAAATCGTAACATTATGTAACATGATGTTATTTCAAAATAATAGTTTTGCTCAAACATGTTACATTAGACATACCATGCAGTAGGTATCAGAAATAAGGTTATTTGCTTTAGTGGAGAGATTTGTGGTATTGTTATTCTATGACAGCTGTAAAATATTACATTCAATTATATCCTTAACGTTAATAGTGTAAGTTGAGATCAGCAAGAAGTAGTAAAATATTATTTTAAGATTGATAAAAATATCTTTGTTTCTCACAAAGATACATTATTTATACTTCAAACAATTTAATACTATAATATATGCAAAAGCAACCTTATCTCTTCCGGACAACCTTCGTTGACACGTGTAAGGTAAGTACATACATAATATGAAATGCCTTCTCCATTGCTTTCTCTACTCCGTACACTCCATGAATGAGGAAATTGCAAAAAAAAAAAAGTAAAAAAAATAATATACTTACAGAACTTTTTAAAATTTTACCTTCTTAATAAAAATACTTTTTTTTTAAATATATTTTTCTTATATAAACCTTTACTTTAAATATATTTTCTTTTAATATACTGTAACGTTATGATTTTTCGTTTTGGTCATTTTTATGTATTTGGAAAACAAGTAACGCCATCTATTAAGTAGTTTGTACAACAAGTGACGTTGCATTAAATGTTCGGATGTCAGGCCATAGATTATAAAATAAAACTATTAGTTCATTGGGTGACCAGTTGTCTGTCATTTAAACAGATCAGCTGATTTATTTTTTGTGTTTTGGTTGGTTTGGATATTTCGAATTTGAATTAGCTGTTAAATTTATGTGTAAAAAATATTAAATTATAGTACTTATAATTGAAACATTTTGAGTTGCGATTAAGTTTGTGTAAATTGGTTAGTGATTTTGTTAAAATGTGATTAAATTGTGTCAAGTTTGGAAGTTATTTGTTTGATTTGACGTTTTGTGAATTTTGGGTCGTCAACACAGGATGTCTAGAACTTTCTTTCTTTTCTGCGACTGCTTGCAGAGCGCTCACGCACCTTTTCCTGGTGTAATTCTGTGCGTGCGACGCTGAAGATGTAAAATCTTACTCATCTTCAAAATTTACGTTGTTTTCTAAAATATGGTAAGCACCTTGTGGAAATACATTGGAAAATCGTTTATGTCTTGTTTTATCTTTTATTTTCCGTTGGTTTTGAATCACATGTTTCTTTGTTTCAGCCGATTTAAGTAATTTTGTTATGGACATCCTCCAAAATGTCAACAAGTAAATAAATCTTATGGGATTATAAAATTGTAAGTATATTCTTCATTGTGAAGATTTCTGTTTGAAGGAAATTCCTTTGTGTTGGAGTCACATGGTGACCTTTAAGTTGCAACTATAGTAATTTGTTCTTTTCGTTTGATCTTTTCAGAATTTTGTTATCGTCCTTAGAAAGGATGATCTTCAGCATGTTGGCAAAATTATAGTAACCTTCAGGTATGTAGTACATGGTGTTTTAAGGAAAATTGGGGCCAACGCCCAATTCTTTTTTTATTTTCCTACCCTCATGTTCCAAATGAAAACGCTGTTGTTTGAATTTTTCCAGAATCTTCCCTGCGGATTAACAGGATAATATCCTATTATGTTCCAGCATATTGCTTTTAAGTATTGGTATGTATTTCTTTTAATTTATTTAAGTGAAAACCATAAATTCAGTTTTGTGAAGACGGTCTAAAGAGATACCCACGTTTGTTTTAGATCGGTGTGATCCTGTTAACCCGGGGATGAACAATTTTAAGTCTTTCCGGTTTCAGTGAGTTTTTAGATTCCGATGCCCTTTCGTTTCGCCCTTTTATTCAGTATTTTGTTTTGCCCTTTCTTTTGGTTTAACCCTTATGTAATTTTGGTTCTTAAATTTTGACCTTAGGATACCCTTGAGCTACCTTTAAGTTTTTTTGTTTTTGGCCTTCTGCCTTTGTTCTATAACACAGTTTTAATTATGACAAAGAACCTTTAAGTGCATATTAGGGAATCTTTAAGTAAATATAAATTTTATGAATTTTATGATAAATTGTGTTGGTGGTTTATAGTTAAGATTATTTTAAATTTATTTTAGTTTTAATAACTATAATATTATATGAGAACCCACTTGCTCCTACCATCTGTTTCTGAGCTTTATATTATGTAATTAAGGTCGAGGTAACGAATTAAAAAAAGTTTTAATACTGAACATATTTCCGGATTTTATTTATATCAAATTCCTACCTTGACTTTGTTACCTACCAGGCCGGGGGTACCCGTGACAAATGGCGCCCACGTTAAGTTAAATTTGTTATGTTTTTCAGTAAAGTTGGGACAAATGACGCCCACTTTAAGTTAAAATTTTGTTTTTTTTGTTAATAAACCACCAAAGATAAAGGGATACATTTTTTAAGAATTTTTTTTGTGTATACCTACTAACAGTTAGGTTTTGTTTAGGTATAAGGGCATCGGAGTAGTTGTGATTGTTATTTACTAACAATAAAATTTAAGACTGTTGTGTTACATTTTTTTTTTTTTTTTTGTATTGTGTAACCTGTTTTGATTTATTTTTACATAAGAAAACAATCAAACTTTACTTGTTGTTGTCATGTATTTGCTTACTTTTATTAGTAAAACAAAACTATTAATTGTAAAATTATGAACCACCAAAATTTAAACATAATATTTTCTTCAAAACCACGTTTATTAGTATGAAGTTAGAGTCAGTAAATTAAATAAAATATAAAATTAAGAAGTATTAATATAAAAACCACTTAGAAATAAAAAATAAATAAATTACAAGATAAAATAGAAATAATACAAAACTTAGTGCCTAGCTTTTCACAATTATAAAACGATAAATACGGTTCAGCAGGACGAGATAAAAATAAAGAAGGTAAGTGGTAATAATTAGAGTAAACACATTGAAGTTATGGTAAATAAAGACAACACAAGGTAAGTAGGTAATTGTTGCAGAAATGTAAAGTTTTGGTGGTTACACGATTGAGGTGTTTTGGTATCATTGAGCCGGAGAGAATTCAGTTTTTTTTAGCACTCATTCTTGAGGTGAGTTTTTTTTGTGTAATCCGACGGCAAAGCGGATTGCGATGCCGTTGGTTTTGGTTTTGAACAAGGAACGTGTTTTGGAGGCTGTTGACAGTTGGTCTTGTGTGGAGTATTGTCAACTGTCACTGTCATTTTTGTTGGGTCAGTTAAATCTTGTGTTCACAGGCCTTAGTTGTCAATCGGTTAGTGGAATCGTTGGCACATTTTGGTAATTATGTCATAGAATAACCAGTATCTTCAGGTGTTTCTCTCTTTGCGTTTAAATAATAGGAATATTTAAACATAAAAGTGTTAGGATGCGTTTGTAAATTAAAGGATAATTTAAACTGTTAGGTTGAAAGGTGATGAATGAAAGATTGTAAGATGATGAATGGAATTATGATTGCATGTAAGGATTTGTGATTGGTCGGTATGAAATGGCAGAAACCTTTTGTTTAGTTGTGCTGCGTTATTCGAGTCATAATTTGCGGGCAGGTGGTAATTATGTGATGATTTACCGACTTGTTTTTGTGTTCTAATTTAAACTTAAACAGTTTAATTAGAAATTTTAAGTTTTTTCGAACAGTTCCTTGTGGTTAGTTCTTGCAACACATGTTCGGTGTGTTCAAGGTCATTTCAGTTTAGTCGTTGTTAACTTCAGTTTCGTTTTGGCGTTAACATCTTTTAATTTTGGCGTTAACTTCATTAATTTTGGGGATAACTTGTTTTAGTTTTTTTATGTTAGATCGGCATATTTTAGGAAAAAACATTTATGTTTGTGTTGTCTTGTGTTGTGAAGTTTTTTTTTTAGGGATAAAGTTCCCAGTTTTGTTTTTTTTTGAAAGTTTTTTTTTTATGGGAATGTTCTCAGGTTTTTTAATTATTTTTTTTGGAAAAAGTTCCGATGTTTAGTTTTTTTTATAGGGAGAAGTTCCCTAGTTTTAGTTCAATGTTCAACTGCATTTTAAGTATTTTCAGGTTGGTTCCCAATTCAATGCTTTCGTTTTTTTGTTTACCAAATTTGTTTTGGTTTAAGGAACTTGAGGGTGTTACATTTCAGACATTTTGTTTTGGAACTTTGTGTTCACTTTTTTTTGGGTTTGATTTGTATCACGACGATTGTTCAATTATGTGAAATGTATTTGTTTTGGTGAACACAACATTATGGTTTTAAGTATTGCGTTGGACATTGAGTCAAAGGTTAGTTTTTTTTGTTTTGTTCGATTAAGGTTTGGTTAGTTATGTTTCAGTTTTGGTAGTTTTGTAGTTATGCTCGGTTTTAGAAAATTGTTTCTAACCTTTTCAGATTTTTTTTAGTGAGTTTAAAAGTTATGTTTTTTTTGGTTCAGTTAAGCACACGCTAGCTGAGGACAGCTAGTTTTCATTTGGGAAGGGGGTGTGTAACGTTATGATTTTTCGTTTTGGTCATTTTTATGTATTTGGAAAACAAGTAACGCCATCTATTAAGTAGTTTGTACAACAAGTGACGTTGCATTAAATGTTCGGATGTCAGGCCATAGATTATAAAATAAAACTATTAGTTCATTGGGTGACCAGTTGTCTGTCATTTAAACAGATCAGCTGATTTATTTTTTGTGTTTTGGTTGGTTTGGATATTTCGAATTTGAATTAGCTGTTAAATTTATGTGTAAAAAATATTAAATTATAGTACTTATAATTGAAACATTTTGAGTTGCGATTAAGTTTGTGTAAATTGGTTAGTGATTTTGTTAAAATGTGATTAAATTGTGTCAAGTTTGGAAGTTATTTGTTTGATTTGACGTTTTGTGAATTTTGGGTCGTCAACACAGGATGTCTAGAACTTTCTTTCTTTTCTGCGACTGCTTGCAGAGCGCTCACGCACCTTTTCCTGGTGTAATTCTGTGCGTGCGACGCTGAAGATGTAAAATCTTACTCATCTTCAAAATTTACGTTGTTTTCTAAAATATGGTAAGCACCTTGTGGAAATACATTGGAAAATCGTTTATGTCTTGTTTTATCTTTTATTTTCCGTTGGTTTTGAATTACATGTTTCTTTGTTTCAGCCGATTTAAGTAATTTTGTTATGGACATCCTCCAAAATGTCAACAAGTAAATAAATCTTATGGGATTATAAAATTGTAAGTATATTCTTCATTGTGAAGATTTCTGTTTGAAGGAAATTCCTTTGTGTTGGAGTCACATGGTGACCTTTAAGTTGCAACTATAGTAATTTGTTCTTTTCGTTTGATCTTTTCAGAATTTTGTTATCGTCCTTAGAAAGGATGATCTTCAGCATGTTGGCAAAATTATAGTAACCTTCAGGTATGTAGTACATGGTGTTTTAAGGAAAATTGGGGCCAACGCCCAATTCTTTTTTTATTTTCCTACCCTCATGTTCCAAATGAAAACGCTGTTGTTTGAATTTTTCCAGAATCTTCCCTGCGGATTAACAGGATAATATCCTATTATGTTCCAGCATATTGCTTTTAAGTATTGGTATGTATTTCTTTTAATTTATTTAAGTGAAAACCATAAATTCAGTTTTGTGAAGACGGTCTAAAGAGATACCCACGTTTGTTTTAGATCGGTGTGATCCTGTTAACCCGGGGATGAACAATTTTAAGTCTTTCCGGTTTCAGTGAGTTTTTAGATTCCGATGCCCTTTCGTTTCGCCCTTTTATTCAGTATTTTGTTTTGCCCTTTCTTTTGGTTTAACCCTTATGTAATTTTGGTTCTTAAATTTTGACCTTAGGATGCCCTTGAGCTACCTTTAAGTTTTTTTGTTTTTGGCCTTCTGCCTTTGTTCTATAACACAGTTTTAATTATGACAAAGAACCTTTAAGTGCATATTAGGGAATCTTTAAGTAAATATAAATTTTATGAATTTTATGATAAATTGTGTTGGTGGTTTATAGTTAAGATTATTTTAAATTTATTTTAGTTTTAATAACTATAATATTATATGAGAACCCACTTGCTCCTACCATCTGTTTCTGAGCTTTATATTATGTAATTAAGGTCGAGGTAACGAATTAAAAAAAAGTTTTAATACTGAACATATTTCCGGATTTTATTTATATCAAATTCCTACCTTGACTTTGTCACCTACCAGGCCGGGGGTACCCGTGACAATACCTATTTATTTACTTTTTTAAAATATCATCTTATTTTTTTATTTTTTTTTCTATATTATCATAACTACATTTAAAGAAATAAAATGTTATTGTTCTCAGAATAAATAAAAAAAAACATTAAGAATACACGATAATTTTACTCGTGATTATGAGTTTTCGTTTTTAGTTTTAATCTTAGGTATTTTTTTAGATTTTAAACCTAGACATTTCTTAAATATTATTCGAAGGGTGATGGTACAAGTTACACTGGTAACAGTATAAAATACTTTCATCAACCAGCTAAACTTTACCCTCGACATGAAGGTAAGCAAACGTTTAAACAAAATAATACCCTGTATTTAAAATGGTGTTAAAACTTTCCTATTGAAAAATGTTTAGGGTTGCATTATTCACGTACCTACAGAATTACCGCGGTAAACTATCAAAGACATGTGCAATGTAATTCGAGAACTTTGTTTATTAGGAAAATTTTTGCAAATGTATTCAATTTTATTATTTTTGAATGTGATCAAAAATGTTTGTATGTGTTTGTTAGAAGTGTAAGTGAAAATGGTATTTAAATTCATAATTTTATTGAACTGACATCACTTATTTTTCACCTTCTGGAGGAGAAAGCACTGTGAGCTCTAACCTACATTAATCAGAATAAAAATATGTAAGTAAGTTCTTACACCTATTATTATTTGTTGTTACTATATTATATTTGTTTATTTATTTGAATTTTTAATTTAATTATTATTAATTATTTACAGGTCTGACTTCGAATTTGAAAATCGTAAGAGGAAGGTCCACTTTGAGGAGGACGAATTGTTCCTCGAGTCGGAGTCAGAGGACGAAGCACCTCGGTAAGTTATTTAATTATTTTTTTACTTTTTTTTATTATAGGTATTTTTTTTATCACATTTTTATCATATATTTACTACTAGCTTTTACCCGCGACTTCGTCCCCATAAGTTTTTTTGTTTTCTCCCGGCTGTAAGTCCCCCTGCAACAATGTCCCTCTATCGTGTTCCGGTCCTCAACTTCACATCAAAATTTGTTCAAAAGCAACCTAAGCACATAATGGATAGCTCCGAATGTTTCCTTAGTAAATATAAAAAGTAAATAATGTAAATCGGTTTAAAATACTACTAACTATACCTACCTGCCAACCCCCGATGTATACAAATCAGATCAATAGTTTTGGCGTAATGTGATTCTAGACAGAGTTTTAATGTTGTAGATAGGTTATGGTGCTATGTATACGTTCCTGTGGGAATGAGATATTTTCCCGAAGTAAAAAGTAGTCTGAATTTTGGTACCTTCCTACCTATAAGTTAAGTAGTGTGATGGAATGTCGCTAAGTTTCGATCCAAGTAAAACTGTTAAAAAAAGACAGTTGCATCAAAATTTTATCATAAATTCCATAAATTATGGCGCCTACCTACCCTCTAAGTTAGAAAAGTGATTAAATACTAACTTGAAGTCTTAGTAACACTCAGTTAAAAAAAAAAAAAACATCAAAATCATTTCAGTAGCTATGGCGTCATGCGCTTCTTAACTCGATCACGCTAGATTTCCGCGGGAATGAGGTATTTTCCCGCCGTAAAAAGTAGCCTGTGTCCGTGCCTAGGATTCTATCTTTAAATTAACCAAGTCTTATAAAAATCCGTTCAGACGTTAAGGCGTGAATGAGGTAAACTTTTAAAACAAACGATTAAAAATCACTAACTCAATTCAGTTTTCTGCCTACTTCCTACCCCCTAAGTACGATGACGTGATCATTTTGATCTTATATCCGTTTTTAGGTAACCATCACCTTACTAAATTTCATCAGAATCCGTTCAGCCGTTTAGACGTGAAAGAGCAAAAGTCCCAACAAAAACGACTAAAAATCACTAACTCAATTTAGTTATCTACCTACTGCCTACCCCCTAAGAACGATGGCGTGATTATTTATAGCCTATGACCATTTCTAGGTTATCATCTATCACCATACCAAATTTCATCAAAATCCGTTCAGCCGTTTAGGCGTGAAAGAGTAACAGACAGACAGACAGACAGACAGACAGACAGACAGACAGACAGACAGACAGACAAACAGACAGAGTTACTTTCGCATTTATAATATTAGTATGGAAGTATGGATTTAGTATTAAGTGCCTAAATATAAAGTTTCATGGTTTTATCTTTGAATAATGACGATCTCCCATACTAACTTTCATCCCTTATTACCACCCCCTTAAGCCTTTTTTCGCGACAAAATATAGCCTATGTCCTTTCTCAAGGTCTAGATAACCTCTCTACCAAATTTCATTGAAATCGGTTCAGTAGTTTAGGCGTGAAAGCGTAACAGACAGACAGACAGACAGAGTTACTTTCGCATTATAATATTAGTATGGATATTAGTATGGATTTTCCAGTAAATCACAATCAAAAGCGGTCAAGGCTAAGGTGGAGCCAAAGAAGAAGCGAGTTAAGGCCAAAGCCAAAACCGATCAAACGTAAGTGTTTTTTTTTTACTGTTTTTAGCACCTATTATTCTATGAAAGTATGTAATGAATAATTATATAACCTAATGTTATACCTTAATTCAATGAGTCTGTATAATTTAAATAATTTAATTTTTATTTCTTATTTCGCAATGCTAGTGCCGCAGTTGAGCTCTTTGGCGAACACGAGGCTACAGCAAAAGCTCCAGAGTCAAGCAGTTTGCTGTGGTCGTCATTCAGCCGACGGGTTGCTGGCGGTATTGTGCGGAACAACGTGCTGTTGGAGGGACCGTTTTTGGTGGAGCTGCGTGTCTACGACACAGAAACCATCAAGAACGTAGATCCACAGGTTCGTTGGACTAAGGCCGCGGCATCCCTGCGCTTACAGCTAAGCCCTGATGACCCTCAGTGGGGCTTAGTTAAGAAGGTTATGAGGGATTGTCGCAAAAAGTTTGAAAGTGAGGGCACCTTCTACAGTGACAAAAAAGAAACTAAAAACTGATTTCATTCAATTTTTTAGTTTGTCACCTTTCCCTCAAACCTTCTTTAGTTGTATTCTTATTTTAGTTACTTATATTTTTTTACTTTAAATAAATTTACCTTATTGATTAAAACGTTATTGATTTTTACTCAAACGCAATTATTAATAGCTACTCTATTAACTAGTCTGTTCTGATTTTTTCTTTTTTTAAATATGGATAAAAGTAATGATGTATTGTTCTGCTCAGTTTGCAAAAAGTATAAAGCATTTTCTGGGCACTTGCGAAGCATTGCTCATAAAAATAATACATCAGTTTTAATTGAAAACGGCATCTATCAGATTTCTTCAGCGTTTAGAAACCGTATAGCTTCATATCGTGTAGAGGCAGATAAAGCGACTACTGAGCAAGGGCCGACTACGGCTATCTCTCCCGATGCGTACTTACGCAACGTTGCGCCTAAGTTAGAACGTCTTATTAACTCAATTCTATCAAAACATATAAATGTTAAAGTAAATTTTGAATTTTTTTCACAATTTATTTTACCTTCAGTTGATCGCGTAGAAGTGAAATCTTTTGCTACTGAGAATATTACCCTCCATCAAACTTATGACTTTAATGAAGTATTTGATAAAATATGTTCAGCCCTTTTTAAAAAAATTGATCAATTTCAAGAAAAGGGAAGTGGATGGTCCCTTTTAGACATTTTATATTTGGAAGTAAACATTAACAAGTATAATCCTTTAAGAGGATCTTGCTTTGTTGATTTACCTCGTAAAATTCAAAATAAAAAGACTTGTGTAAACATTAAGAATGACGATATATATTGTTTTGCATGGTCGCTTATGGCAGCCCTATATCCAACCAAAACGAATGCAAACCGTACGTCATCGTATCCCCATTTCAATAACGTATTAAACCTAAAGGATATGACTTTTCCAGTTTCACTTTTAGACATTAAAACTTTGGAAAAAAATAATGATATCAGTGTAAATGTATACGGGCTTAAAGGTGAAAAAGTAATTGGTCCCTTACATAAAACAATATGTAAAAAAAACATACATGTCAACCTATTATTATTGGAGGGTAATAATCACTCACATTTCTGTCTTATAAAAGACTTACCTAGATTGGTTAGGAGTCAAGTTACAAAACATCACGGTAAAATACATTTTTGTGAAAATTGTTTATTATTTTTTACTTCACATGATGCTTTCTGATCATAAATGCAGTGGAATATCCACTGTTATACCTCCTGAGGGCTCTGTACTTCAGTTTAAAAACTTTGTTAACATGCAAAGTGTACCATTTGTTATATACGCTGACTTCGAAACATTTTTATTACCGTGTGAGGAAGAAAGTGGTTGTTACACTAAAAAAATACAACAACATATACCAGCTGCGTTCGCGTATTACATTGTTTATAATTATGATAGTTCTAACAATCGTTTAGTTACATATCGGGGTCATGACTGTGTTGAAAATTTCGTTAATAACTTACGAAAAGATATCATTAAAATTTACAATATTTTAAAAAATGCATCAGAAAATCCTGTACCTATAAAAATTGATGAAAATTGTGCTTCAAATTTTGAAAACGCTGAGTTTTGTTACATTTGTTCGAACTTGCTATTAGACGATAAGGTAAGAGATCATTGTCATTTTACAGGGCAGTATAGAGGTGCAGCTCACTCTTACTGCAATCTTTTAATAAAATCACCTAAATTTGTTCCAGTATTTTTCCATAATCTCTCAGGTTACGATTGTCATTTATTCATCCGTGAGCTCAGTTTAACTCCGGGTGCAATCAAACTCTTACCTAAAAATAAAGAAAACTATATCTCTTTCACTAAATACTATCCAATATCAGAAGAAGACTTTTCCGCAGCTAGGTTTATAGATTCATTTAAATTCTTAGGTACTAGCTTAGAACAGCTAGCTAAAAATCTTGATAGAAACGATTTCCAAAATTTAAAATATTATTGTAGAAATGATAAAGAATTTCAATTACTATCCCGTAAGGGTATATATCCATACGAGTCTTCTTGGGAGTGTTATAATGAGGAAAGTTTACCATCGAAAGAACATTTTTTCAGTAAACTCACAAACGAATCTATATCTCAATCGGATTACGAGCATGCTCAAAATGTTTGGTCTTATTTCGGGATTAAAAATTTGGGGGAATATACCGATTTATATGTTAAAACTGATGTTTTATTGCTCGCTGATATTTTTGAAAAGTTTCGAAAAAGTTTAATTACAATTTAGATCCCGCATTTTATTACACTGCACCCAGTCTCAGTTTTGACGCTATGCTTTTGAAAACCAAAGTTCAGCTCGAGCTCATAAGCAATTTGGAGATTTTCCGCATGATACAAAAAGGTATACGCGGTGGTATTTGTTTGTGTTCAAAAAGATATGCAAAATCTAATAACAAATATCAGTCTGACTTTAATGAAGCGGAACCAAATAACTTTTTGATATATATCGATTGTAATAATTTG
Organism: Anarsia innoxiella; assembly: GCA_947563765.1. Taxonomy (NCBI): domain Eukaryota; kingdom Metazoa; phylum Arthropoda; class Insecta; order Lepidoptera; family Gelechiidae; genus Anarsia; species Anarsia innoxiella. Next base: position 11,657,864 of record OX387391.1, on the reverse strand, counting down.
TACGGACACGCTATGTGTTCGTACCTTCCTTATTCGGAATTCAAATTACTCAATAAAAATGAAATTAGTCAACTTCAAATTTCAGACATTCCTGATGATGCTGAGTATGGATATATACTAGAAGTAGATCTTATGTACCCTGACCACTTACATGATTTACATAATGACTTACGATTTTGCGCTCAAAATTTTAAACCCCCTGGCTCTAAATATGAAAAATTAATACCTAACCTATATGACAAATTCAATTACGTTATACATTACATGCACTTAAAAACATGTAAGAAACATGGATTACGTCTTTCAAAAATACATAAAGTTTTACAGTTCCGTCAGAGTTCTTATCTAAAACAATATATTGACCTCAATACAACATTACGCCAAAAAGCGACTTCTGATTTTGAACAAGATTTCTTCAAATTACTAAATAATAGTATTTTTGGGAAAACATTAGAAAACACTGAGAATAGAGTTGACGTGAGGTTAGTAAATAGATGGAACGATTCGCAAAACAAAACAAAAAAATGTTTGACTGCTGAATCATTTATTGCACTCCCACATTTTCACAGTGCCTCAATTTTTGATGAAAATTTAGTAGCTATACAAATGAATCGTACAGAAGTCGTTTTAGATAAACCTATTTACATAGGCTTTTCAGTATTAGAAATTTCGAAAAACCATATGTACGATTTTCATTACTCAGTAATGAAAGATTTTTATAAAAATAAATTTTTATAAGATCTCCTTGTGTTATATAGACACAGATAGTTTATTATATTCAATACAAACTATCGATTTTTACTCTGATCTGAAGATTAATTTTTCTCAATACTATGATACTAGTAATTTCACTTTAAACAATTGCTTCCAAATTGAACAAAAAAATAAAAAAGTCCCTGGTCTGTTCAAAGATGAACTTGGAGGTGAAATTTTATTAGAATTTGTTGGTTTACGATCGAAGCTATATTGTTTGAAAACTAAGAAGAATGAGATTAAAAAAGCAAAAGGGGTTAAAAAGAATGTAACAAAACATTTAAAATTTTTAGATTATTCTAACTTTATCAAGTGGTAAAGATTTGAGAAAAGTAAATATTCACTTTAAGACTATAAAACATATTATTTTCACACAAGAACTTGACAAAATTGCATTGTCAAGAAAAGATGATAAGCGTTTCATTTTGAAAAATAATATATCAACATTATCTTGGGGTCACAAGTTAATAATTTAATTAACAGAAACAGATTAGTTGTATAGTAGTATATATTAATAATTGTGTATGTGTAAATAAATTTTATGTAAATTTCATTTCAATTGTTATGTATGTAGTTAAGTTTTCCAAAATAAAATGTGTATAATAATAAAATGTGTATCTAGTAAAGTACTTATCTACCTAACGGTAGTAATTTTGTAATTAAAATCGATTACTTAATACCTATGTTAAATAATATTTAAAAAGGTACCTAAAACTAGGTACAAATTAATAAAAGAATGTTTGATGGGATTTATTCGTATTATTTCTATTCGTATTAGGTACACACACAATAATACATATTTAATACAAGAATAAAAAGTAGATTTTTTTAAAGTCGATCATTTAGGCATCCATACTAATATTATAAATGCGAAAGTAACTCTGTCTGTCTGTCTGTTACGCTTTCACGCCTAAACTACTGAACCGATTTCAATGAAATTTGGTAGAGAGGTTGTCTAGACCTTGAGAAAGGACATAGGCTATATTTTGTCGCGAAAAAAGGCTTAAGGGGGTGGTAATAAGGGATGAAAGTTAGTATGGGAGATCGTCATTATTCAAAGATAAAACCATGAAACTTTATATTTAGGCACTTAATACTAAATCCATACTTCCATACTAATATTATAAATGTGAAAGTAACTCTGTCTGTTTGTCTGTCTGTCTGTCTGTCTGTCTGTTACTCTTTCACGCCTAAACGGCTGAACGGATTTTGATGAAATTTGGTATGGTGATAGATGATAACCTAGAAATGGTCATAGGCTATAAATAATCACGCCATCGTTCTTAGGGGGTAGGCAGTAGGTAGATAACTAAATTGAGTTAGTGATTTTTAGTCGTTTTTGTTGGGACTTTTGCTCTTTCACGTCTAAACGGCTGAACGGATTCTGATGAAATTTAGTAAGGTGATGGTTACCTAAAAACGGATATAAGATCAAAATGATCACGTCATCGTACTTAGGGGGTAGGAAGTAGGCAGAAAACTGAATTGAGTTAGTGATTTTTAATCGTTTGTTTTAAAAGTTTACCTCATTCACGCCTTAACGTCTGAACGGATTTTTATAAGACTTGGTTAATTTAAAGACAGAATCCTAGGCACGGACACAGGCTACTTTTTACGGCGGGAAAATACCTCATTCCCGCGGAAATCTAGCGTGATCGAGTTAAGAAGCGCATGACGCCATAGCTACTGAAATGATTTTGATGTTTTTTTTTTTTTTACTGAGTGTTACTAAGACTTCAAGTTAGTATTTAATCACTTTTCTAACTTAGAGGGTAGGTAGGCGCCATAATTTATGGAATTTATGATAACAATTTTGATGCAACTGTCTTTTTTTAACAGTTTTACTTGGATCGAAACTTAGCGACATTCCATCACACTACTTAACTTATAGGTAGGAAGGTACCAAAATTCAGACTACTTTTTACTTCGGGAAAATATCTCATTCCCACAGGAACGTATACATAGCACCATAACCTATCTACAACATTAAAACTCTGTCTAGAATCACATTACGCCAAAACTATTGATCTGATTTGTATACATCGGGGGTTGGCAGGTAGGTATAGTTAGTAGTATTTTAAACCGATTTACATTATTTACTTTTTATATTTACTAAGGAAACATTCGGAGCTATCCATTATGTGCTTAGGTTGCTTTTGAACAAATTTTGATGTGAAGTTGAGGACCGGAACACGATAGAGGGACATTGTTGCAGGGGGACTTACAGCCGGGAGAAAACAAAAAAACTTATGCGGACGAAGTCGCGGGTAAAAGCTAGTTTAGAATAAAGGTTACAAACATGCAATATTATTCGGTATTTCGAAATTACGATATCTGACACCTTGCAGCTGCACCTTAAGGCAATACATGTTCAAACATGAAAATGTATGGAAATACTCATTTTTTCAATTCCCTTAGCTTTTAAATTTGTGCTAATTTAGTATATGTATGAGTATGATGATATCCGACACTTTGCAGTCTTCTGCAACTTAACGCAATAACTTCATGTTCAAACATGAAAATGCAACCTTGCAAATTTGATTTCCTTTGCTAGGTCATTTTATTTTAAATTGGTACTCATTTTATATCGGTCCGCGAAACGAGTCTCATGTCGCTAACAAGAGACAGTGTTGTGCGGGTTAGCAGTGAATTTGAAACGGAACTAGTAATAAATGTGGAAATTATACAAGTGACTCAAAGTGCTGGGAGAGTTCAATACCAGCAAGTGATAGAGGCAACGCATCCTGAAACCCTGAAAACAAGAAAACTGATAAAGTGCTACTAGATGCAATAAAGCTGATAACTTTAATGTCAAAAGAACTTCGCAACAGGTTTCTTCAAAAAGTGAGTTTTATTTACTAAAAATAATACAATCTTTAACTTAGATTTAATTAGATACATACATACTTAAATATTTTAATTTTTTTTTTGTTTTAATTTAAATTAATATTTTATTAATATGTGGTCTTTCTTTTGTTTCAGCTTCTAAATATTTTAAGCACTGAAGAGTCCCGTGATACTGTTGACAGTTAATCATTATTGCATACTTCTTTTGGAAACTAGTAAGTAGCAATTTAATTAGGTCTTAATATTTTTAGTTCTTTTTTATTATTATAATTAATTTAACTTTTATCTAAATATGTACTTACCTATACATATTACATACGTTACATAATATTTTTTTTATTATTGTTACAGAAATGGACTCCGCAAATATCGATACTGATTTATTTCACTATGAGCCCATTACACAAGATCCGCTCGAACATTTTGATGAAAGATTTCCCTATGCGGCTAGCAGCCCTGTGATTTCAAGACCTCTTAAGAAAAGAAAAATTACTCAAGCAAAACGAACTAACAAAATAGACAAGATTGCAGCTTCATACGTGAGAATTAAAGGGGAAACAGAAGGATATCCATACTAATATTATAAATGCGAAAGTAACTCTGTCTGTCTGTCTGTTACACTTTCACGCCTAAACTACTGAACCGATTTCAATGAAATTTGGTAGAGAGGTTGTCTAGACCTTGAGAAAGGACATAGGCTATATTTTGTCGCGAAAAAAGGCTTAAGGGGGTGGTAATAAGGGATGAAAGTTAGTATGGGAGATCGTCATTATTCAAAGATAAAACCATGAAACTTTATATTTAGGCACTTAATACTAAATCCATACTTCCATACAAGCCATACTATTTATATATATATATATTTATATTATATATTTATATATATTAAAATATTTATATCCATACTAATATTATAAATGCGAAAGTAACTCTGTCTGTCTGTCTGTCTGTTACTCTTTCACGCCTAAACGGCTGAACGGATTTTGATGAAATTTAGTAAGGTAATAAAAAAAAACTGAAACTGAATGAATCCGACCGATTTCGGTCACGGCGACCGCTTACGCCGAACTCTGCTGTCGTTGGTGTGCTCTCATGTGGCTGATGTAACCGATCTTTTTAGAAAATGTTCTACCACAGTGGGGGCATGTGAGCACACCATCGACAGTATTATAAGTTAATGCCACTGCTGGTCGGGCTTTTTGAGCGTCGCGCTTGGCATCAAGCTCAGCGCGCCGTTTGACTTCAAAGTCGCGGACCTTGGTCTTGACTAGGGTCCGCCACTCCGGGCGTTTCGCCGCCTGCTGTTCCCAATGAGACGGCTCAATGTCACATCTCTTCATGTGGCGCTTAAGAACATCTTTGTACCTGAGGAGTTGACCGCCATGCTTTCGCTTGCCCTCCTCAAGTTCAGAGTAGAAGATGCGCTTAGCCACTCTCTGCTCAGACATCCTTGAGACGTGACCACACCACCGGAGTTGTCGCCTCATGATATACGCCTCAATGCCACCTACATTGGCTCGGCGAAGTACTTCCGTGTTCCGCACATAGTCAGACCATCGGATTTTTAATATTTTCCTTAGACATTTGAGGTGGAAACGGTCTAACATGCGAATATGCCGGCAATATAAGGTCCAAGTTTCGGCTGAGTATAGGATGTTGGGAAGTACAACTGACATATAAATAGAGATCTTAGTAGCGAGCTTAAAGTCGTGGGAAGAGAAGACCTTGGTATCCAGCTTACCGAACGCTGCCGCAGCAGCACCGATCCTGCTGTTGATCTCCGCATCAAGGTCGCACTTAGATGTGATTGTGCTCCCCAGGTAGCGGAACTTATCAACCTGCTTCAGCTCGTCCCCGCCGAGTCTAATATTCAGTGCCTCACGACCGTCGATGTCAAGGAACATCACTTCCGTCTTTTTGACACTGATTTTTAGGCCGAACTTGCGGCAAGACTCGTCGAAATCAGACATGAGCTGCTGCAGGTCGTCTGGGGATTCTGTTACGAAGCACAGATCATCCGCATACAAAACCTCAGTTATCTCAACGCATGAAACTTTTGTGCGGGCTTTAAGCCGCGCCAAGTTAAAAATGTTGCCATCTGTGCGGAAGCGGATGCGAATGCCTTTAGAGTTAGTTTGCAGAACCTCTTGTACTACAACTGAAAAGTACAACGCAAACAATGTGGGCGCTAGAACGCACCCTTGCTTTACCCCACAGGTAACGGGAAAGAAAGCCGATTGTTCTCCGTTGACAGCGACGCAGCACTGCATGTCGTCATGCAGGAGTCTTAATAGTCTGACAAACTTCTCTGTGCACCCTAATTTTCCTAACACAACCCATAAAGCTTCACGAGGCACACTGTCAAAGGCTTTTTCAAGGTCTACGAAGCAAAGATACATGTTTCGACCTTGTTCTCTGCTCTTCTCTTGGAGTTGGCGTATTGAGAAGATAGCTTCGCAGGTGCCTCGGTCAGGTCGGAAGCCAAATTGAGTCTCCGGCAGCAACTTTTCAGAAAGGCGGATCAAGCGGTTCAGTAATATTCGGGCGAATACTTTCCCCGGAACAGAGAGCAGCGAAATGCCTCGGTAAGAATTACAGTCAGTACGGTCACCTTTGTTCTTATATAGGGCCTTTATGCATGACACTTTAAAAGTAGATGGCACTTGTTCATTTTTCCACATAAGATCAAAAAGTTCCCATATTACCGAGTGCAATTCATCACCTCCGCATTTCAGCAGCTCACCGGGGAGACAGTCAATGCCCACCGCGCGTTTATTTGGCTGTTGCTTAATGGCACGAACCACCTCATTACGCGACAGAGGTTCATCCAGCTCGATGGCAATGGGGAGCTGAGGAGTCGAAAGTATGTGATCCAGGTCAGCTGACCGGTCCACATTTAGCAGATGGTTGAAGTGTTCTGCCCATCGTCTAAGTACTTCTTCCTTACTATTAAGAAGTCCTTCGCCATTAGCAGGCTTTAGTGGGACTTTCGCTTGGATAGTCACACCGATCAACTTTCTTACCTCACTGTAAAACTCCCCAAGCTGGTTTGTGTCCGCTAGCCATTGCATGTGGCAAGCTTTATCTTGCCACCACCTGTCTTTTGTTTCCCGACACAGTTTGCGCAGCTCCAGGTCACTCCGCTTTATCTCTGCAATACCTCGATGATTTGGCTGTCTGTGTTGCCGAAGAAGACGTCGGAGTTTATCGATTGCTTCTCGGAAGACTCCATCATTCTCATCAAACCAGTCCTCATGCTTACGAACCTTTAGACCCAGAGTAGTTGTCGCGGTGTCTAAGATATGAGAAGATAGAGTTCCCCAATCAGCTTCGACGTCACCAGCATTCCTTTCCGGCAACGCAGCAGACAAGGCTTCGGTATATTGCTTCCTCGTCTCGATGTCATTAAGTCGATCGACATCCAAAGTTCTTATTTTAGATACGTTAGATCTACTTGGACGACGGAGGCGGAGACGTAGCTTTGTGACAACAAGCTGATGGTCAGTCCAACAGTGAGCACCACGCATGACACGAGTGATAAGGACTTGGGAAACATCCTTTTGTCGAACGATAGCGTAGTCTATTAAATGCCAGTGCTTGGATCTCGGGTGCATCCATGTATTTTTGTGTTTGGCTGGAAGCCTAAACATGGTGCTTGTTATTGCGAGATGGTATTGTGCACACAAGCTGAGCAGTAACTGTCCGTTACTATTCATGCAACCTACTCCGTGCTTGCCCAATACATTGGGCCAAGCGTCGCAGTCTCTTCCAACTCTGGCATTGAAGTCGCCCAACAGAAGTATCTGTTCTCTAGGCCTTATGGTTTCAATTTGTTTGGATAGGTCTTCATAAAATTGATCTTTAACGTCATCAGCTTTGTCCAGCGTTGGAGCATAGACGCTGATGATGTTAAGATAATTATTATCATCTAAGTGAAGGCGCAATGTTGTAATGCGATCCGAGATGTGAACCGGATACTCTTGGAGCTGTTTTACCAGCGTATTCTTAATTGCAAATCCAACTCCAGACCGCCGAGGTTCCGAGGCAGCGAGCCCTTTCCAGAAGAAAGTATACCCGCCACCGTGCTCCACCAGTTCTCCTTCATCAGCTAGATGGGTTTCGCTGAGAGCAGCCACGTCGATGTCATAGCGAAGGAGTTCCCTCGCAACAATGGCAGTTTTTCGCTCAGGGCAGATATTGTCGTTACGATCTAGAAGTGTACGTACATTCCAAGCGCCATAAGTCAAATCCTTATTTCTATATGTTTTATTATTATATTTTCTGAAACGTCGACCGCGAGTTTGTCGATGTGGAGGCAGCCACGGTTACTACCATCCTTAAAAGTGGGGTGAGCAATTTTTGGGACACCTTTTCTAGTCCCCTCCACGGCTGAGCGGGGAAAGCAGTGCTTCCCTGAATAGGGCTGCTTTGTCGCTCCAGGTGCTGCCGAATCTTCCCTGTCTCCCCGGATCAGAGAAAAAGCGACCACGGCATTCTAAGAATACCCCCGGAGCCGCCCATGTGCAGGTCTCAGACAAAGCCCAGTCTACATCAAACTGGACCTCTCTACCTCAACCCATCGCCACGGGACTTAACGTCGTTCAGAGTCCTGAAATTCGAAAGCAGTCATCTGCGCAGGAATATTTTTAAGTGCATAAGCGGGCGCGCAACCACAGATGCCCTCTCTCGTCCTAATCCCCCGGGATCCAATGGAACGGGAACCGCTACGACTGGCGGGGGGTTCGGATGCAGTATCTGGCCGACAGTCACTTCCGACCTCAACTGTCGCCCTTGGCCATCAACATTGCCTTGCTAGCTCGCCAGATGCACCAGTATCCTTTGCTTATCAGCGTGGCCTGCTATCACTGCCGAACTAGACTTCATGCACAGAGCGGGAGGTAACCGCTGGTGGAACGTGTCAACCGAAGTCTTCACATCCCGTGCTCTCACCGGGTTTAGCCCACGAGTCGACGTGGTTTACCGGGGTGTGGCCGTTGTGTGCAAAACAACTACTTGGAGCCACCGGTGAGATTATGGAGTTACTAGTTTTAGGGTTTGCCTCCTCCTTATGAAGAGTCGACTGACAAACCTTATTAGTCCCCACTACACCCCAAGGTAATAGATGGTTACCTAAAAACGGATATAAGATCAAAATGATCACGTCATCGTACTTAGGGGGGTAGGAAGTAGGCAGAAAACTGAATTGAGTTAGTGATTGTTTTATGGTTTTTGCTGGAAGTTTTGCTCTATCATGCCTAAACGGCTGAACGGATTTTGATGAAATTTAGTGAGGTAATAGATGGTTACCTAAAAACGGATATAAGATCAAAATGATCACGTCATCGTACTTAGGGGGTAGGAAGTAGGCAGAAAACTGAATTGAGTTAGTGATTTTTAATCGTTTGTTTTAAAAGTTTACCTCATTCACGCCTTACCGTCTGAACAGATTTTTATAAGACTTGGTTAATTTAAAGATAGAATCCTGGGCACAAGCACAGGCTACTTTTTACGGCGGGAAAATACCTCATTCCCGCGGAAATCTAGCGTGATCGTGTTAAGAAGCGCATGACGCCATAGCTACTGAAATGATTTTGATGTTTTTTTTTAAACTGAGTGTTACTAAGACTTCAAGTTAGTATTTAATCACTTTTCTAACTTAGAGGGTAGGTAGGCGCCATAATTTATGGAATTTATAATAACATTTTGATGCAACTGTCTTTATTTAACAGTTTTACTTGGATCGAAACTTAGCGACATTCCATCACACTACTTAACTTATAGGGTAGGAAGGTACCAAAATTCAGACTACTTTTTACTTCGGGAAAATATCTCATTCCCACAGGAACTTATACATAGCTACCTATCTACAACATTAAAACTCTGTCTAGAATCACATTACGCCAAAACTATTGATCTGATTTGTATACATCGGGGGTTGGCAGGTAGGTATAGTTAGTAGTATTTTAAACCGATTTACATTATTTACTTTTTATATTTACTAAGGAAACATTCGGAGCTATCCATTATGTGCTTAGGTTGCTTTTGAACAAATTTTGATGTGAAGTTGAGGACCGGAACACGATAGAGGGACATTGTTGCAGGGGGACTTACAGCCGGGAGAAAACAAAAAAACTTATGGGGACGAAGTCGCGGGTAAAAGCTAGTCGACTTATAAAGATAAAGGTGTACGTTATCCGTAAGCCCAGCACAGCTTCAGATTCGCCGCAAACAATTGAAGAAGATGGAGCTCTATTGAGTGCACAATATATTGCGCCCTATGTGGGTGATGAAATATTAGAACAGACTGAAAATTTTATCAACACAATTTCAAAATCGTTATGCAGTAATATGTAGTGAAGTGTTGTGTTGTGAAACGATGAACTTTATTAAAATGTAAATATCAAAACAATTTATAATAAATATTTTCAAATATTACTTGATTGGTATTATTTAATTTTCTATTTAAATTATCAACTAAGTAGGTATGTATTTATATAAAAGTCAATAGATTTTTTGAACAAATCATTTATTTAATATATTAGAAAAAGATAACATCCATTTTTTATACAAATCACATTTTTTAGGGCACACTCTTTAAAATGATAAACACAATTATATTCTAAATCAGAACAATACATTTTATGAAGACTTAATAGGTTAGGACATCCTTGTTGAGAAATATCCGTTACACAACAATTATCACACAATTCTTTGATCCATGTAATTTTTTCTTGACCCTTTACAATAACTTGATGGTTTTCTAAAATTAAGATAATTATTCTTTTAAATTCGCGGTAGTCAATATATCCCTCACTCCAATGTATATATACCTCTGTTTTTTTCTATCCATGAAACTTGTTTTCGTTCGTTGTATGTTAATTTAGCGTATGGATAAGGAGGTTTTATCAAATATATTTGTGTATATTCTTTAGTTGCTATGGCTAATTCTTTTAATATAAATTTATTATTTTGGTTTTTGAATCCTTGAACATCGACAATAATTGTATCCTTATTCATGATATTTTTCTTACAATATTGCTTAATGGTTTGTATTCTACAATGCAGTCATTCAAAATAAGGCAATAAGCAGATGTTTGATCTGGTATCTCAGAATCACTTTCCAGTTCCAGTCTAATGTTCACAACTGGTCCACTTTTCAAATTATCATTTTGTCTTGAACAGTCTATAACAAAAAGCGGTGCCTTCTCTTTAAAGTATTTTAAATTCAATAATGGTTCTGTACGACGTCCGTAGTAAGACTGTTGAAAGTTCGCATATTGCTCATATATTAATGCTATTTTGTCATCAGAAAAGTTTACATTAACACTTTCATACGGAAAGTATGTTAAATTAAGAAAATCTTTTACGTCTCGCAAATTACAATGATCAAATTCAGTCATATCTGCAGTACCATTATTTTTTCTGTTTGTTTGCAAACCTACAATAACATATCTCAGTTTTTCGATCTGCGAGGAAGTTTTGATGGACCAAGTATGCTTTGTTGCTTTCGGAAGTAAAGGATACTCGTATAGGTCCCAATTCCGAAATGTTAAATTAATTGGATGGTCGCTTTCTAAAATCGTCAATAAAGTAATTCGTTCTTTGTCAGAAACTTTTACATGTGGAACACGCCATACAATTTTTGTATCTCAATATTATCTACTATCTGTATTTAATTTGATTGCATTAAGGTTTGTATTACTTCTCAGCAAAACAAGTTCATGTTTACAGTTCATTACAATTTTTTTATAATCTTCAGCAAACCCGAGTATACTAGGGGAAGTCAGCTCAAAGCGGACATAGCGGGCAAAGACGCCACACCTATTTACTCGGCCATTTTAAATCGAGCTGCGACGTTGCCGTTCCGTCGCGAGGCCTACCTCCCGCCCCGCACCGGGCAGTCGCCGGCGAGCCGTGGCTTGAAGCGTGTGTGTGTAGTGTTAAAAATTTGTTTTTTTGCTGTTTTGAAAAAAAAATGCGAGGTAAGTTCAACCTGTTTTGACGAAAACGCCACACATTAAGCTGTGACCAATAATCTCGTATTATTTCTTAGCTATTTGCCATCATATGGATAGCATTTGTTCCGAAGTTTGACCCAACCTGTGAGCGTGGTGTGCGTTGAAAACAAAATGGCCGAAATGGGCAAAGCGGACAGGGCAAAGCGGCCATGTCCTCTTTGCCCCAATTCATAATTTAATACTGATAATTTATTTTTTGTTTAGATGGTGAATAATTATAAAAGGAAAACGGGACAAGCATCGTGGGATGAAGAAATAATGGCCCGGGCGATGCGGGAAGTGAGTGAAGACCGTGTCGCTCTGAAAAAAGTCGCACAAAAATATAATATACCGCGAACAACATTGCGGCGACATATTACAACTGGCTCTAGCTCCAAGATACTTGGCAGATTCAGACCTGTTTTCACCCCTGAATAAGAAAAAGATCTCTTAGAGTATGTATTTCACATGGATCAGCTGTTCTTTGGTCTCACTAAAGAAGAGTTCCTAAAGCTGGTCTACCAGTTCGCAGAAGCAAATAATATTATTCATCCATTCAAGAATGAAAGTGCTGGTCACGATTTTTTCAAAGGTTTTTTGAAGCGACACCCAGATTTGACGTGGCGACAACCAGAACCGACATCTATAGCTAGAGCTAGAGGATTCAATAGACCACAAGTTTACCGATTTTTCGACTTGCTGGAGAGCGAAATTGAAAAGCACCGTATCGATCCAACACGGATTTATAACATGGATGAGACGGGGATACAAACTTCCTCCAACAAACCTCCTAGGATCTTAACTAAGCTTGGGAAAAAACAAGTAGGTCACATTGCTAGTACAGAGCGAGGACGGACGACAACAGTGATATGCTGTTGCAATGCTGCAGGCTCATTCGTTCCTCCTTTTATGATTTATGCTAGAAAAAAGAAGGCAAATGACCTTCTGGACAGAGCACCACCAGGTACACAGGCAGCTGTCAGCGACAATGGGTGGACTAATGGCCCTATATTCTTGGAGTGGCTCCGTTTCTTTATCGAAACTGTTCGTCCAACAGCAGAGAAAAAGGTACTGCTCGTATTGGACAACCACGAATCTCACAAGTACCTACCAGCATTAGAGCTCGCCTCCAAACACCATGTCATTTTTGTGTCACTGGCACCACACACTACGCACAGAATGCAGCCATTGGATTTCTGTGTTTATGGACCATTGAAGACATACTTCGAGCAGGCTGTTGCGACATTCCAAAAGCAGTACGTTGGACGAATAATTAATCAAAGAGATGTCGCTGGTTTATTCGCAACTGCCTATTTACGAGCAGCAACAACACAAAACGCTGTTAGTGGATTCGAAAAAACGGGTTTGTGGCCTACAAACAGATTCATATTTGATGATTCTGAGTTCTTACCTGCAACAACCATGGAAAATCCACCTAACAGAGATCAAAATGATAATTCTAGAGCGCTGTCTTCTCCTGCTAATCAGCAACCAATAACAAATGAACAATGCACCATGGCGGCTGTTCCAGTTTTACCTCCTGAGGAAAGATCCGAGTCACCATCAGTTCTTGAAAATCTAACAGCTTATGAAGACAAATCTGCTACACCATCATTGTCCTCAGTTGACATTCTAACAGATTTTGAAGAAAGATACGCAACGCCACCTCTTCCTTCAGGTACTTCAATAAACCAAATAGATACGGAAAACAGGCCCCTTGCTCCAGTTCTTGCAGATGTTCCGGAAAAACAATTAGATGCAACGCCACCTCTCCCCTTAGTTACTTCAAAAAAACAAATAGATACTGCAAACAGGCCCCGTACACCAGTTCCTGCAGCTGTTCCTCAAGACCAATTACTTCCTGCCCCACTAGATGATACAGTTCCCGAACAAAGTACGACCTATAAAAGTCCCATGGCGCTTAGACCAGTTCCAAAAATGGCACCAAACAAGACAGCAAAGCGAAGGAAAACTCAAAAGGCTGAAATTTTAACAAGCACTCCTATAAAAGAAGAACAAAGGCAGAAGTTAGCTAAAAAACGCAAAGCTGATGCTGACAAAGATAAAAAAGTTTTGAAAAACTTCAACAAAACTTTAAAAGAAACGCCTGGAACATCTGGAACATCAGCTAAGCAAAAGAAAGTCAACACTAAGACAGCAAATACTAGGAAAAAGACATCTGAAAAAAAAAACCCTCCTGCAAATAGGGGTAAGACTTTAAACAAAAATTATAATTGCCTTGCTTGCGATGAACCATATGAAGATCCACCACGAGAAGACTGGATTATGTGCGACGATTGCAAGTCATGGGCTCATGAGACATGCACTTCATACTCTGGAATCGGATCCTTCTATTGTAATCTTTGTCAAGAAATCTAGCACAGATATTTGGACTTTATAAAACTCAGGACTCATAAGTACAAAATAGATTACCTATTTCAAAATATTATGCTGTCTTCGACGTTTTTAAATTTTTATTTATATCATAAGTATACCTACTGATTTTTAAGTATTATGTACCCATGAAGACTGACAGTTATTGATTGTTGAAGACTGATCAATGTACGTTTTTGAAACGTTCTTAAGACTAAAACAGAAACTTTTAAGAAAGAAGAAAATGCTATTTGTTAAACTTTCCTAGATTTTTATAATAGGTTTTTCGATATAAAAGTAGTGTAGGATAACTAACTAACTTGAGACTGATGATTAAGTAGATATGCAAATAATTAATAAGACTGAGTTCCTAAAAGATATAATAAGTTTATTTGTAGACAGAAATGAAAGAAAGGTATGGCTTATAGATATTGTCTAATGATTAATAAAGGCTTAGCAAGTGTCATATAATGACAATAGATATTAAGATGATGATAAAGACTGTTGATTAAGTAGGTGTGCAAATAATTAATGAAAGTGAAAAAAAACCTAAGCTAATTGAAAAAAACTAAGTCGATTTGTAGGAAGTAGGTAAAAATAATGAAAACAAAAAGAAAAAAGATATATTCAAGATAGTTTATAACATTAATCTGATTATTGTAATGAGTATGACTCATTGATATTGTCTAGTGATTAATAAAAGCTTAGCAAGAGTCATATTATGATGAAAGAGACTAATGATTAAGAAAATGTTCAAATAATTGACAAAACTAAGTTCCTAATAGAAAAAAAAAGAAGTCGATTAGTAGATAGGAGGTAAAAATAATGAAAACAAAAAGAATAAGGATATTTTCAAGATTGTTTATGGTTGCCGTAAAGGTTTTCATGAAACAATGTTTTTAATAAAAATAATAATTCAATTCAAAGTTTTTTTTTCATTTTATTTCCTATAACAAATCATATAATATCGTTTAATGTAATATATATCGTTTCAGCATATTGATATCCTGTCAATATTTGAGCTGTCCACTTTGCCCAAGTCCTGTGGCCGCTTTAGGCCGCTGCTGGGGCAAAGCGGTTTTTAGGCAAGTTTTCGTAATTTTTTAATTTTGCCTTTTTGTGTTATTTTATAAGAAATTCAATTGCATATTATCAAAATAAATAGCATATTGTACCGTATGGTAAAAGTCGTTTTCAGATAATTATTATACATCCAGTTTTATTGAGACTTAAAGTTAGAGTGTCCGCTTTGAGCTGACTTCCCCTACTTAAAGGAATAGATACACAAAAAGACCACCATTCGTATTCTTAGTACCATCAAGGTTCCACATCCATGCTATTGCCATTTTTGATTCGCTGTCATTCATAGATAACAATTTTTTTATTGTGGTGGTTATTCCAGCATTTTTAATTTTATCAATTTCCACACCATTTAATTCATATCTAATATCTTTAAATAGATACATAAGAGGGTTATTAGTAAATTGAACAGTGCTTGCTTTAGTACCATCAGCTTTGTTGACCACCACAGTACCTTCCAAGTATAAAGTACTAGCAGAAGGAAGAATATAGACGTCTTGTTGATTGATGGGTATGCGGATTTCATCATTTCTATTAAAACTGGTAACATAAGGCTTGTATGAATGTATCTCAACTCCTTCAACAGTATTATCATAAGCAAGAGGATTCGTTATATTTGGGATATTCATTTTAACAATCCAACTAGTTTTAAAAACTTTTTATTTTCTGCAGTTAATTTGGTTAAACCTTGTCGTTTTCGAGGAGATGTTACTTTGCAGGTGGTATGCTTAATACTGGTTGTTTTTGAATGTAAAGGTTCGTTTTTATTAAAGTCTAACATCTTTTTTTAATGTGTAAATATAAATAGAGAGGGTAGGCGTACGATTCGCGTACGGACGTAAATAAAACGGCTCCGTAGATTTAATTAGCAAATAAGTGTTTTTTTACAAGTTTAGTGCGTTAAACCTAGTGCCATCAAAAACTAAGTGTAGTTATAAGTGTTTACAGTATTTTAATAGTAAAAGTAAGTAGCTTTCGTAGAAAAATATTCGTACATAAGATCAGCTGTGACCGTTATTTTTTTTAAAGTGTGTTAATGCAAAAAAAAGGAAAAGATACTAAGTATCATTTAATTTTAATATATCTATCTTGCGTTAGACTAACCTTTACAGACGTGATTATCACCTTTTTTTGCAATAACTACATTTACAATAGCAATTATAACCTCAACTTTGCTGTAGCCGCCGCTCATTCCTTTGTTTGCTTCAAACATTTTAAACAATGTCAAGCCGCCGAGCCGCACATCTCAGTGAGCTGGAGAAACAACTCCAGCAAACACTGCTCGAACTAAAATCATCAAAGGCTATGAATGATCGGTTGCTGGAGGAAAGAGAGGATAGTGAGAATGAAATCATCGAGATAGTCGCCAGAAATAAATCGTTAAAATGTGAGATGGCGGAAATGTATCAACAACTGATGGACGTTATGCAACAAAACGAACAGCTCCAGCGGGAACTGGACAACTACACTCGCGATCACGACATTTTCGAGACCACCTTGGGCCGTGTGACGTCATTAGAAGAGGCCCTCCGTGAAGCGCGAGACGAACTAACAACCTTGACGGCTGCGAATGAAGACCTCAAGAGCCAGCAGACGCAGTCGTTATACCAGGAGCTGGTCGGTTGCAATAGCATTCCCGCTGTCTCACTCGCGGAACGAACTGAATCGACGGTCGAAGGCACAGCTGATTGTGAATGTGACACACGGTGCTTGCAGTCCGCGCATTTAGAAATTGAACAATTAAAACTATCATTAGATGAAATTACAAGTAAATACAATCATGCTAAAAATTTAATCTGTGATTACGAGTTAGATATGGACAACTTAATACAGTTAAGTAAAGACAACGAAGAAAGATTTACATCTTTCGTAGATAATCACGTTTGCGACTGTTTAAGACCAAGTTTAGGTAGTCCATGTATAACCGTATCGGCCGTGTGTACGGAGTCGAGTTTCGCACACACCGGCGAGACAATGCAAGCGTCGTGTGACGTAACGGCCAGTTCATTCTCTCGAGTGAATTGCGATAATGTGTGTGAGGATGGCACTAGGGAAAATAGCGAATACTCGGCGGCGGATGCGCTGCAGTCGCGCGCGCAGCTTAATTCTAGCTGTGAGAGTGTCGGCGGTGCGTCCGCGGCGGAGCCCGGGGGAGCCGTGGGTTGCGGGGCCAGCCGCTCGTCGCGCCGCCGCCGTCGCCGCAAGCGCCTGTCGATGGCAGCGCGCGATGCTGCCGCTGCACGGGCCCGCTCACCGACCGTTCCCGAGCGGTCGGAGGACATTGATAATAGTGATAACACCTCGGGCAGCGCGAGCGGGGCGGCGGCGGCGGCGGGGGAGCGGGGGGAACCCGTCCCGAGAACCGTCGTCTACTCTGATAGGTTAGGCTATAACTTTGGCTCATTGTTACACAATGAATTAAATCAATCAGTCCGGAATAATTGTTATCCAAATTGTAGCTTTAATGATTTGCTAAATAATATTTTTGTTGAGGAATTAGATTGCAATAGTACAGTAGTTATTTTATTTGGAGATTCTCTCAAAATTAGTCAATCGGATATAAATAGAGGACTCGAGATTATTTTAAATATTTCAAATACGACTAAGTGTAAATTCATTGTGTGTGCCTTACCGTATTGTATTAATTTTTCTCAGGCACAAAACGACCGCATTTATAAATTAAATTCGCGTTTGTACACGGCGATTAGTAGTTATAGCGACGTTATGTATTTCGATACAAATAAATTTATTTTTAATTTTTATTTAACTGCAAGTACTATGTACTTGTCACTTAGTTTTAGGCGACGATTAGCTAGCTAGTTTACTAGCTTACAATATACACTTTTTTCCGACGGCTATTAGTAATTGTACTAATATTATACCTTTACATTTTTTAGATTAGATAGCAGTCAGGACTTGGACCCCGCGTCGTCGAACGCGGCGGCGGGGGGTCCCAGCCCTGGCGGCGACCCTGAGCCCGATGGCCAGGTAATTCACAGCTCCAATAGTAACGTTTTAAATTCTTTATCCTTGCTGCATATCAATATACAATTTTTTAACACTAAAAAGGTATTGGAGCTGGAATTGTATTTAGAAAAAAATAAATTGGACATTGTATGTTTAACGGAACATTGGCAGCAGGATTATCAAGTATTTGTTAATTATGATAATTACCGTATAGTTAGTTGTTTTAGCCGACGGGTTGCGATACACGGGGGCTCCTTAATAATGGTTAAAAACAGTATTAATTGTAATGAGCGTACGGATATCGGTGGGCTGTCGGTTGAGAGACACATCGAGCTGTCCTGTGTTGAGCTGGAAAAGTACATTGTGGTTTGTGCGTATTGCCCCCCTGCTGCTTTGCTTGATACTGTAGAATCAACGCTAGAAGAAGTTCTTAGAGTATTGACTAGGAAAAGTAAAAGTATTTTAATATGTGGTGACTTTAATGTAGATATTTTGATAAATGATAGCTCCACGGTTAGATTGTTCAGTGTATTTAAGTCATTTAATTTAGAAAATGTGTTTTTGGAACCGACTAGAGTTACTGCGACATCTGCTAAGTGTATTGATAACATCTTTTGCAACTGTGAATATAATAATAAAATGATTGACAAGTCATTTTCATCTGATCACTGGGGTCAAGTCGCGTACTTCCCTCACGCTCACCAAGTACAGAGCATCACAGTCACAAAGCGCTGTGTGACTTCTGGTCGGATTCAGAAATATATTGACGCGTTGAACGTTCGACTACCACGTCAACTACAGCATTGCAGTTTTAATAATACTAATAATTTTTATAGAACTTTTTTCAATGTTGTTGAACAACAATATAATAATATTTTCAAATTAGTAACTAAAGAAATTAATCCAAAATTTAAATTCAGTGATTGGGCTACTTTAGGTATTAGGAAAAGTAGGGATGAATTATTTCAATTATATGCAGATAGGGCGCTAAGACCTAACGATAACAACTTTAAAGAATATGTAAAAAGATATAGTAAGATTTTTAAATCAGTATGCGTTAAAGCTAAATCACTGTTCATAAGTAAAAAAATAAAATGCGCTCAAAATACAACAAAAGCTGTATGGAGTGTTATTAACTCTGAGACCGGTCGAACTAAACTACGCGTTGATAATATAACTCTTAAATGTAATAATAAAATACTGTCAAGCAACACCGATGTGGCTAAAGAGTTCAATGCTTTTTTATTAATATACCCTTGAAAACTACAGAGAATCTACAATCTTCACCGGTTCTATCTATAAATCTTGAAAAAAGTATATCCCAGCCTGTATTGCTGAATTTGAGTTTAGGCACATTACCCCACAAGAAATTGTTAAAACCTTCAAACAATTTAAGGTAAAAAACTCTGAAGATCTGTGGGGAATGTCTGTTAAGGTATGCTAATAGATGTAATGGCATCGTATTTAGCACATACATTTAACTTAGCTGTAGATAATGGTGAGTTTCCGGATTTAATGAAACTAAGTAAAGTCGTACCGTTGCACAAGTCAGGCGACCGCCAAGATCCTGGTAACTACAGACCTGTGTCAATATTGCCGGTACTGAGTAAGGTTTTTGAGAAGATTATGCTCAGTCAAATGCTTTCACATTTCAATTTTAATAACATCTTCCCATTCCCGCGGAAATCTAGCGTGATCGTGTTAAGAAGCGCATGACGCCATAGCTACTGAAATGATTTTGATGTTTTTTTTTAAACTGAGTGTTACTAAGACTTCAAGTTAGTATTTAATCACTTTTCTAACTTAGAGGGTAGGTAGGCGCCATAATTTATGGAATTTATGATAACATTTTGATGCAACTGTCTTTATTTAACAGTTTTACTTGGATCGAAACTTAGCGACATTCCATCACACTACTTAACTTATAGGGTAGGAAGGTACCAAAATTCAGACTACTTTTTACTTCGGGAAAATATCTCATTCCCACAGGAACTTATACATAGCTACCTATCTACAACATTAAAACTCTGTCTAGAATCACATTACGCCAAAACTATTGATCTGATTTGTATAGCACATGCGTTTAACTTAGCAGTAGATAATGGTGAGTTTCCTGATTTAATGAAACTAAGTAAAGTCGTACCGTTGCACAAATCAGGTGACCAACAAGATCCTGGTAACTACAGACCTGTGTCAATATTGCCGGTACTCAGTAAGGTTTTAGAAAAGATTATGCTCAATCAAATGCTTTCACACTTTAATTTTAATAACATCTTACATAGCCAGCAATTTGGTTTCACCAGGGGCCGCTCGACAACTGACGCCGGTGTTGCCTTAATAAAACATATCTTTGAGGCATTTGAGGAGCGTCAGGATGCCGTGGGGGTCTTTTGTGATTTGTCGAAGGCATTTGATTGTGTAGATCATGAAACTCTATTGCTAAAGCTACATCATTATGGTATTCGGAATAAAGGTCTTTGTTTGTTGGAATCGTATCTTAGTAACAGATTCCAATCTGTTCAAGTAAACGGTATGAAGTCACAAGGATCTTTGGTAAAGATAGGTGTTCCACAAGGATCAATATTAGGACCTTTTTTATTTCTCGTGTATATTAACGATCTGCCCCACATGGTTGAGGATTTGGCGAAGATTGTATTGTTTGCAGATGATACATCCTTAATTTTTAAAGTCGACAGGCGTGCCCTTAACTACGACTATGTAAATGAAGTTCTTCGGCAGGTTCATGATTGGTTTACAATCAACAACCTTGTGTTAAATGCGAAAAAAACCAAATGCATTAAATTTAGATTACCCGGCGTAGTATCGCGTAATAATGGTCAAGTTATATTAAATAATGAAAAACTAGACTTTGTGGAACAGACAGTTTTCTTGGGGATTACAATCGACCAGAAGTTACAATGGGGTCCCCATATTGGATCGCTGTCGGGGAGGCTAAGCTCTGCAGCGTACGCCGTCAAAAAAATTAAGGAACTGACGGACATACCTACCGCAAGACTTGTTTATTTCAGCTATTTTCACAGTCTTATGTCCTACGGCCTGCTGCTGTGGGGTCGTGCCGCCGATATAGGTTCAATATTTGTCTTACAAAAAAGAGCTATAAGATCAATCTATGGACTCCGCTGTCGTGAATCCCTAAGGCAACTGTTCAAAACAATTAATATTATGACGGTGCCATGTCAATACATTTATGCAAATATTATGTATATCAGACAGAATATGCATCTATTTCAAACAAATAGTCAGCTGCATAACTTTAACACTAGGAATAGAAATAAATTAGTTTCAAATGGTTCTAGACTTTCAAAAATTAATCAATCATTTATGGGGCTTTGCGTGCAATACTACAATAAAATTCCCCAAGAAATTCTAGCATACTCCGAAAACAAGTTTAATTCTTACATTAAAAAAAACTTATGTAATAAGGCTTATTATAGACTAGACGAGTATATGAATGACCACCTTGCATGGAGTGTGGGGCATACTGACCAGCTCCACAGGAATAGCTAATAAATAACAAATTTTGCAAATAAATGAATGATATAATATAAATAATAAATGTTATAATAAATTAAAATAATAAATGTAAAAATCTTTAGGTCTGCGGCATTTGACTAAACCTTTTACTAGGCGAAACGTGTGACATGTCATGCTTGCTTACGCCACTGCAGTGGTGGCGCTGTGTGTCGGGTCGCTTACTTCCCTAAAATATGTGGAAGGGGTTGATGGCTGGCACATGCGTTGAGACCTGTGTGAAGGTGCTGCTGTGGTGGCTGGTCATGTTATGCGGTTTTTATCAAGCTAAGCTTTTTACTTTTTAAGTGCCTATTAACATCTTTTGGTTTATTTTGGATGCTGCAGAGTTAAAAATTTATGTAAAACAAACTACTCGTACTGTGATATTCATGTAAATTACTGTGATAACAAGTTAAGTCAACATGTAATTGTATATAAGAGTCTCGATTTAAAAAAAAAGATATATTGCACATAACGTAGGGCCCTGTGCCGAAGGTTTCTTGCCGTCTTCTTCCTCTCGGCTATACAGGTAGTGAACCGGCAGTAGTTTTAGATTAAAAAAGTGACATCAAAAAAGTGTAATGAATTTTGCCTATTTTTGAATAAAACACTTTTCATTTTCATTTTCATTTTCAAATGTATTTCTTCCCCTCTTAAATTTATTAAATTATTATTAATATCTAAAATGCGAATATTTATATTGTTTATATTTTTTTGATTAACAGGAAAGTACACAATATTCTTAGGTACTTCAATTATTCTATATCCGTGAGGAACATTCGGTGCAAATTCGTGTATTATATGACTATTATTACCATTAATATAGGAACCACTTTGTTACGGCTTCGCCTAGTCTCGAAGTTCAGTGTAATTTTTCTACTCGATAGTTTGCTATTATATTTTGATCAGGCGTTTTAAAATGTAACTAACGTGTCGTTGTTAGCGATAACTTCACTTGCTAACCATCCTTACACATCGCACTTCGCCGATCACACATATCTTGTGATCAAGTATATACAAATAAAACCGATTGTAAATTCAACAAAAAAAAAAGGAAGATTAAATCATTTTAAAAGAAGATATATGGTGTTGTTATGTCTCCCTGACATAAAAAATTGGCGACCGTGACAGGACACGGTTTCCTTTTCATTTGCTGGAATTCCACGTGCTGTTCAAGAACAAAGGGCCGTCGGTATCTGGTGAAGAGGAAGCTGAAATCTGGTGGAGCACTAGGCATTGGTACAGCTAAAGTATCAACCTGCTTGTCAAGCAAGGCAGACGAAACCCGGAAAGCAGTGAAATTGCATACCTAAAGCCGGAGCTACGTCATAGCAGCCATATCGCAAGTTAAGTGCCATCCATCGTCCTTAATCTTCATTTATCCAAAACATCCTAAATTCAAGCGCAATATAAAGCGCATTCACAAATACCTAAATTCATCCTATTTCATTACGTAAATCCATTTCGTTCCATATCTGAGCCTATATACCTAAAGATAGTGCCCACGAGTGTACAATTCATTTAGTAAATTAAAACGTTAAATCTACTTTAATTAACGTTCTTTACTTCGTCATTACGTTCAAATAAACGTACTTACAAGTTTTTTACCTAAAATATTCGTTAAAATTCAAATTAAGACAAAATAGTTATAATATTTAGAATCAAGACTTACGTAGCCTATTATTTTCCAAATCCTCACGCGTTTCGCCGAACAATTCCAGGTTATCAGTGCGCTCGCGCTAGTCCGAGCTAGCCCTCATACCTACCAACTGGTATCTACCTAATCATCGAGGCAGAAGGACTGCGACCACAAATTGTTTTTGCTATCGGCCTACGAGTCACCACAGCGAGGAGCGTGAGCTTAAACCATTTTTTTTTTATTAATTACATAAGTGTTTGATTGAGCTGCGTACCTACTTAATTCACAAAGCATCGTCTTTCTAAGATTTATCGGTGATTGAATCATTATTTATACTTGAATAATAAGATGTCTACCGAGGACAGTTTTAAAGATTTATTAGCCAAACGCAGCTCAGTTAAGGGTCAAATTACCAAGTTTAAAAATTATTTAACTAAAATATCTAGTGCTTTAGAGATCACAAATACACAAATCTTAGAATTAAAAATTAAGCTTGGTAGATTTGAACAGTTATCTGTAAAATTTGATGATTTGCAAAGTCAGATTGAGGTGGTTAATTCCGATAATTTGGCAGTTGAACTTGAAGAAAGAGAAAGAGTTGAAAATGAAATTGTTGCAAATATTGCTATCGCGAAAGAAATTATCGAAATTTTTAAAAACACGGAAGAGAAACATAGTGTTCCCGGAATTCAATTACCTCAAATAGAAATTGCGAAATTTGACGGCACATATTTCCGTTGGTTGGAATTTCGAGACACGTTTTTGAACCTAATTGATAGTAACAGGGAAATGACACCCATTCATAAGTTCCATTACCTCATTTCTTACCTGACAGGAGATGCCGCTCGCTTAATATCTAATCTCGAAGTCACTTCTGGAAATTGTAAAGAAGCGTGGAAGCTTTTATGCGCCCGCTATGACAACGAAAGAATGTTAGAAAACTATCATTTAAACTCATTGTTTAATTTCCAACAATATCAAAAGGAATCTGAAAGATCACTTCGATTCATGGTGGATCACGTGACTAAGAACTTAAGAGCGCTCTCAACTCTTGGACAACCCACTGAGCATTGGGATACATTAGTTATCTTTAACTTAACTCATAAATTGGACCCCCAATCTTTAGCTAAATGGGAAGAATATGTAAATAATCTTGAAAGTTCACCAACACTTGATAATTTCAAAAGGTTTCTTACTGATCGTGCCAATGTTTTAGAATCATTGAATAGAAATAAAAATAACAGTAACAATCAACCAAAAAATAATCAACAACAATCGCGTTCTAACAACAATCAATCTCAACAAAACAATTTTAATTCACAAACAAAAAACAATGCTAACAGACAAATAAAATCTTTTTCCGCTTCAAATAAAGAAAAACAAACTTCTTTCATTTGCATTATTTGTAATGATAATCATAGAATATACGACTGCCCCACTTTTAAGTCAAAAACGTTAGAAGAAAGATTGTCTGACGTTGCTAAGTATAAATTGTGTTCTAACTGCCTTAGACAAGCAAGGTCACCCAACTGATCTTTGTCGCATGAGTCCTTGTCGGGATTGTAAGAAAAAACACAATAGTTTATTACATAACTCAAGCTCGTCGCTCAATAGCAACGGCACAGTAAACGAGCCCGACACATATAATTGTTTTTCAAATCAACACGTCAATACCGTGCTCTTATCTACTGCAGTCATTGAATTACATAAGCCAATGACTAACCGGTTCGAGACTGTACGGGCGCTATTGGACAGCGGCAGTCAATCGTCGTTTATCACCAAGTCGCTTAAGGTGAAATTATCATTAGAATCAATTCCAATAAACAGTTTAAAAATAATCGGTATTGGTAATCAATCTTCTAATGCAGTGACTGAGTGTTGCGTTGCTGAATTGAGGTCAATAAATTCTCAATTTAAAGTTAAACAGAATTTTCTAATTCTAAATGAATTAACTGGATATTTGCCCAAAAGTTCAATTGACATAAGTCAATTGCAAATACCAAAAAATATAAAACTAGCAGATCCAACATTTTATTGTCCTGCCAGAGTGGATATTTTGATTGGAGCTGACTTATTTTGGGATATTCTGGGTAGTGAGCAGATATCTCTGGGCCCACATTATCCAAAATTGCGATATTCTCAATTTGGCTAGTTGATAGCCGGTCCAATAAGTACAAAAAATCTCGAATCACATTACGTACACTGTGCTAATGCAATTCTAAAAATCGACAACGAAGACCACGAAGAGTCTCGAGTCGATGAGTTGCTCACAAAGTTTTGGGAAGTAGAAGAACTTCCCCTTAAGCCGATTCTTAGCGAAAAAGAAAAGGCATGTGAAAAACATTTTCTAGAAAATACAGTGCGGCTTTCTGATGGTAGGTTAATCGTAAAGTTACCACTTCATAAGCCAGCCGAATCGCTTGGTGAATCCTATAACATTGCCAAAAAACGATTTTTTCATTTGGAGAAGCGATTTCGAAAGAATCCTACTCTAAAAACACAATATGTGCAATTTATGCGCGAATATGAAAGTCTAGGACACATGTCCGAGGCCCCGATAAGCAAGCCGACTCCCGCATATTTTTTATGCCATCATGCCGTGTTCAAAGAAGATAGCGAGTCCACCAAGGTCAGGGTTGTGTTTGACGGTTCAGTTCCTACTTCCTCAGGCCTCATGACATCCTAATGGTGGGTCCAAACATACAGGATTCTCTTTTCTCCATTCTTGTCAGGGCTAGGCAATATAAATTTATACTTACAGGTGACATCGAAAAGATGTACCGCCAGACCATGGTTCATGAAGATGACAGAAACCTACAGTTGATATTATGGAGGGAAGATGAGTCCTTACCCATTCAAATCAAAATCAAAATCAAAATAGCCTTTATTCTACTACAAAGGATTTACAATTCAATTACAATTATATTTTATATTATTAAGTTGATTAAGTATAATGTAAATATTAAATTAGTAAGTAGTAATTAATTAAATTATATTATTGTTATTTGGTGCTTATTATTGTTGTTTTACAGTACAATTTAAACATTACAACGTATTAAGTAGTAGACGCCTCTGCGGCGTAGGCCTCCCCCAGTGATCTCCATGTATCTCTATCTCTGGCTTTTGTCATCCAGCCTTGCCCTAATTTTTGTACAAATATATCTGCCCACCTTTTCTTTGGTCTTCCTCTCTTTCTTTTCTTGTAAATAGGCAGCCATTCAGTTATAATTTTTGTCCATTTATTATTTTCCATTCTGCATATATGACCCGCCCATACTTACTTTAGTTTTCTTCCTTATTATTTTATTGTTAATTTTATCTTTGAGCTTTATTCCAACCATGCTTCTCTCCATTTTCCTTTGGCATATTGCAAGTCTTTCTTCTTCTTCTTTCCTTAGGGACCAACTCTGACAGCCGTATGTTAAACAAGGAAGAATTGCTATGTCAAATAATTTGCTTTTTATTTTTATATTTGTTTCTTTATTTATCATAATTTCTTTGTAGCTCCAATATTTTTTCCAGCTGATCGCTATCCGTCTTTCTATTTCTTTACTATTATGGCTTACAAACGACATCTGTTGTCCCAGGTATACATATTCGTTTACAAATTCTATGTTGTTTCCTAATATTTTTATATCGTGTACTGAACCATTGGTCATAATTTTTGTTTTGGTTGCATTGAGTGTGAGGCCCACTTTTCCGCTCTCAGTTGCCAGCTGGTTTAGCATTTGTTCTAAGTCTGTTGCGAATTCTGCAAATACCACGATATCATCCGCGAATCTCAAGTGGTTCAAGTATTCGCCATTCACTTTTATACCTTTCCCTCTCCAATCGATTTTTCTGAATACGGATTCGAGAACAGCTGAGAATATTTTCGGTGATAGAGGGTCGCCTTGTCGGACTCCTTTTTTGATTAAGAATTGTGGTCCTTCTTTTTCTAGTCTGATCTTACTGGAGTTTTTGCTGTATATATTGTGTAGTATAGTTATGTATTTTTCCTCAACACCTTGTTCTTTTAATGCGGCCCAAATAGCGTTGTAGTGCAGCGAATCAAATACCTTCGTGAAATCAATGAAGCAGATGTATATAGTTTGGTTGTATTCTTTAGATTTTTCTATAACTTGCGACACGACGTGTATATGATCTGATGTTGAGAAGTTTTTGCGGAAGCCAGCCTGCTCTCTCGGTTGATTTTCGTCAAGAGTTTTAGTGATTCTATGAAGTAATATTTTTGAGAATATCTTATATATGTTCGTCATTAAGCTTATAGGCCGATAGTTCCCCAGATCTTTTCTGTCGCCCTTCTTGTGTAATAGTATCGTCGTGGAATTAGACCATTCTTGAGGTGTTGTTCCTGTTTGTAAGATGTTGTTAAATATTATTTGTAGCGGTTCAAGTAGGTAGTCTGAGAAGGACTTTTGTAATTCATTTGTAATGTTGTCTTCGCCGGGTGATTTATCATTCTTTTGTGAGTTTATATAGTATCTAATTTCAGATTTTAATATGCTTTTAGGTTCGGAGCTTTCTATATCTTTAAAGCTTGGGATTGTGTTCTGTTCTTCAGAGGAGTAAAGATTTTCGTAGAAGTTCGTAGCTTCTTTTAAAATATCCGGTCGTTTCTTCAGTATTTTTCCTGATTTGTTTTGAAGAGTCGCTGTCCATTCGCTCTTGTTTATCAAACTTTTATAAGCTTTTTTGACAGCTCCGGTTTTCCCTATGTATTGTTCGAAAACTCTTTGTCTTGCTTTTTTCTTTTTTTCTGATATGCTTCTATTAATTTGTTTGCAAATTTTTGTTATTTCCTTCTTAATATTTCTTGTTCTTTTCATCGCATATAGTTTCTTTCTTGTTTCTAATAATTCTTTAGTTTTACTGCTTAAGCCTCCATTTTCTTTATTATTTTGTGTTTTTATAATATTTGTAAGCTTTTCTAGTTCTTGTTGGAAGTTCTCATATTGTTTCTGTACTTGTGTAGATTTTTGTGTGGCTTCTTTAAGTGTTTCTTTCCAACATTCGCCGACCTCGTTTGGAATTATTGAAAGGTGTGTCATTTTTTTGTTACATTTGACAAATTTTCTACTTTTATTTTGTTTTGCTTTCAATTTACATCTTATCATTCTATGATCAGTATGAAAATTCAGATTGTTGATTATTTCGAAACTATTAATGTAGCGTAACAAAATACCTAAAGCATACCTACATGCGCGCGGGCACTATAAACTTTCCGCTCGCACACTTACTACCTATCTCGCTTCGCCGCCGACGGACCCGAGAACGCACGAACACTACCGACGACGCCCGATGTTCGCACTCGACGGGTATATAAACAGCGCGCCGGCCTGCAGCGATCATTCAATTCGATTCTATCGACAGCAGCTGATGCTTTCGCTAGCTTGAGAGACGGCGCTGGCTAACCTCAAGACCAAATGAGTATAGAGTGAGAACGTGTGGCGTTCCATTCACAAACTCATAGCTAGTGTTGCCGAAAAATCGATAGTTTTACAATCGATTGTTAAACGTCAGAAACATGTACCCTATCGATAGCACAATCGATACTATCGATAGTATCGATTGCTCTTGCGCTGCAATAGTATCGGTTAACAGCAATACTATCGATAGTATCGATAATTTCGATCGCTGCCGAACAATAAACTATCGATAGTATCGATACTATCGATAGTATTGCTCTCCAATATTGAATATACAATCGATACTATCGATAGTATCGATAGTTTTGCACAATCGATAGTGATCATTTTTTCGATAGTATTGCATTCAGTAAGCAGGCATAATGGGTGGTAGAATATATGACATGATCACATATAAGTGTATGACGGACGAATATAAAGTAAGTATGGTCAGTTGACCAGCAATTTCGAATCTAAATTGATGAAATTGATGATGAAAAAAATGATCACTATCGATTGTGCAAAACTATCGATACTATCGATTGTATTTGAATATACAAAAATAAAATAATAAAATATATTGAATATTGAATTATTGGAGAGCAATACTATCGATAGTATCGATACTATCGATAGTTTATTGATCGGCAGCGATCGAAACTATCGATACTATCGATAGTATTGCTGTTATCCGATACTATTGCAGCGGAAGAGCAATCGATACTATCGATAGTATCGATTGTGCTATCGATAGGGTACATGTTTTTCGACCTATCGATAGGCTATCGATAGGCTATCGATATTGGCCTATCGAGCGGCAACACTACTCATAGCCGCAAAGCTTCACTGTTTATGTATGACTATACCTATAACCTAGATATCTAGAGTAAATGCCTAGTTTAAGTCCTAAATGTTTCGTAAATTTACATAAATAAACCATCTGAAGTACTTCGGCGTTTCACATACCCCTTATAATTGTGGCGCCCAACGCAAATACCTACAATTAGTGTGTCACATCACACATGTCGATATTGTGATACCTAAATGACTGCTAGAACAAGAAAAAAGGGAAACGACGACAAGGAAAAGATGGCAATATATTTTACTGACGAACAATTTGAGGAACTACTGAGCAAAATACCGTCAAATAAAAAATTTAATAAAAATTTTACACGCTGTACCTATAGATACAATGGGGACCGTGACTATAACAAGGTGGAAGAATTTATTAACGGCATTACAATTAATAAACAAATTGAGGGTATTTCTGAAGAAGATGCCCTAGCCGGCCTCCCACTACTGTTAAAAGATATTGCAAGTACTTGGTGGTCGGGTGTTCGATCGGAAATCATTTCCTGGACAGACGCATTAGATGCAATACGCTCTGCGTTCGCACCTAAATTGCAACCGTACGAAGTATATTTGCGCCTATTTGAAGATACTCAAGGTGAATCTGAGCCAATTGACGCATTTTTGTGCAGAAAACGTGCTTTGTTAGGAATGTTACCAACCAAGCGACACCAAGGAGAAGAGGAAGTTGATTTTTTGTATGGGCTTCTTAAAATGGATCTTAAGAAGAAAATTGCGCGCACAGAAATCAAATCATTTACGGAATTGATTGACAAGGCCCGCCATTTTGAAGCATTAGAGAGAAATGGAAGGGAGAAGTCTACAACTCCAAATCAAGGCAAGAACCGTTGCGGTTACTGCAAACGCAAAGGCCATGTGTTTGAAAACTGCAGAATTCGGCTAAAGAAGACAAGTCCCGAAGTGAGCAACGCCAAAGTAGCCCCGCAGCCCCCGCAAACCCCGCCTTCGCCGGAACCATCTACATCTACAACTACAGCTACGCTGAAACCGAAGACAGAGATCACGTGCTACGGGTGTGGCGCGCCTGGTGTGTTTCGTAGCAATTGCACAGTGTGCAAAACAAAAGATGGTCCACCAAAACAAGTACACTTTTACTCGTACTGTGCAACCGTGCAAAATGTAGCAAAGGTACCAACCATTGAAATAAAGTTCCATGAATTACCGGGCTACGCACACATTGACACTGCAGCTCGCACAAGTATCGCTGGCAATAAACTTTATGCTGTGATGAAAGATGCAGGCGTTACTACGACTCCATATAAATCGCAAGTAAGTTTGGCTGATGGGACTTGCAAATGGATGGAGCTATTGAGTGTAGCCACAAAGATATGTATGGGGAACAGAATATTACTCATAAACTTCACTGTATTCCCGGAAGCCGATACCCGTACTCTTTTGGGTATTGATTTTTTACAAGAAAACGGAATTGTGCTGGATTTGGGCCAACGAGTTTGGTATTTCAATGACCACCCAAATGAGAAATACGAATTTCTACGTACTCAAAATCAACCAACCAAACAATTACTTTCATCTGTTGTTAAGAAGATTGACTTCAAGGAAGATCAAGAAAAAGAAGAGGAGCCTTTATCAGAATTCATGGCGTGGGCATCACAGCTGCAAATGTTGTCACCAATCCACGACACGCCACCAACCACTCCAGATCAAAAACAAGAATGGAAGTTGGTTAAGCTGGCAACACCACCACCACCGGTTCGTCCCCGTGAGCCCCGTGACATCAACAACACGCTCTCAAAGGATCCGCGTATAACTTATATTCCAATAAATCCATTAAAAATGTATTCTGTTGATATTTCTTTAAAACCTTCTGAAGGTATAACCTTATCAAACACAGAAAAACAACAATTTAATGAGTTACTAAATGAATTTCATGATATATTTAATGACCAAGGTGAACCTACACCATTTACTGAACACAAAATTGAAACTGGAAATCATAAACCTATAGCTCTCAAACCATATAGGTTATCGCCAATCAGACAACAACAATTAAAAGTAAAACTCGATGAAATGTTAAAAAACAATATAATTGAGGAATGTGAAAGTCCTTGGGCAGCTCCAGTAGTATTGTTACCGAAAGGAGATTCAGACATTAGAGTATGTATTGACTAGAGAAAATTAAACAGTATCACGACACCTGATCGTTACCCATTGCCTCGCATGGACGATTTGCTACAACAAGCCAAAGCGATGCCGTACATGTCAACAATTGATCTACAATCTGGTTACTGGCAAATAAAAATTAATGAAAATGATCAAGACAAGTCAGCTTTTGTAACTGCATTTGGAACTTTTAGATTTAAGCGAATGCCTTTTGGATTGAGAAACGCACCAAGCACTTTTCAAAGGCTAATGGACAAATTTTGCCGTGAACTTAAAGCTGAGTCAGTTTTTGCTTATTTAGATGATCTAATCTGCCGATCTCCTACCTTTGAGCAACATCTTTTAGACATGAGAGAAATATTTATAAAATTAAAATGTTACAAACTTAGAGCAAATAGAAATAAATGCAAGTTTGCATGCGAAAAT
Organism: Anarsia innoxiella; assembly: GCA_947563765.1. Classification (NCBI taxonomy): domain Eukaryota; kingdom Metazoa; phylum Arthropoda; class Insecta; order Lepidoptera; family Gelechiidae; genus Anarsia; species Anarsia innoxiella. The sequence goes on along the minus strand of OX387391.1, from coordinate 11,625,849 downwards.
ATAAAATATCTGGGACACTTAATTACGCCTGAAGGCATAAAAACAGACCCAGACAAGATTAAAGCGATAAGTGAATTAGCAGAACCAAAGAACCTAAAGCAGTTGATATCTTTTCTGCAAACAGCATCTTGGTACAGAAGATTCATTCGCAATTTTGCACAAGTTGCAAGACCATTAACAAATTTAACAAAAAAGAACACGACTTGGAAATGGGAAACTCCACAGAGAAGCTCATTTGAAGCCCTAAAAAAGGCATTAACTACTGCACCAGTTCTAAAGCAATTAGACAGCAACTTACCATATATTATCAAAACTGATGCTAGTAATTACGCAATAGGAGCAGCTTTGGTGCAGGGGGAGGGTGAAACCGAGCATCCCATAGAGTATGCAAGTAGGCTACTCACACAAGCCGAACGCAATTATACAGTAACAGAAAAAGAAGCGTTAGCAATTGTATGGGCAGTAACTAAGTTCAGAGGTTACATTGAAGGCACAAAGTTCTTAACAATTACAGACCACCAACCATTAAAGTGGTTATTGAACCTTAAGTCTCCGACAGGACGCCTTGCCCGTTGGGCCCTACAATTACAACCATATGAATTTGAAATAAAATATACACCTGGACGAACTAATGTCTTAGCTGATGGTCTTTCACGCCCACCGTGTGATGATCATACAGAACCATGTCAAGTTTGTTCCATTGAAGTTGATTTACCTAAACGTGAAGAAAAACATATTCGCGAAAAACAAATGAAAGACGAAAATTTAAAATCAATAATACAATCACTCGAAGAAAAGAATGGTTCAGAAAATTATATTCAATCATTGAAAAGAGGATACCTTATTCATAATGGAGTACTTTATCGTTTTACTCCTGATCAAGAAGATGAAAACGCTAAACTCGTGATTCCTCGACATGAAATTCCAACAGTTCTTAAACAGTATCATGATTTACACATAAGTGGTCACTATGGAATCGCCCGAACAGTTAAACGAATTGAAAAGAACTTTTATTGGAAAACTATGAGAAACGATGTAAAGAAATATGTTAAAAGTTGCATAGAATGTCAAAGATACAAACCTACAAACCAAAAACTAGCAGGTTTATTTCAATCAACAGCAAACAATCAAAGATTTGAAATATTATCTATAGACCTTTTTGGACCACTACCTAAAGGCCCAAATAATGAGAAATGGATATTGATTGTTGAAGACACCGCTTCACGCTGGGTAGAATTGTTTGCACTTATTGAAGCAACGACGCAACAATGTGCAATGACATTACTTAACGAAGTATTTCTACGGTATGGATTACCACGCAAAATAAGTAGTGATAACGGAACACAATTCATATCAGCAGTAATGCAGCAATTAACCTATTGCTTGGATATTCAACATATCTTGAGTCCTGTGTATCACCCAGAACCTAATATAGTGGAACGAAAGAACAGAGATCTGAAAACTCAAATTGGAATTATGGTAAAAGATAAACATAATAAATGGCCAGAAACGTTACCTGCTATTCGATTCGCCATGAACTCAGCTTACAATCAAAGCACAGGCTTTTCTTCAGCTTATCTTACATTCGGAAGAGAAATGAGAACCCCATTCGAAATAGCTCATAACTTCAGCGAAATACTAGAATCAGAAAATTTTATACAAGAAATTACACCTCAGTTAAAACGCCTGGCAACAGACTTGAACATAGCAAAGGAAAACATTGAAATAATGCAAGATAATAATAGAGCCAAATCAAACCAGAAAAGACGACCAGATCCTAAATGCGCCAAAGGTGACTTAGTTCTAATTGAAACTCATCCAATAAGTCGCCAAGAAAGCGGATTTTCTGCAAAGCTAGCACCACGTAGAGATGGTCCCTACGTTATTACAAAGAAGATTGGAAGTACAATCTATGAAATTGCAAATATGAATGAACCAGATAAACCAATTGGAAAATATCACACATCTGCTATAACCCGATTTGTACAACGAGATGATGAGAATCCAGATCCCGTTCTACCTATCAGACGAAGAGGAAGACCAAAGAATAAACCAGGTCCTGGTACTCTCACGGGACGTCAACGAGTACCAGAGGGGGAGGATGTAGCGTAACAAAATACCTAAAGCATACCTACATGCGCGCGGGCACTATAAACTTCCCGCTCGCACACTTCCTACCTATCTCGCTTCGCCGCCGACGGACCCGAGAACGCACGAACACTACCGACGACGCCCGATGTTCGCACTCGACGGGTATATAAACAGCGCGCCGGCCTGCAGCGATCATTCAATTCGATTCTATCGACAGCAGCTGATGCTTTCGCTAGCTTGAGAGACGGCGCTGGCTATCCTCAAGACCAAATGAGTATAGAGTGAGAACGTGTTGCGTTCCATTCACAAACTCATAGCCGCAAAGCTTCACTGTTTATGTATGACTATACCTATAACCTAGATACCTAGAGTAAATGCCTAGTTTAAGTCCTAAATGTTTCGTAAGTTTACATAAATAAACCATCTGAAGTACTTCGGCGTTTCACATACCCCTTATATTAATATGTTTTTGTTGATTTGTGAGTATATAGTCTATTTCGTTAAAGTGGAGTCCGTTCGGAGATCTCCAAGTCCACTTATTATTTGTTTTTCTTTGGTACATGCTATTTTGAATTTTGTTTTCTAGAGCAAACTCTATCATTCTTCGCCCGTGGCCGCTTCTCTTTCCATGTGCATATTTTCCCAATATGATTTCCTCTCCACGCTGTCTTGCGCCCACTTGGGCGTTAAAATCTCCCATGATAACTAAATTCTTTGTTTGTAGAGTGTCTATAGCTTCGTTTAATTTTTGATAAAATAATTCTAAGTCTTCATTGGTATATTTTTCGGTGGGGGCATAAACCTGAATAATAGTCCATATTGTATTTTTTGAAAGTTCAATTTCTAATGCCGCTATTCTATCTGAGTATGTATTCAGGCTGATAATGTTGTTTTTCAAGTGTTTTTTAATCATAAATCCTACTCCGTTTTTTCCTTTATTGGCATGCGTGTGGTAAAATATGAAATCTTTATACTCTTCAATAATTTCTTTAACTCTCCTTACCTCACACAGCCCCATGATATACCATTTTATATTTTTAATTGCGGAGTATAATTCTATGAGTCTGCTGTCTTGTAGGAGAGTTAACACATTTAGACTTGTTATGTATAAATATTCTGTGTAAGGTGTATCTTTAATCTTCGAATTATTTGGTGGGGGGGGTTGGTCTAGATCCTCCAAGGTGACCAGCCGGGTTGGAGGCCCGAGAGGGGTACTACTTAAGCGTTTTTTTGTATGAGCATTTCGTTCTCCAAGTTTCTCTTTTCTTCGTCTCTACTTGAGATTGTGTTTATTTTGTTCATGTATGAGGAGATATTGTAATATGTTTTTTTTTTCTTATTTACTTGTTTTATACTCGTGTTGTAACTGTCTTGTATTTCTACGTTTTCTGGTGACTCCGGCAAGCTTCTTTTCTGTGTTTTTTTGCCTTTCTTATTGTGAGGGGATGAATTTTCCGGTATCTCTATTATTTTGTCGTATCGTAAGGCAACCTTCTTTCCAGCTTCGCGATCTTTTTTGAGTTGATCCTGAAGAATTTTCCTCTTCTCTAGAATATTTTTTGGGTAATCTTCTTTTACATACATCAGTGTGGGTTCCAGCAACTTCCGATTTCTCATGATTTCTATCTTGCTTTTTATATTGGACATAATCACACGGACGGGTCTCACCTTGTCGCCTTTTTTTCCAATTCTGTGTACTGTTTCTATCACGTCTGGTAATAGGTATATACCCATAGTTCGTGTAATAATGTTTGATATTATTTTCTTCAGCTCGCTGATGTTTTTTTCAGATTCTTCAACGCCAAAAAACAAGATGTTGTTCTTTCTTGCTTGTCGTTCTAGAGAATTGATTGTTTCTTGTTGTTTCTCTATTTTTATTTCCAAATCTTTTGTTTTTTCTTCAATTTTTTTAAATTTTATTTCCATCCATATCCATACTAATATTATAAATGCGAAAGTAACTCTGTCTGTCTGTCTGTTACGCTTTCACGCCTAAACTACTGAACAGATTTCAATGAAATTTGGTAGAGAGGTTGTCTAGACCTTGAGAAAGGACATAGGCTATATTTTGTCGCGAAAAAAGGCTTAAGGGGGTCGTAATAAGGGATGAAAGTTAGTATGGGAGATCGTCATTATTCAAAGATAAAACCATGAAACTTTATATTTAGGCACTTAATACTAAATCCATACTTCCATACTAGCTTTTACCCGCGACTTCGTCCGCATAAGTTTTTTTGTTTTCTCCCGGCTGTAAGTCCCCCTGCAACAATGTCCCTCTATCGTGTTCCGATCCTCAACTTCACATCAAAATTTGTTCAAAAGCAACCTAAGCACATAATGGATAGCTCCGAATGTTTCCTTAGTAAATATAAAAAGTAAATAATGTAAATCGGTTTAAAATACTACTAACTATACCTACCTGCCAACCCCCGATGTATACAAATCAGATCAATAGTTTTGGCGTTATGTGATTCTAGACAGAGTTTTAATGTTGTAGATAGCTATGTATACGTTCCTGTGGGAATGAGATATTTTCCCGAAGTAAAAAGTAGTCTGAATTTTGGTACCTTCCTACCCTATAAGTTAAGTAGTGTGATGGAATGTCGCTAAGTTTCGATCCAAGTAAAACTGTTAAATAAAGACAGTTGCATCAAAATTTTATCATAAATTCTATAAATTATGGCGCCTACCTACCCTCTAAGTTAGAAAAGTGATTAAATACTAACTTGAAGTCTTAGTAACACTCAGTTTAAAAAAAAACATCAAAATCATTTCAGTAGCTATGGCGTCATGCGCTTCTTAACACGATCACGCTAGATTTCCGCGGGAATGAAGTATTTTCTCGCCGTAAAAAGTAGCCTGTGTCCGTGCCTAGGATTCTATCTTTAAATTAACCAAGTCTTATAAAAATCCGTTCTGACGTTAAGGCGTGAATGAGGTAAATTTTTAAAACAAACGATTAAAAATCACTAACTCAATTCAGTTTTCTGCCTACTTCCTACCCCCTAAGTACGATGACGTGATCATTTTGATCTTATATCCGTTTTAAGGTAACCATCTATTACCTTACTAAATTTCATCAAAATCCGTTCAGCCGTTCAGACGTGAAAGAGCAAAAGTCCCAACAAAAACCACAAAAAATCACTAACTCAATTTAGTTATCTACCTACTGCCTACCCCCTAAGTACGATGGCGTGAATATTTATAGCCTATGACCATTTCTAGGTTATCATCTATCACCATACCAAATTTCATCAAAATCCGTTCAGCCGTTTAGGCGTAAAAGAGTAACAGAGTAACAGACAGACAGACAGAGTTACTTTCGCATTTATAATATTAGTATGTATAGTATGGAAGTATGGATTTAGTATTAAGTGCCTAAATATAAAGTTTCATGGTTTTATCTTTGAATAATGACGATCTCCCATACTAACTTTCATCCCTTATTACCACCCCCTTAAGCCTTTTTTCGCGACAAAATATAGCCTATGTCCTTTCTCAAGGTCTAGACAACCTCTCTACCAAATTTCATTGAAATCGGTTCAGTAGTTTAGGCGTGAAAGCGTAACAGACAGACAGACAGAGTTACTTTCGCATTTATAATATTAGTATGGATATATATTTATATTATATATTTATATATATTAATATTATAAATGCGAAAGTAACTCTGTCTGTCTGTCTGTCTGTCTGTTACTCTTTCACGCCTAAACGGCTGAACGGATTTTGATGAAATTTGGTATGGTGATAGATGATAACCTAGAAATGGTCATAGGCTATAAATAATCACGCCATCGTTCTTAGGGGGTAGGCAGTAGGTAGATAACTAAATTGAGTTAGTGATTTTTAGTCGTTTTTGTTGGGACTTTTGTTCTTTCACGTCTAAACGGCTGAACGGATTTTGATAAAATTTAGTAAGGTAATAGATGGTTACCTAAAAACGGATATAAGATCAAAATGATCACGTCATCGTACTTAGGGGGTAGGAAGTAGGCAGAAAACTGAATTGAGTTAGTGATTGTTTTATGGTTTTTGCTGGGAGTTTTGCTCTATCATGCCTAAACGGCTGAACGGATTTTGATGAAATTTAGTAAGGTAATAGATGGTTACCTAAAAACGGATATAAGATCAAAATGATCACGTCATCGTACTTAGGGGGTAGGAAGTAGGCAGAAAACTGAATTGAGTTAGTGATTTTTAATCGTTTGTTTTAAAAGTTTACCTCATTCACGCCTTAACGTCTGAACAGATTTTTATAAGACATGGTTAATTTAAAGATAGAATCCTAGGCACGGACACAGGCTACTTTTTACGGCGGGAAAATACCTCATTCCCGCGGAAATCTAGCGTGATCGTGTTAAGAAGCGCATGACGCCATAGCTACTGAAATGATTTTGATGTTTTTTTTTTAAACTGAGTGTTACTAAGACTTCAAGTTAGTATTTAATCACTTTTCTAACTTAGAGGGTAGGTAGGCGCCATAATTTATGGAATTTATGATAACAATTTTGATGCAACTGTCTTTATTTAACAGTTTTACTTGGATCGAAACTTAGCGACATTCCATCACACTACTTAACTTATAGGGTAGGAAGGTACCAAAATTCAGACTACTTTTTACTTCGGGAAAATATCTCATTCCCACAGGAACTTATACATAGCTACCTATCTACAACATTAAAACTCTGTCTAGAATCACATTACGCCAAAACTATTGATCTGATTTGTATACATCGGGGGTTGGCAGGTAGGTATAGTTAGTAGTATTTTAAACCGATTTACATTATTTACTTTTTATATTTACTAAGGAAACATTCGGAGCTATCCATTATGTGCTTAGGTTGCTTTTGAACAAATTTTGATGTGAAGTTGAGGACCGGAACACGATAGAGGGACATTGTTGCAGGGGGACTTACAGCCGGGAGAAAACAAAAAAACTTATGCGGACGAAGTCGCTGGTAAAAGCTAGTAGTATTATATATTGCTTCTTTTATGTTTTCTTCCATGTTTTTCATTTCTTGTTTTTGGTCTGCAACGTCGTTTTGGATTTGTTTCAGGATGTTCATCATTTCTTCCATTGTTTGGTTTAAAAGCGACCTCTAGCGTTGAGTAGGAGTACTAGTGTTGTTTCTCAGATTCGTGTTCGGGTTTCTGCCTTTAGTTCTGCTACTCGTTCATAGATGGCGCTAGGAGTAGGTAGATAGCAAGTACCTATGACTGCTTGGATGATATTGCTGATTTGAGGTTATGTTTTGATTTTTATGTTACAAATCCACTCAGTTTTGTCTACACTGCTTTGAAATTATATCTGACCTTTCATATAGTCCGTTTGTGATGGTGTGAGATCCTTATTTTGGCTTCTTGTGAGTTCTGAATTCAAATTTCCGTTTGACAGTTGCAGTTTTGTTTTCTTTTGTTATTTGTTTCTTTCCGCGAAATCTTGTTTGATAACACTTCTTCTAGCGTTTTGGTGATTGTAGTATGTAAATTTAGTAATTTCTTGCGTGTATTCGGCTTGTTTTTAATTTTAATTCGCTAAGTATCACAGACTCGATGTCAACTTGCGCACAGTAGCGCCCTCCCTCCCTTAGTCTTACCCATTAGGACGATGCAATTAAATACTCTCACTTATGGTACCACAAGCGCGAGCTATTTGAGCACTCGATGTCTTTGGCAGGTAGGCGAGGAATGCAGGAACAAAGATTTAAAAACTATTATCCAAAAAGATTTCTATGTCGACGACCTCATTACTGGGGCAAATAACGAACAAGAATTGCGAAATATACAAAGGGGAGTTTCAGCAGCCCTAAGTAGTGCTTGTTTAAATTTAAGAAAATTCAAACCAAATTTACCTAATCTGTTTCATGGCACAGAGGTAAACACTCAAGATAATCTCACTCTTAGCGAAGCGTCAAATACGCTTGGCCTTGGATGGAACCCCAATGGTGATTTCTTTCACTTTCCCATTCAAATTGATTCTGACAAAAGTGTCAACCCTACAAAAAGGTACATTCTCTCAAATGCATTTAAAATCTTTGACCCTTTAGGATTATTAAGCCCCCAAAATCATTGTTACAAGATTTGTGGTCTCAAAAACTTGATTGGGACCAACCTGTCCCACAAGTAACCAAAGAGGCATGGTTCGAGTTTGCAAATAATCTGCCTAACATTTTAAAGTTACATATACCTAGACCCGTTGTATGTGATTCACCTAAATTAATAGAAATTCATTTTTTTTGCGACGCATCACAACGTGCCTATGGCGCATGCGCATACATGCGCTCTATAGACACTAAGGATGACGTCACTGTAAGGCTCCTTTGCGCTAAATCAAAGGTCGCTCGCATTAAGCCAATGACTATCCCTAGGCTGGAATTGTGTGCCGCTTTGTTGGCAGCAAAATTATATAAAACTGTAATTGAAGCTTTACGTTACAAACCTACAAATGTTTTGTTTTGGTGCGATTCCAGCGTGGTTTTAGGTTGGCTGAAGTCAGACCCTACCAAACTCAAGTCTTTCGTGGCTAATAGGGTTGTCGAAATAACCGAGTTGACTGATTCATCGTGTTGGAGATACGTTCCGACCGGCGAAAACCCCGCTGATCTCATCTCTCGAGGCGTGAGCCCTAAGCTGCTCCCTGAGCTCGATTTGTGGTGGTCAGGTCCTAAATACCTAGCTCAAAAAAGAGATTCCTGGCCTGTCCTTAATAAACCTGAAAAGGAAACCTTACCTGAAATGAAAGACATATCTGTTACAAAAAATATTAAAAAAACGCTATATACAACAAAAAGTAAAAACTTACCTAATTCAACAACAAATTCGCCATCTGAAAATAAAAAAAAACCTGAAAAACAAAATAAATTAAAAACTGAAAATAAAAATATAATATTAAAATATGAAAATGAATCAAAAAATTTTACCTCATCTAATTCATGCGAATTGGAACCAATAATAGATTACAAAAAATACTCAAAATTAAATAAAATTCAGAACATTGTTGCTTATGTTAAAAAATTCATTTATAATGTACGCAACCCTACTAGCAAACGCACCGGGTGCTTAACCATTGATGAATTGAATGACTCATTCCAATATCTTTGCTTATTAGTTCAGCGTGAATGTTTTGCGGATGAATGAATATAAAGCGTTAATAAAATCTTTACCTATTCATTCTAAATCTAAAATATTATCGCTTTCACCTTTTTTAGGTGAAGATAACTTAATTCGAGTAGGCGGGCGTATAAACATTTCCAATTATAGCTTTGAAAAAAGGCACCCCGTATTACTTGATTCGTCTCATTACATAACAAAATTATTATTTGAGCGCGAACACGTTAATCACATGCACTCCGGCCCGCAGTTATTATTGTCTATCGTACGGGAGACGGTGTGGCCAACAAACGGTAGGTTATTAGCTCGACGTACAGTTCATAATTGCGTAACTTGTAGACGGTTGCGAGGTAAGACTCTTTATCCTAAAATGGGAGGATTACCTTCACAACGTATAACCGCTGATTTCCCATTCAAATCTGAAGGTATAGATTTTGCCGGTCCGTTCCAAATTATAAATAAAAAGGGACGCGGCGCTAAAATTCTTAAATGTTATTTGTGCCTGTTCATTTGTTTACGTTACAAATGTGTGCACTTGGAGGCGGTCAGTGACCTCTCCAAGGATGCCTTCATCATGACATTACGTAGATTCGTGTCTCGTAGAGGAAAACCAACGGAGATATTTTCCGATAACGGACGGAATTTCGTCACTGCAGCGAAAGATATTGGTACCTTTTTAAAATTAAATAATGAATTAATCACTGATTACGCAGTTCAAGTAAATATCAAATTTATTTTCACTCCGACTTATGCTCCTCACTTTGGTGGCATTTGGGAAGCCGGAATTAAATCCGCGAAATACCCCATTAAAAGGGTGATGGGCAACACCCATTTCACTTACGAAGAATTAGCTACTCTATTCACACAAGTGGAGGCTGTCTTAAATAGTCGTCCTCTGTGTCCCTTGTCCAGTTCTCCTGATGACTACCTTCCCTTGTCCCCAGGGCATTTTCTCATTGGGAGGCCTCTAAGAAGCTTACCTGCTTCTGCTGCCAGCGTTGCCAAAAATGTTGATGAATTTGTTCGAGTCGATCGAAAAATCGATCGAGAAAGCTATCTTCAACGCTACGATCGACTCGAACAAATTCATCAACATTTTTGGCAACGCTGGCAGCGCGAATATATCCAGGAAATGCATCTAGTATTGATCCAAGAAGACTTCATCCCACCGCTATGTTGGCGCCTCGGGCGAGTGGTTCGCCTCTTCCCTGGCCCAGATGGAATTTCGAGAGTGGCGGACATTAAAACTTCGAGGGGTTGCGTGCGACGACCCTTAGTTCGACTATGCCCACTTCCCTCTGCTGAAGATCTGCGTTGTTAAAAGACGGGGTCTTTTAACGGGGGGGAAGATGTTACGGCTTCGCCTAGTATCTAAGTTCAGTGTAATTTTTCTACTCGATAGTTTGCTATTATATTTTGATCAGGCGTTTTAAAATGTAACTAACGTGACGTTGTTAGCGATAACTTCACTTGCTAACCATCCTTACACATCGCACTTCGCCGATCACACATATCTTGTGATCAAGTATATACAAATAAAACCGATTGTAAATTCAACAAAAAGGAAGATTAAATCATTTTAAAGGAAGATATATGGTGTTTTTATGTCTCCCTGACACACTTGCTATGTCACATTCGACCCTTACAACGGTCTTCGACAAAATGTTGACTGGTAACTTTAATTCATGTAATATATTTGCTTTGAGTTTTGTTTTGTCGAATCCTAGAAGGCTACCTAAAGAATGTTCTTGATTGAAATCTATTTCTTTAGTGCACAGTATGGATGTTTTTAATGTATTATTATTGCAATGAATATTTAGTTTTGCGTCATTTATATTATGTTTAAGATAATCGCTAATGTCTTCCAGTTCATATGCTCCTTCAGGAATCGTAATGACCTTATGGTCTCCATAGTAAAATTTGTTATTTCTGTTATCTACGTTTCGTATTGAATTAAATGTAGATAAACACAAGAGAGCAATTTCAAATTCACCTTCAAGCTGCAAACTCGGTGAGTAATTTGATGACAGCACGGATGAATTTCCTGTTATCGAGAGAGTGTATGATGCGAGAGAAGTCATTATGTTAATGATGGAATCAAAACGCTTTTACTAGTTTATATAGTATATTTATTCCAAAAATCGAGTAAAAATTTTAAACATAAATGCCCACAGTTTGTTGTATTGAATTTTTGATATCTTGTATAGTTATAAAATAAATTATCACTCTTCAAATATGTCACTAGTTCTTGCGGTGGTTTTAAGTCTCCATAACTATCAAAATATTCGCAGTGGTCAATAAGTTTCACATACGCTACCCAGTGCGTTCCCATGTTATCAAAATTATCTAAGTAAATTAATTATTCCACATTCAATTCGCTTTGCCTTTACTAATACTCATACTCATTTATTTCATAATTTTCATTACATGTCAACAGAGGTAGTTTGAAGTAAAGTAGATTAAATTTTATAGGTAATCTGTCTCTCATAAATACAACACGAAAATAAGGTATATTGCGCGCACATTTCATGATTTCGATATCAGTAAGAGCACGTTTGGGTAGCTCGCTTATCAGTTTTTTGGATATTTCACATACAATCCATTACCGGTCTTATACGGTTTGACGTATAATCCTTTACCTAGAGCAACTGATTCTAATACTCTATTATGACGTTGTGCTTCTTCAAAAAAATTTTTCGCTGATTTGTAATCATTCACAGTTTTCGCGATACCAGCAGCACCACCCGCTAGTGTTCCTAACGCTGACAATCCAGCAAATATTGGTATCAAAGGTAGTATACCTCCAGTTTTTGGTAAAGCTATGACACGAGGGATGTTTATACCTTTCTTTTTTGTCAATAGTTGCTTTGCAGCTAAATATGCAAGTTTTATTGCATTTTTATTGTTTGTTGGCTTATACTTTTTAACATGGGAACGTATCTTTGATACAAACCCCTTAAATGATTTAACTCCAGCGCCATATTTTATTTTCGTTTTCATAACTTTATTCACAAGCCAAGAGGCTAACTTTTCACCTTTGCTAGCGTCCTTGCTTTTCAATCTTCTTTTTACCCACGACGGAACGGAGTAGGTTATGCGTTTGGGGTGAGAGATGTTTGTTTGTTTGTGTGTGCAAAGTTAATGTTCCCTCCTATCTTCTAAACTAATGATCCGATTTTGATGCGGTTTTCAATAACGAGTTTGTGTTTGATAGGTGCATGTTCTTAGACAGGTGTTATTGCTTTAACTTACTAGGGGGCGCCACAATATTAGTGCAAAACAATGTTGCAATATAATCAAAACGAAACATCGGATAACAATTCTGTTTTCAGAAATGTGTTCATGGTAGGTTAGCCTAATGCATTAAATTATAAGCCTTATGCTCTCTAAAAAGTCTAAAATAAAAATAAACAAAATTAAAAATTTTGAAAATACCCACGACGGTAATTTAATTGAAAAATAATAAAATAACTCAAAAAACCCTCGACCGAGGAATATCCGTCGGGGGCTGCCTTTTCTACTAGAAATTTCAACATTTAATTATACTCATAAATGTATTTTATGTAATCGTTAAACATCAATACTTAATTGTATTCGCGTCACTACGAGTAGAAATTTTTAGCTGGTTTTTTGCCATATTCATAAGTTCTGTATCAGCTTTATGTCGGTTTTGCAAGTCAGAGTAATTGGTATATGCTATATCGTGCTTCTTACACGCTTCATCTAATTTATTGATACCTTTATCGCCGCGTAATAACCGTTCTTGCAATTTAGTTCCTGGTCCACAATAACTATTATAGCCAGGCAGATGTGCTTCAAACGGTAATTTATTTATTAAAGTTATTAAACTATTAATAAGTCCTCCTCCATGCATATCTCTATATGATGTGAAGATATTTCAAATATATCAATATTATATAATATATAGATGGGTATTATGCTCTAACGATAGCATCTTGATTTATCCAACTGTAGAATTCACTATTTATGTAAATAATACGTATATACTTATAATATATATTATCGGCTCACTAGCACACGCACCACGTCTTTACTCGCCGGTGGCTGTCTGTGGTATCCCCCACTACACCACTCCCGGCCCGCGTAGTGTGTTGCCAGAGACGACAGAGTGTCTATTTACTTTAGTTGATATATATGTATAGTTTATGTACTAATATAATATTATACTTATTTATTTATGTATGTATTTACTAGTGTATTACCTATACACTACATCTCTCCTTTTTTCTTAAATTTAAAGTTTTTTTTTTTTAAATAAAATTCTCAAATTCTAGTTCAATCTTTTTCATTAATCAATTTCATTACATGCTTGATGATTATTAATTAGTCTTTGTTTAGCTTAGTTTCTAAAAATATAATCGCTCTATTTCATATTGTGTGAATCATTCTTCATTTGACGATAAGCTATTTTCCTCATCATCCTGACCTTCAGAGCTATCAGGATTATCTTTTCCTTCTTGATTAAGTACTTGCCATTGGCCTTCTACTTTTTTCAGATGAACTACATTTCGTCTTATCTGTTTGCCTGTGTCATCGTTTCGTAATATTATGTCTCCTTTGTCATTTGATTCTACTGTGTGTGTAGTTGGTTCGTAATCTAAACTCAACTTATTTGTCTTCTTCATATTTCTTATGTAAACTTTATCTCCTACTTCCAAATTGCAATCTTGAGCTTTTCTTTTCCGGTCTGTATATTCTTTTCCTTTTTCTTTACGTTCTTTTTCATGGTCTCTCATTTCTTGGTCTTCCGGTTTAAAGGAAATGTCTTCTATCATTGGTAATTTGTCTCGATACTGTCTGCGAAAGAATAATTCAGCTGGCGTTTTTCCTGTTACTGTGTGTGGTGTGCCGTTGTACATAATGATATACTCCCGCAAAGCCTCTTTCCAATTCCTCTTCTCAGCTTGACTGATTTTCAGTCGCTTAAGGATGTCTCTATTCTGCCTCTCCACCTCGCCATTTTGCTGAGGGTAGTAGGGGATGGTGTTATAAATTCTGATGTTATTTTCGTTACAAAAATCTCGAAATTCCCCACTAGTAAACTGAGTACCATTGTCTGCTGTTATTGATACTGGGTTCCCTAAGCGACTAAAAATCTCTTTCAAGTGCTCCAAAATTACCCCTGCAGTTATCGATCGACAGATCTTCACCTCCTTATATCTGCTATAGTAATCAACGACTACAAATATGTAGTCATTGCTTGGTAGAGGTCCCATAAGATCAATGGCTATATCAACCCATGGCTGCGTTGGTAACTCGCGTCTTTTTAGAGGGTTTGGGTAGTTAGGGGCCGATACTAAAGTGCACCCCTTGCATGCTTTACAAATGTCTTCAGCATTTTTGTCACATTTTGGCCACCAAACTTTAGTTCTCAATCTCGCCTTCATGGCAGCAATGCCTGGGTGACCTTCGTGTGCGCTGTGTAAAACTTGCTCTCGTAATTTGGTTGGTATAACGATTCTTGAGCCTCTTAACAAAATATCACCAAAAAAACATAGTTCGTTTTGAAAAACTTTGTACGTTTTAATAGCATCGTCCCACGTGTTATTGTTAAGTCCATCCTTGACCTTCTGAATCTCATCATCTTGCTGAGAGTATTCGATAATATCTTGCAGAGGTATAGCAGTTGGTCTAATGTGATCTATTACGCTGTGTACGTTTTCTTCGTACAACGTCTTTGTATTTTGTGTCAGTTTACATAGTCTGGATAGCGGGTCAGCAATATTCGTTTTACCAGGGCTATATTTGACTTTGTATTTATACGATTGTAGCCTCAAAACCCATCTTTCAATGCGAGCACATGGTTTAGATTGGGGCCCGAATATCACCTCAAGGGGCTTATGATCCGTTACCAGTAGAAACTCCTTGCCGTACAAAAACATATGGAAATGTTCTACTGCCCAAACAAGAGCTAGAGCTTCTTTCTCTGTTTGGCAGTATCGTCGCTCACAGTCACTTAAAGTTTTATTTCCAAATGCTATAATTCTATGTCCACGATCATCACCCTGAACAAGCACTGCCCCCAGTCCCACCGGGCTGGCGTCCGCTATTACAAGGGTTTTGTCTGCGGGATTATAATATCCCAATTTTGGCACATCAACCAGAGCAGCTTTTAACTGATTAAAAGCTGTCTGTTGATCTTGACCCCAGTATTCTGTAATGTCAGAATTCCGTCCCGTCCTTTTCCGCAGCAATAGCTTCAATGGTTCCGATAATGTTGCCAAATGGGGTATCCATTTCCCGATGTAATTCATTAAACCCAAAAAACTTTGTAGTTCACTAATAGTAGTAGGTTCTCTGAAATTTTTAATAGCCGAAAGGTATTTTTCCAATGGTTTGACTCCATCTACCGATAAATCGTGGCCAAGGAACTGGACTTTATTTAATTTGAACATGCACTTTTCTTTGCGCAACAAAACGTTGTGATCATTCAAGGTTTTCAAAACATGTCTCAGTCGGTCATCATGTTCCTTCTCGTCTTTGCCATATACCAATATATCATCAATAAAATTGATGATACCATCGCAGCCTAATAATATTTTTTCTAAAGATTTCTGGAAAATTTCAGGAGCACATGTGATGCCGAACATCATTCTTTTATATCTATATAAGCCCTTGCTGGTAATGAAAGTGGTGATGTGGCGAGATTCCGGGTGTAGTTCGATATGGTGAAAGGCGTCTTGTATATCAAGCTTACTAAAGAACTTAGCATCTTTAACCCTCGGCAACAATTGATCCATCGTCGGTAGGGGATGGTTCTCGCGTAATATAGCTGAGTTGGCTCGTCTCATGTCCACACACACCCGTACATCTCCGTTTTCTTTTAATATAGGTACGATCGGTGACACCCAATTTGACGGACCCTTTACTTCTTCTATTATGTCTTTCTTTAATAATTCCTTAATTTTTTCATTTACTTTTTCTTCTAAAGGGATCGGTATTCGACGATAGGGTTGTGATACTGGCTTCACCGAACTGTCAATCGGAATTTCGACAAGGACATCTTTAAATTTTGGAAAAGTCTCGCTTTCTATTTGATTGATGTCTAAGCCAATTTTTAGTACTCCTAATGAAGTAGCCGTTAATCTTCCCAAAAGATTTTTTGTTCCGTTTGAGATCACATAAAAAGTTGCATTTTCTATCCTGTCACCTAATTGAATATCTGCTCTAAACGAACCAAGAATTTCTAGAGGTGTCTTGCTTCCATAAGCTAAAAATCTTTTGTTAGGATTTTTGTCTTGGTGAGTTATTCTTACCTTGTTGTCTTTTAAGAGTTTCCATGTCGTGTCGGTTATCAAATTGCTGTCACATCCCGAGTCAATCAAAACTTGAGTCTTTACACCTCCAATTTTACAGTTGATTGCTGCCGCTCCACCGTTTACGTTAAATATATAGTCCATTTGGTCGTTTTTATCATCTGTGTTAGCTTCTATGATTTTATTTATTCGTCGAGATTTAGTTCCTTCTTCACTAGTCTTTCTTTCATCTTCCATTTTCCGTTTTCTACTTTGTTTAGTTCTGCATTGTCTTCTGTAATGGTTTAATAGGCCACACTTTAAGCAAGTTTTCCCCATTGCTGGGCAGGTCGTTGAAGAAGCTAAGTGTCTTTTGCTTCCACATCTGCTACACGAATCTCTTACACGATTGGCTCCTTTAGTATCTTCAGTTCTGATCTTGTTGACTTCTTGATTTTCTGTTGTCTTGTCGTTAAATTCACCTAATTGCCGATCAACTGCTTCAATAACATTTGCTTCTGTAGTGATGTCTTCTAAAGTCAGGCTGTCTCCTGCTTTTAATATTTTCTTGCGTAACGCGCTAGATGAACATTTTTCAATCACTTGTGTGATTATAGCTTCATTTGTATCCTTGAAATCACATTTCCGCGCCTGCTGTCTCAATCGAACTAAAAATCTCTCGAATTTCTCATTTGGTTCCTGCTTCATCTGCCTAAATTGATGACGTTCAAATGTATATGACTGTTTAGGTGCAAAATATTCGTCCAGCTTTTTTATTGCTATGTCGAATACTTTGCCACCATTTTCTTCATTGGGAACGACATCCGCCCCGGGGATATTATAATATGTTTCCTGCAACTCTGGTCCTCCAAAATGTAACAAGCTTGCCCTCTTTTTTATATCCGTGTCAATACTCGCAGCTTCTAGATAAATGTACAGGCTCCTCTTCCATCGTTCCCATCGACTAGCAATCGAAGCAGGGTCTCCTTCGCAATCAAATTTTTCTAATGTGTAATATTGAGCCATTTCGTTGGTACCTGCAGACAATCATAAAGTAGTACAACTATATGTATAATTGTTCTCCAGTTAAGCCACTCAAACCTGTATCACTCATACAAACGATGTTTGAACCTCTGCTCAAACCCATGTTCAAGTCTCACTCTCACTCATTCAAACCGTGTATGAATCCCAACTCAAACCCTTGTCTGAGTTTGTTATTTGAAACCATTCAAACCAAAGTTTGAATCTCCGCTATTTAAAGCTATTCAAACCAATGTTCGAATCTCCGCTATTTAAAGCTATTCAAACCAATGTTCGAATCTCCGCTATTTAAAGCACAGTTATTAAAATCTACCTACATTGTTATTTTCCATAAATACTAGTACCTATACTGCTACATGATGCCAAAGTAGGTACTTTAAATTAAATAATGTTTAAACTAGGTCACTTCTTCACTTTCAGTATCAGATACCTACAACTAGTAGGTACCTACCTACCATAATCATAATCAAAATATATCATAATAATTATTTAGTATAAAGAAACGTTATTCTTTTCTACTATATATTAATAAGTAGGAATAGATTTATTTCAATATTTATAAGTAAGTATATACTTGGTTCAATATTATTTACGTATTTTATCAAAATAATATATGAGTATATATATTTATTTTTTAGTTATTTTCATTCCACTTGAAAACACAACATTTTTCCTTTTTATTATTTACTATATTATCAATTCAGCCAGCCTAAGGAAACCAAGTACTTTGAATCACAGTTCTTTTGTTGTTTATTGCCAGCTAGCAACAAAGAAGGCACCTGCTTAATCACCGGTAGGTAAATATAATACCTCGACGGAATGAATGCAATCAGAACTAGCCTACCAAGTACCAGCTCTGCACAAACAAACTGAACACACAATTATACACATACAATATAATAACCTACTATACAATATGTATGTATATCCGATGAAATGTGAAATGTAATGAAATCGATTCAAACGTTCTTTCGAACGTAAATGACCATGTAAACATTTAAATCAAATTATTATCCACATATTTCCAAAATTCTAATGTAATTAAACGAAGGTAGATATTATTTTTCAAGATAATTATATTGAGTATAAACAACATACTTAATTTCCATCATAAAATAACTTACTTTTATGAAAATAAGATTTCGAACTAAAACATTAGTAAAACCCAGGTACATGTAACCAGTACATGTTTGTGGATATAATTTAAGGTACTCACGGTTTTCCTTATCTGAATTTTGTTCCTTTTCCTTTTTTTTACCTCGTCGCCATGTAGAATTCACTATTTATGTAAATAATACGTATATACTTATAATATATATTATCGGCTCACTAGCACACGCACCACGTCTTTACTCGCCGGTGGCTGTCTGTGGTATCCCCCACTACACCACTCCCGGCCCGCGTAGTGTGTTGCCAGAGACGACAGAGTGTCTATTTACTTTAGTTGATATATATGTATAGTTTATGTACTAATATAATATTATACTTATTTATTTATGTATGTATTTACTAGTGTATTACCTATACACTACACCAACTATTCTCAGTTTTGCTTAAACCCAACCACTTGACGAATATCTTATTTCCTTTTCTTTTCAAAACCTTTTCGATAAGATATACATCAGGATAGTAGTATATATATATATGTTCTAGACCACTTTTGTGGTGGAGGAAGTGACGTCACAGGTGGAGGATGTGACGTTGTATGACGTGTGGTGGAGGATGTGACGTAGTATGACGTGTGGTGGAGGATGACGTAGTATGACGTGTAGGTAATGACGTAGTATGACGGGTAGATAATGACGTATTTATTATCCCTTTTGTGACGTAGTATGACGGCTAGGTAATGACGTATATGTATTAGCTCACTTTTGTGGTGGCGGAAGTGGTGTAAGTACCTAGAGTGACGCAAGTAGCTGGAGTGACGTGGTCGGGGGCGCGGATGTGGCACCTTATCGGTCGCCCGCGCTACCGTAGGCTTTGATATTGAGAGATGAAGGTGTGGGCACGTCAGAGGGCGCGTCAACGGGTCGGTTATGACGTATATGTATGTTCTAGCTCACTTTTGTGGTGGAGGATGTGACGTAGTATGACGGCTAGGTAATGACGGTATGTTCTAGACCACTTTTATGGTGGGTGGACTTTGTATCACATTGTAAGTGGAGTGACGTGGTCGGGGGCGCGGATGTGGTGCAGTATCGGTCGCCTGCGCTACCGTTTAGGTAGATGTCAATATTTTTTACGCTTATAAAATGTACGTTTGTGATAAATATGGTATAGTGTTCACCATACATAATATAATCTATCACGTCACCAAATGTACCTACTATAAGATAAGGAGCTAAATAAAATGTTCTTCGACGTGTTAACAACAACTGTTTTAACTTTGAAGAAAAAGATTTATTTTTTCTGTTTGATCGAGTCGAAATTATACCTACCTACCGATGAACGAGCATGTGAACCAAATTCTTATCAGTAACAGCAGTGGTGCTGTGGTTAGAGCTTTACAATGAAGTTACATTGTTGTAATCGATGAAGGAATTGAGTAGGTGCATCCTGCACGTGTATGCAAAACAGTGATTCAGCAGATGTATGTGAGATTTTGTTTTACGTTGAATTTATTGAGAATCTCAGTGTACATTTAATAGTTCTAGATTACAGTAGTGGAGTAAACACTTAAACATGATTTAATCGAATATAATCCTGCTAACGGTGTTTTTAACAATTCAAAATATGTCGGGAAGGAGGAGGGAAATGGTTGAAGTTCCAGCATTAGAAGAAGACGTATTGTTCCCAATGTGAACGTGCTCATATTCACACTGATAAGTAATAAAAATGAAATAACGTAACTTACTTTTAGTGTTTTATTCCTGCAATGCTATACAATACAAATAGGTACTCTTAACAGCTTATAGAAAAATAATACAGAACGAAAAATACAGATTACACGTATTGACACGTAGGTACATGTAGTATTACATAGGTATTTCACAACAGCTGAAATCATAACACTTTATTGTTTTTATCAATCCAACTTTTTTCATTCATCCCCAACCATTTAACATAGACTTTATTACCTTTCCGCTTCAATATCTTTTCCACGAGATAAACATCTGAATCTTTCACTTTTTGCAACTCTTGCTCATAGAAAGCACCCATGATCGGTTCACGCTTAGAGTCTTGAAGTAGGTATGTGGGTGGGTTAGTATTTTGCACTTTGACTATTTGAAATATTTCTGTACTCCAGTTTCCGGTGTAACCCTTGTGAAATACTGATTTATATTTACTTATTCGCACATTATCGTTAACCTTAAACTTGTTGCATGCTTTAACCTTGATGTGATTGTACACTCCAGATAAAAGTTTATCTGCATTGTTCCGGTTGACAGATTTAGGCGCCATGCCGATAGTACGATGTACTTTATTGTTATATTTTTCCAACAGTTTACTCAAATAGTTGATCCATTTGTAGACACCTTTCAAACTGAAGTGTTGCCAAAGCCAATTTTTGAGTGTTCTAATAAGTCTTTCCACTATAGAAGCTTTCTTAACGCTAAACGTAGAGTAGTGATTAATATTATACTTTTCCATTAGCGATTGGAATTTAGTGTTGAAAAACTCAGTACCATCATCTGACTGTACATTTTTAGGTTTTCTCTTTTGCGAGTTTTGAAGGATTCTCATCATCATCTTTGTGACTTCTTCAGCTTTTTTAGTCTTCAACGGCTGCGCCCAGGCGAATTTCGAGAAAGTATCTATACAAACCAGTATGTATCTGTGACCGGCGTTTTCTCTAGCGTATTTTTGCATATCGATAAGATCTATCTGCCAGGTATCATCCAATCCTTTCTGTATGAATCGTCGTCGAGGAAAATTCTTCCTAGCATATTTATATATTTCTCTCACCACTTGAGCTTTACTCATAATTCAGTTTCGTAAACTTTTTTTTATCGCCGTCGCGGTGTTTGCCAACGTTGACGACGACGACGACGACGACGACGACTTCACCGTCTCCGTTGACGTTGGTGTTGTAATTACGGGCTTAGATTCGATTTTCCTCTTTTTACTATCACCACCAACGTTCTCTTTGTTGTTGTTGGAAGATGTGATTTTTTTCGATTCTATTATTTTCTTAAGTAACTCCAATTGTTTCTGTAGATTAGCTATTTCCGATTTATTGGTTTTAATCTTTGTTAAACATGTATTAAAGTTAACTTCTAGTTGATCTTTAGTGATAGCATAATTCTTACGCACACCTTTAGCGATAGATGTAATTCGTTTATTTTTACAATCGATGATGCGTTTATCTCTTCCACTGTTACCACCTTCGAATTCTGAATATTCTTTGGAATTACCGCTATATAAGTAATGACCAAACTTGTTGACGGGCATGTTGTTTATGATAATGCGCTCAGTTGAACATCGTTTTTTATCTTATAATAATACCTGCTTCAACGAGTTCTTCGATTATTGAATTAATCTCATTTTCATGTCCGCTGTTACCAGCATTTTGCGATGCGATAAGTAAACGTAGTCTAGCAACCAACTCATTCGGATCATCCCAATAAACATAATCCGTCTTAGGATGAAACTGCTTCAATGTTAAAGATATACCTTTTCCATGTTTTTCTGATAGTGCAGTCGATGACGACGATGATAGCGATGATGGTGAGGTGACGGTTTGCTTCTTGATATATTTTTTATATTTTTCACCTCTATGTCCCACCACTTGTCCACCGGGTTCAAAATTACGTCGATGAGCGTGTGTCACGCTCAAAACCCTATTAAAATTTTCCTTATCTTTTGAATTAATCAGTTTAGCATTGGGATGTTTCTGAAAGAGTAATTCAGCGAATCCTGGAGTTAGTTTATACTTTTTACCCGCAATCTGTATGTTTTCAAAGTCATCTATGAAATGTACAGCTTCCCTACCGAGAAACGCTTTCTCTTTATCAAAATATATAACATCATATTGGGGTTGTGCGAGCGTTCCCTGTTTATTACGATGATCAATGTGTCTCTGTAATAATTGATGATTTATGTTCATCGACGACGGTGGACCTGTTGCTGTTTTTGATGGTGGTGGTGGTGGTGGTGGTGGTTGTGGAGATGGTACCGGTGATAGCTGTAAAGTTTCTTCGTATACACTATCATCATCATCAGTATTTTCTCCAAAACTTTTTTCTTCATCTTCATGTTCACTCTTAACAGATTCATCGTTATCATCGTCACTCTTATCAAATTTACTTTCAGTTTTTATTTTAGATTTATTTTCAAGTTTGATTTTTGTTTTTTCATTTGCATGTTCCAACTTGTTTTTACTTAGCAGCAGTGAGTTGAGCGGTTCAGTGATTGGTTTAAAAGTTTTCTCAAGCGATTCCGTAAGCAATGAATCATTATTTTGAATTGCTTTTAATTTAGCTTTAACCGCCTTGACTGAAGTAATGAGTTTTCGTTTCAACTGTTTATTACCAAATATCCGTTCCGAACTAGACATGGCGGTATAATGTTAGATTTTTAAGAAAAATGATGCTTTTATAGCTACTCATCATCATCATCATCGTCGTTAAGTAAGATGAAATTGTCAAAATTTTTACGATAACGTCCCCTATTCATTTCACAATCTTTGTTGATGAGAATAAAAGAAAAGCGTTCCTTCCAGCAACGTCTGCAAATTTTATGGAATTTTTCCCATGACATATCTGTATTTACGTGATCATCGTAAGCGTGTCGCAAGTTTAAATCATCTTGTTTGAAGAGTAAAATCAGGTTTGCATTATCACGCACTAGCTGTTTAGGTATTTTGCTATACGTCTGACAGAGATAAAAACACTCCATGTTTCGATGACGACCCATAGAAAAGTATTGACGTATCGCTTCTTGATCCTCAAGCGCTACATCATCGAATACGATGACACTGTTCAGTTCAGCGTCTTCGGGTGGAACCACTTCACTTTTTTCAGAACATTTATAAAAATTTAATCCATCTACACGTTTAAAGACTTCATCTAGGAATATATATTTTGGTTGAAGTAGAGATTTGGAATACAAATAAACTGATTTGTACTTTACAGCAGACGGATCAAGGAGGAGGGTGAGTAATACATTTGTTTTACCACAGTTGGATGGTCCGCAAATCAAACATCTAATACTGGAAGGCAGTAGTGCACCATGTTTACCCTCCTCCCCCCAACCATCATCGCTCCCACCTTTTTCATTTTTAAAGCTCCAAATTTTTACATTTAAACGCGTCGGTTGCACTTTAAACTTCATTATTATGTGCTCACGGTACGCGAATGAATGTGTTTATTTTTACATCGTGAATAAATACCAATTCATCCATCAAAATGTTTAGTTCTATTTTTAGTTTAAGAGAAGATAAACCACTACCTACCAAAGAAGATTTGCAAGGTATATCAAAAGGATTTCTCTTGAAAACATTCAGCAATCAATTGTATAAAGTTGAGGACGATCTACCGATCGGAGTCGCTGGCAGTCTTCAAGAGAAGATTGCATTCACATCTCCTCTCTAAGGCTTATGGCAACTAATACATTAGGTCGCTTCTATGTGTATTTTATATATATATGTAAACTATTTATATAATATATTTATATATATATATTTTTTGTATTATTATCTATATTTGTACACTTTATTTATTTAATAAGTAGTAAATTACAGTATTTATTTATTGCCCTGCTCTACTCTACAGTCTTCCTAAACTAGTCCTACTCCAAAGGTTGTCTGGAAGAGATCACTTTTAGTGATAAGGCCGCCTTTGCGCACAATGTTAAAATTAATGTTTAATGTTTTAAGTTGTATTTGTATTTCTTTGTGTGCAATAAAGAATTTCTATCTATCTATCTATCTATCTACCTGAGCACTTGCGAAACGACCCTGAGATTAGTGAGTACTTTTGCTGTCAAGAACACGAGTTTTGGGATACCTCCGATCCAAACGTAACGCAAGTGGATTACGGCGGACCTAATATACGTAAAAGCTGTACCGGTTGTATAAGAAAAAAGAAAGAACAACAACTACAACAACAAGAGGTTGATATCAAAGAAACGGTTGAAAGTTCTCAAGAAGAGAATTATCCTAACTATCACTACTGTCGTCTTCACGACGGCGGCGACGACGACGGCGACGACGATAACAACAGTTTAAAACAGAAGAAAAAGAAATTTTGTACGGATGTTTTAGCGTATAAAAATGATAGTATCTAGTAGAAGTGTTTCATTCAATCGAGAACATCAATCGAGAAGAGGTGCTGGATTTGTCAACAGTTTGATAAATAATTTACCTTTTGAATTACATCTTCCCAATTACAACTATTGCGGACCCGGTACTAAACTACGTGAACGACTGTTACGTGGCGACAAGGGAATCAATCAGCTGGACGAGGCGTGCAAACGTCACGATATCGCCTACGCAAACAACCCATCGTCATTGGAGGCGCGGCATCGAGCGGATTTAGAGTTGGCGGCGGAAGCGGAGAAACGGTTTCGCGATAAAACCGCTCGCTTTGGGGAACGAGCAGCCGGTTTTGCTGTTAACAAAATCATGAAGTTCAAGGTGAAGCGGGGTATGGGTATATCATTCGCTAAAGTGGTGCAAAACAGTCGGCGAGCTGTAAAGAAACACATGTGCAGTCGGAAAAAGCAATCGGTTGATAAGAACAGCCTACTGAGAACCGCTATGAAAGCGGCCCGTAAAACAATCAAAAACCGCTTCGTAAGAACCCCTCGAGTGATCCCTTTACCGAAAACGGGCGGTTTTCTCCCGTTGATACCACTGTTGGGCGCTTTAGCCGCTACCGGTACCCTAGCCGGTGGTGTAACCACCGCAGCTAAAAATATCTATGATATGATCTCGAAGAAAAAACAGGGTGAACAAAAAGTCGGTAAAGGATTATACCTTCGACCATACAAACAAGGTATGGGGTTGTATTTAAGTCCGTACTCTCCAAAAAACTGAAAATGTACCCCCACCCCGCCACCACCAACGATAATGATGATGTTCATCATCGTCTTCTACCGCCGAAGAATAAACCTCTCACCGACATCGACATAGTGAAGTGTGTACGCAGACTGAAAATTCCTTACTTTAGAGGTGTATTCATGAGAGACACTCTTCCGCATCATGGTAAACCGTGGCTCAACGAGTGCGGTGTCATCAACTTGGATACGATAAGGGGGGTGGGTACTCACTGGGTGGCGTACGCTAAAATCGGAAATCGATGTATATTCTTCGACAGTTTCGGCGATCTGAGACCGTTTAAAGAGTTTCCCCTATACATGAAGAGGAGTGGTGATAGGATTAATATTGAATATAACTATACAAATCTTCAAAAGGAAAATCAAGTAAACTGCGGACATTTATGTTTAATGTTTCTGTATAATATGAAACGTTATTTCACAAATAAATAGATGAATAAGCGAATACATGTTTCATTCCCTTATCAACCTTTTGTGTGTATGCGTGTGTGCTGTAGCGTAGTGGTGACGATAACGACGACGACGACGACGACGACGTCATTTGGGTACACATACTAACAATGTCATCATCATTTTCTATTACGCTTAGCGGTGAATCATCTGAGTTATCTGCGGACTATATGCCTGCGATAGAGTTGAAGAATGGCGAGTTTGAGTGTGGATTGATTTATTTGAAGACATACAATTCGATACCGAACATTGATAAGCATAATAATCTATTCCACTATGGAGAAAACGTAATAGAAGTACCTGAGGGCGCTTATGAGGTGAACGATATATTCAAATATATAAATAGTGAAATATCAAAACAATCGAAGGACGCCTACGATTTAATCGATATGGAGGCTAATATGAACACGTCTCAGTGTATGGTGTATTCTCCAAAACTAGACATCTATTTCAATCGACGGAATAGTATCGGTTCTCTGCTCGGTTTCTCACCGCGGGTTCTTGAGCCGGGTAAGATACATTTATCCGATAAACCGATCAATATATTGAGCACAAACACTATAAGAGTAGAGTGTAGCATAATAGAGGCTTCATTCATTAACGAAAGACCCGCTCACGTATTACACGAATTTTCACCCTCCGTACCGCCCGGCTATCAAATAATCGAGTGTCCTTCGAACGTTGTATACCTACCAGTAAAGGGTACTACTATTAATCGTATTAACGTACGTCTTGTGAACGAGCACGAAAATCTCGTTAATTTTAGAGGTGACAATATATCCCTGAGGCTTCATATTAGAAGAACACCCATCGCTTCATAATCATCACAATGATAGTCTATAAAAATGATGGTGTATATCAGAATGGGATCAGTCAAAGCGTGCAAGCGTCAGCAGCGAGTACATATCCTTCAACATCATCATCATCATCACTACAAGAGACATCGTTAAAATATAAAAAAGAATTATCTAAGGAAAATAAGTTGTTTCTAAAAGCGCTTAAATTAAAAGTAGTTTCATAATCATCATCGCTGCCGCCGTCGTCAATACTATGCCTTCAAAGTCAGTTTTACATATCACTGAAAAAGTGCATTTCGATGAGAGTATAGAAAGCGTTGAGATTCACTCATACAATCCATATCATAACTCGTTTAATAACAACGATGATATTCGTATATGCATCAATAGACAAGACTTAATCGTACTGCCAAGCGAGAGCTATCTACTTGTAGAAGGAAAAGTGAACAGTGATACCGTATTCGTGAACAACGCACCAGCTTTTCTATTTCAAGAGATTCGCTATGAACTTAACGGTGTGGAAGTGGACAGATCGAGAAACTGCGGTATCACCACCACCATGAAGGGACTTCTCTCCTACACCAAAGGATCTGAACATGCCTTGGAAAACGCTTGTTGGAACACGGGTGCTATAGCAGCCATTACCGATGGTGATTTCAGTTTTGCAATACCACTCTCACATTTCCTAGGATTCGCCGAGGACTATAAGAAAGTTATAATGAATGCTAAGCATGAGCTAATTCTCAACCGATCCAGTACCAATTTGAATGTAGCAACTTGTGCGGTGGGTAAGGAAATATCTATTGAGATTTCGCGCATAGTATGGCGTGTGCCCACCATCAAGGTGTGCGATGAAGAAAAACTTCGTCTCATGTCCATTGTGGAGAAGAATGTTCCTATTCCTTTAGCGTTCCGCACTTGGGACCTCTATGAATATCCACTATTACCAACATCACAAAAACATGTATGGTCGATAAAAACCGCTACAGAAATGGAGAAACCACGTTTCATCATTATCGGATTGCAAACGGCTCGAAAAAATGAAAAGAATAAGGATATGAGCCATTTCGATCATTGCAATCTAACAAATTGTAGAGTATATCTAAACTCTCAATACTTTTCCTATGAAGCGCTTGCAGCCAACTTTGAGAAAAACTCGTACTCACTGCTTTACGATGCGTTTGTGAATTTCCAAAGAGAATATTATGGAGTGCGGGAGGTGAGACCGGAAGTGAGTACATCACACTTCAAAACCAAGTTCCCGCTGATTGTTATTGACACATCGCGACAGAACGATAGTACTAGAACCGGTGGTGGTGCAATCGATGTGAAACTGGAAATGGAATTTTCCAAAAATGTTCCTGGCAACACCAGCGCGTATTGCTTGATAATAAACGACGCACTCTTCGAGTATAGCATACTCTCAGGAAGTGTAAGAAAGATTTCACAATAATAAAATAATAGAAATTGAATTAGTCTGTGACCAACTGTCACCGTGTGTCTACGTCTCCTCATGGCTTATTATCACCGCCTTTTATCTCCTCCAATAATGAGTGCTGATGATGGCTCATTATGGAATGATCAGTGTACCTATGCGAAATCACACTACGATCTAGAAAATGGATTCTACATCTCCCTGTATCTCAACCAAGATTTGGAGGTGAAAATAAATTTTTGTGGAATTCTTCAGCTCAGCGCGGACGAGTGATTTTCCATTATTGTGAAGAATAAGGAAATTATTACAAGTTTTCTTTCGTGCAGTATCAACGCACCTATTGCATCACTACCATCGACTACCGTCGCCGCTGCCACCGGGCTCGGAAGATTTGATCTAATTCTATCTATGAATGATCATCGTTATATGCTAATCTTCTCTAACAACTTCCAAACCTCAATCACAACAAACTATGAGAAGTGGTTTAGTATTTTGAACATTGCACCGTGTATAACGCAACGGATCAATCTTCTTCATAAGCAACTTCGGCCGGCCTACGAGAATCGAATCAACTTTTTCGAGAAGCACCTACGCAAAATACAACTGACCACCCTTCAAGCGACTCGGACGATCCTCGAGGAGAGATGTGATCGGAATTCTATTGTAGATTTAGAAATTATAGCATTAGGTGTAAGACATTTATTCACGAAATAAATAATGAATGATAATTATTACAAATGTTGTTTATTTTCCATTTACATAACACACCCATCTTACATACTAAAAACTTTTTTAATACAAAATTTTTAACTTATAACTAAGTACATTATTATATTTTTCTTATCTAATTCATTTTTTACTTTATATTCAAACCTTAAAATTATAGATTGTAACCGCAATGACATACATTGTTTGTTATCACTACCGTCTAGATTGCGTAATTTCAAAATAGATATCTACCTAAATAAAGTAATAACGATTTATATCTCTATGTCCCCAGGCGAGAGTTTTGTACGTTTCATTAGGGATAGTGAATCGCTTATCGTCAAAGTTTCTTAACAGCATTTTATTCAGGGTTTGAGTGTACAGGGTTTGTAGTTTACTCCTTATAACATTCATCTCCCTGTACTGTACGTTCTCGTTTCTATTCGCGATGCATGCAATGAAATCATGATGACTCACTTCATTTTTCACAACGCTCTTTTTTACACCCTTTATTTTTTTAACAATCTCACGATCATCCTTGATCACGCAATAACATTTCGATCGTATACCGATAAACTGCTTAATAATCACACCCGAACATTCATCCTTAAACATTCCCACTACTTTCTTATTTAACAACGGATAGTTGTATCTATTATCAGGGGGATAATCTGATGTATCAAACCTCTGTTTCAAATCACATTTTATATCCTCGTAAAAGTTATCGGTTCTCATCTCGTATATAAATGAATCGGTGTCGGTATACAAAAGATTTATATTCTCTTTAAATTTCGGCAGCATATAATCATAGTGAAATTCATACATTAACGTTTTTGACAACTCTAGCACGGTAAAACCTACATAAATAGGTTTATCGTACGTGACACTATTCCTACTCATCTGTATTATTGCGTGGTCTTCGTTAATTATTGCGCTGCTGTGAAAATTTAAACGGCTTATCAGTGCACGCGCACCTAATCGCTTCCGTTGACTCTCCCATTTGTTGACGAGACGAACATCAACTCTCTTATCGACATTTTCCATGGTTTTCCCAAACACAGCGTTGTTCATCAGCTTATAGAAATCCTTTTCAAAAGAGTTTTTTGACGTCGCTCGCATGTGAGTATTCAAATCGATGTAGGTTTTAAACCAAGGTTTTTGCGTAAACATCAAGATCCTATGTATTTTAACGAGCTTTATACCGTGCTTCATAGCTTGTTTCAGGTTAACATAGTGAATCACATAATTTTTCTTATCATGAAGTGAGGCAATCAGTTTGTTCTCTTTAGAACCGATATAGTCTGGCACGCGGTTTTCAGAGCAAAACGGTAGATCGTTATGGAGCTCATGCAGATTTTCCGGGTACACCAAATCCACTTCTAAAAAATATCCCTTAATCCCATTATTATCATGATGCAATACATTGAAATATCGAATTTCATTTTCCGTCAACCAACGGAAATCTTTAAGCGGTAGATATTGACTCATCGCCCATCCGTATTGATTGCTAGCATCTAGATATACTATGTACTTTGATTCTTTAGTAGGATCGTAACCAGTATTCAAATATTTATTGTTTGCAGTTGAGAGTTTTTTGCAACAAACACTCAAACCACCGCGAATACCTCTTGAGATGAATTTTATCATAGAGATATCGGTTAAAAGTTCCATTTCCACTTTGGTGTATTTTAACATCGCGTCCCAACTTAGACCGGGAGCGGTGTAATAATGTGCAGGATCCAACTGATATGTGTTAAGACAGACTTCCCTAAAGTTTTCAAACACATCAGTCAATAGTAGAACGTCCGTTTTCAGATAAATATCGCTATATTCCCCTAAAGTCTTCACGTTAAACGTATTCCACACCGTCTGTGCGTGTCTATACTCATCATCGGTAATTGCACATTTATTCAAATTGTTATAGAATTTGTCTTGAGGCGGTAACTCCGTCTCATTTAAATTATCCCAATCTTTTATATAGTCATAAGGAAACACTCCCTTTTGTCTCAAAATATGTGCTTGACTCTGAGAAAAGTTTTTGTTTATATTTATAAACTGAGAACTCTTTAAATTCGAAGCTAATTTATCTAGGCTTGACATCATAAAACGACACGAGTCAATGAAGCGTAATTCGATATCTAATTCACAACTTTTTATCGTAAACGAAATGAAATTTTCCTTGTTTCTCGGAATAATTTTAACATTATGCTCTTTCAACATACCTATAATGAAATGCGCATCGTAATGTGAAAGGTTATGTATAATTATTGGTATAACCTTTTTTATTTTATAGTTAAGATTACAATCGCGGTGAGCTACACCTCTATACTCACCGGTGAGATGACAGTGATCCATCACCGCAACATCATCATTTGCGATTTCATTTTCACATATATGACACGTGGTGGTTGTCTCGAATTGAGTTTGCTCTAAGCTCGTTAGCGGTTTCATCACTACAATTTCATTCAGTATTTCAGCATACGGTTTTAGATTATCCTCGAGCGAAGTAATGAATTCACTTGCACAATTTTTACCTCTGTATGATACATATTTACTCAATGAATCATCATAATAACATTTAATATAATACCCGAAGCTGTGTGCTTCGTGAACTTGATAAACATTGGTGAACGAAGACTTTGGATCGGGAGAGCAGGTGGCAACTGCTCTGAGTATTGATTCAAAATCGGCATACACTACGAAAGGAACACGCATCTTCTTGGAATAATTTTGAAATCGTAATTTATTCCCACCCCGCTTTGGAATATATGTCTTCACACCGGCACAATCTCCGACCGCCACGTGCGCTTGAAGCTTTTCCTCGTTGATAAACGTCAAGAGGCATGAATTGCAAAAAAACATTTCATTGGCATGATTTGATATTTGACTGCGTACTAATCTACTTAAATGTTTTATCCAACAATAATGAGCGCGCACACCATGTTCAATATAAAGTAAATTTATATGATTTTGCCTCTTCTTTTTCGATGCTTAGATGGGTCCAGCAATTTTTCCCTCTTCCACTTCAAATATATTAAAACTGAGTCCATTCAACTCTTCAATAAGCTGTATATCCTGTGTACTCACCGGAAAATTTACTCCATCCAATTTTAAAACGGATCTATAGTGCGGATACGAAGAAATGCGATCAGAATTATTATCGGTCGGGTAGAGTGCGCTCACTATCGCCCACGCGAAACAATATTGATCTCGATTCTTTATGTTGATGCAAGCTTTCTTTTTCTGTATCCATCGCGGTAATGGGATAAAATTCGTACCTTTAAGCGGTGAAAACTTATTAATATTAATTTCTATATATAAAACCTTATCAATCGCCCAACCACTATCTCGCTCTTGGAATTCATCAGCCTTTGTTTTAATCTCCTCAACGAATTCACCGTAGATGGATTTTATGTCATCCACCATACCTATAACTTTATTTCTTGTGTTAAAAGACTTCACATCTGTGGTGATCACTTCCTTAGTTTCCTTAATATAATTCCCAAACAGTTCGAGGTTCACCTTGATGGATGACTTCAACTCCATACGTTTCCGCTCTATCAGGCTCAAAACAGTATCCTCAACATTTGCGAGAAAGTCGCTAGGTATGACGTGCTCCAACTGTGAACTGCTATACACTCTATACGACGCTAGTCTCGACTTGAAACAAGTCTTTATGATTTCAACATTATTCATCATGCTTTCCGTCATTTTATTTTTATGACTCGTACTTCTCAGTTGAGCATGTAGATTTTTCACTGGAACATCACACACAGTACACATCTGTTTAGCCCTCTTAGAGGGAGGTGGTAGCTGCTCTTCATCCATCGTTGTCGTCGTCGTCGTCGTCGTAAGGTGATCAAAACGTTTATGTTTACTTTTTTTACTCCCCTCGTTTCTTATACAAGAGGTTCGTACGTGACGTTTGACCGCATCCTTCCTTGAAAATAACTTATCACAATAACTGCAAGCAAACTTTAATTTACTACAGTTTTTTTCTTTCTTCTCACAACAAGTTTGGTGATGTTTCAGACTATCTAAATTATTAAATACCGTATCACAATCTTCACAAACGAACATTTCTGTTTGCTCGCTATTAGAGCACGACTATCATGCTTTTAAATTATTCACAAAGTATTTATACAATTCCTTTATAATATGTAGGTAATAGAACATGTGCGTGAGAAATTTTTCATATCGTAAACCACAACGTTCTCAACCACAAAAACTGAAGCCCACGGTAGCGCGGGCGACCGATAAGGCGTCACATCCGCGCCCCCGACCACGTCACTCCAGCTACTTGCGTCACTCTAGGTACTTATACCACTTTCGCCACCACAAAAGTGAGCTTATACATATACGTCATTACCTAGCCGTCATACTACGTCACAAAAGGGATAATAAATACGTCATTACCTACACGTCATACTACGTCATCCTCCACTACACGTCATACTACGTCACATCCTCCACCACACGTCATACTACGTCACATCCTCCACCTGTGACGTCACTTCCTCCACCACAAAAGTGGTCTAGAACATACATATATATACTACTCAGGATGCAGTGTTTTTTGGAGCTCTTGTTCATAAAAGGCTCCTTGTATTTTTTGCTTCCGCTGATCTTCAATATAATATGTTACTGGATGAGTTTTATTAACAGCTTTAATTTTAAATATTTCGGTACTCCAATTTGGAGTGAAACCTTTTTCGAAGCTGTGTTTATATTTGCTAATGCGTACGTAATCTCCAATTTTGAACTTAGCTTTGTAAGATAATGCAAGCGGTGAAACTTTTTGTATATTATTTCGAACTAATGACTCATTCATATGATTTACTTCCACTGGTCTAAATTTGGTAGTTCTGTGTTTTGTATTATTATATGAACTAGCTTTTACCCGCGACTTCGTCCGCATAAGTTTTTTTGTTTTCTCCCGGCTGTAAGTCCCCCTGCAACAATGTCCCTCTATCGTGTTCCGGTCCTCAACTTCACATCAAAATTTGTTCAAAAGCAACCTAAGCACATAATGGATAGCTCCGAATGTTTCCTTAGTAAATATAAAAAGTAAATAATGTAAATCGGTTTAAAATACTACTAACTATACCTACCTGCCAACCCCCGATGTATAGTCAAGTTAAGTCAAGTCAAAATATATTTATTTCATAGGCACAAAAAATGCTCTTGAAACCGTTACATTACTTATTATAATATACTTTTTTTAAGCTAGTGCTAGATTCGCAAAGCGCAGTTTCCCCCAGAGAAGAACCTAGCAAGAAACTCTGTGGGGTTGCTCTTTTCAAATAAAGTTTTACAATTCTTACAGTTTACATATTTACATTATAACAATTATTGACTCTAAATGAATCTTTGATCCTGCAGCATTCAAACAAACCACAAGATGTAAATAGATAGCTAAAAAGTAAAGCTCTTAGCTAGGTTGAAGCCGCATAACATGACCAGCCGCCACAGCAGCACCTTCACACAGGCCTCAACGCATGTGCCAGCCATCAACCCCTTCCACATATTTTAGGGAAGTAGGAGACCCGACACACAGCGCCACCGCTGCAACGGCGCAAGCGAGCATGACATGTTACACTATTGAACCCGATGATTAGCTTAATTAAGCGCTGCAGTATCAAAAATAATTACAAAACAACATTTAACAAATCAACGACTTTTAACAATGATAACAAAACAATACAAACAACACTTAAACAATACACGAGCAAAATATTTAAACAAAGTAATAAACACAGCAACATTGACAATCAAACAAATTTTGCAGTTATTAGCTATTCCTGTGGAGCTGGTCAGTACGCCCCACACTCCATGCAAGGTGGTCATTTAAATATTCATCTAATCTGTAATAAGCCTTTTTGCATAGACAGGTTTTAATGAAAGACTTAAATTTATTTTCTGAGTATGCTAAAATTTCTTGGGGAATTTTATTATAGTATTGCACGCAGAGCCCCATAAATGATTTATTAATTTTTGCAAGTCTAGAACAGTTTGACACTAATTTGTTCCTATTCCTAGTGTTAAAGTTATGCAGCTGACTATTTGTTTGAAATAATTGTAGATTATGTCTGACATACATAATGTTTGCATAAATGTATTGACATGGCACCGTCATAATATTAATTGTTTTGAACAGTTCCCTTAGGGATTCACGACAGCGGAGTCCGTAGATTGATCTTATAGCTCTTTTTTGTAAAACAAATATTGAACCTATATCAGCGGCACGACCCCACAGCAGCAGGCCGTAGGACATAAGACTGTGAAAATAGCTGAAATAAACAAGTCTTGCGGTAGGTATGTCCGTCAGTTCCTTAATTTTTTTGACGGCGTACGCTGCAGAGCTCAGCCTCCCAGATAGCGATCCAATATGGGGACTCCATTGTATCTTCTGGTCGATTGTAATCCCCAAGAAAACTGTCTGTTCCACAAAGTCTAGTTTTTCATTATTTAATATAACATGACTATTATTACGCGATACTACGCCCGGTAAGCTAAATTTAATGCATTTGGTTTTTTTCGCATTTAACACAAGGTTGTTGATTGTAAACCAATCATGAACCTGCCGAAGAACATCATTTACATAGTCGTAGTTAAGGGCATGCCTGTCGACTTTAAAAATTAAAGATGTATCATCAGCAAACAATACAATTTTCGCTAGGTTTTCAACCATGTGGGGCAAATCATTAATATAAGCTAGAAATAAAAAAGGTCCTGTAGGAGCATACATCATCACGCGTCGACGGCCGGCGAGTTACTGGCGGCGCAGGCGGCGCCACCCGATTATATACGAAAGCGCAGCGTTCGCGGGGCTGAAGCGGGGAGCGTGCAACATCGCGACGAGTGAAAGAGACGGACGTCGCGATGAGTGAAGGAGACGGAAAATCTTTTATTCCACTTGTATGCCGCTAGTTGCGATCTCAATATTGTACATATAAATAGGCTAGTTTTTAATAAATTATTATTCTACTCTCTACCACACTTGGAGTTTCTCTTACCTACATCGGTCCCTAAAGTGGTGACCTCCGCAACAGAACTACCGCACCTACCTACAAAGCAACAAGCAAACTATTGACTATGGCAACTCCAAATAGCGAAATTCCTAAAAATGAAGAGGAAAACAAGGACGTCGACGCTATCTCCCTTCAAATGCGCATACCTAAATTCTGGCGCGACCGCGTTCGACTGTGGTTTATAAGCTTTGAAGCGGTGACACGCAACTTGAAGAAGAGCCAAGAGGACCTCGCTTACCTGGTCGTCGCGCAGCTAGAAAAATACGATATCGAACAAGTCGCCGATCTCCTCTACGCACTACCGCAAGACCAGCCATACGAATCCCTGAAAGATCGCCTCATCTCGGTTTACGAGGAATCCGAAGGACGCCAGCTACAACAGCTTCTCTCTGAAATGGAATTAGGAGACCAAAAACCAACCCAACTCCTACGTAAAATGAAGGAACTAGCACGCAGCAAGATATCCGACGACACGCTACGCATGATGTGGATGAATCACCTGCCCTCACACGTACGCTCCGTGCTTATCGTCAGCGACAGTTTCTCGAACAAATCACAGTTGGCTGAAATAGCATTTCTAGCGGACAAAATGATGGAACATAACCCAGCGCAAGTGTCGGCAATTGCAAGCACGTCGTCGTCACGGCAAAATGAAGACCTCATAGAAGAAATTCGCAAGTTATCGCTTGAAGTAGCGGAGCTCAAACGTAGTCAACATTTCTCAAGATCCAGAGGGCGCTACCGTCGATTCAACTCACCGTATCGTGCGTCTCGCTCACACTCGCGCGCAACACGATCGCCTTCTCCGTCAAGTTCGTCGCATTGCTACTATCATCGAAGGTTTAAGAAGTACGCCAAACGCTGCGAGTCGCCCTGCACCTACAAAAAGGAAAACCAGGAAAACTAACGAGGACGCTGGCAGAGGCGGAATCTGGCGTTCCCGCGAAACTACACCGCCTATTTGTAACCGACAGAAAATCCAAACTTACCTTCTTAGTCGACACAGGCGCCAACATATCCGTCCTCCCTAGAAGCAAAGCTCACGCAAGATCACGCCCGCTGACGTATACATTATATGCAGCCAACAACACTCCCATACCTACTTACGGAGAACGAACAATGGAGTTAGATTTCAAGCTTCGAAGACCATATACTTGGAAGTTCGTCGTCGCATCTGTAAGCAAACCAATAATCGGAGCAGATTTCCTCGCGCATCATAATCTAATCGTCGACCTGAAACGGAAACGCCTCATCGATGGAACCACCAACCTTGCAGTCAACGCCCCTTTATGCACCGCAGCCACACCGCCAACTGTAAGAAGCATCGACCTCCAACAATCCTACCACGACGTACTAGCGGAATTCCCTGGGACTACTCGCCTGACTTCAATGAAATTAAACCCCAAACACATTGTGGAACATTTCATAGAAACAACAGGACCGCCACTGCACTGCCGCGCTAGACCCATTCCCCCGCACCGCTACGACAGAGTAAGAAAAGAGTTCGAGCTGATGGTTAGCCAGGGACTATGCAGACCAAGCAAAAGCCCTTGGTCTAACCCACTGCACATAGTACCTAAGAAGAACGGCGATTTACGAGTGTGCGGCGACTATAGAAGACTCAACTCTGTCACTAAACCGGATCGATACCCAATACCAAGAATAAAGGACTTCACTTACCAGCTGGCTGAAAAGAAAGTGTTTTCAACGTTGGATCTGAACAGAGCCTATCAGCAAATACCAGTCGTACAAGAAGATATCGAGAAAACAGCGATTATCACTCCGTTCGGACTATTCGAATTTCCGCGGATGTGTCCCGGGCTACGAAATGCTGGCCAGACCTTCCAGAGATTCATACACGAAGTTCTACGAGGACTAGATTTCGTTTTCCCATTCATCGATGATCTACTTATCGCCTCCAACACTCACGAAGAACACCGAAGTCACCTACGCGCCGTACTCTCACGTTTAGATCAGTATGGAATTACGATCAACCCAGCTAAATGCGTATTCGGCAAAAGTGAAGTAACCTTCCTGGGCTACACAGTGAATGCGCAAGGGACCAAACCACCACAAGAAAAGGTTAAATCAATCGTCGAGTATCCGAAGCCTAAAACTGTAGAAGAACTGCGACGTTTCCTCGGTATGCTGAACTTTTACCGAGCGAACATACCTAACGCAGCGGCGGTACAAGCTCCTCTACACGTGCATCTCCATCATTCGAAAAAACGCGACAAGACGGAAATACAATGGAATGAAGAATCAAACGAAGCATTTCGCAGATGCAAGGAAAGCATCGCCAATGCGGCACTTCTTGCGCACCCGCATCATTCCCTCTCACTCGCTCTCATGTGCGACGCTTCCAACACATGTGCCGGGGCAGTACTACAACAGCAAGTAAACAACGTATGGCAGCCGCTCGGATATTTTTCGAAGAAGTTCACAGAAGCGCAGCAACGCTATTCAACATATGACCGCGAGTTGCTAGCCATCTATCTGGCTATTAAACACTTTAGGAAGATGTTCGAAGGACGCAGCCTCACCATATTCACCGATCACAAACCACTGACGTTTGCTTTCACCAAGAGAAGTACCGACAGCGAGACACCTCGGCGCACACGCCAACTCCTTTACATCAGCGAGTTTACTACAGACATACGACATGTGATTGGGCAAGAAAACACCGTCGCCGACGCACTATCTCGAATCGAAACCATAACTTCACCGTCATCAATCAACTACGACGACCTGGCAGAAGCGCAAGAAAGAGATAGCACCATCAAAACACTTTCGCAACAAAGTAACATCAAAATGAAGAAAATTCAAATACCTACCGCTAAGAAGCCCATCTACTGTGAAGTATCCACTAGCAATGTACGCCCGTACCTACCATCGGAGTTCCGTGAAGAAGCATTCAACTCAGTACACAACTTGAGCCACCCCGGAATACGAACTATACAACAACGATTCTTCTGGCCATCTATGAACATCGACGCCGGCAAGTGGGCTAAAGCTTGTATTCCATGTCAGCGAGCAAAAGTGAACAAACACACATCGAGCCAACTATCTACCTACCAGTCATCGGAACGCTTCGACCACCTACACATCGATATAGTCGGGCCGCTACCAACCACGGCCGACGGGCACCGATATATAATAACTATGATAGATCGAGCGACGCGGTGGCCAGAAGCATACCCCGTACGAGAAATCACAGCAGAACAGACCGCTAAAACTGTATATGAAGGTTGGATATCGCGATTTGGCTGCCCAGCAAGAATAACTACCGACCAAGGCAGGCAGTTTGAAAGTCAGCTGTTCGCCGCTCTAACTAGTACCATGGGAATCGAGAAGACACGAACAACGCCGTACCACCCGCAAGCTAACGGAATAATAGAACGCTGGCACCGATCTATGAAAGCAGCCCTCGTTGCTCGACTAACATCGAACACTAACTGGATCACCGAGCTACCTACCATCCTACTCGGGCTGCGCGCGGCGGGCCGCAGCGATACTGGAGTGAGTGCGGCGCAATTAACCTACGGCCGCAGCATTCGACTACCGGGCGAATTCGTCACACCATCGCCTTCTCAACATGTTTCAATGGGATATCCTTTAATAGAAGATCTACGGAAAACCATCAACGACTTGCGACCAGTACCATCCGAACCACACAGCAACAGTAGAAGCGTATTCGTCCATCCTCACCTAAAAACCTGCAAGAGTGTATTCGTCAGAAGAGATCTAATGAAGAAGGCGTTGACACCACCCTACGAAGGCCCATATCCTGTGTTGAAACGAACCGACAAGCAATTCACACTTCAGCTTCCCGATCGACAGTCAACAATATCCATCGATCGTCTGAAACCCGCCTACACACTCTATGACGAAGAAAATGCAAGCGAAACTACCAGCAAGACGCCGCCCGCGGCAGAAAATACTACGAAGCCGAGCTCGAATTCACCGCCTACAGACCATGAACACAAACAAGAGGCTCCCAAGACACGCACCGGCCGCATCGTAAGACTGCCAGTACGCTTCGCTGAGGGGGTGTACTGTAGGAGCATACATCATCACGCGTCGACGGCCGGCGAGTTACTGGCGGCGCAGGCGGCGCCACCCGATTATATACGAAAGCGCAGCGTTCGCGGGGCTGAAGCGGGGAGCGTGCAACATCGCGACGAGTGAAAGAGACGGACGTCGCGATGAGTGAAGGAGACGGAAAATCTTTTATTCCACTTGTATGCCGCTAGTTGCGATCTCAATATTGTACATATAAATAGGCTAGTTTTTAATAAATTATTATTCTACTCTCTACCACACTTGGAGTTTCTCTTACCTACATCGGTCCCTAAAGTCCTAATATGGAACCTTGTGGAACGCCTATCTTTACCATTTACTTGAACAGATTGGAATCTGTTACTAAGATACGATTCCAATAGACAAAGACCTTTATTACGAATACCGTAATGATGAAGCTTTAATAATAGAGTTTCATGATCTACACAATCAAATGCCTTCGACAAATCACAAAAGACCCCCACGGCATCCTGACGCTCCTCAAATGCCTCAAAGATATGTTTTATTAAGGCAACACCAGCGTCAGTTGTCGAGCGGCCCCTGGTGAAGCCAAATTGCTGGCTATGTAAGATGTTATTAAAATTAAAGTGTGAAAGCATTTGATTGAGCATAATCTTTTCGAAAACCTTACTGAGTACCGGCAATATTGACACAGGTCTGTAGTTACCAGGATCTTGTTGGTCACCTGATTTGTGCAACGGTACGACTTTACTTAGTTTCATTAAATCAGGAAACTCACCATTATCTACTGCTAAGTTAAACGCATGTGCTATACAAATCAGATCAATAGTTTTGGCGTAATGTGATTCTAGACAGAGTTTTAATGTTGTAGATAGGTAGCTATGTATAAGTTCCTGTGGGAATGAGATATTTTCCCGAAGTAAAAAGTAGTCTGAATTTTGGTACCTTCCTACCCTATAAGTTAAGTAGTGTGATGGAATGTCGCTAAGTTTCGATCCAAGTAAAACTGTTAAATAAAGACAGTTGCATCAAAATGTTATCATAAATTCCATAAATTATGGCGCCTACCTACCCTCTAAGTTAGAAAAGTGATTAAATACTAACTTGAAGTCTTAGTAACACTCAGTTTAAAAAAAAACATCAAAATCATTTCAGTAGCTATGGCGTCATGCGC
This sequence comes from Anarsia innoxiella, assembly GCA_947563765.1. NCBI lineage: Eukaryota > Metazoa > Arthropoda > Insecta > Lepidoptera > Gelechiidae > Anarsia > Anarsia innoxiella. Next base: position 11,584,720 of record OX387391.1, on the reverse strand, counting down.
TTCTTAACACGATCACCCTAGATTTCCGCGGGAATGAGGTATTTTCCCGCCGTAAAAAGTAGCCTGTGCCCGTGCCTAGGATTCTATCTTTAAATTAACCATGTCTTATAAAAATCTGTTCAGACGTTAAGGCGTGAATGAGGTAAACTTTTAAAACAAACGATTAAAAATCACTAACTCAATTCAGTTTTCTGCCTACTTCCTACCCCCTAAGTACGATGACGTGATCATTTTGATCTTATATCCGTTTTTAGGTAACCATCTATTACCTTACTAAATTTCATCAAAATCCGTTCAGCCGTTTAGGCATGATAGAGCAAAACTCCCGGCAAAAACCATAAAACAATCACTAACTCAATTCAGTTTTCTGCCTACTTTCTACCCCCTAAGTACGATGACGTGATCATTTTGATCTTATATCCGTTTTTAGGTAACCATCTATTACCTTACTAAATTTCATCAAAATCCGTTCAGCCGTTTTGACGTGAAAGAGCAAAAGTCCCAACAAAAACGACTAAAAATCACTAACTCAATTTAGTTATCTACCTACTGCTTACCCCCTAAGAACGATGGCGTGATTATTTATAGCCTATGACCATTTCTAGGTTATCATCTATCACCATACCAAATTTCATCAAAATCCGTTCAGCCGTTTAGGCGTGAAAGAGTAACAGACAGACAGACAGAAAGACAGAGTTACTTTCGCATTTATAATATTAGTATGGAAGTGTGGATTTAGTATTAAGTGCCTAAATATAAAGTTTCATGGTTTTATCTTTGAATAATGACGATCTCCCATACTAACTTTCATCCCTTATTACCACCCCCTTAAGCCTTTTTTCGCGACAAAATATAGCCTATGTCCTTTCTCAAGGTCTAGACAACCTCTCTACCAAATTTCATTGAAATCGGTTCAGTAGTTTAGGCGTGAAAGCGTAACAGACAGACAGACAGAGTTACTTTCGCATTTATAATATTAGTATGGATTAACTACAGTTTCTAACGTTGAATCAATCCATTTGTAGTTACCATTTAAACTAAAACATTTAAGTAATTTTTCTTTTAATGTTCTTATTAATCTTTCAACGATTGATGCTTTTTTTGTTGAATACGTTGAGTAATGATTAATACGTAATGTTTTCATCAAGCTTTGGAAAAAACATTATAGAATTCAGTTCCCATATCAGTTTGTAAATTGTTCGGATGGCGATGAGAGTTTGAAACAATACGTTTAAAGGCGTTTGTAATTTCCAGTTTTGTTTTTGTTTTTGTTGGTACAACCCAAGCATATTTAGAAAAACAATCGATGATTACTAAAATAAATGAATATTTTTTGTTGTACGATTTCAAGTTTCTTAAATCAATAAGATCAGCTTGCCATAAATCATCGATACCTTTCAAAATAACATGACGGCGAACAAAGTTTTTTCTTGCTGCTCTATGAATTTCTTCAACTACTTGTTGTTTTGACATTATTAGTTTTAATTATGTTATCGATCTCAGCTTTCGTGTAAAACTTTTTTTTCAAATGATCTAAAATGGTAGTGACGCTAGTTTTTAAATAGTTATTTATTTCATCTAAAAGGGCATCTTTGATTTCAGACTTTGAAGTACTTATAAGAGTTTTGACTTCATTAGGACTACATAACTCTTTTACCGCATTGTCAACATATTCTTTGTTTGCGCAATGGTCTAATTCCTCAGGTGCTAATATTCCCCGTAATCGAATCCCTTTTAAGTCAAATTCACCATTTTGGTTTTTTAATAAAATACTATCAGAAAAGTCAAACACATGAGACAATCTTTGTCTCTTATGAACATGATGACCAAATTTATCTATATTCATAGTAAAGGTCTGTATTCTTAAAGAGCTAAATAAGATATGAGAGAATTTGTCATTAGACGTAATCTTTATAATTATAAATTAGTTATCTTTTTGCAAAACTCCTCTTTCTCGTAGTTCTTCTACTTCTTCTTCTTCTTATTTAAGAGCTAAGCTCTTGTCGGTGGAGCCTCTTCCATCCCTCCCTATTTTCTGCCTTCTTTTTAACATCTTGATACGACATGACACCCGCCTTTTCCTTCACCTGTTCTAGGAACGTCCGTCTGGGTCTTCCTCTCTTCCTTTTCCCTTCAATTTTTCCTTCTATGATGTTTTTTATGAGGGAATCATGTCGTATCAAATGTCCTAGCATCTTTCCTCTTCTGTTCTCAATAGATTTTAGTAAACTTCTCTTTTCTCCCACAATCTGTAATACCTCCTCATTTCTCTTCTTTTCAGTCCAACTTATCCTCTCCATTCTTCGCCAACACCACATCTCAAATGCCTCCAGTCTTTCTCTATCCTTTTTATTCAATGTCCACGTTTCGCTGCCATATAGAGCGATACTCCAGATATACACCTTTATAAGCTTTTTTCGGATTGTTCTTGCTATGCGGGCTTTGAAAAGGTACTTTTTATTATTAAAAGCTTGCTTGGCCATCGCTATCCTAGCAATTATATCAGGTGTACATCTTGAGTTCTTCTACAATAGATATTATTTCATTATTTACAGCTCCCGTATTTCCAGCTTGTTGAGATGCAATCAATAATTTTAATCTTTCTACTAATTCATTAGGGTCATCCCAATAGACGTAATCAGTATTATTTTGGAATTTCTTCATTAAAGGTAATCCTTTACCGGTGATTTGGCTGTTGTTACTGCTAATAGAATAACTTCGATCATATTTGAATAAAGGTTTTATAATCTTTAAATACTTTTGTCCTTTATTACTTTTTATAGGCTTAAGGGGATTATAATCTTTACGGTGTGCATTGGTATCCATCAACATCAATTTATAATTAGAAATATCATCTTTTGAAACTAAATCAATGTCAGGGGTTTTTTTTAAAGTAGTTCTCGTAAACCTGTGGTTAATGTAAATTCCCGTCCTGCTACTGTTATGATATCACCAACTAGTGTCGCGACCCTCTTTTTTAATAAAAGAAAACTAAGAGGTCTGTACAAAAATATCATATTTATTGTTTAAAGTGAAAAAAAAAACGGGTAGGCCCGTCTACAATTTGCTTCGTAGTTAGTTACTTCCCAAGGCTTCACAGCTGGGGTGGCTTGACTCGCCGCCAGGTCTGATGGGAAGTATCGGCTGCCAGACTATCACGACGTGAATCTGATCCCAATCTTGAACCCTTGAAATCAAAATAAATTGCGGGTAAGCAAAAGTTCCCATCCTGGCTCTGCTAGGTAACACCGCGGATTTAAGCGGAAAGCACAAAGGAAGAACCAACGCAGTAGGTGCTGTGTAGTGTTGTCAAGCAGAGCGGGTACAAGCAGATAATGAATAAAACACTAAAACTACATTTTACACATATAAAAACTTAACTTAGGTAAGCATGTTAAAAAGATTATCAATTAATGAAATCACCAGAGGGTAGGAAATGCAAAATCAGCTTAGCGTAACTACAAGCTTATGCCTAATTAGCGGATATAAAAGATGAGAAATTGCTACCTATCTAAGTATTAAAATATTTGTTCAACACTTACCCAATTAGGGGTTTTAAATTCAAGAAACCAGTTCGTTGAAATTACTAATTAAAAATCCCCCGACTATAAAAAGTAACAAATAAAATAAGTAGTATTTTGTCAACTGAACATCGCTTAATATTTCATACAAATTGACAACTTTCATACAAACTTCATTTCGTCGGGGGACCGCATTCTATTTTCCTTACGAATACCTATTTTAAATTTATACTTATCGATTCAATTAAAACATTTCGTTCACAGGCATTTTTTAAATTTTGATATCTCATTATGATTACTTATGGTTAGGTTTTTTTTGCGTACCTACCTAGGTACTTAGCGGTCCCCCGACAAAATGAAGTTTGTATGAAAGTTGTCAATTTGTATGAAATATTAAGCGATGTTCAGTTGACAAAATACTACTTATTTTATTTGTTACTTTTTATAGTCGGGGGATTTTTAAATTTTTAATTTAATTTTTATTTCAAAGTTTTTAAACCTTTATTATAAAAATTAATAATAATTATTATAAGCTCCTCCTTTTGTCGACATTGCATTATATTAAGAATTAAACACTGATCAAAACGAATCCAAACACGACATATTTGCTGTTACATTTTTCAAGAATGGATGGAGTGCTGGAAATTCGGGCTCCATCATCAGCTCCTCGCCTGTTGTCACTATTGCATTATATTAAGAATTAAACACTGATCAAAACGAATCCAAACACGACATATCTGCTGTTACATTTTTCAAGAATGGATGGAGTGCTGGAAATTCTGACTCCATCATCAGCTCCTCATCTGTTGTCACCATTGCATTATATTAGGAATTAAACACTGATCAAAATGAATCCAAACACGGCATATCTGCTGTTATATTGGATCTATAACCCTACCACAGCTGAGAAAAGAGCTGATGACCTTGAAATGGCTGAACCGATTTGCGTATTATATACCTAAGAACACTCCCAGGAACACCAGCTTTAATTTAAAAAAAAAACGCATCCAAATCCGTTTACGCGTTTAGGAGCTACAGTGCCACAGACAGACAGACAGACAGACAGACAGACAGACAGACAGACACACAGACACACAGATACACAGACAGACATCGACGTCAAACTTATAACACCCCTCTTTTGGCGTCGGGGGTTAAAGAATTAAGACTGTCACTTGTAAATATTAAGTGAGTAGGTACTAAGATCGCCACAATACGTGTGGTGAAATAATTGAGTAACCCAACAAATAGGTAGGTACTAGAATGCCGCAGCGGAGCAGTACGTGTTCACGCTGGGACGTTAGAAAGTGGTGTGATTAACGGCCGCCGGCTGAGAGCCAATCGCGACGTGTCGCCTACAACAATGTACTATGACGCATGAACACCGTTCGAACAATATACGGGCTTTACACTCGCGCTTCGTCCCTCGCCTCGTGGCTCGCCTCGTCCCTCGTGCGAGGCTCGTGTTGATCGATGGTTAATGAGTTGCCTGTTTAGACTCGCGTGCCGAGTTCAGTCGTCTTTGAGCTAGCAACAATGGAGGACGTCGAAATTTTTCTTATTTTTTAATTCTGTTTGAGATCTTCCCATTTCTTCGGACAATCTCGCCCATGCATCGCTTACTTTTTGGCTGTTCTTGTGGCATTTATGTTTAGGGTCCCAAATTATTCGTTCTTTTTAAACGACTTCAAAAAAAAGGAGGAGTTTCTCAATTCGACCGTATATACTTATATATATATATATTTTTTATGTATGTCCACGCAAAACTTCGTCGTTTATGAACCGATTTTGATGATTCTTTTTTTGTTGGAAAGAGGGTATCCCGACGGTGGTCCCATGGTAAGGAAACCAGGATCTGATTATGGAATCCTGGAGAAATCGAGGGAAACTCTCGAAAAAATTGTATTTTTGACTAGTCTGTTTCTTATGTTTCTTCACACAACTTCGTCGTCCATGAACCGATTTTGATGATTCTTTTTTTGTTAGAAAGGGGGTATCCCAAGGGTGGTCCCATGATAAGGAAACCAGGACCTGATGGTGAAAACCTGGAGATATCGAGGGAAATACTCGATAAAATTGCATCGCGACTAGTGTGTTACTTAAAATTATGCAATAATAAGAATTTTAAAGCCCTAATGTTTAATGAGGGTCTGACGTTGACCTGATGATGGAGCGGAAATGTAGTCGAGGGAACTCGACAACGGTTTACAGCAAGTACTTTGTGTTTGGGCTTGATTAACTTATATTATTGAGACCTTTCGTCTAAATGAGTTGTGACTGTTATTAGGGGTCTGATAATGAAAATGAAGGACAGTCAAGGGAAACTAAAAAATGTGAAATAAAAAAATTTTGACAAAAAAGAAACAACTTCAAAACGGAAACTAAAAAGTATGAAATAAATTAACTTGTACAGCAAATTTCGAGTTTATAAGTGATTAAAAGTAACATAAACAAATACATAATTATGTCTTTAAAATTTTTGAAGACGACGCTCCGGACGCGAGCGCTGCGAGGCGCGAGACGAGACACGAGGCGAGCCGCGAGCGTCTGTTTACACTCTCACCTTGTGCCTCGGCTCGGGCCTCGTCTCGCGACTCGTACGCGAGTGTAAATGAGCCATTACATTCGCGTACGAGTCGCGAGGCGAGGGACGAGGCGAGGGGCGAGGTGCGAGTGTGAACAGACGCTCGTAGCTCGCCTCGTCCCTCGCCTCGTCACTCGCGGCGCTCGCGTCCGGAGCGGTTTTTGGGGCACGAGTCAAAGGACCTCGCAACAAACGCGAGCGTGGTGTTTACATTCGCGCTCTCGCTTCATTCGAGTTTTAACCTTGTGCCGCGCAGGTTGTGGCTTTTTTTGCCACTAATACTTCGACGTCCTCCATCCTTGCTAGCTCGTACACAACTGAACTCACCACGAGAGTGTGAACAGACAACTCATTTACCATCGATCACGCGAGGCGCGAGCTGTGATAGAAGACGAAGCACAAGACGAGGTACGAGGCGAGAGTGTAAATGTAGTATTAATGTGCTAATATAGACCGCTGACCAGGTACAATCAGTAAAGTAATACTACTTTGATTATTGTAATTTATATTTAAGTGTATATAATAATTTTAGGTTTAGTTAATTCTAAGAGTTTGTAAAGTAGGATATTTAAGAGTATAAATTAAGTTTAAGTTAGTTTGTATTTAATGTTTTTTTTTAATTTAATTGTTTTTAGTTGTTGTGTTTAATGTAAATAAAATAAAAGTAACGTATTTTACGTTACACTAGTCTCACTCTCATTAAGCCCATCATTGGTTTCCCACGTTCAACTCTTATACCGAATGGAACATCAGTAGTATATATATGTATGTTCTAGCTCACTTTTGTGGTGGAGGAAGTGACGTCACTGGTGGAGGATGTGACGTAGTATGACGTGTGGTGGAGTATGACGTAGTATGACGTGTGGTGGAGGATGACGTAGTATGACGGGTAGGTAATGACGTATTATTATCCCTTTTGTGACGTAGTATGACGGCTAGGTAACGACGTATATGTATTAGCTCACTTTTGTGGTGGCGGAAGTGGTGTAAGTACCTAGAGTGATGCAAGTAGCTGGAGTGACGTGGTCGGGGGCGCGGATGTGGTGCCGTATCGGTCGCCTGCGCTACCGTTTAGGTAGATGTCAATATTTTTTACGCTTATAAATGTACGTTTGTGATAAATATGGTATAGTGTTCACCATATATAATCTATCACGTCACCAAATGTACCTACTATAAGATAAGGAGCTAAATAAAATGTTCTTCGACGTGTTAACAACAACTGTTTTAACTTTGAAGAAAAAGATTTATTTTTTCTGTTTGATCGAGTCGAAATTATACCTACCTACCGATGAATGAGCATGTGAACCAAATTCTTATCAGTAACAGCAGTGGTGCTGTGGTTAGAGCTTTACAATGAAGTTACATTGTTGTAATCGATGAAGGAATTGAGTAGGTGCATCCTGCACGTGTATGCAAAACAGTGATTCAGCAGATGTATGTGAGATTTTGTTTTACGTTGAATTTATTGAGAATCTCAGTGTACATTTAATAGTTCTAGATTACAGTAGTGCAGTAAACACTTAAACATGATTTAATCGAATATAATCCTGCTAACGGTGTTTTTAACAATTCAAAATATGTCGGGAAGGAGGAGGGAAATGGTTGAAGTTCCAGCATTAGAAGAAGACGTATTGTTCCCAATGTGAACGTGCTCATATTCACACTGATAAGTAATAACAATGAAATAACGTAACTTACTTTTAGTTTTTTATTCAACATTATAAATCCTGCAATGCTATACAATACAAATAGGTACTATTTACTACATAAAGAAAAAATACAGATGACACGTATTGACACGTAGGTACATGAAGTATTACATAGGTATTTCACAACAGCTGAAATCATAACACTTTATTGTTTTTATCAATCCAACTTTTTTCATTCATCCCCAACCATTTAACGTAGACTTTATTACCTTTCCGCTTCAATATCTTTTCCACGAGATAGACATCTGAATCTTTCACTTTTTGCAACTCTTGCTCATAGAAAGCTCCCATGATCGGTTCACGCTTAGTGTCTTGAAGTAGGTATGTGGGCGGGTTAGTATTTTGCACTTTGACTATTTGAAATATCTCCGTACTCCAGTTTCCGGTGTAACCCTTATCAAATACTGATTTATATTTACTTATTCGCACATTATCGTTAACCTTAAACTTGTTGCGTGCTTTAACCTTGATGTGATTGTACACTCCAGATAAAAGTTTATCTGCATTGTTCCGGTTGACAGATTTAGGCGCCATGCCGATAGTACGATGTACTTTATTGTTATATTTTTCCAACAGTTTACTCAAATAGTTGATCCATTTGTAGACACCTTTCAAACTGAAGTGTTGCCAAAGCCAATTTTTGAGTGTTCTAATAAGTCTTTCCACTATAGAAGCTTTCTTAACGCTAAACGTAGAGTAGTGATTAATATTATACTTTTCCATTAGCGATTGGAATTTAGTGTTGAAAAACTCAGTACCATCATCTGACTGTACATTTTTAGGTTTTCTCTTTTGCGAGTTTTGAAGGATTCTCATCATCATCTTTGTGACTTCTTCAGCTTTTTTAGTCTTCAACGGCTGCGCCCAGGCGAATTTCGAGAAAGTATCTATACAAACCAGTATGTATTTGTGACCGGCGTTTTCTCTAGCGTATTTTTGCATATCGATAAGATCTATCTGCCAGGTATCATCCAATCCTTTCTGTATGAATCGTCGTCGAGGAAAATTCTTCCTAGCATATTTATATATTTCTCTCACCACTTGAGCTTTACTCATAATTCAGTTTCGTAATCTATTTTTTATCGCCGTCGCGGTGTTTGCCAACGTTGACGATGACGACGACGACGACGACGGCGACGACTTCACCGTCTCCGTTGACGTCGGTGTTGTAATTACGGGCTTAGATTCGATTTTCCTCTTTTTACTATCACCACCAACGTTCTCTTTGTTGTTTTTAGAAGATGTTATGTTCTTTTTCGATTCTATTATTTTCTTAAGTAACTCCAATTGTTTCTGTAGATTAGCTATTTCCGATTTATTGGTTTTAATCTTTGTTAAACATGTATTAAAGTTAACTTCTAGTTGATCTTTAGTGATAGCATCATTCTTACGCACACCATTAGCGATAGATGTAATTCGTTTATTTTTACAATCGATGATGCGTTTATCTCTTCCACTGTTACCACCTTCGAATTCTGAATATTCTTTGGAATTACCGCTATATAAGTAATGACCAAACTTGTTGACGGGCATGTTGTTTATGATAATGCGCTCAGTTGAACATCGTTTTTTATCTTATAATAATACCTGCTTCAACGAGTTCTTCGATTATTGAATTAATCTCATTTTCATGTCCGCTGTTACCAGCATTTTGCGATGCGATAAGTAAACGTAGTCTAGCAACCAACTCATTCGGATCATCCCAATAAACATAATCCGTCTTAGGATGAAACTGCTTCAATGTTAAAGATATACCTTTTCCATGTTTTTCTGATAGTGCAGTCGATGACGACGATGATAGCGATGATGGTGAGGTGACGGTTTGCTTCTTGATATATTTTTTATATTTTTCACCTCTATGTCCCACCACTTGTCCACCGGGTTCAAAATTACGTCGATGAGCGTGTGTCACGCTCAAAACCCTATTAAAATTTTCCTTATCTTTTGAATTAATCAGTTTAGCATTGGGATGTTTCTGAAAGAGTAATTCAGCGAATCCTGGAGTTAGTTTATACTTTTTACCCGCAATCTGTATGTTTTCAAAGTCATCTATGAAATGTACAGCTTCCCTACCGAGAAACGCTTTCTCTTTATCAAAATATATAACATCATATTGGGGTTGTGCGAGCGTTCCCTGTTTATTACGATGATCAATGTGTCTCTGTAATAATTGATGATTTATGTTCATCGACGACGGTGGACCTGTTGCTGTTTTTGATGGTGGTGGTGGTGGTGGTGGTGGTTGTGGAGATGGTACCGGTGATAGCTGTAAAGTTTCTTCGTATACACTATCATCATCATCATCATCATCATCAGTATTTTCTCCAAAACTTTTTTCTTCATGTTCATGTTCACTCTTAACAGATTCATCGTTATCATCGTCATTCTTATCAAATTTACTTTCAGTTTTTATTTTAGATTTATTTTCAAGTTTGATTTTTGTTTTTTCATTTGCATGTTCCAACTTGTTATTACTTAGCAGCAGTGAGTTGAGCGGTTCAGTGATTGGTTTAAAAGTTTTCTCAAGCGATTCCGTAAGCAATGAATCATTATTTTGAATTGCTTTTAATTTAGCTTTAACCGCCTTGACTGAAGTAATGAGTTTTCGTTTCAACTGTTTATTACCAAATATCCGTTCCGAACTAAACATGGCGGTATAATGTTAGATTTTTAAGAAAAATGATGCTTTTATAGCTACTCATCATCATCATCATCGTCGTTAAGTAAGATGAAATTGTCAAAATTTTTACGATAACGTCCCCTATTCATTTCACAATCTTTGTTGATGAGAATAAAAGAAAAGCGTTCCTTCCAGCAACGTCTGCAAATTTTATGGAATTTTTCCCATGACATATCTGTATTTACGTGATCATCGTAAGCGTGTCGCAAGTTTAAATCATCTTGTTTGAAGAGTAAAATCAGGTTTGCATTATCACGCACTAGCTGTTTAGGTATTTTGCTATACGTCTGACAGAGATAAAAACACTCCATGTTTCGATGACGACCCATAGAAAAGTATTGACGTATCGCTTCTTGATCCTCAAGCGCTACATCATCGAATACGATGACACTGTTCAGTTCAGCGTCTTCGGGTGGAACCACTTCACTTTTTTCAGAACATTTATAAAAATTTAATCCATCTACACGTTTAAAGACTTCATCTAGGAATATATATTTTGGTTGAAGTAGAGATTTGGAATACAAATAAACTGATTTGTACTTTACAGCAGACGGATCAAGGAGGAGGGTGAGTAATACATTTGTTTTACCACAGTTGGATGGTCCGCAAATCAAACATCTAATACTGGAAGGCAGTAGTGCACCATGTTTACCCTCCTCCCCCCAACCATCATCGCTCCCACCTTTTTCATTTTTAAAGCTCCAAATTTTTACATTTAAACGCGTCGGTTGCACTTTAAACTTCATTATTATGTGCTCACGGTACGCGAATGAATGTGTTTATTTTTACATCGTGAATAAATACCAATTCATCCATCAAAATGTTTAGTTCTATTTTTAGTTTAAGAGAAGATAAACCACTACCTACCAAAGAAGATTTGCAAGGTATATCAAAAGGATTTCTCTTGAAAACATTCAGCAATCAATTGTATAAAGTTGAGGACGATCTACCTGAGCACTTGCGAAACGACCCTGAGATTAGTGAGTACTTTTGCTGTCAAGAACACGAGTTTTGGGATACCTCCGATCCAAACGCAACGCAAGTGGATTACGGCGGACCTAATATACGTAAAAGCTGTACCGGTTGTATAAGAAAAAAGAAAGAACAACAACTACAACAACAAGAGGTTGATATCAAAGAAACGGTTCAAAGTTCTCAAGAAGAGAATTATCCCAACTATCACTACTGCCGTCTTCACGACGACGACAACGACGTCGACGACGGTGACGATGATAACAACAGTTTAAAACAGAAGAAAAAGAAAGTTTGTACGGATGTTTTAGCGTATAAAAATGCTAGTACCTAGTAGAAGTGTTTCATTCAATCGAGAACATCAATCAAGAAGAGGTGCTGGATTTGTCAACAGTTTGATAAATAATTTACCTTTTGAATTACATCTCCCCAATTACAACTATTGCGGACCCGGCACTAAACTACGTGAACGACTGTTACGTGGCGACAAGGGAATCAATCAGCTGGACGAGGCGTGCAAACGTCACGATATCGCCTACGCAAACAACCCATCGTCATTGGAGGCGCGGCATCGAGCGGATTTAGAGTTGGCGGCGGAAGCGGAGAAACGGTTTCGCGATAAAACCGCTCGCTTTGGGGAACGAGCGGCCGGTTTTGCTGTTAACAAAATCATGAAGTTCAAGGTGAAGCGGGGTATGGGTATATCATTCGCTAAAGTGGTGCAAAACAGTCGGCGAGCTGTAAAGAAACACATGTGCAGTCGGAAAATTAAAGAAAAAAAAACCTTTTTAAAAACAAGCTTTTATTATTTGTTTATAAAATGAACTAAAAAGTTAAAAATAAATTAACTCTAAAAAGAAATATAACACTTTGTAACTTGATTGTAACCTTTAACGACAAATAAGCGTCTTCGTCTAGGACAAAATAATTCCATATTGTACAAATTTATTTAATTTTAACACTAAAACTTTTCACCATACATAATTATTCAATCTCGTCCCCCCTCTTTATCATAGTCCCCATTTATAAATGAAAGCGTGTTACATTGTGATAGCCTGAGGAAAATGTTGTGATGTATTAATTAAATACAACTTATATATGTTGTATTTAACAAATTAAAAAGAAAAATGTTGTGTTGTATTAATTAAATACTCATTTTCCTCAAGCTATCACAATGTAACACGCTTTCATTTATAAATGGGGACTATGATAAAGAGGGGGGACTAATTATGTATGGTGAAAAGTTTTAGTGTTAAAATTAAATAAATTTGTACAATATGGAATTATTTTGTCCTAGACGAAGACGCTTATTTGTCGTTAAAGGTTACAATCAAGTTACAAAGTGTTATATTTCTTTTTAGAGTTAATTTATTTTTAACTTTTTAGTTCATTTTATAAACAAATAATAAAAGCTTGTTTTTAAAAAGGTTTTTTTTTCTTTAATTTTATTTTTAACTTTTTAGTACCTCTATTTTTAATTCGAGATTTACTACGACGTAGTTCGCAGCGCGTAGCAGCGTTATTCCGTTATGAAGTCCGTAGTTAAGGTTGCGTCGTTTAATTACGGAGTTCCTATGGCCACCTTCCGGCTCCAACATCAGACCCTGGTTACCATATAGTATCAAAGTACTCGTCAAGACTAATCCAATGAGCCCAAACTAGATGGGGTTGCGTCGTTTAATTACGGAGTTCCTATTTCTACCTTCCGGCTCCATCATCAGACCCTGGTTACCATATAGTATCAAAGTACTCTACAAGAGTAAACCAATGAGCCCAAACTCGATAGGGTTGCATCGTTTAATTACGGAGTTCCTATGGCCACCTTCCAGTTTCATCATCAGACCCTGGTTACCATATAGTATCAAAGTACTCGTCAAGACTAATCCAATGAGCCCAAACTCGATAGGGTTGCATCGTTTAATTACGGAGTTCCTATGGCCACCTTCCAGTTCCATCATCAGGCCCTGGTTACCATATAGTATCAAAGTACTCGTCAAGACTAATCCAATGAGCCCAAACTCGATAGGGTTGCATCGTTTAATTACGGAGTTCCTATGGCCACCTTCCGGCTCCATCATCAGACCCTGGTTACCATATAGTATCAAAGTACTCGTCAAGACTAATCCAATGAGCCCAAACTCGATAGGGTTGCATCGTTTAATTACGGAGTTCCTATGGCCACCTTCCAGTTCCATCATCAGACCCTGGTTACCATATAGTATCAAAGTACTCGTCAAGACTAATCCAATGAGCCCAAACTCGATAGGGTTGCATCGTTTAATTACGGAGTTCCTATGGCCACCTTCCGGCTCCATCATCAGACCCTGGTTACCATATAGTATCAAAGTACTTGTCAAGACGAATCTAATGAGCCCAAACTCGATAGGGTTGCATCATTTAATTACGGAGTTCCTATGGCCACCTTCCAGCTCCATCATCAGATCAGCTCCATGTTACCATAATATTGCATTGTCACGCGATATACATAAGCATGCAAAATTTCAGCTCAATCGGAAACCGGGAAGTGGATCAAATTTAAGTTGCAAGATTTGATTACAGAACGACAGACAACGGGACAGGTGAAAGTAAATAAAAGCTTGTAAAAAGCAATCGGTTGACAAGAACAACCTACTGAGAACCGCTATGAAAGCGGCCCGTAAAACAATCAAAAACCGCTTCGTAAGAACCCCTCGAGTGATCCCTTTACCGAAAACGGGCGGTTTTATCCCGTTGATACCACTGTTGGGCGCTTTAGCCGCTACCGGTACCCTAGCCGGTGGTGTAACCACCGCAGCTAAAAATATCTATGATATGATCTCGAAGAAAAAACAGGGTGAACAAAAAGTCGGTAAAGGATTATACCTTCGACCATACAAACAAGGTATGGGGTTGTATTTAAGTCCGTACTCTCCAAAAAACTGAAAATGTACCCCCTCCCCGCCACCACCAACGATAATGATGACGAACATCATCGTCTTCTACCGCCGAAGAATAAACCTCTCACCGACATCGACATAGTGAAGTGTGTACGCAGACTGAAAATTCCTTACTTTAGAGGTGTATTCATGAGAGACACTCTTCCGCATCATGGTAAACCGTGGCTCAACGAGTGCGGTGTCATCAACTTGGATACGATAAGGGGGGTGGGTACTCACTGGGTGGCGTACGCTAAAATCGGAAATCGATGTATATTCTTCGACAGTTTCGGCGATCTGAGACCGTTTAAAGAGTTTCCCCTATACATGAAGAGGAGTGGTGATAGGATTAATATTGAATATAACTATACAAATCTTCAAAAGGAAAATCAAGTAAACTGCGTACATTTATGTTTAATGTTTCTGTATAATATGAAACGTTATTTCACAAATAAATAGATGAATAAGCGAATACATGTTTCATTCCCTTATCAACCTTTTGTATGCATGCGTGTGTGCTGTAGCGTAGTGGTGACGATAACGACGACGATGACGACGACGTCATTTGGGTACACATACTAACAATGTCATCATCATTTTCTATTACGCTTAGCGGTGAATCATCAGAGTTATCCGCAGACTATATGCCTGCGATAGAGTTGAAGAATGGTGAGTTTGAGTGTGGATTGATTTATTTGAAGACATACAATTCGACTATGGAGACTATGGAGAAAACGTAATAGAAGTACCTGAGGGCGCTTATGAGGTGAACGATATATTCAAATATATAAATAGTGAAATATCAAAACAATCGAAGGACGCCTACGATTTAATCGATATGGAGGCTAATATGAACACGTCTCAGTGTATGGTGTATTCTCCAAAACTAGACATCTATTTCAATCGACGGAATAGTATCGGTTCTCTGCTCGGTTTCTCACCGCGGGTTCTTGAGCCGGGTAAGATACATTTATCCGATAAACCGATCAATATATTGAGCACAAACACTATAAGAGTAGAGTGTAGCATAATAGAGGCTTCATTCATTAACGAAAGACCCGCTCACGTATTACACGAATTTTCACCCTCCGTACCGCCCGGCTATCAAATAATCGAGTGTCCTTCGAACGTTGTATACCTACCAGTAAAGGGTACTACTATTAATCGTATTAACGTACGTCTTGTGAACGAGCACGATAATCTCGTTAATTTTAGAGGTGAAAATATATCCTTGAGGCTTCATATTAGAAGAACACCCATCACTTCATAATCATCACAATGATAGTCTATAAAAATGATGGTGTATATCAGAATGGGATCAGTCAAAGCGTGCAAGCGTCAGCAGCGAGTACATATCCTTCAACATCAACATCATCATCATCACTACAAGAGACATCGGTAAAATATAAAAAAGAATTATCTAAGGAAAATAAGTTGTTTCTAAAAGCGCTTAAATTAAAAGTAGTTTCATAAACATCATCGCTGCCGCCGTCGTCAATACTATGCCTTCAAAGTCAGTTTTACATATCACTGAAAAAGTGCATTTCGATGAGAGTATAGAAAGCGTTGAGATTCACTCATACAATCCATATCATAACTCGTTTAATAACAACGATGATATTCGTATATGCATCAATAGACAAGACTTAATCGTACTGCCAAGCGAGAGCTATCTACTTGTAGAAGGAAAAGTGAACAGTGATACCGTATTCGTGAACAACGCGCCAGCTTTTCTGTTTCAAGAGATTCGCTATGAACTTAACGGTGTGGAAGTATACAGATCGAGAAACTGCGGTATCACCACCACCATGAAGGGACTTCTCTCCTACACCAAAGGATCTGAACATGCCTTGGAAAACGCTTGTTGGAACACGGGTGCTATAGCAGCCATTACCGATGGTGATTTCAGTTTTTCAATACCACTCTCACATTTCCTAGGATTCGCCGAGGACTATAAGAAAGTTATAATGAACGCTAAGCATGAGCTAATTCTCAACCGATCCAGTACCAATTTGAATGCAGCAACTTGTGCGGTGGGTAAGGAAATATCTATTGAGATTTCGCGCATAGTATGGCGTGTGCCCACCATCAAGGTGTGCGATGAAGAAAAACTTCGTCTCATGTCCATTGTGGAGAAGAATGTTCCTATTCCTTTAGCGTTCCGCACTTGGGACCTCTATGAATATCCACTATTACCAACATCACAAAAACATGTATGGTCGATAAAAACCGCTACAGAAATGGAGAAACCACGTTTCATCATTATCGGATTGCAAACGGCTCGAAAGGGTGATATGCATAAGGATATGAGTCATTTCGATCATTGCAATCTAACAAATTGTAGAGTATATCTAAACTCACAATACTTTCCCTATGAAGCGTTTGCAGCCAACTTTGAGAAAAACTCGTACTCACTGCTTTACGATGCGTTTGTGAATTTCCAAAGAGAATATTATGGAGTGCGGGAGGTGAGACCGGAAGTGAGTACATCACACTTCAAAACCAAGTTCCCGCTGATTGTTATTGACACATCGCGACAGAACGATAGTACTAGAACCGGTGGTGGTGCAATCGATGTGAAACTGGAAATGGAATTTTCCAAAAATGTTCCTGGCAACACCACCGCGTATTGCTTGATAATAAACGACGCACTCTTCGAGTATAGCATACTCTCAGGAAGTGTAAGAAAGATTTCACAATAATAAAATAATAGAAATTGAATTAGTCTGTGACCAACTGTCACCGTGTGTCTACGTCTCCTCATGGCTTATTATCACCGCCTTTTATCTCCTCCAATAATGAGTGCTGATGATGGCTCATTATGGAATGATCAGTGTACCTATGCGAAATCACACTACGATCTAGAAAATGGATTCTACATCTCCCTGTATCTCAACCAAGATTTGGAGGTGAAAATAGATTTTTGTGGAATTCTTCAGCTCAGCGCGGACGAGTGGTTTTCCATTATTGTGAAGAATAAGGAAATTATTACAAGTTTTCTTTCGTGCAGTATCAACGCACCTATTGCATCACTACCATCGACTACCGTCGCCGCTGCCACCGGGCTCGGAAGATTTGATCTAATTCTATCTATGAATGATCATCGTTATATGCTAATCTTCTCTAACAATTTCCAAACCTCAATCACAATAAACTATGAGAAGTGGTTTAGTATTTTGAACATTGCACCGTGTATAACGCAACGGATCAATCTTCTTCATAAGCAACTTCGGCCGGCCTACGAGAATCGAATCAACTTTTTCGAGAAGCACCTACGCAAAATACAACCGACCACCCTTCAAGCGACTCGGACGATCCTCGAGGAGAGATGTGATCGGAATTCTATTGTAGATTTAGAAATTATAGCATTAGGTGTAAGACATTTATTCACGAAATAAATAATGAATGATAATTATTACAAATGTTGTTTATTTTCCATTTACATAACACACCCATCTTACATACTAAAAACTTTTTTAATACAAAATTTTTAACTTATAACTAAGTACATTATTATATTTTTCTTATCTAATTCATTTTTTACTTTATATTCAAACCTTAAAATTATAGATTGTAACCGCAATGACATACATTGTTTGTTATCACTACCGTCTAGATTGCGTAATTTCAAAATAGATATCTACCTAAATAAAGTAATAACGATTTATATCTCTATGTCCCCAGGCGAGAGTTTTGTACGTTTCATTAGGGATAGTGAATCGCTTATCGTCAAAGTTTCTTAACACCATTTTATTCAGGGTTTGAGTGTACAGGGTTTGTAGTTTACTCCTTATAACATTCATCTCCCTGTACTGTACGTTCTCGTTTCTATTCGCGATGCATGCAATGAAATCATGATGACTCACTTCATTTTTCACAACGCTCTTTTTTACACCCTTTATTTTTTTAACAATCTCACGATCATCCTTGATCACGCAATAACATTTCGATCGTATACCGATAAACTGCTTAATAATCACACCCGAACATTCATCCTTAAACATTCCCACTACTTTCTTATTTAGCAACAAATAGTTGTATCTATTATCAGGGGGATAATCTGATGTATCAAACCTCTGTTTCAAATCACGTTTAATATCCTGGTAAAAGTTATCGGTTCTCATCTCGTATATAAATGAATCGGTGTCGGTATACAAAAGATTTATATTCTCTTTAAATTTCGGCAGCATATAATCATAGTGAAATTCATACATTAACGTTTTTGACAACTCTAGCACGGTAAAACCTACATAAATAGGTTTATCGTACGTGACACTATTCCTACTCATCTGTATTATTGCGAGGTCTTCGTTAATTATTGCGCTGCTGTGAAAATTTAAACGGCTTATCAGTGCACGCGCACCTAATCGCTTCCGTTGACTCTCCCATTTGTTGACGAGACGAACATCAACTCTCTTATCGACATTTTCCATGGTTTTCCCAAACACAGCGTTGTTCATCAGCTTATAGAAATCCTTTTCAAAAGAGTTTTTTGACGTAGCTCGCATGTGAGTATTCAAATCGATGTAGGTTTTTAACCAAGGTTTTTGCGTAAACATCAAGATCCTATGTATTTTAACGAGCTTTATACCGTGCTTCATAGCTTGTTTCAGGTTAACATAGTGAATCACATAATTTTTCTTATCATGAAGTGAGGCAATCAGTTTGTTCTCTTTAGAACCGATATAGTCTGGCACGCGGTTTTCAGAGCAAAACGGTAAATCGTTATGGAGCTCATGCAGGTTTTCCGGGTACACCAAATCCACTTCTAAAAAATATCCCTTAATCCCATTATTATCATGATGCAATACATTGAAATATCGAATTTCATTTTCCGTCAACCAACGGAAATCTTTAAGCGGTAGATATTGACTCATCGCCCATCCGTATTGATTGTTAGCATCTAGATATACTATGTACTTTGATTCTTTAGTAGGATCGTAACCAGTATTCAAATATTTATTGTTTGCAGTTGAGAGTTTTTTGCAACAAACACTCAAACCACCGCGAATACCTCTTGAGATGAATTTTATCATAGAGATATCGGTTAAAAGTTCCATTTCCACTTTGGTGTATTTTAACATCGCGTCCCAACTTAGACCGGGAGCGGTGTAATAATGTGCAGGATCCAACTGATATGTGTTAAGACAGACTTCCCTAAAGTTTTCAAACACATCAGTCAATAGTAGAACGTCCGTTTTCAGATAAATATCGCTATATTCCCCTAAAGTCTTCACGTTAAACGTATTCCACACCGTCTGTGCGTGTCTATACTCATCATCGGTAATTGCACATTTATTCAAATTGTTATAGAATTTGTCTTGAGGCGGTAACTCCGTCTCATTTAAATTATCCCAATCTTTTATATAGTCATAAGGAAACACTCCCTTTTGTCTCAAAATATGTGCTTGACTCTGAGAAAAGTTTTTGTTTATATTTATAAACTGAGAACTCTTTAAATTCGAAGCTAATTTATCTAGGCTTGACATCATAAAACGACACGAGTCAATGAAGCGTAATTCGATATCTAATTCACAACTTTTTATCGTAAACGAAATGAAATTTTCCTTGTTTCTCGGAATAATTTTAACATTATGCTCTTTCAACATACCTATAATGAAATGCGCATCGTAATGTGAAAGGTTATGTATAATTATTGGTATAACCTTTTTTATTTTATAGTTAAGATTACAATCGCGGTGAGCTACACCTCTATACTCACCGGTGAGATGACAGTGATCCATCACCGCAACATCATCATTTGCGATTTCATTTTCACATATATGACACTTGGTGGCTGTATCGAATTGAGTTTGCTCTAAGCTCGTTAGCGGTTTCATCACTACAATTTCATTCAGTATTTCAGCATACGGTTTTAGATTATCATCGAGCGAAGTAATTAATTCACTTGCACAATTTTTACCTCTGTATGATACATATTCACTCAATGAATCATCATAATAACATTTAATATAATACCCGAAGCTGTGTGCTTCGTGAACTTGATAAACATTGGTGAACGAAGACTTTGGATCGGGAGAGCAGGTGGCAACTGCTCTGAGTATTGATTCAAAATCGGCATACACTACGAAAGGAACACGCATCTTCTTGGAATAATTTTGAAATCGTAATTTATTCCCACCCCGCTTTGGAATATATGTCTTCACACCGGCACAATCTCCGACCGCCACGTGCGCTTGAAGCTTTTCCTCGTTGATAAACGTCAAGAGGCATGAATTGCAAAAAAACATTTCATTGGCATGATTTGATATTTGTCTGCGTACTAATCTACTTAAATGTTTTATCCAACAATAATGAGCGCGCACACCATGTTCAATATAAAGTAAATTCATACGAGTTTGCCTCTTCTTTTTCGATGCGTAGATGGGTCCAGCAATTTTTCCCTCTTCCACTTCAAATATATTAAAACTGAGTCCATTCAACTCTTCAATAAGCTGTATATCCTGTGTACTCACCGGAAAATTTACTCCATCCAATTTTAAAACGGATCTATAGTGCGGATACGAAGAAATGCGATCAGAATTATTATCGGTTGGGTAGAGTGCGCTCACTATCGCCCACGCGAAACAATATTGATCTCGATTCTTTATGTTGATGCACGCTTTCTTTTTCTGTATCCATAGCGGTAACGGGATGTAATTCGTACCTTTAAGCGGCGAAAACTTATTAATATTAATTTCTATATATAAAACCTTCTCAATCGCCCAACCACTATCTCGCTCTTGGAATTCATCAGCCTTTGTTTTAATCTCCTCAACGAATTCACCGTAGATGGACTTTATGTCATCCACCATACCTATAACTTTATTTCTTGTGTTAAAAGACTTCACATCTGTGGTGATCACTTCCTTAGTTTCCTTAATATAATTCCCAAACAGTTCGAGGTTCACCTTGATGGATGACTTCAACTCCATACGTTTCCGCTCTATCAGGCTCAAAACAGTATCCTCAACATTTGCAAGAAAGTCGCTAGGTATGACATGCTCCAACTGTGAACTGCTATACACTCTATACGACGCTAGTCTCGACTTGAAACAAGTCTTTATGATTTCAACATTATTCATCATGCTTTCCGTCATTTTATTTTTATGACTCGTACTTCTCAGGTGAGCATGTAGATTTTTCACTGGAACATCACACACAGTACACATCTGTTTAGCCCTCTTAGAGGGAGGTGGTAGCTGCTCTTCATCCATCGTTGTCGTTGTCGTCGTCGTCGTCGTTTGGTGATCAGAACGTTTATGTTTACTTTTTTTACTCCCCTCGTTTCTTATACAAGAGATTCGTACGTGACGTTTGACTGCATCCTTCCTTGAAAATAACTTATCACAATAACTGCAAGCAAACTTTAATTTACTACAGTTTTTTTCTTTCTTCTCACAACAAGTTTGGTGATGTTTCAGACTATCTAAATTATTAAATACCGTATCACAATCTTCACAAACGAACATTTCCGTTTGCTCGCTATTAGAACACGACTATCATGCTTTTAAATTATTCACAAAGTATTTATACAATTCCTTTATAATATGTAGGTAATAGAACATGTGCGTGAGAAATTTTTCATATCGTAAACCACAACGTTCTCAACCACAAAAACTGAAGCCCACGGTAGCGCGGGCGACCGATAAGGCGTCACATCCGCGCCCCCGACCACGTCACTCCAGCTACTTGCGTCACTCTAGGTACTTACACCACTTCCGCCACCACAAAAGTGAGCTAATACATATACGTCGTTACCTAGCCGTCATACTACGTCACAAAAGGGATAATAATACGTCATTACCTACCCGTCATACTACGTCATCCTCCACCACACGTCATACTACGTCATACTCCACCACACGTCATACTACGTCACATCCTCCACCAGTGACGTCACTTCCTCCACCACAAAAGTGAGCTAGAACATACATATATATACTACTAACATCCTTATATATTTCAGATGACATTGACCATGTTGATACGTCATTATCTGGATCATCATCATCTTCATTGTTTTGTGAATCATTTGTATTATCTAATGTTTCAAATTCAGTATCATAGTCGGATGAAGAATCTTTATCTTCGTGTTCTGTATTAGTACTTTTATTTAATGGATCTTTTGACATTTTCTCGAACGTTTTATTTCGCACCTTGATTTTTAGAACGTCACTAAACGAAATTTTGTGTTTTTGAGTTAATATTGCCATCTAGGTCGCGGAAAGGTAATCATTGATATGCAAAGACACTGGTAACCGTAGTTAATTTAGAAATGGCTAGGTGGCGTGGTGACGGTTTGCATTTATTGGATAATCAGACTCGGGCGACATGTAACAATGTCACTTTTTGTATAGTGACCGGGATGCCGAGTGTTAACGTACTAAATCTTTGAAGAAGAACGTCATTTTTTGGATAATGACGTCTTGAAGTTATTGTTTTGGGTGAGTTTGTGTGTAATTGTAAAGTTATATAGTCCTTATAAAGAAAATGTCGTTATTGTTTTTTACTTTTTGGTTAAATATACCAATATTGTTAAAAGTAAAAGTGTCACTTTGGTTATAGTGACGTTATGCATTCAAAGTTCATGACTGTTTTGGTGGGTACAGTGACACTTAAAATATAATGACGTTATAGTCTTAAATATCCAGTTACATATTCAGCAATAACGTTAAAATAATTGTGTCATTTTACTTATAGTGACAAAATTGGTTAATCCTATTTAATAACAATTAACATTTTCTTTGGTGTAAAACGACACTATACTTTATAGTGACACTCTTTGTTTAAATGACACTCTCACAACGTCTTATAATTCGATGGAGCCGGCTGCACGCACGAAAAAACATGACTCATGCGGCGTTACCTCGCTCTGAGGCGTTCCATTTAAGGCTTGAAGTGAAGCGAGAGCGCGGATCGGGCGACAAAGAGGCACAATCGGCCGCGTTCGGCAGCATTAATGACGTTGTCACGTTCAACTATCGTCAGTAAACCGACTTTACAGACAACCGATTTTTTCTTCTATTGGTGCCCAAGTTGAGGTCGGCTATCATCATGGTTTCTAGTGATCGCAACGTTGCATTCCGGAATAAATTTTTTGTGGTAGTATTAATCCATTCTGCAAGATTTTGCTGCCTGAGGGTCCTTCGACGGTCTGGTCTCCGTTTTCCTTGTATTTTCCCCTGTAGGATCAACTTCAGGAGATCGTATTTGTTTCCTTAAATTGTATGACCCAAATAAAGCATTTTACGGGTTTTTATGGTCTTTATTACCTCAATCTTTCCATGCATTCTTTACAATAACGTGTCATTTTTGACTCTATCCATCCAGGATATTCTCAGCATTTTTCTAGATCCATATTACAAAGGCTTCTAACCGTTTACACACAGTCTGGGTTAGTGTCCAAGCTTCTATTCCGTAAAAGAGAACCAGAGCTGTTAAACTAGACCCAATTTAACAGCCTTTGGAGATCTTTAATAGAGCTGGCTAGAAAAATGGTGTCAATCATCAGTATATGTGATGTTTTTTAAGGGTCTCGGTTACAAAGATCCCTTCGGTTGCATTGTCAAGGACTTCCGAAAAAAAAATCGTCAGCGTAAGTAAACGTTGAAAAGAAACGTCATTTGCATCTTTGCCGCACTCCTCTCAATATCTAGGTATCATCGATAAGCTCGTGCTCTAAACTAAACGAACATTTGCTGTCTGCTGCTAGTAGAGGTTTTTTTTATTAAAGTTACATCTTTTGTATTAAGACCCATCTTTTCCAAGATATAAGTATATATTTTTATTTTTGTATTTATTGTTTATGTGAAACAAACAGTTACTTACATAGCAATTACAGACAACTTAAATATTTCACTCATGAACCTACAGTTTCCACTAATAGTTATCATTATATAAATAGTTGCAAACTGCTTAAGATATGGATAAGTTTGTCATGTTTCACTTGATTGAATGCCTTTTCGTTATCAATGAAACAGACGTTTGCGGTTTGAGTTTGATACATCCCAGCAACACTGCATTAGCACCTGATACCCGAATAGTTATTTATGTTCTTCACATTTCCGGTATATCCTTTCGTACAGCACCTTGAGAAATATTTTCAAAATACGACAGAAGATAGTATGAAATTCATTGAAACGTTTTGCGGAACTGATATTCGACAGGGTGATAAAGGTGGAGTGTAGCCAATCCAACATACCTACAATTAAAGGAGTCATGCTTGGCTTGTAGTATTCTATTTCTCTGCATTTTTATTTACCTAACCAGTTTTTCTTTGCGTGCATATATTTTTGTCCGATCTCTGTGTGCAACTTTTTCTTTTTCAAGGCATGTTTGACTATTTGTTTAGTCATAAGATCTAGTATCGCTACAGCGATCCATTCCTTCAAAACTGCATTTATATATATATATATATATATATATATATATACATAGTATGGCTAGTATGGAAGTATGGATTTAGTATTAAGTGCCTAAATATAAAGTTTCATGGTTTTATCTTTGAATAATGACGATCTCCCATACTAACTTTCATCCCTTATTACCACCCCCTTAAGCCTTTTTTCGCGACAAAATATAGCCTATGTCCTTTCTCAAGGTCTAGACAACCTCTCTACCAAATTTCATTGAAATCGGTTCAGTAGTTTAGGCGTGAAAGCGTAACAGACAGACAGACAGAGTTACTTTCGCATTTATAATATTAGTATGGATTACTTGTCTTATGGTGTGTATATGGATACTATACTATAAGACTTTTTTAATTCTATTTCATTATAACCTCACACTTACACACGTTTCACTCAACACACCTAACACATACATACACAACCACATCAAGTATAACTATTTTAAAAAAAGGACAAGGTGTTAATAAGCTACATATTAAGTTTTCTAATCACAAAAATAACAACTTTTATCATTTCATATTGCGAGCACACTCTTATATTTTTTTCTTTTTATTCCAATCCGTTCTTACAGCTATGATTAAGATAGCAAAGTTACTGCTTTTTTCATCAGTCTCAGCGCTAATTACAGGTAAATATAATGTGCAAGTTATTTTATTAATTATATTAGTGTCACGTGTACCCCCGGCCTGGTAGGTGACAAAGTCAAGGTAGGAATTTGATGTAAATAAAATCCGGAAATAGGTTCAGTATTAAAACTTTTTTAATTCGTTACCTCGACCTTAATTACATAATATAAAGCTCAGAAACAGATGGTAGGAGCAAGTGGGTTCTCATATAATATTATAGTTATTAAAACTAAAATAAATTTAAAATAATCTTAACTATAAACCACCAACACAATTTATCCTAAAATTCATAAAATATAAATTTACTTAAAGATTCCCTAATATGCACTTATAGGTTCTTTGTCATAATTAAAACTGTGTTTTAGAACAAAGGCAGAAGGCCAAAAAAACAAAAATAAAACTTAAGGGTAGCTCAAGGGCATCCTAAGGTCAAAATTTAAGAACCAAAATTACATAAGGGTTAAACCAAAAGAAAAGGGCAAAACAAAATACTGAATAAAAGAGCGAAAAGAAAGGCTGAATAAAAGGGCGAAACGAAAGAGCATCGGAATCTAAAAACTCACTGAAACCGGAAAGACTCAAAATTGTTCATCCCCGGGTTAACAGGATCACACCGATCTAAAACAAACGTGGGTATCTCTTAAGACCGTCTTCACAAAACTGAATTTATGGTTATCACTTAAATAAATTAAAAGAAATACATACCAATACTTAAAAGCAATATGCTGGAACATAATAGGATATTATCCTGTTAATCCGCCGGGAAGATTCTGGAAAAGTTCAAAGAACAGCGTTTTCATTTGGAATATGAAGGTAGGAAAATAAAAAATAGAATTGGGCGTTGGCCCCAATCTTCCTTAAAACACCATGTACTACATACCTGAAGGTTACTATAATTTTGCCAACATGCTGAAGATCATCCTTTCTAAGGACGATAACAAAATTCTGAAAAGATCAAACGAAAAGAACAAATTACTATAGTTGCAACTTAAAGGTCACCATGTGACACCAACACAAAGGAATTTCCTTCAAACAGAAATCTTCACAATGAAGAATATACTTACAATTTTATAATCCCATAAGATTTATTTACTTGTTGACATTTTGGAGGATGTCCATAACAAAATTACTTAAATCGGCTGAAACAAAGAAACATGTGATTCAAAACCAACGGAAAATAAAAGATAAAACAAGACATAAACGATTTTCCAATGTATTTCCACAAGGTGCTTACCATATTTTAGAAAACAACGTAAATTCAGAAGATGAGTAAGATTTTACATCTTCAGCGTCGCACGCACAGAATTACACCAGGAAAAGGTGCGTGAGCGCTCTGCAAGCAGTCGCAGAAAAGAAAGAAAATTCTAGACATCACTGTGTTGACGACCCAAAATTCACAAAACGTCAAATCCAACAAATAACTTCCAAACTTGACACAATTTAATCACCTTTTAACAAAATCACTAACCAATTTACACAAACTTAATCGCAACTCAAAATATTTCAATTATACTATAATTTAATATTTTTTACACATAAATTTAACAGCTAATTCAAATTCGAAATATCAAAACCAACCAAAACACAAAAAATAAATCAGCTGATCTGTTTAAATGACAGACAAATGGTCACCCAATGAACTAATGTAACGAGTGGGTGTTACGGCGGCAGTAAAACTCGCAGGTTACTTGAAGATGGCGTTTATTAGGCCAATGTAACAAGCACAACGCGCTTACAAACTAGAGTCCTAACTACTCTCCCCTCAAAAAGATTCGCTAACTACTCAGTATAGTTCCAGGAGAGCCGGCTGATACTGAGCGGTCAACCAGGATAATTAGCTACGCCGGGGAGCCGTCATGAGCTAATCACCTGTTGGTGAGTGGAAAGTTGACAAGGGTTGGTTCGTCAAACCTTAAGTACATAGGCTGTGTAGCAAACGATACCGCGTTTCAGAGTACACGTGGCGCCATCCAGGAGCGAGCAGCGGAACTATATTAATTACCGCCACCTAGCGATGAGTAGTAGAACTCTTCTTCTTATGATTTCGTTACATACTCCCCCTCTGTCCTCGAAGGCGACCCGACGAGAGGGACAGCAAAGTGATGTTGTAGAAGTTATGTTTTCTTAGGACGACCACGGCGGCGAGCAGCAGGCGGTGTGGCGTCCTTTGCAGGTGCTTTCTTTGGGCGACCTCTCTTTCTGATTGGTTGTTGAGGCTCGGGCATCTGTTGTGCTTCTCCATTATAGGGTGTGAGGGCAGACGTATGGTAAGTGCCGACAACAGTGTCCGGATCAGAGGGCAACGCGATCTTATATGAAGTGGCTCCTTGTTTCGAGGTTATCAGGTAAGGTCCGTCTCGACGTGGACTGAATTTGTTGCTCAATCCTTGGGAGGTCTTGCTAACTGCATGAACTTCAACTAGTACCAGATCTCCCACTTGGTAGCCAGGATCAGGTCTTCGTGATTTATCTGCTGTTTCTTTCCTTGTCTCTTCATTATCATTTCTGATTTCTTTAGCTCTTTTCAGGGTATCAGCGAGCAGCAGGAGCTTCGGCGTGATCTCGGCGACAAAGTTCTCTGATAATATGATTTGTTTCAGATCGTGCTCTACATCATCAGGTGATCTCAGCTCTCGCGCAAAGGTAAGGTAAGCTGGTGTGTAGCCGGTGACGAGGCTGTTGGCTGTATTCATGGCGAATCTGATGCAAGGTAATTGGTCAGACCAGGTGCGATGATTCTCACGGACAAGTATGGCTAGTTGAGTCTTCAGGTCTCGGTTCTTTCGTTCAACAGGGTTAGCTGCAGGGTGATACACCGGTGTGAACGTGTGTTGTATTCCCAGACAATGTGTCATCTTCTGCATGACAGCACTCACGAACTGAGAGCCATTATCACTGTGTAGGCGTCGTGGTACACCGTATCTGAGGAAAACTTCATTGACCAGTGTCATAGCACATGTGTCAGCATCAGCAGTTTCTAGAGCGAACAACTCTATCCATCCTGTGGCTAGGTCTTCAACAATCAGAACCCAGTTCTTGTTGTGTAGTAGGTGTAGTAGGCAAAGGTCCGCATAAGTCGAAAGATAGGGTTTCAAATCTCTGATTAACAGCTGTGGTTTGCAGCAATCCAGCTGGTTTCAGGTTTGTGGGTTTATAACGCTGGCATAGGAGACAGTTCTTTACGTAAGTTTTTATAAATTTTCTCATCCCTTTCCAATAATACCTGCGTGCTATCCTTTGGTAAGTTTTATCTACGCCATAGTGTCCGGCCAACGAGTCATCATGGTAGGCTTCAAGTATATTCTTCCACTCATGATTAGGCACTACTAGTTGGGCGTTTTCAGTATCACCCTCAGGATCATACTTGTACAGAACACCGTTATTCATGACGTAGCCTTTACCACTCCAATACATAGCGTTTTCATCCTTTTCATCTTCTAGGGATTTTATTATTTTGACAACATCGGCATCCTTGTTTTGTTCTTCACGGATATTTGCAGAGCTGCGTGCGGGAACATCCACAACAACGCTACAAACTCCACAGTCATCGAGTGTTTCATCCTTGCAGTTGGGTCTTGAGAGTGTGTCAGCAACTACGTTAGTTTTACCAGGTACGTATTTGATAGTTACGTCGTAGGCTTGGAGTGTCAGCGCCCACCGCGCTAGTCGTCCCGTAGGAGTCTTGATAGAGAATAACCATCGCAGAGCCTGATGGTCAGTGTGAACTGTCACTGGCATTCCCTCTATGTAACCACGAAACTTGTTTAAGGCCCATACGACAGCTAATGCTTCACGCTCGGTAGTGCTGTAGTTGCGTTCTGCAGGGATAAGCAGCCTGCTTGCGTATTCGATTGGGTGTTCATCTTCTCCCTCCCCCTGGACCAATACTGCCCCGATGGCGTAGTTACTGGCATCGGTTTTGATGATGTAAGGCTTGGTTCCATCTGCCTGTGTGAGTACCGGTGCTGAGGTAAGGTGAGCTTTTAATGACTTATATGCTTCTTCTTGCTGGGGTCCCCATTCCCATGGTGCGTCCTTCTTTAACAATTGGCTCAATGGCTTAGACAGCTTCGCGAAGTTGGGTATGAAGCGACGATACCATGCACATGTTTGTATAAATGATAACATATGTTTCAGGTTGACTGGGCGCGGAGCGTTGGCGATAGCAGCAACCTTCTCGGGATCGACTTGAAGACCTTGAGGCGTTATGAGATGACCTAGGTATCTCACTGATGAACAGGCGAAGTGACATTTGGATAGATTGACTGATAGATAGAACTGTTTCAGGTGCAGCAGTACTTTGCAAAGGTCTTCCAGGTGTTGGTCGAACGTTGAAGAGAGTATAATTATGTCGTCAAGATAAGCCAGCATTTTTACATCACCAATTGTCACTCTAACGCGATCGATAAGGCGTTGGAAAGTTGCGGGTGCATTGCGCAGTCCAAAAGGCATCCTTTTGAATTTATAGATACCAAATGGCGTAATGAAACTGGTCTTATCTTGGTCTTCATCTCTTACTTTAACTTGCCAATAACCAGCACGGAGATCTAAGGTGGTCATGTATGGCGTCGGCTTGGCCTCTTGCAAAAGGTCATCAATACGTGGCATAGGATAGGCGTCTGGAACGGTGATAGCATTAAGCCTCCTGTAGTCAACGCAGACACGTACTGTTCCATCCTTCTTCGGTACCATCACTATAGGTGCAGACCAAGCGGCAGATGACGGCTCAGTCACATCATCTTGAAGCATCTTATCGATCTCCGTCTTAAGTTGAGTCTTGCGTGCTGGGGATAGCCGGTAAGGTGGGACCGCTATCGGTGGATGAGTACCGGTTTCGATGCTGTGTTCTATCAGTGTGGTTGGCTTACTGCTTGGTAGGAACACATCCTCGTACTCATCTAATACTTCCAGCAGCTGTTTCTTCTCATCTTCGTTAGCCGTGCCGATCTGGACCTCCTTTAAATCAAATGCGTAGATACCAATGTCGTCGGCGGTGTATCCAGTGAACAGCGTGGCAGATTCTGGTGATAATTCAACATCAGTCTCATTGATTGCGTGGACGGCGTCTGCATACATGTATTCCGCAAACTCAGGTTCATACCCATCGAATAAGGTACGTGGGCGTTTTGCTGCTACGGGGTCCACGGGTGTAACGGGTGCAACGGCTTCACAAGACTGCAGACTATCGACAGCGACGGGTGCAGATGCAGCCTTGGGTTTCAGTGTGGGATCGAACATGGCAACTGTCGAACCATCTTCTCCTTCAGTATCAAGGTCGTACTGTTTGAGTGGACAATCTAAGAAGTACCAGGTTTGTTGGGGCACGTTGATGACCATGCATGCATCTTCCAAGAATCCAACTCCAAGGAGGGTCTTATTGTCTCTGGCTTCAGGTAGAACGATGAGTGTAGTACGTACGATGCGCTCGCAGATGTTGATCGGGACTGTCACCGATAAAATATCTCTCATCTTCTTAACTCCATCAGCCATACTCATTGTAACGGTTTGGCGGGCAAACTGGTATCCACGTCGTAGTAGGCATTGGTAGAGCTTGTACGAAGCTACGCTGGATTTGGCACATGTGTCAACGTACGCTGTGCCGACGATGTCATGAATCCGAATACCAACAATTGGTCTGGGACGTGCGTCGGTTGTGACGTTGAGTGCGCAGAAGTCCATGCTTGCCAGACTTGTACGGGTTGTTGCCTTGCATGTAGTACATTTGCTTCTTATAACACCTGGTGCACCACAGCCGTAACAGGAGATGGCTGGCTGTGATGGTGAGGGTGCTTGGGTTGTAGCTGTCTCCCTCTGAGCTGCGACTTGATTCGCAGGCTTTTTCGCTTCAGCTTTTGCTTTAGTGCGACACACTGACTGGTCGTGTCCGTTTCTTCGGCAATACTCGCAGAGCTTCTTTGGGATGTCCTTGTTCGTGTCTTTCGTTGTTGTTTCATCTTTCTCACGAAGTAGGCGTTCTACGTTGCGTGCGGAGTTCAGTAGTTCTGTGAACGTCGTGATACTATTGCGCTGGATTCTCTCTCTTATATGGACGTGCAGCTGTCCAAAGATGACGTCTAACTGTAACGCTTCGGTGAGGCCAGGTGAGGGCAATTGAGCGAGGAGGGCACGATTCTTAGCGACGAAGTTCTCGGTGAGCGTATCAGCAGATTTTTTTTCAGCGAAGATCTCTTGAAAAATCATAACGCCTGTTTTCTTAGGCGCGAACGCGTGCCGTAGTTTCTCTTCGAAATCGGTCCACTTCGTAGTGTCGCTTTTGATACCTAACCACCATGTAGTAGCTTCACCCTTTAAGACGAGAGGTAGGGTCGCTAAGGCGTTGGCGTCGGAGATGCAGTTAATTCTCTTAAACACCGCTGCTGCCGACAGGAACTCTTCTACCTTTGCTGAGTCTCGCTCGCCTTCGTACGTGAACTTTGCCTCCGAAAACGTAATTTCTCTCGAAGGGCTTCGCGTGTTGGAGATGGCGCTAGCGAGCGTAGTAACGAGCTCTTTCAGCTGTTCCGGTGACATGTTGACGGACTCCATCTTCGGTTCGGGGTACGCGCTGCGGTTGCGGTTGCGAAGTCTTGACGGCCGCAATACAGGTCCGGGGCGAGGCTTCGATGAACCAGACGTTGACGCGCTGTCCAGGTTGATGTCCGCTTCGGCCCTAACGATGGGCGCCAGATGTAACGAGTGGGTGTTACGGCGGCAGTAAAACTCGCAGGTTACTTGAAGATGGCGTTTATTAGGCCAATGTAACAAGCACAACGCGCTTACAAACTAGAGTCCTAACTACTCTCCCCTCAAAAAGATTCGCTAACTACTCAGTATAGTTCCAGGAGAGCCGGCTGATACTGAGCGGTCAACCAGGATAATTAGCTACGCCGGGGAGCCGTCATGAGCTAATCACCTGTTGGTGAGTGGAAAGTTGACAAGGGTTGGTTCGTCAAACCTTAAGTACATAGGCTGTGTAGCAAACGATACCGCGTTTCAGAGTACACGTGGCGCCATCCAGGAGCGAGCAGCGGAACTATATTAATTACCGCCACCTAGCGATGAGTAGTAGAACTCTTCTTCTTATGATTTCGTTACACTAATAGTTTTTTTTTTATAATCTATGGCCTGACATCCGAACATTTAATGCAACGTCACTTGTTGTACAAACTACTTAATAGATGGCGTTACTTGTTTTCCAAATACATAAAAATGACCAAAACGAAAAATCATAACGTTACACACCCCCTTCCCAAATGAAAACTAGCTGTCCTCAGCTAGCGTGTGCTTAACTGAACCAAAAAATAAAATTAATATAAAACACTGAAACCCAACGAAAGAATAAAAATTCTTTTTAACCGTTTTAAAATAAAAACCCTTTAACTGATCAAACAAAAATCCAAAACAAAATTTAATCAAAACCTAATATTATAACAAAACAGAAAAAAAACTAAACTTTGACTCAATGTCCAATGCGATACCTAAAGCCAAACCATAATGTTGTGTTCACCAAAACAAATACATTTCACACAATTGAACAATCGTCGTGATACAAATCAAACCCAAAAAAAAGTAAACACAAAGTTCCAAAACAAAATGTCCGTAATGTATCTCCCTCATGTTCCTTAAACCAAAACTAATTGGTAAACCAAAAAACGAAAGCATTGAATTGGGAACCAACCTGAAAATGCTATGCAGTTGAACATTGAACTAAATAAACTTAAAAACAAAAACCATCTGACACTGAATTATCTTAAAAAAAACTAAAACTTCCTTAAAAAAAAAAAAACAAACCCTTCACCACAAAAAAAAAAAATCTAAACATAAAATAGGGAATAAGGAAGTGGGAAGGAATTTGGGACAAATTTGGAAGGAATAAAGGGTAAACGACACAAACATAGGACACTGTAGTTACTGGGAAACGGTAAGGGGACAAAAAAACTACAGCGGCTAGAGCAGCTCGGGGACGCGTACCCGTTTTTGCTTTTTAAAAGCAAAACTCTGAGCGACAAACACAAGACAACACAAACATAAATGTTTTCTAAATATGCCGATTTAATACCTTAAAAAAAACTAAAACCAGAATCAAATCCAGTTTACATCTAAATCCATAATCCTTAAAAACTCCCATGCCTAAATTAAGACACGAATGTCTCAGCACAACTCCGAAAAAAGGTTTCTGCTATTTCGCACCCAAACCTGTCACAACTATCCTTTCATCCATCATATCTCTCATTCTAACAGTTTAAATTATTATGAAATTTTAACCGCTGCCTATCACTTTTATGTTTAAATATTTAAATTTTATTTAAACGCAAAGAAAGAAACTCTAGTTGTTACTGATCATTCTATGCCTTAATGTCCTTAATATGCCACGAACCGAGTGGATGTCCATCCATTGCCTCCAACTCGTAAACTAAAGGTGATAACACCTTAGTGACCCTGCACTTAATATACTTTGGCGCTAATTTCGCCATCTTAAAATTTTGCGCGTCACTAAGAGTGTAATTAGCCTTCCAGACTAAATCACCAACCGAAAATTTCGCATCTCTGCGCCTTAAATTATAATGTGTGGCATTTTTGGCATGTGCACTGAAAATATGTTTACGAACATCACTAAATATGTCACTAAGACAACCAAATTCCCCCGCATATTCTTCCCTAGGCATATTCACTGAATACTCAACCTGTGAATCCTTGTAGAAATTACCGTTTATGACTGGTTCTCTAGCATGTACCAAAAAGAAAGGAGAAAACCCCGTCGACTCATTTACTGCGCTGTTAATCGCGAACTGAATTTTATTTAGATGTTTATCCCAAGAACGATGGTTTTCATTAACATAAGAAGCTACAGCAGTCATAACGGTTTTGTTGTACCTTTCTACAAGGTTCACCTGAGGAGTGTATCTCGGCGTATAATGATGCTTCGGAATGTTGTATCGAACCAGTACCTCCCTAAATTCAGATCCCGTGAATTGTGTTCCATTATCCACAATCACGGTCTCCGGAACTCCATGGGCCAAAATGACATGGTTCTCAAAATTCCTGGCAACATTAGCGCTGGTTGCACGACGTAAAGGGAACAAAAGCGTAAATTTACTAAAACAACACGTCACTACCATCAAAAAAGTGTAACCAGAAGTAGATCTTGGCAACGGGCCTACTAAATCAACAGAAACTACTTGAAAGGGTCTTTCGCAACGTTTGGGCTTTCCCATTAATCCTAAAGTTGGTCTGGTGGAGTGTTTGTAGGATGCGCAAGTATCACAGTTTTTAATGAACTTTTGGACATCAGCGAACATACCTGGCCAAAAGTATCTTAAACAGAGCTTTCTGTGTGTCTTAAACATGCCAAGGTGTGCTGCTGTCGGAACTGAATGATATTCCCTAATTAATGCATCTCTGTTCTCTTTCCGCACTACCTCCTTCCAGTCAAACTCAGATGTTAAGTTATATTTACCCTTACAGTACCTAAAAAGTTTCCCGTCCTTAATCTGATAATTAGGAACATTAGTTGGGTTTTCCTGATAAGACTTAAATAAACGGTCATACCAATCATCATCCACTCTTGACGAATTTGAGTCCGAAATAGCATTTACCGGTAGAAGTCGTGACAATGCATCTGGGACAACATTGTCAGTACCTTTACGATGTTCAATCTCGAAGTTGTACTGAGACAATCGACAACCCCAACGAGCTAACCTTCCGGTTGGATTCTCTAATCGTAAAAACCATTTTAAAGATGAATGATCCGTGACGACCTTAAACTTCTGAGAGCCTAAATAAGCCTGGAATTTTTCAACCGCAAAAATCACTGCCAACGCTTCACGTTCCGTCGCACTGTAGTTTCTCTCTGCTTTATTAAGCGACCTACTAACGTAATCAATTGGATGTTCACGACCATTAACGTCTTGTGTGAGCATGCCACCTAATCCGTACGCAGACGCATCACAGTGAACAACAAATGGTTTACTAAAATCCGGGACTGCCAGTATAGGTGCTGACACCAAAGCATCTTTCAATTTATTGAAGGATTCCTCAGCTTCTTCCGACCACTTAAACGCAGGAGCACTCTTGCCTTTCGACGTAAGTTTATTTAAAGGTGCAGCTATAGTTGAAAAATTGCGAATAAAACGACGGTACCAGGAACATGTGCCTAAAAATACCTTCACATCATGTGCCGAAGTTGGTGTTCGAAATTCCAAAATTGAAGCAACCTTTTCTGGATCGGTACGTAGACCAAGCTCATCAACTACATAACCCAAATACTTCAAAGATTTCCTAAAAAATTTACACTTCTCACGGTTAATAGTCAAGTTAGCCATCTTCAGTTTCTCAAAAACTCTATTTAATAAAATTAAATGAGTGTCAAAATCCTTCGCACAAATAACAATGTCGTCAATGTAACAAAAGACCATTCCGTTCTCAATGTCACTACAAAAGTTTTGGTGAAACAACATGTCCATCAGCCTCTGTTGTCTCGCCGGAGCGCCACACAGACCGAACGGCATAACTTTGAACATGAAAGATCCACGACCCGGTACGGTGAACGTGGTCTTTTCTTGTGAGTCTTTACTCAACGGAACTTGCCAAAAACTAGACGAAAGGTCAATTGACGACAAATACCTGGCTTCTTTTAAGCTATCCAAAATTTGAGGAATGTACGGAATAGCGTAAGAATCGCATTTAGTAACTTCGTTAAGCTTCCTACTATCTAAACAAAATCTCCACTCATTATTTGGTTTAGGAACTAATAGAACTGGATTATTCCACGGACTTTCACTGGGCGTTACCACATCTAGGTCTAACATCCTATCTAACTCTTTGCTCAGAGCTTCCTTTTTATCAGGAGACAGAGGATATTGTCGTTTCTTGATTGGAATTGCACTGCCTGTGTCTATAACATGCTCAATTAATGTTGTCCTACCTAAACCTGCCTTTTCTGTGGATATTTCCTCAAACTTAGCTAATACACCAGACGCTAGTTCTTTTTGTCTAGGTGTGAGGCCATCAAAAGGTGTCAAAAAATGTACTTGCTCTGGACTAGAAACTGTACTTAAAAAACGTTCCGGACAATTACGATAATCAATGTTCTTAAAAATTTCCGGTGCTAAACTAAACCGTTTCCAAAAGTCACATCCTAAAATCACATCTGAGACTACAGATGGAACGACATAAAACTCAATGACGTGTGTTTGATTTGCAAAAGTAACGGGCAAGAAAAAACTACCAATAGATTCTAGTGTAACTCCATTCGCCACACTACACGATTTAAGTTTCTGTTTGATTAAACTAAATCCTAATCTTTCAAAATGTGTGTGCGAATTATTACCTAAAATTGATACACAAGCACCAGAATCTAACAACCCTACTACTTCTAAATCCTGAATACTGAATCTTAAATAGGGGCGAATGTCATCTTTAACTGTGGCAAACAGGACTGCAGCGATGGAATCAAAACTACAAAACTTCTCAACCGCTTCTTCACAATTTACTAAATTAGTTTTCCTACCGCCACCACAGCCCAAGCTTACTAGTTTTTTGACTGTTCTCTTGGTTTCTTAGCTTTGTCCGTACAATCCTTAATAAAATGTCCGCTTTTCCCGCAAGCAAAACATTTCCTATCTGCAGTATTAACATTCCTGCATTTACTGAAATCGTGGTCAGGTTTACCACACTTAAAACACAACTTAGCAGAGGCACCTTTCGCCTTGCTGCCAGAAGCGACCTTAAATTTATCGACGTTGACAGCTGCCACCTGTGACGCACTGTCATCCGTCTCCAAAACATTAACCTGTGGCGCCGCAGTTCGCTTTGCCGTAGGCTTATACAAAAACTCACTCGTGAGTACTGAAAACTTATTCTTATCCGGTTCCGTGAAATCTTGACATCTCTGTCGTGTTACTTCCAAAACTTTACATTTTTGCAACAATTGATTTAATTTCAACGAAAGCTAACTGTTGTGCGTAAAATGGCCGAACATTTCTCAATAGAATCTCTAATTTTTCTTCTTCGGCCAACGGCTTCTTCAATCTATCGAACATGCATTTCATAATAGCGAAGTAAACATGAAGTGACTCTTCAGCACCCTGCGTTCGAAGACGAATCTCACCTAACAACTTGTAATCAAAATCCGCAATACTAAAATCGTCGAGCAACAGCGCACGTAACTCCTCCCTGTGACACTGGCACGAACAGACCTAAACCAGATCAAGGCTTGACCAACAAACAATCTGGCCGCAGAATTTAACAAGTTCTCGCTGGACACACCATCAGCCCTTTGCAAGTCGTCTACTCGATCTAGAAACGACCTTGGATCTGTTATTCCATCGAAAGTAACGTTCCATTTCGCAATAAACTTCCCATTTCCCTGCTTATTATTGTTGTTCACTACGTTATCATCACCTTTACTATGACCATGAGACGAACCATCCATTTTTTCTATATTGATTATTATTTTATTTAAACTGACATTTAATTCACTTACCTTCACTTTATTTTGCTCGTTCTGCTGAACCCTATTCAACCTATGATATAAGTGATAAGCAAGGCATTTAGTTTTATTTATTAAAGCAAGATTTGAAGAATGTAATAATTTTGTATGTAACTCAATTAAATCTTGTAATTTCTTCTCAATAATTTCTAATTCTGATGTTGATTCTAAAGTGGTTTCAAAAATTTCTACTGAAGGTATTTCATTTAACAAAGATCTTAATTGTTTTCTCAATAAATCAACTTTAGTCTCTGGAGTTAAAAATCTAATTGTAATTTCATATTCTAATTCATCTTTAGATAACAAATGCGGTTTTATCTCACGATATGCCATGATTGTAAAGTGTAGATTTATATTTGTTGGTGTTTTATAATTGTACAAACAGGATACCTAGTTGAATGATGATTTACACTTTGAGAGTACCTATAGTGAACAAATAAACAATAATAACAAGTAAAGTTTGATTGTTTTCTTATGTAAATTAAATAATCAACTTGTTGCACCGTTAAAATATACAAAATTTGTAACACAACAGTCTTAAATTTATTGTTAGTAAATAACAAACACAACTACTCCGATGCCCTTATTTAATCCTAAACAAAACCTAACTGTTAGTAGGTATACACAAAAAAAAAATTCTTAAACAAAAATAACCCTTTATTTTTGGTGGTTTATTAACAAAAAATATAAATAATTTAACTTAACGTGGGCGCCATTTGTCCCAACTTTACTTAAAAACATAACAGAATTAACTTAACGTGGGCGCCATTTGTCACGTGTACCCCCGGCCTGGTAGGTGACAAAGTCAAGGTAGGAATTTGATGTAAATAAAATCCGGAAATAGGTTCAGTATTAAAACTTTTTTAATTCGTTACCTCGACCTTAATTACATAATATAAAGCTCAGAAACAGATGGTAGGAGCAAGTGGGTTCTCATATAATATTATAGTTATTAAAACTAAAATAAATTTAAAATAATCTTAACTATAAACCACCAACACAATTTATCCTAAAATTCATAAAATATAAATTTACTTAAAGATTCCCTAATATGCACTTATAGGTTCTTTGTCATAATTAAAACTGTGTTTTAGAACAAAGGCAGAAGGCCAAAAAAACAAAAATAAAACTTAAGGGTAGCTCAAGGGCATCCTAAGGTCAAAATTTAAGAACCAAAATTACATAAGGGTTAAACCAAAAGAAAGGGCAAAATAAAATACTGAATAAAAGAGCGAAAAGAAAGGCTGAATAAAAGGGCGAAACGAAAGAGCATCGGAATCTAAAAACTCACTGAAACCGGAAAGACTCAAAATTGTTCATCCCCGGGTTAACAGGATCACACCGATCTAAAACAAACGTGGGTATCTCTTAAGACCGTCTTCACAAAACTGAATTTATGGTTATCACTTAAATAAATTAAAAGAAATACATACCAATACTTAAAAGCAATATGCTGGAACATAATAGGATATTATCCTGTTAATCCGCCGGGAAGATTCTGGAAAAGTTCAAAGAACAGCGTTTTCATTTGGAACATGAAGGTAGGAAAATAAAAAATAGAATTGGGCGTTGGCCCCAATCTTTCTTAACCTCCTGAGACTTTCCGTAATATATATATGACATTAAAAAAACATTTCGTAGTACCGCCATCTAGACAATTTCTTTAAAATTTTTACTGTTTAACGAATATTAAGGGTCTTCCGCCATTACAAGACTTGCCATTGGTTGAATTACTGTCATAATATATATTTTTTTTCTAATTGGAAGTGAAGCATGTCGTCGCGGTCGAATGAACGCGGTAAGTTTTTTTTGAATTTTTGTAAATTAACGAATATCGTAACTTGTATTGGTGTTTTTTTGGTGTATTAATATGCAATAATTAAGATTAAACATTTTTATTTGTCAATATTTGCGTGATTATGGAAAAATAACCTGCTATATATTTATGTAATACAGGTATGACATGCGTTCTCAATAACTACTGTGAAATAGTAAATCCCCGGGTAATACCTATATGACATATTATATTTTAGTAGTAAACAATGTTTCTGAAGAATTATTTTTTCAGTTTTACGCAAGCACGATAAAGAAGAATTATAACGCGAGCACGAGATAGAAGAAGTACATTTGTGCAGTACAAAATAACACAAGTGTTTTTTTACATTTTCACCAAAAAGATGAAGACTAAACAATAGATTTAACTGATTTATATAAGTGAAACTCAAGATTTATTAACTAAATCTATAAACTGCATTTTATCGCCTGTCTGCGATTAACAAAGTACCTAAAAATAATTAAAATTTAAGAAATAGAGTCCATCTTTAGTTTGGAGAAAAAATAACATTTTGTGAGTTTAAGTACTAAAATTATGAATAAAAATATAATTTTCCACAATATAAATGTTCTTTCTATTTTAAAACACTAAATCAAATATAATTAGCCTCACAAACAAATAAATGCAAGTATTTTTTACATATTAATTCTACATTAATGGTTATCATTGAGAACTCTTGTCGTAAATATATGACATTGCGAAAATCTATATTTTCCATTGAAATTTTCTTTTTTCACCAGTTTTGTTTATGGAATGGTATTTTAAGTTATTATGACAAATTTTATCAAAATCGAAGCAAAAAAAATCTCTGGGTCTCAGGAGGTTAAAACACCATGTACTACATACCTGAAGGTTACTATAATTTTGCCAACATGCTGAAGATCATCCTTTCTAAGGACGATAACAAAATTCTGAAAAGATCAAACGAAAAGAACAAATTACTATAGTTGCAACTTAAAGGTCACCATGTGACACCAACACAAAGGAATTTCCTTCAAACAGAAATCTTCACAATGAAGAATATACTTACAATTTTATAATCCCATAAGATTTATTTACTTGTTGACATTTTGGAGGATGTCCATAACAAAATTACTTAAATCGGCTGAAACAAAGAAACATGTGATTCAAAACCAACGGAAAATAAAAGATAAAACAAGACATAAACGATTTTCCAATGTATTTCCACAAGGTGCTTACCATATTTTAGAAAACAACGTAAATTCAGAAGATGAGTAAGATTTTACATCTTCAGCGTCGCACGCACAGAATTACACCAGGAAA
This sequence comes from Anarsia innoxiella, assembly GCA_947563765.1. Classification (NCBI taxonomy): domain Eukaryota; kingdom Metazoa; phylum Arthropoda; class Insecta; order Lepidoptera; family Gelechiidae; genus Anarsia; species Anarsia innoxiella. The sequence goes on along the minus strand of OX387391.1, from coordinate 11,543,690 downwards.
AGGTGCGTGAGCGCTCTGCAAGCAGTCGCAGAAAAGAAAGAAAATTCTAGACATCACTGTGTTGACGACCCAAAATTCACAAAACGTCAAATCCAACAAATAACTTCCAAACTTGACACAATTTAATCACCTTTTAACAAAATCACTAACCAATTTACACAAACTTAATCGCAACTCAAAATATTTCAATTATACTATAATTTAATATTTTTTACACATAAATTTAACAGCTAATTCAAATTCGAAATATCAAAACCAACCAAAACACAAAAAATAAATCAGCTGATCTGTTTAAATGACAGACAAATGGTCACCCAATGAACTAATAGTTTTTTTTTTATAATCTATGGCCTGACATCCGAACATTTAATGCAACGTCACTTGTTGTACAAACTACTTAATAGATGGCGTTACTTGTTTTCCAAATACATAAAAATGACCAAAACGAAAAATCATAACGTTACATTAGTATGTGGTTAACATTCGATCTATCAGCTATTTCTTTTTAATTTATTATCAAAATGTTAGGGGTTTACGGACCAAACTAAATGACTTATATCTAAGCCTATTTAACTGTGATTACGATATATTAATATTCACTGAAACATGCTTGGGTGACGACATCTCGGACAGCGAATTTAGCCCTAATACCTACACTGTTTACCGGCGAGACCGTCTATACTCGGACACTGGTAAGACGCGGGGAGGAGGAGTTATGATTCTTATTAAGAGCGACCTATGCGCCGTGCAATCGAATTCTTGGTCCCCTTCGGGTTCCTTTGAATCACTATGGATTACAATTCCTAAAAGTAAATTAATAGAACGAAGAAATAGCAATCAAGTAACTCCTGCTCCTTAGATAGAATCCGAACTCCATATAGTAACAGCTTACATTCCCGGTAAATCAGCGAAACATAAGCGTACCGACAATCATCACGCATCCGATATTACTTCTTTCAAAACGGAATTTATTTCCTATTTGTCCTCGCGCCGGGAGGATAGGTTTGTTATTGTGGGAGACTTTAATCTACCTAACATTCAGTGGCATAACAATACACCTACTTTTTTACGAACCTGCTCCTCGGAACTTCAATCTGTAAGTTATGAATTAATTAACGATTTTTCATTACATGAGTTACAACAATTATGTTATATTAAAAACTCTAGTAATAACACTTTAGACCTCGTATTTTCTAACCTGGATACTGAGGTATTTCCTTGTTCGAAGCCTATAATTTCTGAGGATATTGCACATCCTACTTTTTATTTTGATTTAGAAATTTGCACATCTCCAATAAATCCAAGCACGAACACTAGGTATAACTATAGACGCGCCGACTTTGAAGCTATAAATAATTTTATAAACAATATTGACTGGCCGGTCCATTTAAATCCGTTAGAAATTAATGATGCTGTACTCTTTTTTTATCAACAATTATACGACGCTATTTCACGTTCAGTGCCTTTAATAAAAAAATATAATAATAATAGTTGGCCGGTCTGGTACACCAAGAAACTGATTAGACTAATTAAAGATAAAAATGCGGCCCACAAGCGCTGGAAAAGGTATAAAAACCGACTAGATTACCAGGAATTTGCATTACTACGCACTAGATGTGAGACTGCACAAGTAACGCATTATAATAAATATCTTAAGGACGTACAAACTTCAATTATAAAAAATCCCAAATATTTCTGGTCTTATGCAAAAGCAAAACGTAAAAATAAATTAAATTATCCATCTAAGATCATATACGAAAATAACACATACACTGCAGGCCCACAGATAGCCGAAGCCTTTAATACTTTTTTCCAAAGTGTTTTTGCCCCTCCAGCTACAACGTATGACCAACCTGATTTATCTACCACTCACAATCATACAATTCATCATATAAGCAGCTTAGTGGTCACTAAAGAGCAAGTAAATAAAGCTCTTAAGCAACTCAATTTAGATAAAGGTGCAGGCAGTGATACTATACCCCCTTTATTAATTGTCAGATGTGCAGACTCACTTACAATGCCTCTGCATATTCTCTTCAATAAGTCACTTTCACAAGGAGTTTTCCCTCTTAAATGGAAAGAAGCGCATATCGTACCCATCTTTAAATAAAAAAGGTCTAAGAACGAAGGCTGAAAATTATAGACCAATTTCTATATTAAATATATTCTCTAAAATACTAGAAAAAATGGTTTACAAAGCCATATTTCATATTATCTACGATAGTATACCTACAGAACAACACGGTTTCATTTCAAGACGCTCTACTGTGAGCAACTTGGCACAGTTCTTGACCTATACGCTTAATAACATGGACGCAGGGGGTCAGGTTGACGTGATCTACACCGATTTTGAGAAGGCTTTCGATCGGGTAGATCACGTTATCCTACTCCGAAAGCTAGATCACTTAGGGATTAGAGGCGACTTGCTAAGATGGCTTGAATCATACTTACGTAATAGATCACAATCCGTTGTCTTGGGGGGTTTTAAATCAAATTTTATTGATATTAGTTCTGGTGTCCCTCAGGGGTCTCACCTGGGACCCTTGCTGTATAATGCATACTTGTTTGACATTACTAATTGTTTTAAACACTCATCATATCTCTTATATGCGGATGATAAAAAAATATTCCTTAAAATAACTAATCATACAGACGGTGAAAAACTTCAAGATGACGTCAATCGCCTCGTTAATTACTACTCATTTAACAGAATTACCGTAAATATTAATAAATGTCAAATTGTTAGTTTTACTCGTAAATCTAATGTAATTTATTATAACTATGAAATTAACGGTGCCAGTATCGAAAGAACTAACTTGGTTAGGGACCTAGGAATCATGCTTGACGCAAAATTAACTTTTAATAAACATTATGATTACATAATAAATAAAGCCTATAAAAATCTAGGTTTCATCAAAAGGATCTGTACGAAGTTTACCAATACAGAATGCATTAAACTACTTTATTTCTCTTACGTACGGAGTATTCTCGAATACTGCTGCCCTGTATGGTCCCCTATATATCAAAAACACATATTATCAATTGAATCTATACAAATGCGCTTCTTGAAATATCTTGATCTTAAAAGTCATCAGTTGTTGAAAGACTACTCCGAACGCTGCACTAATACTCGCTTCTATCGTTAAACAACCGTCGCAAACTTCTAGACCAATGCCTCTTTCATGATATTCTTCATGGACATCTAGATTGTCCTGAACTTCTTAACCAAGTCGCATTATCAGTTCCTTCTAGAAGAACTAGACACACTAAGCTATTTGCAACAGATATGAGTCTCACTAAATTTGCACGTAACAGTTTAATAAAACGCATTTCCCATCAATATAACAGTGATTTCGCAAATATTGATATATTTCACTGTAAAAAACAAGCTTACAAAAAATAAATAATTAAAGTTCTGAGTTAAAAGCCTTGTCCTTTTCTAATAATAAAACACATTAATATATAAATCAATCTAACTAAAACAACACCTTCCTACCATTATAATTCAAACAATTACTATGATCGTAATTATCAACTGTTCCCCTGTAGATGACTGGTTTCCTAGTCGTGACTGTAACCAGTCGATCCCAAGATGTCTGTCGTAGGGTCTACAGAACACAGAATATACAACACACACACACACACACACAACACATACATCCTAACATATCTTTTAACTAAAATATAAGAATAGTAATGTTAAAGAATGCAACAGTCAATGCTCTTGAAGTATACGCCGCATAAACTGTATGTACTATGTATCTAGGGTAACCTGTTAATAGCTTACATCTATACCTATATTAGTTTTAAGTTGAAATGTAAAAAATACTAAGCAGTTGGTTACCTCAATAAATAAATAAATAAAGTGGAGAAGTATCTTGAGAACCCGGCTTGTTCCTAAGTTTGATTTTCTTCTAAATTGCTACTGATTCTGTTCAAAAGTACTTTGGAGAAGACTTTGTATTTATTTGGTATTAAGCTTATTGGTCTATAGTTATTTATCTCATCTATATCGCCTTTTTATAAATTAGAAAAATTGTCGATTTTGACCATTGTTCTGGTAGCTTTTCACTTTCCAAAATGTCGTTAAATAGGTTTGTTGTAAAGTTTACTATAGATTCTAGACACACTTTGATTATTTTATTTGATATCTGATCTTCTCCTGGTGCTTTGCAGTTCTTTTGTGATAAAATTGCAGTTCTTACTTCGCTCATTAGTATGACTGGAGTTGCTTCTTGTGCTTCGGAGATGTCAAAATTGTTGCTTTTATTAGGGTCCTTGTATAACTCTTTATAGAATTTAGTTGCTATTTCTGTTATATATGTTCTTTTAGTTTCCTTCTTTTTTCTTTGTTCTTCATACTTGGTATCCACGGTGTTGTTTCTCTTAGTTTCTTTAGAGCTGTCTTTATCCCTCCTGTTTTTTTCAATGTGATGTTGAATTACTTTCCTTCTAGATTCTTTTATATGTTTTCTTATCTCAGCTGTTATTTGTTTGCTTATGTTTGCTATATCCTTTCTATTATCTCTCCTGTTTTCAAGTAGTAGCTTCCTTTTTTCTATCAACTTCCTTGCTTTTGTGCCTATTTTGTCTTTCTCCTTTGTGCAGTTTACTTTTTTTGATTAATTCTTTAGTTTATCTACTAACATATCATATTTCTCTTATAGGTATATCTTTGTGGTCGTTCGTTTCTGAGGACAGCTTTTCTTTTAGTGGTATCGTAATTTTAGGCTTACTGTTTGTATTGATGTGTTTTCTTCCAGCTCTTGGCTTTTTCATTTACAGTTTGCTTCTTACCATTCTATGGTTAGTATTAAAGTTTAGGTGGTTTACAGTATCCACATCAGCAAAATATTGAGGTTTATTTGTGAGTACGAAATCTATCTCATTTTTTACCTGTCCATTAGGTGATATCCGTGTCCATTTCTTGTTTTTTGACTTTTTGAAAAAACTATTCATTATTTTCATGTTGTTTGTTTGTGATAAGTTGACTAGTCGTTTACCGTTGTTATTTCTTTTTCCTATACTGTGCAATCCTAGTACATTTTCATCATTTTCTTGCCTTTCTCCTATCTGTTGGAGTCAGTATTATTTTGTTTTTCATAACTTAATTTGCAATAATTTCACATGTCATAATGTTCTACAGTCATAAAGTTCATATGTTATATTATTATTTATACTAACAACGATGGACATAATGGTTCAGTAGTCAACAAGGGCCATAATTATAATTTTCTATAACTATTAAATACATAATCAACTGATGACATATTATAATTATGCCATCATGTGTGTATTATACGTATATACTAGATAAGATGAATGTACTTACAACACAAAAAACCGGGAGCGACAGAGGGGGCCCGGGGGCGGAGCCCCCGAGGGGGGGCTCGCAGTACAAATTAAGCAGCAGCAAAACCAATAGGATAGGTTAGGTTAGGTTAGAACATGTTTTATGCATCCCTGCTTGCTTGCATGCTGCATGCTTGTCTGCTTGCTTGTATGCTGCATGCTTGTCTGCATGCTGCATGCTTGCTGCATGCTTGCTTGCATGCTGCATGTTTGCTTGTATGCATGCTTGCTTGCATGCTGCATGCTTGATTTAATACATCTATTTCATTAAATAGTTTTTTAATTAAAATTACTTTATTTGTATTGCATGAAATGTAAAATTATTTATTATGAAGATTATGTCTTTCTATTAGTTATGAATATTAAGTTTATTGCAAATAATTTTATTGCTTTCTTTAGTTATGGCACCTAAATCATTATGTCAAATAAAATTATGGCTAATGAAATTATAGCCAATGAAATTATTGCAAATTAAGTTATGTCAAACATTAGTAAACCGTTGAAGTCGCCAATCAAAATTATCGTTCAGTGTGATTTTTCAAGTGTCTATTGTAATTGTTCATAAAACAAGTCTTTATCTTCCTCTGCGGCAACTTCAGTAGGAGCATATATCGGAATGATAGACATATGTTCGTATCCAGGAAATTGTATGTTTAGTTTTGCGATTCTATCTGATATTCCAATAATTTTTTTAACCAGAAAACCAACACCATACATGCCTGGTATTTTTCCAATTTGTTAGAAGATCTCTTCTGACTTCACTTAATCCTATTATATCCCAGTTTATTTTTCTAATGAATGTTCCAACTCTGTCATTGCTCCGTTGATTCTCAGTGTTCTTGTGTTTAATGTGCTTATATTTATATATATATTTTTTTCCTTTTCTAATGTATTTGTATTTTTAGTTGTATTATATATATTTATATTTTTTTAGGGTCGCGGTTTTTATCCCTACGGTGATCAGCCGGCTTAGGAGACAGTTTTGTAGTATAGTTTCTTTGATCATTGGTACTGTAATATAAATTTTTTCGGCCTCTCTTCTTTAGTTTCTTTGATTATCATTTGTTTTTTCATTCGATAGTGGATATTTGTTTTGTTTCTCATATGTTCTTCAGTTTAGTACGTTGATTTTCATTAGTCTCCATTTCAATGGTACTAAAATTGCTTGGTGGTGTAGTAGGTGGAGAAGAAGGGACTCTCTTCCTTTTTTCTTTTTCAGTTCTCTTCTCGAGTTTATCTCTGATGATTAGTTTATTATTTCTAATAATTGCATATTTCCCCGCTTCTCTTGCTTCAATTAATTGTGGTTTCAATGCTTTTTCTCATTTCTATTGTTTCTTTTGGGAGGTCTCCCTTATGTACATTAGGGTGGGCCGATTTTATTAATTTTACAATTTGAAATTACAAGACCCGTCAAAAGTTGCGTAATGATGAGTAGATTATGAGAAAAATAATAAAAAAAATATAGCATATAACTTTAAGCCCTCTACTAAAGCTTGAAATTTGATAAAATTCCGTTTTTTTAGTCTCCTTTGGTGACATGATTGGTTAGTATTGTTTAACTATATTATAAAATTATTGCTATTTTATTACTCGTAATTGTTTTTTCGATTAATTTGCAACAGAATAAACATTGTTTTCACATGTTTCAGCAATATGAGTTTTTACATGTTTCTCGCGGTAAAATCGTATACATTTCTACTTGAACTCGCTGCTTTGTTTTGTCTGAATCACTCAATCGAACCTCAAAAATATATTATTTTCTATATTCTAAGTATCGCTGTGTTGTTTAGATGTAACATTATTAAGAACAAAATGCGAATATTAAAGAAAAAAATGCGATCGGACTCACGTCGAAGTGTAACAGTTTGTCCCTTATTTGGACCGTTTTTGAACTGGACCCCAAGCGACTTCCTACTGTAAGTGATGTTGTAAACTGTAAAGTTTATATTTATTATACAGACACAAATTAAAAGAAAAAAATAATAGAAAATAACAATCTAACGGTGTAATTTTCTTTTTAGTTAGTCATGAAATCGAGCATATTTGGAAAATTACAGCTATTCCTATAGTGTCTCAAGAACGCGTTAAACAATTGATTAAATTGCTTTAATTTAAAAAATATCCTGAAACCAGAAAAAATAATAAATTTGATTTTTTTTTTGTAAATACTCTCTTTGATTATTGTTCATGGCGGAGCATGCCTTCATTTTTTAAACTGTTTTAAGTTGTCCAGAGATTTGCCTAAAGAAATTAAAACTATCGATAATTCAGTGACACAACGGAATGCATTTTTGGCCACCCAAGGAACTTGTCGTTAATAATGTTGTATTATATGACTCAGATCACGTACGACAACTGGGCTGTAGCGCGAATCATGAAACCTAGGCTGTTGGAATCTACTTTTCAATTTCAGATTTTCAAACCCCAAAGATCAAACGTTTTGGCAGAAAACTATGTCCTGTTACTGTAGTAAGATGTCGTCATAACTCCACCGCCGATTCTCAAAAAATATAGTAGGTACCTACATAACGAAGTATTTACACGACATGGCGAAAAATAATCAAATCACAGTACTAGTATCCTTGCCACAGTCAAGGTGTAAAAAGATCGGTGAAACTATTACATGAGGCGTCTCTACTTGTTATTGGAGAAGCTGCTAGGGGTGATTTCATCAGGAAGAGTTGCGGTCAGAAATGCCTGAGTTCGACTTTATAAGCTAATTCAGAAGTGGTGAAAAATAAAGAAAATGTAAATTTTTGTATATCTGTTTTGATACCTATTCTATAGTTTTTCTTGTTAACATGCAATGAATATGATGATATTAGCTCTAGTATATTGTTTTAATTTATTTTCACTTATAAAAACACCTCTAAAATGTTATAAAAATGCAAAATCAGTAAGATGGAAAAATTACAAATTATCCATTTTTTGAGAGGTGGTAGAGGGCTAAAAACTAAAGTATTTATTTAAATTTTATTATATATTTTGAATTAACAATCTAAAATCATCCGCAACTTTTGACACCACTTGAGAAATGAAAATCGCAAAATAAAGAAAAATCTCATACATAATCGGCCCACCCTAATGTACATGTCTCTAGGTAACTTATTCCTAACCTTTAGTAATTCGTTTCTTCTCCAACTGAGGGTTAAGGTGATTTTAATGAGTCTTGGTAAAGGAGAAAATCATACAAAACTTAGCCAATCACCTTCGAAATTCGACTCTGTCTGTCCAGTCAACCGAGCGATTCTTTCCTACCTCCGCAACGAACCAGGTCCGGGAACCAGTCCGGTCCGGGAACCGGGAAACAGGTCCCAATCTCTACTGAAATAGACACGACAGATTTATCATATCTTGGATGCATACAACATAAATCTGATCCTTCATCATCTGCCTGGACAGTTCAATAAAGAGGCAGATCATTCATCCCGTCAAAAATCTGTTCCAGAATGGCATATTTTGCCAAAAAAACAAAATTTTTATAAAATGGGGCGTCCCTGTGATAGACCAGGGGGCCAAGTCTGCTAATTTAAGCTAAGCATTTGCGATCCGTTTGATAGTCGATTGCGATTGATTTATGTTGTGACAAATTTGGTATTCTATGAAAAGTTTTACCAAACGCAATCGCATCGCAGTCGAATCGCAGAAGCTATGCAGAAGCACGCATTTGTCGGGTTCCTATCAAAACGTGACAAAACCTACCAAAGAAAAAGTGCTGTTAGTAAAAACTACCATTTATGTTCTAAGAAACTGTTCTAGTTTAATCCAAGGATTGTAAATTTTACGTTTTCAAAAAGTTTTTTTTTTAAATGATGTTTTGTTTAAGTATTGATGTTTCAAAATTAAAATTGAGATAGAAATTTTATTTGAGTTTTTTCTCTTCTTCTAACTTTTTTTTTAATTGAACTTTTTCTAAAATTTTATTATTAGACTAGGTAAGTAATTAAACAAGGTTTATTTTAATATATAGGTCTCTTTACAAAAAGTTGATAGAATTTTAGATATTTAGGTTTAATTGAAATTATCCCTAGACATTTGTTGATGTGTGTATTTTGACGTTGACGACTGACATCTGACTTAACGCTTTTTCATTAACTTTAAAGAAAGATCATGCATATTATTTCACGATAGGGGTACGTTAACTAGTTGATTTTAAGAACGGGGGGGTGGATATGCTAATCTCTTCGGATAATTATGATAGAATTTCAAGAACAGGTAAGTTCGTTTAATCATTAATTTATACTCAACTTCGTCCTCTTAGATTAGCATGAATAACTTGTGGACTTTAAAGCTGATACATCGTGAAATAGGTACTTGCAGAATAATATTATAAAGTATGACATACAGGGTAGAGTAGAATAAAAAGAACTAATTACAAAATCAGTTCTTTGATACTTTTGAACATTAACAATGTAACAATATTTGTTTAGGTAACTATTTATAACCTATTTTTAATATTGTCAGTAACTATTACATATCACCTAGGTGAGTAATTACCTACTTATTTTAATTAGGTAAGTAAAATAATCAGCCTTTATTACTTCAAAAATAAGCTAGGTAGGATAACTATTCATCAGTGGTGTGCACTCCATATAGGCAAGAAGACATTGCCTACCCTACAATATCGAATCAAATCGTAAATAAAATAATACGAATCAATGGAAATAACCTTGCCACCTATTTGGGATATTGACATGCTTTCTTCTTGGCTTTGCAATAGTTTTCGCAGCAACTTTAGTTTTTATGATTGTTCCGGCATACTGCTTGCATTTTACTTTTATGCTCAGGCAGGCGGCGTGAGCACGACTTGACCTTAATATCTATTAACTCTGATAATTTTTACACATCAGAAAACCATATAATTTTCTAGCATGGATGTAAGACTGATAGTGGTCATAATAGACAGTCTGGGTAGAAACTAACTATAAATCCAGATTTCCAAGCTTTGGACCCTGTATACTGGGTAAAAACTCTTATTGATTTATCCATAACTATGTCCGCGGCCATGCGCGTGATGGAATATGATGGTCATATTACTACTTCAGTACTGTGATTTCATGATAATTCAGCTTGTAAAACGTAATCCTTTAGGTAAAGCATCCCCTTGCTTATTATAAGGCTTCAATAATGATACAACACACTGGCTCATAGTGTGTTGGCAAGTCTGATTGTCATTTATTACATCTTATACTTATCATCGATAGATTATAATAATACTTATTCATATTAATTGTATTCATTATTTAAATTACTGTTATTGTCTGGAACATAGTCTAAGTGTCGAATAACCTAGACATTATAATGTAAATTATGCTGTAAATAATATCTCATTTTTATATTTGGCGGGTTATAGTTCAAGGCCAAGATAGTCATGGTCAAGGGCCATTTCTTTTTAATTGTTCCGCATCTACGACATAGGTGGCAGCACCTGACCTGATAAGATGTGCCTTTTAATTATATTATTAAAGTTATTGAGACTACTAAATAACGTACTTAGACTTGAGTAATTACCTATTTAATTAGTCTAGGTATTTAGGTTTTAATACCTAGACTAAACTATTGTTGAACTTTAAAATGTTATTCAATATTATATCCGCAGTAGCTATTTGTTAAGTCACAGGTGGCAGCATTGTCTAATGGACTAAATTACTTATTAGGTTTATTTAGTAAATATTACCGTAATAATATGATAGTTATTGTAGAAGAACTTAAACAATTATGTTAATAATTATAGTGTTTAGAATAAGTACAAATACTGACTTTTGTTATATAAATTATACGTGTTTAAATGTTCGCGGCTCTAAGTCAATCTGTGATTGGCTGAAGCGCAGTGTAATGTGTGGTGGTCTCAGACCATATTATAGTCGTGGTTATAAATACGGGTAGATACCTACTTCCCTCTCTCTTGTTCATCTATCTTCCTGCAGGACACGAGTTAAGTATTTTGTGAATATTCCTAGAAATAATTGGGCGTTGGCCATTTGCGTTGGCCAAACTGGCGACGGCAGTGGTTTCAGACATCGCAGCTTCGACCCTTACTAGCTTTGTGATTCGACGCAGCTGGTTACTTATAACCAGCTCTCCTGGTTGTGACACTGAACGGATTATTAGATCAATACGTCATCGGATCTTACGAGGTAATGAGTGTTATTGTCTTTTAAAGTTAAAGATTTCTGCTTGATACTTAAATCATAAATATTGATAGGTAGGAATATGACTTAATACTTTTATAGTTATATTACTTATCTGCTCCATTATAGATAACATTGGACTATAATCATTGTGCAGGCTATTTGTGATAGGTCTCTAATGTAACTAGATTTAGTTTGACTAGATAAAATAGCTGGACCTTATTGTATTAAGTATTTTTCCAAAAGAAGTTTCCGTCTAATGTTGACTATAAAGGATAGGATAGATTAATATTAAGACAATTAATTAGGTACCCTATTATACCTTTTGGCATTGTTCAATGGCAGTGTGATATACCACACTTATCTATATCATTTACAAAACTTCACAAACAGTTATAGTTATCTGTAGTTTCCCAAATATGACATGGTCGAGACACTTTTGCGTTTGCTTATTGTGTTCTACCGCTTTAAAATTGAAACAAATTCCATTGGGTGATACTGTTAGTGCGATACCTATCAATTATGTAGCAAGACAACACTACTATAAGACATAACTATGTGCTAAAATAATAGCTAACTTCTAACAATAAGGAAGTCTTTTAGATCATATTACAGGTGTTATACACCTAGGTATAGGTATACCTAAAACCTAGATATCAACAATTAACTTGAAAATTCATCAAAAAGTTAACAATTCTTACTTAGTGAAAACTCCTTTACTCCTTTAATTTATTTTTAACCATATTGAGGTTACCTATCTATTTCATATAGCTTATTCACTAATTTATAAAGTAAGTAGGCAGTCTGACGGCTTAGTGCAAGTAGGCACCTAACTATTTTATAATCTAGATTTGAAAGTTTTAAATGTTTTCTCCTAGCGTTTAGTTTCCTGTTCCTTTTCATCTGCTGTCTCAAATGTTTTCTAAAAACAATAAAATAAGCACATTTACTATTTGAAACTCAACAAAGTAATCCTTCAATGGTTTCTAAGGAGGAATAAGTCTCATCACTCTGATAACTTTCTCTTTGTTTACAAAAGCATTTTTATTGTACTATTTGGAGCTACCAATTATTACTAAAATTGGTTCAGTCAGCCGTTCTTGAGTTATAAAATGTGTAACTAACACAACTTCCTTTTATGTATATGTATGTATAGATTTGTAGCTAAGCTACCTCCCTGATACCTTGTAGGTACTATAGCGAAGCTTGGACTTGCTGAACTGATTGACTATAAATAGGTAGGGTAATTAGGTAGGTACCTATAACTTTAAAAAGCAACAACAAATAACAGCTACCTACCTTATCTGATTGATGACCCAAGATGTGGGAATTACTGTGCAGAGCAATAGACACCTACTTATTATTTATAATGAAGTCAGATTGGCCGAACGAATTTTAGATCACTATATTTATATGTATGTGTATTGCTATTTAGGATAATAAATAACTTTTATACGTATTCGCTTGGTAGCATAATGCCCAATACGCAAAATGTTTAATTTGCAAATTCCCAAAATGACCAGTTAGAAAAGTGCCCAATTTCTAAAAGACCCAACATGCAAAATGCCAAATTCGCAAAATGTCCATTTCTCATAATGTCCAACTAGCATGTTTTCTTTTAAGGTCAATATTAAATACATCTTTTATGAAAATTATACATTTACATAGTACATATTTTCAATTTATTATATATTAACAAACAGAGGATTCCAGCGACTTCATCAAATTTATCATCATATAAAATAAATATACATTATGATATGATGTCTTTAATAATATTAATTTCCGAGTATTCTGATGAATAAGTTACAATGTTGCAGCCTCATCAAAATCTGTTAGTGGATTTTGCGTCAAACATCCTCATATCCAATCCATCCATCCCTCGGCACATGGCTAGCATTTGTCAAAATAGGAGAATAGTTTTTGTGTCACATATACAATAATTTCTGGATTTTTAATTACCGCTTAGGTGCGTCCTATCCCATTCGCAATTTGTTTATTCCACGTTTCCATTTCGCGATTGGTATAATTAGCAAATGGTCACATTCACAGCTTGTCATATTGTACTTGCCGGTATTTTCAATATTATTTTATTTTATAAGTATTTCAAATTGATCTTATTGGCGAATGTTAAAATTCGAAATTGGTGCAATTATTTATTTATTTCATTTCATAAACACTACACATGATATACATATTTAAACGTTATATATTAGAAATAAATATATTTAAGAAAATAATGAATACCTATTATTTATTTCCGAAATGAGAAACATTAGTATTGAAGGTGTAATTCATAATAAGTACCTACAGCTGAGATGTTACTTTGTTTTAGACTGGTTGAAAGTGGATTTTATTGTGAGATTTAAGTTTTTCTTGGTGATGATTTTATTAAAAAAAAAAAAAGAGGCCAGTAGTGATACTGTGCGAGTGTAACCTTTTACTTTGGATAACCACTGGGCGACCACATACATGATGCTGACTTGTCTCATTGGCAGTGGGTGAAAGCGGTCAGCATGTCGGTATCTGGTAAATAAATAAATTTTGCATGTACCAATGATAAGTATGTTATGTACCTAGTGCTGCAAGGGACTATAGGCTTTTAGGCCTAATTTTCAGCCTATCGAGTCCTTTTTGAGACTAGACAAGCAAAATAGGCTTTTAAAGGCTTCGTCATTTTTAAAAAGCCTACACCCTTTTTAAAGTAGTAGGCCTAAAAAACCTATAGCCATTTTTAAGTAGTAGGCATTAATAAAGCCTAGGCCTACGCCTAGGCTTAGACTTTTTTTATAGTCCCACTGTGGTCTTTATAATTTATTTGTTTGTAGTGTGGCAGACCATTTTTACCGATTCGTTTTCTGTCTGTTTTTCGTTCATCCGTCCACAAGGCAGTATCACATGAATCGTTATATTAGCTAGAACGTTGAAATTTTCACTTCTAACTAATACTATTGACTAATTTATAGTTAGTAGTACCTATTTAGTTATTTTCAATATTTTTTCACAGTAGTTAGGTATGTAGGGCCTACTTGGCTTTATAGCCTAATAGCCTAAATCACCTTATAGGCCTAAGAGCTTCATAGGCTTCGTAGTCTTATTTTATTGATAAGCCTTAAACAAGGTTAGGCCTATTTTTAGGCCTTAAGGCTTTTAACCGAAAGGCTTGAATAGGCTTAACTCTAGGTTAGCCGCTGGAACCAAAAGGCTGAATAGGTTTTTAGCCTACTAGGCTAGTTATTTCTTAGGCTAGTCTTAAAAAAAGGCCTAAAAGCCTATAGTCCTTTGCAGCACTATATGTACCTCTTAGATGTTGGGTATCCGCTGGTCGGCCCCTTACTTTCTGCTAATTGTCTCACATGCAGCGGGTGATTTGGGTTGGCATGACTATGTATTGGGCATATACCCTAAACGCATCATCTTTTTGTCTGTTTTTTTTTGGTATCCGCTGGTCGGCCTTATACTTGGTGTCAACTATCTCACTTGCAGCGGGTGATTAGGGTTGACATGTCCGTATTTGGCAATACCTTGACTTGACTTATCTTTTTGGGTATCCGCTGGTCGGCCTCATACTTGGTGCCAATTGTCTCATTTGCAGCGGGTGATTGTGGTTGGCATGTCTATGTTTTTGGCAATACCCTGACTTGACATCTGGTAAATACCAATCTTGTTTTGACAGCTTTTTCATTGGGTACTATGCGAAGGACACTTTTCTTCTAAATAAGTAAATATATATTTCATAACTACCAAGTAACTAATGATTAAATGTTTATGTAAAGCTCACAGTAAAACCAACTTACACAATTATTAATTAAGCTAGAACATAAGACGAATAATATTCTTTTTGTTTTGTAAAACATTCTAATTTTATGTTTGCTTTTTTTTGTTTTTTTTTTGTTTGTACTTCGAGGACGAAGTACTGTCAGTATGGCCGTAATGGAATATGATGGTCATATTAGTACTTCAGTACTGTAATTTCATGATAATTCAGCTTGTAAAACGTAATCCTTTAGGTGAAGCATCCCCTTGCTTATTATAAGGCTTCAATAATGATACAACACACTGGCTCATTGTGTGTTGGCAAGTCTGATTGTCATTTATTACATTTTATACTTATCATCGATAGATTATAATAATACTTATTCATATTAATTGTATTCATTATTTAAATTACTATTATTGTCTGGAACATAGTCTAAGTGTCGAATTACCTAGACATTATAATGTAAATTATGCTGTAAATAATATCTCATTTTTATATTTGGCGGGTTATAGGTCAAGGCCAAGATAGTCATGGTCAAGGGCCATTTCTTTTTAATTGTTCCGCATCTACGACATAGGTGGCAGCACCTGACCTGATAAGATGTACCTTTTAATTATATTATTAATGTTATTGAGACTACTAAATAACGGACTTAGACTTGAGTAATTACCTATTTAATTAGTCTAGGTATTTAGGTTTTAATACCTAGACTAAACTATTGTTGAACTTTAAAATGTAATTCAATATTATATCCGCAGTAGCTATTTGTTATGTCACAGGTGGCAGCATTGTCTAATGGACTAAATTACTTATTAGGTTTATTTAGTAAATATTACCGTAATAACATGATAGTTATTGTAGAAGAACTTAAACAATTATGTTAATAATTATAGTGTTTAGAATAAGTACAAATACTGACTTTTGTTATATAAATTATACGTGTTTAAATGTTCGCGGCTCTTAAGTCAATCTGTGATTGGCTGAAGCGCAGTGTAATGTGTGGTGGTCTCAGACCATATTATAGTCGTGGTTATAAATACGGGTAGATACCTACTTCCCTCTCTCTTGTTCGTCTATCTTCCTGCAGGACACGAGTTAAGTATTTTGTGAATATTCATTTATTTATTTATTTAACAGTTTATTGTAAGATGATAGTACATAGATACAGAAAAAAGAGAAGTTATACAAAAGGTACAGCATATTTCTAAAAGAAATTTCTTCCTGCAGACCCCACAGAGAGAGAAGTGATAGCATGAAGGCAGGATAGTCACTACAATAAACAATAAATATATAAGTATAAACCTACACATATATATTCGATAAATACACATACATAAATATTATAATTTTTATAAATATATATTGTATTCTCTATGATAAGGAAAGATAATGATCTTTAACTTTCCGTTTGAAAATGTGGAGAGAGTGAGTATCACGTATAGCGTGTGGCAATGAATTCCACAGCCGGACTGCATGAACAGAAAAGGAATAAGAGTAAGAATCAGAAGAGTGAGACGGGAAATCAAGAAGGGATCTTAGATGAGAGCGACAGGGCCTATCAGGTTGATAGGTGAACCTGAAACGCTCGCGGAGGTAGGAAGGAGCAGCAGGATTATGAAGGGTTTGAAATAAGAAGTTAAGGATATGAGCATTCCTTCTGAGACGGATCGGAAGCCACTTGAGTTGGGCACGGAAACCAGAGACATGGTCAAACTTGCGCAGACCAAAAATAAATCTTATGCAAAGATTTTGAAGTCGCTCAAGTTTATTAAGAAGTTCTTCGGACACGTCTAGGTAGCAACAATCCGCGTAGTCGAGAAGAGGTAAAAGAAGAGATTGGGCTAGATGAATTTTGGTCTTCAGAGGCAAGAAATTTTGGAGACGTTTGAGTGAATGAAAGGAGTTGTGAATTTTTTTACTGACCTCATTGACCTGAGGGGCCCAAGACAAATGATTGTCAAGTAATAAACCGAGGTTTTTGACAGTAGACGCAAACTTAATATCGATGTCATTGTACGTAACTGGTGTGATAGAGGCGAAATCAATGCGTTGATACCAATACTTACTGCCAATGACTATCACTTGCAATTTGCTTGGGTTAACTAACAAACCAAAAGATTCAGCCCAAGTCGCAATATTACGAAGGTCGGAGTTGATGCCTTCAATGGCACTCGTGACCTCTTCAACTTTGAAGTGCCTGTAAATTTGCAAGTCGTCTGCGTAGAGATGGAAATTAGAGGAGAGTACAGAAGTAACAGTGTTAATGAAAATCGAGAAAAGAAGAGGAGAGAGAACGCCACCTTGAGGTACACCCGCAGACAGATCACACTGTTCCGAGAATGGCTCGTCACACCGGATGCGCTGCGAGCGACCACGAAGATAGGAGTCGAACCAGGCTGTCACAGAGGAGGAAACGTTGATGGAACGAAGGATTGCAAGAAGGATATCGAAATCGACGGAGTTGAATGCACTGCTGAAATCAAGTAACGTGAGTATGGTTAAGGACTTATTATCCATAGCCTGGCGGATATCATCGGTGACTTTCAGCAGTGCGGACACAGTACTATGCCCAGGACGGAAACCGGATTGGAAAGGAGAAAGGATACTATTAGATGAAAGGAATCCAGCAAGTTGCTTGTGGACAATGTGTTCGAGGACTTTGGAGAGAAACGGTAGGATGGAAATAGGACGGAACTGGGAGAAAGAAGAGGGATTTGATACCTTAGGAAGAGGAATGACATGAGCGTGTTTCCAGGCTCGAGGAAAGGAACTCTTATCTAAGGAGAAATTAAACAGATGGGTCAGAATAGGTAAGAGTTCGGGAAGGATAAAGGAAATCATACGACTGCAGAGCAGATCACTGCCTACAGCCGCGGAGGTAATGGACGGGATATGTTTTCTAACTTCCTCCTCCGAGACAGCAGAGAAGCAGAAAGGAGAACATTCGGGAAGCGGTATACGGTGAAGTTCAGCAATAGTATTAGATTTAATCGCGTCTGGAATAGAAACAGGGGATTTTGAGAAGTGCCTATTCAGGCTATCGAAGTCAAATTGAGAGTCACAGGATTCTGATGACTTGCCTATACCTAGAGTTTTGAGGAATTTCCAGATTTGCGAAGAATCGATGGAATCAATGGACTCGTGGATATGGCGTCTCTTAGCATCCCTACACATACGACTGCAATGATTCCTTAGTGATTTGTAGCGCGCAAAGTTACGTTCCGTAGCACATCCTTTGAAACGTCTTTTAGCACGGTCTCGCTTAGCCATGAGATCCTTGATCTCATCGGTTAGCCAGGGGGCTGGGACGTGTCTAACCTTGACTTTGCGAACCGGAGCATGGACGTCGAAAAGAGATGTGACTTCCTTGGTGAAGTACTCCACCTTAGAATCAATGAGGTCAGTGTCGAACAAAGGTTGCCAGTTAGCATGAGCAGCATCACTCCTCAACGACTCCAAATTAATACCTCTAAAGGACCGAAGATAAAGAAATTTAGGACAGCGTTTAGGTGGTCGAATTTTATAAGAGAGAAAAATTAAATCATGATAGGAGAAAATAGCTGTGAGCTGACCATGAGAAGCGATAAGTTGAGGAGAAGAAGTGATAGCTAGATCAAGGAGAGAAGGAGAACAATTCGGCGAATGGTGCGTTGCGGTGAGTGGCAGTATGTGCAGATTGACGGCAGACACTATGGACTTCAGCTTCGCAGATCGTGAATCATTTTTTAATAAGCAGGTGTTAAAGTCACCTAGTATAATTAGGTGTTCATAATTTGGGCAAAGCTCCAGTAAAACGTTATCAAATGATTCAAAGTAGTTAATATGAAGTGAAGGACTGTAAACAACACCCACGAGCATTTTTTTATGGTGAAGAGTACCTAATTTCCAAAAAAAGGTATTCTACCGATTTACTGTAATTGCTAGGTGAAGCTTTTACTACCGAGCATAGTATATCTGCACGCAGGTAAATGGCAACACCGCCGCCACCTTTACCAGTACGGTAATTACGAATAAGTTTAAAACCGGGTAGTGCGAAATGAGTAGAAAGCAAAGTGGGCTTGAGAAAAGTTTCGGAGACGAGAATAGCATCGACTGGAGAGTTGCTGAAGGTCGCGAGGAGATCTGAGTAGTGCGAAGGAATGCTCTGACAGTTAATGTGAATAACATTGAAATTATTGGAGAAAGTAGAAAAGGATGCAGTGAGTTGATCATGCAGTGAACCAGAAATGAGGTCATCATTCTCCACACTTTCGAAACTATCGGAAGAAGAGCAAGAGAAAAAGGTATCATGATTATCAAATACATTTGAATTATTCATAGATAAATACACGTAATAATTAATTAACTTAAATTAAAGTACCTACAAAATATATAAAATACTATTAACTATAAAATAAATAAGAGGGTAGGTAGGTACTTGATAATAACTCAAAACTACACCAGTGCTAATATACACCCCAACACTCAAGACGCTCTCTGGGGATACTGCGCAAACATAAAAACTATGGACAAAACACTAAACAGAAACAGAAATAGCGTGGGAATAACACTAACAAAAGAAGAATGAATTTACAGAAATTACCAAAGCGTTTGGCTTAAAACATTATATGCCAGGAGAAATAAAAAAGAAAAATGTAAACAAAACGCAACTTTGACAGTCATTGACATTGACACGCACTTTGACAGTCATTGACATTGACATTTCTGTCAAAATCAAATTAAACGAAACAAACATAAAACACAAAAGCATTCACTAAAATTAACAATTACCGGCAAAATTATCGGAAACATTTAGAATGGAGTGTCAAACTAACTATTTGCGACTACCTTAAACATATAAAGTTCATGGATTAAGTATAATCCGACTAATTTCGCAAGGTAGCGGAGAACTGGAAGCCGATCATCTTTACTTCTTACGCAGCCTGCGTGGAGATTTTGTCGACTGGGGCTCCTTCCTAGTCTGCCGCCCAGTACGCCCATCATCTGTACCATCATCTGACCCGGACTCACTTCGCTTCTCACCACCACACGAAGATTCCGGATGAGAGACAATGAGGGAGTCAAGCTCGCTCATGAGCTTGATTTTCTGGCGCGATTTGTCAGGGAGGCGTACCACTATCTTCCCTTCAGAAGTCCAGCAACTTCTAACTCCAAAATGCTTGCGAACTTTCATGAAGACGTCGTGCCTGGATTTGATGAGGAACTCGGTAATAGTGATTCCAGAGCCCTTAAGTGCGGTTTTGGAGTCCCATACGTGCTTACGCAATTCAAAGGACTGGAATCTCACTAGTACTGCTCTGGCTTTTTTGGAATTGGATCCTAAACGATGACAGGCTTGCAGATCTATTGCCGAGAGGCCGGTCACCTTAACTTGGTCGGTTAGCACCTTACTAACCACCGCAGCAAGATCTTCGTCCTTCTTTTCTGCAAGTCCATGAATTAAGAGGACCTTACGTCTGGATGCAGTCTCATGTCGATCCAATCCAAGAGCAAGCACCTCTATCATATAATGGTAATGAAAGATCAAACTTCTGAAGGTGAAGAGATTATTGTATCATCTAAAATGGTACAAATCACTCAGGGAGTTCCACAAGGTTCTGTATTAGGCCCCGTATTTTTTATTATATTTATAAATGATTTGCTTTATAACATATATACTTAATAAAAATAATGATCAGAAGACAATTGAGGTGGTTAATTTTGCAGACGACACGAATGCGATAATATCAGCAAACAACATAGGTGACCTGAACTCCCTAGTAAATGAAACTCTATTTAACTTTCACATGTGGTTTGAGGCAAATTATTTGACATTAAATCTTTCTAAAACAAATATTCTTCTTTTCAAATCCACGTCTAGAAATAAAGACAAATTAACAGTTACACTGAATAATGAGCGAATTGAAACCGTCACTCAAACAAAATTCTTAGGTATCACTATAGACCACCTTTTAAATTGGAAGTCGGAGGTAGCACTAATAGAGAAATCAGTGAGCTCAGCTTGTTATGCTCTGCGGAGTCTGCGAGATGTCTTGTCGGTGGAACAGCTGAAAACAGTGTATTACGCCTTGATAGAATCAAAGATTAGGTATAGTATAGCATTATGGGGAAACAGCTACAAGTATAACTTGAATCGGGCATTTGTCATCCAAAAAAGAGCAATACGCACTATTGTACGCATACCACCACAAGAGTCTTGCCGGGAATACTTTAAAAAATTAAACATCCTTACAGTACCTAGTCTATATGTTCTGGTTGTGCTGACTGGACTAATAAAACGTAGAAGCACCTTTGAAACTGATGCGGAATATGATCTGAGGCAAACAACTAGAAATAAATTATTGAAAGAAGCGATTGTACCCAATATGAATATAACCAAGCATTGCTCTCGCTATCAAGCTGTAAAATTATATAACAAACTGCCTATCGAACTGAAAAGCATTGTAAGGCTAGTCACATTTAAACGTAAATTAAAAAAGCTTCTGTTGAATAAGTGTCTGTATGGTGTAGATGATTTCTAACTGTCGAATATTCGTTTCTATTTCTGTTGTCCTTACTGTAAAATATAGTAGTGA
Source organism: Anarsia innoxiella (assembly GCA_947563765.1). Classification (NCBI taxonomy): domain Eukaryota; kingdom Metazoa; phylum Arthropoda; class Insecta; order Lepidoptera; family Gelechiidae; genus Anarsia; species Anarsia innoxiella. The sequence continues at coordinate 11,521,869 of OX387391.1, read as the reverse complement.
TATAATAATGAGCAATATATGATTTGGACATAGATAAATGCATTTTTATAAGTACTTACATGTAAAAATGTGAAATTATAGATTTAGATATAAGGTGATAATTTATGTACCTATGTAATTTCGAACACAATTATGTTATTGTTATTGAATAAAAATGAATATGAATATGAATATGAATAATACATGCAAGTGTGGCGAGTGTTGAATGTAAATGGCCAACATCCCTATCACTTCACCCGTACGCAGGATATTATTCCTGCAGACTACGCACCTCGCGTAACGTTCTGCGAGTGGTATCGATCCGAGGTGGAAAGTTCGCCAGATTTCGCCGCCAACATATTGTGGACAGACGAGGCGTCGTTCACACGAGGGGGCATAATTAATGTTCACAACGAACATTATTGGACCCGCAACAATCCCCACGTCTCATCGGTGTCGTCGTTCCAGCACCAGTGGAGGGTCAATGTTTGGGCTGGAATCATCGGAGATGTTCTGGTGGGACCACATTTCCTGCCACATAATTTAAACGGTCCGAACTATTTAAATTTTTTGGTGACAGAGTTGGACCAGGAACTGGAGGTGATGCCAGTGGCGGAATACATCGACGTGGTTATGGGGAATAGGTTCATCGTTCAACATGACGGTGCTCCAGCTCATTTTGCTCGCAACGTACGAGCTCACCTTAACGCGCGCTTTCCGCAATGGATTGGGCGAGAAGGCCCAGTTGCCTGGCCGCCGCGGTCCCCAGACTTGACCCCGCTGGACTTCTTTTTATGGGGGCACATAAAAAATATTGTTTATGCCGTGGAGTGCTCTACTAGTGAGCAAATGGAGGAGCGCATTAGAGATGCGTTTAGAACTGTGACGCCGGAGATGCTCAGAAACACTAGAGCCTCCGCCTACAGGCGAGCTGGTTTGTGCATCCAGCAGGGAGGACGCCATTTCGAACCATTTCTGTAAATGTAAGTAAAGTTTTAATTTATTTTCAAACCTTATCGAATACCTACTTAAGTACCTACTTACTTAATTTAATTTCCATGTTACCTACCTATTATTTTTTTGTAACAAAAATTATCTAGGTAAATTACTAATTACTTAAGCACCTACATAAGCGTAAGGTCACTAATTTATCTTACTTTTGTTTCAGCTTCGATACCTACGATGCGTTACAAACAGCTGTTTTCGTAGACACGCACGTCCTGCAGCGCCCGAGCCGCTTTAGGTAATTACACGCGCCGCGCCGCCCGCCGTTATCTTAATAAAATTATTATTTAGGTACCTACTAAAGCATAAAAACACAAATTTATCTTACTTTTGTTTCAGATTTGATACCTATGATGCGATTTCCGAACGATTTTCGTAATACGCAAGTCCCACAGTCTCCGAGTCGCGCTTTACGTAAGTACTTAGGTCGCTGTCTTATCTAATGGTACCTACTGAAGTAAACGACACGATAGTTCGATAAATACTGATTTATTTTCGATACACCCTCACTTACAAACATAAAACAATCATAGCATACCACTACATCTTCCCCCTTAATATTACATATTTTGTTTTTAGAGATAAGTAACACACAGTACTACATATTAATAATTTGAATTCATACTAATATAAATCTTCTAACATAAAGTAAAAGATAGTTTATCTTTTAACTATTAAATTAATTAACATTTATTAAAACCGTTTAAGCATACAATAGAATTAATGATACATATACATACTGTATATGTCTTATTCAATTTCCGATTATGGAGATAATTTGTAAATCTCAAAACATGTAAACATCAATTTTACACAATGAACAATAATAACATAATTATAATAGTAAAGTATGCTAACTTATTATTTTTAAATAAGTGTCACACTTGTATTGATTAATAAATGTAAATTCATTATCCATATTTATTCAACCTATCAATCATGCATAATCAATTGAAATAATTAGCTAAGTACATTGTTGTTTATTAGGCATCTAACTTTTTTCTATCTTTTTTTTTAATTTTTATTTATTACATATTTATTATACATTCTTTTTAACTTTGTTTTTATAATAAAATTTTATTCGCAAAGAATAATTAATTTTGTACAGTAATGGATTGAATGCCTAACCGCTTCAAGGCAATTTAATGCTTGTTTTTAAGTTTTTCTTTTGCCTGCCTTGCAGCAGTCCTTTCGTGTCGTTGATAGAACTGGTTCTGTGGATTGTCGGTGCTGGCATTATTTTGGGGTTCTGTTTCGGAATCATCAGTTTCTGGCCAAGAGTCATAATACTCTGAGTCTTGTTGTGATGACTCCGAGTCGCTTACGGGTGGATCATCATCCTCACGAGTCACTGGCGGTGACTGCGCAGGAGACGCGTCCCCGAGCCGGATGAGCTGCCGGCGGTTGCGGCGCAGCACGCGGCCCGCTCCGTCCCGCACGAAGTATGAGCGCGGCTGCGGCGCGCGGCCCTCCACCACGCCCGCGCGGCGCCCGCTCCCGTCCAGCGCGACCACCTCATCGCCCACTGACAGCTCAGGCAAGGTGCGCGCGCGCTTATCGTACCACTCCTTGCTCCGATTCTGATTGCGGATAACAGTACTATAGTCCCGCATGATGTCTCTTTCTGGTTCAAGTTTTGAAATATGCATTGGCAATCGTGTTTGCAGCCTGCGGCCCATGAGAATTTGCGCCGGACTCGCCAAGCCATCTCTCGGTGTGGTTCTAGTATAATTAAATAGCGCCAAAGTAAAGTAAAAGTCCTCATTTGAAACGATAGCTTTAGTTAACATCATTTTGATAGTTCGTACCGTTCGTTCACTTTGGCCATTCGATTGCGGGTAATTTGGGGATGAAGTATTATGTACGAATCCCCATTTTTCCGTGAATTTCTTAAATTCTTGTGATGAATAGGCTGGACCATTATCAGTAAATAATTCCTGTGGAATTCCATGGCGTGCGAATTGATCTTTCAAGGCAAGTATAACCGACTTTGAGCCAATGTTAGTTAAAGGTGAAACTTCAACAAAATTTGAAAAGTAGTCTACCAGTATAAGGTAGTATTTTTTACTATACTCAAAAATATCCGAGCCTACTTTCGCCCACGGCAGGGGCGGCACGTGGTGCGGCATTAGCGGCTCGCGCTGCGGGCGCGGCGCGCGCTCCGCACACACGCGGCAGCGGCGCACGTATCGCTCCACGTCACGCGACATGCCCGCCCAGAACATCACGTCACGAGCTCTGCGCTTGCACCTGTCTATGCCTAAGTGGCCTTCGTGCACTCTCGATAACATCTCGGTGCGGAGTGCTTTAGGAATGAAGACAGCGTTGTTAACAAACAGTATTCCATTGACGTACTCAAACGACTCCCTATAACTCCAATGTATGCGCACACAGTCTTCGAGGTCATATTTGTTGGTTGGCCACCCTGTCTGAATAAACTTAATGAGGCTCTGGCACTCATCATCCTCAGCAGTGAATTTTTTTATTAACTTCATTTTTGTGTCGCTAAAACCTACATGTTGTATCAGAAAACACGTTTGTTCGTCTAATTCCTCTGATATTTTGTTATGCATCAGCTCAGGAAGCGGGGCCCTAGACAGAGCATCAGCAACATACATGTATTTTCCCGGTTTATATGTGACTTTGACATCATATCTCTGGACTCTGAGCATCATTCGTTGTAACCGTGCGGGGACAGAATCCAACGATTTCTTGAACAAAGCCTCTAATGGCTTGTGATCCGTCTCAACGAGGATGTCATTTTTTCTAAATATATACTGATGAAACCTTTCGAGTGCGTAAACAATTGCAAGCATTTCTTTTTCTATTTGCGCATACCGCTGCTGCGTGTCGGTGAGCGTGAGCGACGCGAACTCCACCGGGCGACCGCCCTGCAGCAACACCGCGCCCAGCGCTGCGCTGCTGGCGTCCACCGACACCACGGCCGGCGCGCGCGCGTCGTACAGCGCCAGCACCGGGGCACTACACAGCGCATCTTTTAAATGCTTCACTACTTGATCTTCATTTGGGCCCCAAAACCATTCATTTGATTTTTTTAGTAGATTCCGTAGCGGTACTACCCTCTCGGAGTAGTTAGGAATGAACTTGCTGACATAATTTATCATACCCAAAAATCTTTCCAAAGACTGCCTATCATTTGGGCTGGGCATATCTAGAATCGCTTTAAGTTTGGTTTTGTCTATGGCCATTCCTTCAGCACTAAAGGTGTGGCCTAAATAAGTCACCTGTTCCACACAGAATTCACACTTCTCTGGGTTAAACTTTATCCCGACATTTCTTGCCCTTTCTAGTAGGCACTGCAAACGCCTATCATGTTCCTCTTTTGTTTTACCGTAAACGATGACGTCATCAACAAAGGAGTCAACTCCGTCCAGGTCCTCTAAAATTTGCCGTATTCTCGCGTGAAATACTTCGGAAGCAGAATTAATTTCGTATGGTAAGCGCAAGTACTGATAGCGGCCAAATGGTGTGCCGAACGTGCACAAATCGGCGCTTCTATCGTCCAGCTGCACCATCCAGAACCCTGACTTCGCGTCCAGCTTACTAAAGTATCGCGCACTGTTTAGCTTAGTAGCTATTTCCGTAAGTGTAGGTAACGGGTAATGCTGTCTTTTAATTACTTTATTTAGCGGGCGAGGATCAAGACAAATCCTTAAAGTTCCGTCTTTTTTAGCAACAACTACAATGCCATTGACCCACGAAGTTGGATGTGATACTTTTCTGATCACGCCCATCTTCTCCATCCGCTCCAATTCTGACTTTAGCTGATCTCTAATACCTATTGGTATTTTTCTAACAGGACATATGCAAGGTGTGGCATTTTTTTCAATAGGAATAGAATATTTACCTGAAATCTTGCCTAGACCCTGAAAAAGTTCTTTATAATTATCTAAATTTATAGTATAAATTCTCTTTACTAATTGTAATAGATCTAGGGCATCTTTCCCTAAAATACTTTGACAATCATGTTCAGACACAGCGAACTTTAATTGAAACTGTTCATTTTTATACAGCCACGTTAACATACACGAGCCCATAATAGACAAATTACTACCACAAAATGACTTCGCATGAATATTATCTGGTGTAATTAGCGACAATGGTAAACAGTGGCGTAGCGTGCCATCTCGGCGCCTGGGGCGGGAGACCCACTTTGCCGCCCCCATTCTATAGGTGCTTAATTAAAATTAAATTTCACAGACAATTACATACTTTTTATTGAAGGTAAAATAGGATGAGCGGTTTTACAAGCGGATTCTACGGGCCTTATGAGCAGCGAAGTCAGAAATAACTTTGTCAAAATCAATATTAGCAGCCAATTCTTGTTCAATCGACAATATAATAGGTTGGGGAAAAAGTCTTTTCGCATATAGTATGTATGAACTTGTATTAAAATCTCTTTGGCTATACCATTTGTATCTGGCTGGTTTTGGTATCATTAAAAAGTTTTAATTTTAAAGAAGGCACTTCCAAATTCAAATTAGGAATTTGTGTGATTTTCATTTGTTATTGTTGTCGTTAAAATGAGTGAATCTAAAGAAGAAATTCGATACATTTTAAAATTTTACTATAAAAAAGGTAAAAATGCAACTCAAGCCGCGAAAAAAATTTGTGTTGTTTATGGACCTAATGCAGTATCTGTGAGAGTAGCGCAAGTTTGGTTTAAGCGTTTTCAAGCCGGAAATTTTGATATCAAAGATGCATCTCGCTCTGGTCGCCCTGTTACGGACAAAATTAATGCCATTTTTGAAAAAGTGGAGCAAGATCGGCATATTAGTAGTTACGATGTAGCTGAAGAACTGGCAATTGACCACAAAACGGTTTTGACTCATTTGAATAAAGCTGGGTACACTAAAAAGCTCGATATTTGGGTGCCTCATGAGCTCACTGAAAGAAACCTAATGAACCGTGTACTCATTTGTGATTCTTTATTACGACGTAATGAAACCGAACCATTTTTGAAAAAGCTGATAACTGGTGATGAAAAGTGGATCACATACGACAAGAACGTGCGAAAAAGATCGTGGTCAAAGGCCGGTCAAGCTTCACAGACTGTGGCAAAACCCGGGTTAACTCGCAACAAGGTAATGCTGTGTGTATGGTGGGATTGGAAGGGCATCATTCATTATGAGCTGTTACCGCCAGGCAGGACCATCGATTCAAAACTGTATTGCGAACAATTGATGAGATTGAAGCAAAAAATTGAGAGAAAGCGGCCAGAATTGATCAACAGAAGGGGTGTGGTTTTTCACCATGACAACGCTAGACCTCACACATCTTTAGCCACTCAGCAAAAATTACGAGAGTTTGGCTGGGAGGTATTAATGCATCCGCCGTATAGTCCTGACCTTGCACCTTCAGATTTTCATCTGTTTCGGTCTCTGCAGAATTCCTTAGGCAGTGTCAGGTTAACATCACGAGAGGACTGCCAAAACCACTTGTCGCAGTTTTTCGATCAGAAGCCTCAAAATTTTTACAGCAATGGGATCATGTCACTACCAACAAGATGGTAAAAAGTTATGGAACAAAATGGCACCTACATACTTTAGTAAAATGTAAATAAACTATAAAAAAAAACTTTTCGAATTTTCATATAAAATACGAAGAAACTTTTTCCCCAACCTAATATTAGGTCTTTACCTATGAAATTGCCGTTTTGTATGAAAAAATTCAAACGATTTTTTTTCATATAATTTTTATTTGTATTAAGTGAAGTAATTACCCATACAATCAATGCATCTTTGCCAACGCAGTGGCAGTTTATTAATGCCCTTCTTAAAGAAATCAGCTGGACGAGAGGCAACAAATTCTTCAAAGGCGTTTTGAACTGCCTCTTGGTTATTGAATTTTTTTCCAGTCAAGAAGTTATCCAAATTCTGGAAAAAGTAGTAGTCTGTAGGGGCAAGGTCCGGTGAGTACGGTGGATGAGGGAGAGCTTCCAACCCCAGTTCTTGCAACTTGGAGACCGTCATTTGTGCGGTATGAGGTCGCGCGTTGTCGTGCAGGAGCAGCGGAGACGAGCGATTGACCAATGCTGGTCGGAGACGTGCCAGCTTCTCCATCATTGTGTTCAATTCTTCACAGTACACATCTGCAGTAATACTCTCCCCATTTGGTAAGAAGCTGTGATGAATCACACCGGTGCTAGACCACCAAACAGTAACAATCACCTTTTTAGGGGTAAGTTTTCGTTTAGGGCATTGTTTAGGTGCTGAACCAGGATCCAACCAACTTGCTGAGCGCTTACGGTTATCAAACAGAATCCATTTTTCATCACAAATGACAATGCGGTTCAAAATTCCTTCATTTGTGTGTCTGTTGAGCAATGCACGGCACGTCTCGACGCGTACTTGGCGCTGGCGATCATTGAGTTCGTGGGGCACCCATTTGTCAAGATTTTTTACCTTGCCAATTTGACGCAAATGGACCAATATTGTTTTGATGCTAACGTAGAAAGCTGCTGCTAATTCAGCCGTAGATTGAGTATCATCAGCTTCCACGATCGCCTTCAATTCGTCTGCATCGACCAAAGTCTTCGGACGACCGCGGGGTTCATTTTTCAGGTCGAAATTTCCAGAACGGAAGCGAGCAAACCAATAACTAGTGGTTCGTTGGTTTGTAGTGTTAGCTCCGTACACGTCGTTGATGTTGCGAGCCGCTTGTGCCGCGTTGCTGCCACGACGGAACTCATATTCCATAATTACTCGAATTTTTAACGTATCCATGTTGACGAAAATGATTGAAATGCAATGAAAATGTAACACTAACCAATAAACAAATGACTGTTTTTGGAAAAAGAATTCCATATTTTTAAAATGAAATTAATTTGAAATTAGAATTCTTAGCTAAACAAAAAATATTTTTAATTGAAATGGCCAGTACTGTAAAACGGCAATTTCATAGGTAAAAACCTATTATATTTATATAGATAATCTAGCGGAGCTCATAGTAGATCTGAGGAATTTTTTTATTATTATAGGCGTGATGCGATGTTGCCGTTCGTATGTAAATAAACAAACCTTATAAAGAGCTCTGTCAGTGATTTCGCAGTTTTTCTTTTAAATAAATATTTAAAAAATTGTTTGTCGCAAAATTTTATATAAAAATGGAAAATTATAGTGTGTCTGACACATGTAATGAATGAATCATAGATCAGATCTCAACCCGCTTCACCGGCGACATTTTGCCGCCCCCGCGGGCCGCCCCCTCCGCCCCACCCACGCTACGCCACTGATGGTAAACCTAATTTTATAAAATTGTTCCTTGAAATCACATTTAAATCTGAACCTGTGTCTAATTTGAATCGATGTTCCTTGCAATTGTCTAATAAATAAAGAATCTCATACCATTTAGAGTCCTCAGCGCGCTCAACGGCGTCGACGCATTCCAATGTCGATATATAATATAAGTCGTCCTCACCGTAACACTCAACTTCATCTTGAATTTCATGCACTCGTTTTAAATAACGCACCGGGCACCTAACTTTAAAATGTCCTATATTGCCACAAATGAAACACTTCACTCTACGAGCCGCACAACGATCGCCTCCGTCGCAGCGCCCGCGTGCGCAGTTGATCAGTATTTATCGAACTATCGTGTCGTTTACTTCATGGTGACAGCGGTCTCAGAATTTAATTCATTTTATCGGCTAAAAGGATTGCAGTGGGACAAAATATTGTGGATTTTGTTTTACGTGTTGTGTTTTATCGAAAAACAATATGGAACACGCCCGGCCACCGGTAGAATTGTGTTTGGAAGGCGGACCATCCATGGTTACGTCAATTCCAAGTATTTCTAAAGGCGTCCGGGGTTCACAAGGAAGCAAGTGATGTTCAAGCCAGTTTGTTGGTGAATTTAATTGGATCGGAGGGCTACGATATTTATTCCACTTTTAAATTCGATGACTCGGCAGATAAGGAAAAAGTCGATAAATTAATAGAAAAATTTAACACGCATTTTGGAACGAAAACAAATACCACTACACCTACTGCAGCAAAAAAATACTAATTTATCTTACTTTTGTTTCAGATTTGATACCTATGATGCTTTATGAACAGTTGTTTTCGTAGAGAAGTCCCCCTGCCCCCGTCCCCGCAGCGCACGCGTCGCGCTTTACGTAAGTACTTAGGTCGCTGTCTTATGTAATGGTACCTACTGCAGCAAAATAATTCTAATTTATCTTACTTTTGTTTCAGATTTGATACCTATGATGCGTTTTACGAACGATTTTCGTAATACGCGGGTCCCACAGTCTCCGAGTCGCGCTTTACGTAAGTACTTAGGTCGCTGTCTTATCTAATGGTACCTACTGAAGCAAAAAAATACCTACTAATTTATCTTACTTTTGTTTCAGATTTGATACCTATGATGCGATTTACGAACGATTTTCGTAATACGCGGGTCCCACAGTCTCCGAGTCGCGCTTTACGTAAGTACTTAGGTCGCTTTTTTAGTAAATGGTACCTACTGAAGCGTAAAAACACTAATTTATCTTACTTTTGTTTCAGATTTGATACCTACGATGCTTTATGAACAGCTGTTTTCGTAGAGACGTCCCCCTGCCCCCGTCCCCGCAGCGCACGCGTCGCGCTTTACGTAAGTACTTGTACTTAGGTCGCTGTCTTATCTAATGGTACCTACTGAAGCAAAAAAATACTAATTTATCTTACTTTTGTTTCAGATTTGATACCTACGATGCGTTTTACGAACGATTTTCGTAATACGCGGGTCCCACAGTCTCCGAGTTGCGCCCTATGAACTGTTTTCAACGAGGACTTTTTGAACTATTTCTTTAAAAGTAGGTATGTTAGTTTTAATTCAATTTCAAACCTTACCTACCTACTCAGGCATTGTTTTTTTAATGAAATTAACGTGTAAATGGAACCACACATTTTGGATAGGTACTTACCTAACTTTTGTAACTACTTAAGTAGGTACCCATTATTTTTTCGTAATAAAAAATATTTAGTAAAATACTAATTTACTTACTTAGGTACCTATCTACTTATGCATAATGTCACTCATTTAATTTACTTTTGTTTCAGCTACGATACCTACAACGCGTTACGAACGTTTTCGAGAGACGTCCGTCCTTGGCCGCGCGCCCGAGCCAATGTCAAACGCCACCGCCTCGGACGCGTAATTCTTTGATAAAGTTGCCGCCGCCGACCGGCGCGCTTTGAGCGTATGCGCGGCATGGCTTTGTGCAAGGAGAGAGAAGGAAGATGGGCGGGGTTGTCGTATGATGAAGAGAGAAGAAAGACGGGCGGGGCTAGTGATAGTGTACAGTGCCATATGATTAGACGAATGACCTCAATAGTGTTGGGACACGTTTGTTTACATTCTAAAATTAAAATTAATCAAAATTTAAAAAAAAATAAAAGTGTTTATTTTGATATGAAATACGGCTAGAAGACTTCTACATAATGTACAGAGTATGCCCTTTTCCGCTTTATAAACCCTTTCCGTTACACCCTGTATAGTATAATAGTATAATAGTATAATAGTATAATAGTATAATAGTATAATAGTATAATAGTATAATAGTATAATAGTATAATAGTATAATAGTATATGGATAGTATGGAAGTATGGATTTAGTATTAAGTGCCTAAATATAAAGTTTCATGGTTTTAATGACGATCTCCCATACTAACTTTCATCCCTTATTACCACCCCCTTAAGCCTTTTTTCGCGACAAAATATAGCCTATGTCCTTTTTCAAGGTCTAGACAACCTCTCTACCAAATTTCATTGAAATCGGTTTTGTAGTTTAGGCGTGAAAGCGTAACAGACAGACAGACAGACAGAGTTACTTTCGCATTTATAATATTAGTATGGATAAATGCATTTCTGATCAAAATAATATTTTTTTAGTAAAACACATCCGATCTTACCCCTCGTGTTAAAATGTCGAGAACATTTGTGGTTCCCAAACTTTTTCACAGACAGACAGACAGACAGACAGAGTTACTTTCGCATTTATAATATTAGTATGGATTTGCAGACGAAGCTCGGTACTACGATGACCTCACGCTCTTCATGGAGTACACCAGTGAGCAAGCTGACAGCCTCGCCGAGTACGCTACCCGCAAGTGGGAGTTCGCGAGGAAGGCGATAGGAGTGGAGATGACTGAGCAACGCCGGGTTGAGGCAGTAATTTCTGGTATGTCAGATCTTCAAATACGTTCCGACCTGTTGCGTTTGACACCTGGAATTTGCCGCAATTAATTCAAAGTCTCAATTCTTATAAACGTAAAAGACCATTGAAAAATTCGGATCAAAGCGTTCCAGCAAAGCGTTAAAATCGAATAATCCAGATCATAGCTAGCCGAAGCGTTGTCATAAGTGTCACAAAATTGGTCATTTGCTAAAAGATTGTCGATCAAAAGTGGACCGTAGACAAGAGTCATTTAAAATTGAACCATCTACATCTACATCTGACAATACCAAACCTGGAGCAGCACAATGCACATTTTTCAAGAAAAAAGGTCACACTTATGACAACTGTTTCTCTCGTTTAAACAAAAAAACAAAGGACGGAGATTCGAAACCAGTTAACGTTAATAGTTTATTGGTAAAAAAACAATAAGTGTAACGTAGTTCAAATTGACAAACGTGATTTTTCATGCCTTTTGGATACCGGTGCTGAATTTTCACTAATGCGAGAGAGTGAAGGTGATTCAGTCAGTGGTAAAATTAGCTATGAGATGTCGTTGTTGCGAGGCGTTGGAGATACTTCTTTCTATTCATCACGAAAAAAGTTGTGCAGTCTGTATTCATGGCCTAACTCTTGAGATAGAATTTATGTTAGTAGCTGATCGGTATATACAGTATGACTTATTACTCGGACAAAATCTGTTGATAATCCCTGGCATTCAAGTAACATTTACGTATGATAGCGTGAAAATTAACCGCAATTCATTCAATATTATTTGTGTTCAACAAATTGACCTCAATTCCTTAAACATCAATATTGAAATTAATCCCGAACAAAAGAAACAGCTACTTGACATTCTTGATTCCCGTGCTGACATGTTCACGTCTGGGAATAAAGTTTCTAAAGTTACCACCGGTGAGATATCGATATGTTTAAAAAACCCGGAAAAGATCGTGCATAGGAGACCATATCGCTTGTCCCCAGCTGAGCGTGAACATGTCAGGATGATAATCAAAGACTTAAAAGACAATAATATCATCCGTGATAGTAATTCCCCATTCGCAAGTCCCATACTGGTGGTTCGAAAGAAAGACGGAAGTGATCGAATGTGTGTTGATTTCAGAGAATTGAATAGCAACACCATTCGTGATCACTATCCGCTCCCACTGATTGATGATCATATAAGTAAATTATGCAAAGCTAAATATTTCACCGTTTTGGATATAGCAGCGGGATTTCATTAAATTCCAATAAGTCTCGACTCGATAGAAAAGACTGCTTTTGTTACTCCGGACGGGCAGTATGAGTTTTTGCGAATGCCTTTTGGTCTTTGTAACGTACCATCTGTATTTCAAAGAACCATCAACACAGCACTGAAATCTTTCACAGACGACTTTGTATTAACTTATATAGATGATGTCGTGATATATTCGGAAACCCTTGACGAAGGTTTAAATTATCTAAAACAAGTACTTGATGCTCTACGAACGGCAGGTTTCTCACTAAATGTTAACAAATGCAAATTCTTGATGAGTGAGGTCGAATATCTAGGAAGAATTGTCTCCAACGGCCAAGTAAGACCAAGTTCTGGTAAAATTGAAGCTCTTTTAAATTCTCCTGTCCCAAAAACTCAAAAGCCGGTTCGGCAGTTCTGTGGATTGGCCGGATATTTTAGAAAATTTATCCCCAATTTCTCTATGTTGATAATACCGCTTTACGACCTTACGCGTAATAACGCCAAGAGGAATTGGACGTCAGAACATGATGCTGCAAGAAATAAAGTTCTCTAGCATTTAGCTTCAGAACCCATATTAACTCTGTTTGATCCAACTAAACCAATCGAGTTACATACTGATGCCAGTTCCACTGGGCTAGGAGCGGTACTTTTCCAAAAACATCAATATCATTTAAGGGTTGTAGAGTACTTTAGTATGCGCACCACCGAGACCGAAAGTCGATACCACTCTTACGAGCTGGAGCCTGTCGTGAGGGTCATAAAACATTTTCGACATTATCTGCATGGGAGGTCTTTTAAGTTAGTTACGGACTGTAACTCCTTAAAGGCTTCTCGTAGCAAGAAAGAATTACTCCCTTGGGTCCATCGGTGGTGGGCATAACTATGCCCAATCGAAAGACTGTAACTACAGTCTTTCGATTTCGAAATAGAGTATCGGAAAGGAGAGCCATTCCTCATGTAGACTATTTGAGTCCCAACCCGGTTCTAAATATTAATAACGTGTGTAATTACAATGATTGGTTAGAAGCAGAACAACACAATGATTCGGAAACCAAAACTATAATTGAATCTATTACTGATGGGACAATTGATAAAAATCTGGCTGCTAGTTATAAAATTGAAGACGGACTTTTATATAAAATTTTTAGTACCAGGGATAAAAAGACCAAAAAGTGCCTTTTCGTCCCAAGAAGCTCTATCGTTGGCATTTGATTCAAATTTATCATGATTCAGTTAAGCATTTTGGCTGGGAAAAAATTGTTGAAAAAATACGTGAAAAATTTTGGTTTCCGAATGTCTACGCTGCGTTATTTGCAACTTCGACCTTATATATTAAGATATTAAGTTTATATCGAGCCTTACACTACACATCATGCACTAATCGCCAAGCTCACGTCACACACGTCCCACCACTCATCTTTCAACGCTCTGTTCATACGACCACTTCGATACTACTCATCTTGCGCATCACACGCGCGCCTATTATTTGTATCCAATATTACTGAATTTGCGAATTACACCTTTAAATAGAAAGATTCGCATCTTTTATTCTGTCCATCCTAGACAGAAAGTGGCGACCGTGACAGGACTGTAAATCTAAGGATATCGAAGCCCTTTGACCACGCAAGCAACACGTGTCGGTCAGACGAAGGACATTAAGAGGTCATCGCATGCCGGACACCCTGCAGCGCCTAGAAGATCCCTAGAATATAAAGGGATAGGAGCTGTGCCTACCAACTTGCGCCGGAAACTGCTCGAATAGACCGTTCGCCGCCATATCCAGCCGGGAGTCGTCGTTTCCGGGGGACCTCACCGCCTACGCAGAAGTCAGCGGCTGGGTTGTGGAGCCTGGTGGCCTGCCCGTATAAAAAGTGAGCTCGTTCCTTACTATTCTCCTAGTTCTTTCCCCTTTATTTGGCAATCAGTGAATTTGGTTCCTCATATTACCTAGGTAGCCTATTAAATCTAGCCTAATCTTGCATCATTTGCGCCTACATTGCTAGGTCTATCTAGATAAACATTAAATTAAATCATCTAAAGCTTTAGTTATCGACCATTAAGTTAATACACGTCATCAAAATTGCAAGTCATCGTACATCCTTTGCTTAAAAAACTCAAATAGATCTTCAAGTTCTAGTAATTAAATTCTCTGCAACAGCTTATTCATACTGCTTATGCACTATTTTGCTAAAAATCCTATTTAAATATTGCAATTTGCTATTATTTCGCATCTCATAAACTTCATCTTTGGTTCAAGCCTAGCTGAGCTATTAATAAGCTGGAAACCTTTTAGCCGCTTGATAAGAATTCATTATCAGTTATTAAGTGCGCAAAACGTAATCAATTCCAGTGCCTCGGCTCATCGCGCGCTAGATCCAAAGTGACGTCACTCATTGTCCGCGCGGCTACCTGGGATGCATCGGGCAACCTTCGTGTGCAAGTGCATCAGCTGATATCGTGCCGTGCCTATTGTTTACTTCGATCGCCGCTGCCGCACCGGACTACGAAGCGAGGAGCGTATCGTATGCAATTATATTACTTTTATTTGAGTTCGTAATCTTTACATTTAATTTTATTATCTGTTCGCGATGACTGACAACGATGCAAAGCCCGAAATTCTTAAAACTCTTAATGTTAAACGTGGTAACGTCAAGGGGCGTTTAAAAAGATTCAGGACTTATGTTGACAATCTTTTAACTTTAGAAAATATTTCTGATTTAGAAATTAGTAAACTTACTATGAAATTAGCTAGGATTGAAAGTTTATTCATACAGTTTGACGATTTGCAAGGTCAAATCGAGTTATTGGTTACCGATTCTGATCGATCTCTTGAAATCAGTAATCGCGATGTCATTGAAACAGATTTTGATTCTTATATCGCATTGGCCAATAAATTGATAAAGGACAATTCATCCTCCAAGGACAACGACTCTAATTCTAATACTTCGACACACAATAACCACAACTGTCATCATCATCATAACGATGATCACAATGTTCTTGGTTTTAAATTGCCAGTAATAAAAATACCTAACTTTGACGGTACCTATTACAAGTGGTTGGAGTTCAAGGAAACGTTTTGTTCCTTAGTTCATGATAACGATAAAATCAAAAATATTTATAAATTTCATTATTTAAATTCCTACTTGGAGGGTGAAGCGGCCCGGGTAGTTAGTAACTTAGAAGTCACTGATAAAAACTATTCTGAAGCGTGGAGACTTCTATGCGAACATTTTGATAATAAACGCCAATTGATAAGTAACCACCTAAATTCTTTGTTTAAATTTGAAGCTGTGCGAGAAAATAACAAGTCTTTACGTTTCATCATTGATCATATTACAAAGAACTTACGAGCTTTAAATTCTTTGGGACTGCCTACAAATGAATGGTATGTACTTATCATACATCTGCTCACAGCAAAGTTAGATCAAACTACTTACTTAAAGTGGGAGGAGCATAGGTATCTTTTATCAGAAATACCTACTCTTGATGAATTCTTTTCATTTTTAAAGAGTCGCGCTGATGTTTTAGAGTCGGTATTTAGAAATAAAATGGATAAACAGGATAAGGCCAAAAATACGAACCCTAACACTCAATCTAAACCTCAAACCAAATCTTTTGTTGCTACTTCGAAGGACACTGATGCGTCGCCTAAAATGATTGAATGCGTTGAATGTCACTCTAATCACCGCCTTCACGAATGCTCGTCGTTCAAATCGAAGTCACCTGAAGATAGAATTTCCCTTGTAAAGTCATTGAAGCTTTGTGAGAATTGTTTAAGAGCGGGTCACAAGGCCGCGACCTGCACTCTCCCTGGTTCCTGTCGTACCTGCAAAAAGCGTCACAATTCCTTATTACATCCTCCCAGTACTTCAGAAGACAATTCAAACAATAGCTCGGTGGTAATGTCTGCCATCTCTTCCTCAGAAGTTTTGCTGTGTACAGCTAAGGTACAAATTTCGAATCCCGTAACTAATGAAACTATGACTGCGCGAGCTTTAATCGACAGTGGAAGTCAGTCGTCTTTTATAACTGAATCTATCGAACATAAACTGAACCTAACTCCACAGCCTAGTAACGTCAGTATCGTAGGTATCGGTAACACCCCTCTTAACCTAAACGCAAGGAGATGTGCTCTCCGCCTACAATCTAGTAACACTTCATTCAATGTTATTATGTGCTGCCTAGTATTGCCTAAAATCTCGGACAATTTGCCTAAAGTAGCTTTTGATTCGAGAACCCTAAATCTTTCCAATGTTGAACTAGCCGACCCCAACTATGGTGATCCGTCCCCTATCGACATGCTAATCGGTGCTGATTTGTTTTGGGACCTGATCGGTTCTGAACAGCGCCCTCTAGGACAAGATAAACCTTGTCCTATTCTTCGTAGCTCTAAATTAGGATGGCTCGTCGCGGGTCCGCTGCCTAATGTTCAATCCCAACTTAAAAATACAAAAACAAGTCTATGCAATTTTCTTTTAAAGCACGACTACATTCCTGATCAAACTTGTCATGAAAATGAACTTCCCAGTCTCGAAAAATCTATGTCTAGATTTTGGGAACTAGAAAGTTTCCCCCAACAAAGACGACCCTATTCAAAGGAGGAAAATATCATGTGAACAACATTTCCTCTCTAACACTAGTCGTCTATCTAATGGTCGCTTTTGTGTACTCTTCGCGAAAAACGTGATTGCTTAGGCGAATCTTACTACCTAGCAAAGAAGAGGTTCGTTAACCTAGAAGCACGCTTTCGAAAGCAACCAGATCTCAAAAAGGCCTACTCCGATTTCATTCATGAATATAGCGAACTTGAGCACCTATCAGAGGCCCCTATACAACGGCCTATAAATGCCTATTTTCTTCCACATCATCCCGTATTAAGGGAAAAGAGTGAGTCTACGAAATTACGTGTTGTATTCGATGCCTCAGCTCGCTCTTCTACAGGTCTATCTATTAATGATATACAAATGGTAGGGCCAACCATACAAGACTCTCTATTCAACATTCTCATTCGTTTCCGCCAGTATAGATATATTATTTCAGGAGACAGAGAAAATGTTAAGGCAAGTGAATGTGAGAGAGTCTGATCGTGATCTTCAACTAATACTGTGGAGAGAAAATGAAAATGAGCCTATTCGTACTTTACGATTGAATACTGTTATTTATGGTTTTGCTAGTGCGACGTTTCTTACTACACGTTGCATGTGGCAGCTAGGTGAGGAGAGTAGTGATCCCCAGATTAAAACTATAATTCAAAATGATTTCTATTGTGATGATTTGTTGACAGGGGCTAATGAAAAGTCAGAGCTACTCTACATACAACGTGCCGTCTCCTCTGAGCTTGCCAAGGGTTGCTTCCATCTAAGAAAGTACCGCTCTAATCTTCCTGAACTTTTCTCGTCTGATGCTACGAATCACGAGGAAGGTAATCTTATCATTAGTAACTCTACCAGTACTCTGGGTATTGGATGGGCGCCTTCCACTGATGATCTACATTTCCAAGTTGAATACTCACCTTCAAAGGTCCTTACCAAAAGGTCTATCTTGTCAACAACCTTTAAAATCTTTGATCCGCTTGGATTGCTTTCTCTGTGTACAATAAAACCTAAAATTCAATTGCAAAAGCTTTGGCAACAAAAAATTGATTGGCATGAACCAGTTACTCACGATATTCAAACTACTTGGCAAAGATTTACTCAACAACTTCATTTCATTTCATCTTTGAAAATACCTAGGTGTGTCTTAATTGATAACAACGACTATACTAATATAGAAATGCATTGCTTTTGTGACGCTTCTCAACAAGCCTATGGGGCATGCGTCTACCTTAGATCATTTGATAGGGAGGGTAACGTCAAGGTCTCGCTTCTTGCTGCTAAAGCACGAGTAGCGCCTATAAAGGCCACTACAATTCCAAGGCTTGAGCTATGCGCTGCTTTGTTGGGAGCACAGTTAAGCTCTGCTGTCACTCAAGCTTTACGTTGCATTATAAATCGTCATATTTACTGGACGGATTCTAGTGTTGTTTTAGGTTGGCTGAGATCACCTAATAAAACCAAAACCTTTGTAGCAAACAGAGTTGCAGCAATAGGAGAACTTACCGACTACTCTACATGGCGCCATGTCCCTACAGCCGAAAACCCCGCAGATTTGGCGTCACGCGGTATTGAGCCACAAGGCGTTAGCGACTGTCAACTGTGGTGGTGTGGCCTATCGTTTCTTTCAAAACCAGAATGCGAGTGGCCCCCCAATTCTATCCCTACTACTACTACCGACTTACCGGAATTGAAAGCGGTCTCCGCTTTGGTGGCGGAAATTGCTCCTTCGGAACCAGCTGTAGACTTTAATCGTTTTTCTAAATTGTCTACTCTTCAAAGAGTTTACGCTAGAGTTCTAAGATTTATGTACAATTGTAAACATCCCAATAATAAACTTACAGGAAGTCTCCAAGTTGATGAATTGTCTCGAGCACTTCAAGCTCTTATTATTATTTCTCAAAACGAATCCTTCTCATATGAGATCAGTCAATTAAAAAAGGCTTCTTCAATTAAAGGTACTCTCACCTCTCTTAACCCGTTCATTGACCAGTCTGGTGTACTCCGTGTTGGAGGTCGGATTGACAATTCTTCTCATCCCTATGAGAAACGTCATCCTGCAATTTTAAATGCCAATCATCCACTTACGAAGCTTATATTTCAGGATGAACACACTCGCTTACTTCACGGAGGACCACAACTAATGCTCGCTACTGTCAGAAACCGCTACTGGCCTATAGGAGGGCGTAATCTAGCTCGTAATGTTGCTCGCAACTATCTTATCTGTCGCCGCTTTAAGGGACAAACAATGTCAAACATGATGGGAAACTTACCTAATGAGCGGGTAGAACCTGACTTCCCTTTTCGTACAGTGGGTACTGACTTTGCTGGGCCCTTCCTTATTACTGACCGCAAGGGTAGAGGATGCAAGATATCAAAATGTTACTTATGTATTTTTGTTTGCGTTCGCTATAGATGTATCCACCTCGAAGCAGTCAGTGATCTAACTAAAGACTCCTTTGTTTTAACTCTGAAGAGATTTATTGCTCGCAGGGGAATACCTAAAATTATTTATTGCTACTTATTGCGACCCGCCATGTCCTCGACTCGTCCGAGTAATAGTCGACAGACATACGATCGGTCGCGTTCGCGTATATCGAATGTTAGAAGTAAGTCTAGAGATTCTGATAATATTTTGAATAAATTTATTGAGGCTCTTAAAACTGTTGGTAAATCAAGTAGTCATAACTTAACGTCAGCGTCATTAGCAAATGTAGTGCCCAAATTTGACCTTCTGACCAGAACTCAGACCGTTAAAGACTGGATCACGAAAGTAGAAGAGTGTGGAGAAATCTACGATTGGGATGAACGGGAGACCATCCATTATTCTATGCCCAAGCTCACGGGCATGGCCAAGTCTTGGTACCAAAGCCTCCCCACGGTGAAATATACGTGGTCGGAATGGAAAGGTAAACTTCTCGAGTCATTTCCATACAGGGAGAACTATGCGGAGGTTTTAACTGAAATGTTGAATCTGAAGGTGAAATATGGTGAGGCTTTGGAACAGTACTATTATAACAAGCTGAACCTATTGAACAGATGCAGAATCACAGGTAAGGACGCTGTCGATTGCATCCTGTACGGTATAGAGGATAGAGCAATAAAGTTAGGAGCTCAAGCTGCTTCATTCGATAAACCTGAGAAGGTTTTGGAATACTTAAGGACAGTGAAGGTTGGCCAATTGAAGGAAGGTTTAGGGAATTCTAGGAATAGATCGGATCGAAAAGTGCAAAATATACAGGGTACTTCCAATAATAGAACTGCTGGTACCAGCAATAACCCTAGTACAAAGCCACTAATACGTTGCTTCAACTGTGGAATGGAAGGACACCCTTCTTTTAAATGCCCTAAACCACTGGAGAAATGTACTAGCTGTCACAAATTAGGTCATCGTACAACATCTTGCCCCAATATGTTACCTTAAAACCGATAGAGACTGAGAACGAAAAGAGTGGCGACAAACAAGTATTAAAGCTTAATTTAGATATAGAGAGAGCAAATGTTAAGGACATGTATTTAGTTACAGCTAATGTAAACGGAAAACCCCTCTCTTGCTATGTCGATCTAGGTAGCGAATGTACTATTATTCGCTATACTGATGCTATGACTTTAGGACTGAAACTTTTAAATGATAATTTACCATTGATGAGAGGATTAGGTGGCAATCTGGTGCACCCAATCGCAAGGGCAACTGCCGCAATCGAAATTCAAGACGTTGTAGACACTGTCGAGTTGCTTGTAGTACATGATACTGTATTGAAGAGTTCTATCCTTCTTGGCCATACTTTTACTGAGCGACCGGGGGTGCTTATATCGAAGACTCCCTCTGCTCTAATATTCGAGAGAATCAATGAGGACACCAAACTGTTTTTAACAGTTCGTCACGATATCAAAATTGTGAAAAAGAAAACTGGAGAGAAACGACTTTACGTAGACTACAGGGCCCTCAATCGCAAAACAGTGAAGGATCACTACCCTTTGCCTCGCGTGGAGGATCAGCTCGATCAATTAGCCGGACACAAATTCTTTATCACATTGGATTTGGCGTCCGGCTATTACCAGATACCAATCAAAGAGGAATCCAGACCGAAAACTGCCTTTGTTACACCGAATGGACAATATGAATATTTGCGCATGCCATTCGGGCTCGTTAATGCACCATCGGTGTTTCAAAGGACAGTTAATAAAATACTGGCTGATGCAAAAGGAAGATCTGCAATCGTTTATATGGACGATATACTTATCCCAGCGCACGACTTTGATGAAGGTATTAGTCGTCTTCGAGAAGTTTTGGAACTACTGAGGAAGGGCGGATTGACACTCAAAATGAGCAAATCGACGCCCCCCGCGAATAATCCGGTAATAGGAAAATCCAAATTTTACAGGAGAAGCAAAAAACCTATTTTTGTTAATAACTCAATAACCAAATAAGTCTCCATAGAAGTTTATACATCAAATTAAAGCTAATTTTTGTCGCTATCTGTTTATAATATTCACGTGTAATTATCTTTAACAGCTTTTTAATAAATTAGCTTCAAAGATTTTACAATATTAAAACACAGTTCTTCTGATCGGTAATGATGCTTTACGATATTATTCGTGTAAATTTACATGTTTGCTTTGAACAATAATGTTATATTACTTGATTATTCCATGATTTTTTATGTTTTATCAAATTCAGTAATACGCAAGTACAGCATTATTCGTCTCAATTAGATAGATTTTATTTTTCAGCATTGCTTGTTACTGTAGTTTAATAAAAGTATGTGATTTGTATTATGATATTGCTGTATTGTTATGTTGTCATAATATTGTACTTTAAAAGTGTTATTTTATTAACTAGCACAATACTAACATATTTTTAACAAAAAATAATAATTCTATTTTAAAATTACAGCTTATTAAACTATAATACTAAAAAATCCATCAACAGAATCAGTCAAAAAGACCATCCCGCATAGCACCTGGGACAAACGAAGGTACCCAAAATGCTTGCAGCATTAACCCGCTGTTCCGCCATTAAGTTAAGCAATGCGTTGCACCAGGTACGATGCGAGGTGGCCATCTTCTCCATTAGTTATCGAGCGTTCGCAAAACTCACGCATGAAACCCTTTGCCTCTGAACACCATACATCACAGACCTCCGCTGCGAATGGCATAAAAGAAAAGGTCTACAGGAGGGGAACATACTTTGTTTGCTTGTTTTTGGGATGCCGTCCACTCCGCTACCGACCCAGCCGCTCGCAAAGCATCTGACAGGTGGGAAAAAGCAAATCTGCTGACACATGTAGCTTCCTATACCAAGCAAAGTGACCTATCCCATCGCCCGAGAGGAGACAGACCTAGGGGTTCGAGCTTACACGGCACTGAGATAGATACCAAAGCCAGTCTGTTGACTTCATTGAGCAAATGGTGGCACGGAAACCGTCCTGCTGATTTTCTGCAACTCAGTTCGTGATATTCTTTGCCGTCTGCTTGTGCCCCACTAACACAAATATTTGGCTCAGAAACATCACATCCGAGGCTTAGAGTCACAGCTCTTCTTATAGTTCAGTAATATAAAGCAGTCCCGATATGCGGTGACGAAAGGTCATGGAGCCAAGCTCCAAGCAACAAGGAGAAGATGCTGATTTTAGCCGCGCGACATCACCTCCACAGCATCCTCAATCAACCGCTCATTACACTTCAGATCGTCCCACTGGCGTTGCACAGCTCTGCTTTCATATGGCACGAAGTCGGAGCACATAGAACACCAGACGCTCAAGGCCTTTAGGGGATTACTAGATTGTCATCATGAAGTTTAAGTATGTTAGCAATTAATCTGTGTGCCCCATTGGAAGAAGCCAAGAACGTCCATACACCAGTGTCCGCCATTCGCCTAAAACCTACTCCACCATAATAACGTATCGGCAACGACGCCTGCAGCCACTGCGCTTCATCAAGACGTACATTCAAGATAATCACCAAAGTCGTCGTGATGTTGACTTCCACCTGACATATCTTCTGAGGAAATAACCACGTTGCAGAAGCTCTCAAGGTGTAAGTCAACTTGGGGACTGAGAAACAATTGCAAAAAAGAGTGAGAGCCACATGAGCTGGCAGCTGCTGTAGATGGTGACGGACGACTCCGGGTAAGCATCATCATTTTCTGCTCCAAGGCAAAAATGCCCGCCGGTCCAAGGTTTTCACATCCTGGAGTAAATTCTGGAAAGATGACAAGTACTGGCCGGTTCTGCTTCCACACGGGTACAACTTACACTTTGTGCTGTTGATAACCAAGCCCAACTCCAGCAATCTAGGTACCAATCTCTCATGGTCTCTGGCAACAACCTCCGGGAGCCCACCGGTCGTGCCATCATCCAAATACGACACATTGATCGGTGCCTCCAAGGAAGATACCTATTAAGTAACTGGTTAATTATTAAGCTGAACAATAGTCGCCCAAGATGATCTCCCTGCTGTGCTCCAACTCCAGACGCAATTTGATCTCAATAGTGAGTAAGACGTAGCATTGTGCAAGAAAAGGGCTTGATAAAGGAATTATATCCCCCGCATCGGTTAATTTTGACGAAGGCTCTCTCGACACTATCACACACTATTAAATGCGTTTTTAACGTAATTTTTATTAATTACATCCCCGTCATCCAATGCGTACGTACGATTGGCCTCGCAACCCCGCGGTGGTGTGCCAAAAAATCTTGCATAGGATAAAAAAAGTTTGCCATACAGCAGAACAACCAAGCTTTGCCACCAGCCGGCGTACAACACTGTTTTGTAATAGGATATGATATTTATGACATGAAATTAAGATGATAAGAATAATACAGATCGATTTATTTAGCAATACTGTTTGATTATTAAAATTAAAAAGCGTAGGTACTAACTACAACCATAAACAACCTGTATACTCTTATTATAGTAATGCTATATTGCTCATCACCACTAATAAAACTTTTACACGAATAATATCGTAATAAGCGTTTACCGTACAAGTCCCTTTGATCTTTTTACTAGAAAAATATTGTAATGATTTTTACTGTCCTCAACTTTGTAGAGATGTTATAGTAACATACGGTTATAATTATTATTCGTGTAAAAATCGTTTACATTGTTGGAATAGAATAAACCCGTAAGTTTTTATATCTCCGTAAATAACAATAGGAAAAATCTGAAAAAAAATTGACAAGGTGTAATACGGTCTCAGGATTCAGAAAAACGCATAACACGAAAAACTCCATAATAGCATATTACCAGATTATTCGCGGGGGGCGTCGAAATGTTATTTCTTTTATGACAAGATCGATTTTCTGGGATTTGTAGTTGGAGCTGATGGTATAAGACCAGGACGTCGCAAAACCGATGCAGTCGCAAAGTTCCCCACACTCAAAAACCAGCATGAGATCAGGCAGTTCCTAGGTCTCGCTAGTTTCTTTCGGAGATTTATTAAAAACTTTGCTCTCATAGCGAGACCCCTGACTGATCTCTTACGGAAGGATTGCGATTGGAACTGGGGATCTTCGCAGACCACATTTTTTGAAACACTCGAAAAGGCTCTTGTCGAAAGGCCAGTAATCGCTTTATACGATCCACATGCTGAAACAGAGATACATACAGACGCATGTAAATACGGAGTAGCTGGCATCCTAATGCAAAGAAATAAAGGAGGATTACTTCAACCAGTCTCTTTTTACAGCAGAAAAACGACGAACGATGAGCAAAAATTGCACTCATTTGAACTGGAAACGCTAGCTGTGATAGCTTCTCTTAGTCGTTTTCGACTGTATTTAGTGGGAATTCCATTCAAAATTTATACGGACTGCAATGCTTTACGAAAAACTATGACAAAACGAGATTTGGTTCCTCGAATAGCACGCTGGTGGATCCAGCTGCAAGAATATGACTGCTCTATTGAGTATCGCTCTGGTAGTAAGATGTCTCATGCTGACGCGCTCAGCCGGAACCCAGTTGAGGTGGCAATACCGGAATCACATGTATTGGATGTTCTTGACATCGAGACTGATAACTGGCTTAGTACTGCGCAAATGGTGGATGATGAGATATCAGGCATCAAAACCATACTGAGCAATCCGGATACTGAAAAAACAGTCGATGCATATCAAAACTTTAAACTTAAGAATGGTCGAGTGTATCGAGAAACTAACGAAGGTCTTCGTTGGGTAGTGCCGAAGGTCATGCGTTGGCAAATTCTTAAACGTAATCATGACGATGTCGGACATTTTGGGTTTGATAAGACGCTATCGCGCATTAAAGATACTTATTGGTTCCCCAAAATGCGCCGATTCGTCAAGAAGTACGTAAAAGCGTGCCTCGAATGTGCACATCACAAGGCGTCAGGTGGTCCAAAGGAAGGATTTCTCCATCCAATACCGAAAGTAGACAGACCTTTCCATACTACTCACGCGGACCACCTCGGACCCTTTGTACGTAGCAAGCGTGGTAATTGCTACATCTTGGTAATCGTCGACGGATTCACTAAATTTGTGAATATAAATCCCGTCCGAAATACAAAAGCGTTAACCACGATAAAAATTGTTCGTGATCACATGAGCTACTTCGGCACCCCAAACAGGCTTATCACGGATCGAGGATCTTGTTTTACCAGTCATGCTTTCCAAAAATTCATCAAAGGTACTGGTATTAAGCACATCATGAACGCCGTAGCAACACCTAGAGCCAACGGCCAGGTAGAGCGCTTCAACCGTACCATCTTAGACGCTCTTTCTACAAAGACGCACGGAAAAGACGATAGGACATGGGATGAATACATACCTGAAATACAACTTGGTCTAATTACTACGGTGCACAAGACTTTACAAAAGAGCCCTTCCGAACTGTTGTTTGGTTTTAAGATGACTAATACTTCAGAATCCATCATGAATGAAGTAATCGAAGATACCCTTAACGTGGTCCCAGCAGAAAAGATGTCTGAGATGAGAGAAGAAACTGGAGAGCGCATTAAGGAACAACAGGAAAAGGACAGAAATATATTTAACAAGAAAAGAAAAGCTCCATGCACTTACAACGAAGGAGACCTAGTGCGTGTGGAAAGAGAAGTGTGCTCTAATTAAGGAAAATCTAAAAAACTTGTCGCTAAGTATCAGGGCCCGTATCGTATCAGTAAGATTCTCCCAAATGATAGATGTGTCATAGAAGACACACCCATCACTAGGAAACGGAATCAAAAATACGAAGCCATAGTAGCTGTGGACAAACTACGACCCTGGTTAAACTTGACTACGGATTTAGCAAGTTCGTCGGATGAGGAAGATGAAAATAAAAGTACTAATGATGAGGACAATTAACTGCCTATATACGTAGATATATGCTAAATAGATACGGTATATGATTTTGTAGGATTGAGATTTGGTTAGAGGTCAGTCAAGATGGGTGAAACTATAAATTTACTTGAAATACTAAAGAATATTTAACAATTACTTTTATGGAGATATTTGATCAAATGATTTGGAAAGTTACTCACTTTCTTACTATGATTTATCAAGGCCTCATTGTAAAGCATGTTAAATGTATAGATATAAATACAATAATATTATGTTAATTGATAGGATGCTTTTTAAAGTGTTTAAATATACAATTATTAGATTCATAATATAATTAAGTACTTAGGTAGAGTTTTGAAAAATAAATATAAATAAAAGCAGACGAAATGTTAACGTAGGAATGTTATGTATTTGTTTGTAATAAATAGATAAAAATAAGTTTGATGTGAACTCTACCAAATTAATTGAAGTAACTATAATAATAAGGATTTATAGGTGAAAGATAGTGATCTGTAGAAGTGTATTATTAAAATTAATTATGTTTATTTATTTAGGTATTGTGTATACCTCATATTTTTATAAGTTTATGTTATGTCAAAACAAATTATTATGATTGTAAATATTCGAGAAATAAAAATAGGATTAATGTATTTGATAGAATGATGAACTCTCTTTTTGTCAGTTCTATTTGTTTTTCAAATTTTGATTAATGATTTAAACTCTTTTATGTTATGAATTGTAAATACCGAACTAAGCTTGAGTACGAGGGCGTACCTATTTCTATCAGATGGCCGAGCTGTTAGCATTTTTATTGTTATAATGTCAAAGGAAACCCGGTGGCGCCACCTTTATTAAAAATTGTGTAAAACACAGAAAGTACTGTCAGGTTTTTAAACGGAAGTAGTTATTTTATTTTTACAAATGTAGTAGTACCCTCTTTTCAAGCTTGGTTTTAGTTAACAGAATTAGTTTGCCTCAGTCGTGATTGGACTGTCGTTTGAGTAACATCGCAGTTAGCTGCATACTTGTGTGTGATCGAATATCTAGTAATAAAAGTGTTTTAGTGATTCAGTTTATCAGTGCGTGTCATTTATCCACTCATTTCCACTTCTGACAATAATTTTTTAACACAATTGCTAAGATAAATGAAACTATTCGTATGCTTTCTAAGACTGAAATCTCACAGACTAGTTGTGTATCGACATCTAAACTTCCTAATCTTGATATTCCAACATTTGATGGTAAAGATTTTACAAAATTCAGACCTTTTTATGAACTTTTTATGGCAGTTATTGATAATAACAAAACGTTAACGGATGTTCAAAAGTTATTTTATTTGAGAACTTATCTGAAAGAGGAGGCTTTATCAGTTATTGTCAATCTGCCCCTCGTGTCCACCTCTTATAAAGAGGCCATACAATTATTAAAGAAAAGGTACGATAATAAAACTAGGTTGATTTGCAATCATATAAATTTGCTTTTGGACATCCCATCTATTCAAAAGGGGACAGCGGCCTCTATAACGACCTTTGATTCCCAAGTAAAACAACAATTACATGCTTTAAAAAACTTGGACGAGCCACGTCTTTTGCTTTGTGTTTTATCTAAGAAACTAGATTTATATACAAACAGGGCCTTTCATTTAGACAGGTGCCCTGAGAATTTGCCAACAATGGCAGAGTTTTTTGCCTTTTTAGAGAAACGCGCTGTGGTTTTGGAGGATACTATTCCCCTAAAAGGCCAATCCTCAGAAGGTAAATCTAAACTGCAGGGCAAGTCAGCAATGTTTCAGCGCATTCTAATTTAACGTGCATATATTGTAAGAAAACAGAACATGCAATTTTAAATTGCCCTAAATTTTCAACGGTCCCTATAGAGACGCGTCTGACTTTTGTCAATGATCACAAATTGTGCTCTATTTGTTTGAGAAATCATACAGGCAGTGCTTGTAAGTACAAATTTAAATGTAAGGTTTGTAAAAAATCTCACAATACCTTATTACATTCTGAGCCAGAAAAGGAAATTCCTGTTTCTTTATGTTCTAATAATAACATGCTTAATTGTAATATTTTATTACCTACAGTAAAGGTAAAGGTCATAGACAAATATGGTCGTGACATATCTGTTCGAGCATTGCTTGACAGCGGGAGCCAAGCCTCTTTTGTAACAAGTGCTTTAGTGTCAAAATTGAACTTAGCACCCTCCACGCATTCTTCCAATATTATTGGAATAGGCAATAAGCCTACTAAAAAGATCAAGTTATTAATTTGAAAATTTCCTCATTTCTTCATGAGAATCTTAAATACAATGTTAATTGTTATGTGATTGATTCAATCACTACACCATTGCCACAACATCAGTTTGATGTTTCAAAACTAAATATCCCTAAGGAAATCCAGCTGTCTGATGATGAATTTTATGTTCCTTCAGAGATCTCAATTTTATTGGGAGCTGATATTTACTTTGATTCCTTACTCAATGGTTGCCTTAAGCTTGTAGATGGGCCCATTTTGAAAAACATGGTTTTTGGTTATTTCGTTGCAGGCAAAGCTTGTTTAGATAAACATTCAAATAATAATTGTTCTGATATTGTTTCAAATCTAGCAATATGTGATCAAAGAAAGTTGGAGAATGTCATGGAAAATTTCTGGCTGACGAAGAAAGAAAAGAAAAGAATTAGAAAAGTCAGAAAAGATTTTTGTTCAATCTTTGAATGTAGTGGATAACAAATACTATGTAGACATGCCTCTTATTTCTCCTAAAGATGAATTACAACTGGGGGACTCTTTCTCTGTCGCTCTTCAAAGATTTTTAACGTTAGAGAAAAAATTGAAACAAAATCCAATATTATTGGAGGAATATTGTAAATTCATTAAACAATATGTTGCATTGGGGCATGCCAAGGATGTTGATATAAGTACCTATGATGTTTATAATGGGTCTGTTTACTTTTAGCACACCATGCAGTCTTCAATCAGCAAAGCAAAACTACAAAGTTGCGAGTGGTTTTTGATGGAAGTATGAAGTCAAAAAGTAAAGTGTCACTCAATGATGTCATGTTGAATGGGCCGGTGGTACAGGGTGAGCTGTTTGATATCCTTCTTTTATTTCGGACTTTTTTATTCACTTTAATATGTGATATTGAAAAAATGTTTCGCTGTGTTTACATAAATGAACCTCACCGAAGTCTCCAAAACATTCTTTGGAGAGATGACCACACTAAACCCATACGTTGCTTGCAGTTACAGACCGTCACATACGGGTTGAAAGCATCTACCTTTTTGGCCACACGGAGTCTGGTAGAGCTTGCACATAGGTATGCAAAAGAATTTTCCTTAGCCGCAAAGGCTTTATTAGAAAATACTTATGTCGATGACATAATAGTTGGTTGCGACAATTTTCAAACGCTTCAATCTCTCAAGAATGAACTTATAAAGTTGCTTAAATTAGGCAATTTTAAATTACATAAATGGTGCTCCAACCAACCTTCTGTCCTGGAGGAGATTTTCAGAGATACTTCAAATCAGAGATACTTTGAGGAAATCGATCTGAATACTGAAAATATCATTAAAACCTTAGGATTCAAATACAATGTTCTTTCAGATGAATTTTCTTACCAAATTCCTCCACAGTGTGAAAAGGATTTAAATACAAAACGAAAAATTCTTAGCTATATTAGCAAAATTTTTGACCCATTGGGTATCATAGGCCTCATAATAGTTGTGGCCAAGATCATTATGCAAGAGTAATGGTCTCTTAAATTGGAGTGGGACGATGTCTTACCCTTGGAGTCTTTTCAGAATTGGCTGAAATTCTTAAATCATTTAAAATTAATGAACAAAATTTCAGTTCCTCGGTTCATGCAGTGTCATGACTTTTCATCCATTACTTTAGTGGGTTTTTCTGATGCCTCGTTGAAGGCCTTTGGATGTTGCTTGTATTTAAGGATCTTAAAAAATGATGGGAGTGTAGAAGTAAACCTCCTTTGCTCAAAGTCTCCGGTTGCGCCTCTATCTAAACACACACTATTCCCCAGCTAGAGCTCAACAGTGCATTGCTTCTTGCCCAGTTAACACAGAGAGTTAGTAAAATACTTGCCTCAAGGTTCCCACACTCCATCCGTCTCTTCTGCGATTCGCAAATTGTTCTTGCCTGGATCCAGTCAGGTTCAGTTAAATCCAATGTTTATATCAATTCAGAGTTCAACAAATTGCTAATCTTACTGACAAAGCTTCGTGGTCCTATGTACGGACTTATAACAATCCTGCAGATCTGATTTCTCGCGGAGTAGAAGCTCATAAATTAAAAGATAAATATATTTGGTAATTCTGCATCTTTTCATTTCAAACAATTTTACACCCCAGACTCTCCTCCCGAGGAAGTTTCTTGTGTTACCCAAGTTATTGACTATAATTTGCTTAAAAAGTTCTCAGATTTAAATAAATTACAAAATGTGGTTGCATATATTTACAGATTTTTTAACAATGCTTCTAAAAAAGCAGTAGTAAAAAAATATATTTTAACTTCTAAGGAGTTAGAGGCTGCTTTACTAATCATTGTCCGCTCAGTGCAAAGAGAACACTTCTCTCAGGAAATACTCTCTATTATCAAGGGCAATAAATTGAAGTCTGGCCTTGCTAGTCTTCATCCTTTTATAAACGCATAGGGTGTCCTTCGCGTGGGTGGTAGGTTGCAAAATGCAGGCCTTCCCCAAAATAAAATGCATACTTTTATTCTCCCCAAGAATTCTAATATTACAAATTTAATAATTGAAAGAGAGCATCTTCGTTTATTGCATGCTGGTCCAAGACTAGTACTCAGCTCACTATCCCAAAGGTTTTGGATAATAAGTGGCATCCGTGAGGTTAAAAAGGTTTTGCACAAGTGTTTAAAATGCGCGCGTCTAAAGGCAGATACTGCCAGGCAACTTATGGGTTCATTAACCGCGGAACGTATCACGGCTAGTAGACCTTTTCAGCATGTGGGTATTGATTTCTGCGGCCCATTCAATATGAAAATTGCAAAGATTCGCAAACCACTCGTGACCAAAGGTTATGTAGCGCTGTTTGTCTACTTTTGTACCAAGGCCATACATGCAGAAGTTGTATCAGATCTTACCACCGCAACATTTTTGGCATGCTTCGATCGCTTCATATCAAGGCGAGGTATGCCTACCGAAGTATTTTGCGACAACGCAAAAACATTCAAAGGTGCTGAGAATAATTTAAAACAATTGTATGATTTACACTCGTCAAGGGCTCATAGAGACTCTGTTTATGATCATTGTAATAAAAAATACATAAAGTTTATGTATATACCTAGCTACTCACCTGAATTTGGAGGCTTATGGGAAGCAGGGGTCAAGAGCGTCAAGCATCACCTCAAGCGTACCGTTGGTACTCTATGTTTGACCTATGAAGAGTTTAATACTGTCATTGTGCAGATCGAAGGTGTCTGGAACTCTAGACCCCTCCTTGCCAACCCCAGTGAAGGTGGATATCTTACCCCGGGCCATTTCTTAATTGGAACGGCTTTGTCAAGTTACCCCGAGGTGGACTTATTGGAAACTCCAATAAACCGTTTAAGATTCTGGAATGTAGTGTCCAAATTGAAGCAGGACTTCTGGAAGACTTGGTCTCGCGATTACCTCACACAACTTCAAAGCCGTCCCAATATAAAAGAGGGTGATATAGTTCTTGTTAAAAATATGAACACCCCACCTTTGGAATGGCCGATGGCCAAAGTTGTAAGAGTTATTCCAGGAACTGATAATAATGTAAGAGTAGTTGAAGTTAAGTTTAATAATAAAATATATTTAAGACCTATTACTAAGTTGTGTCCACTTCCAATTAACTAATAATATATTTGTTTTTATGCAGCAAGGGTTAAATTTATTTATAACATTCACTATAAACTTGTAAAACTTTTCTGTTTAATGTTAAGGGCATTTTGTTTGTTTCATGTTCACCCCGCCCGCCCAACTATGTTCAATACTGAACATAAAATAGTTTTTTTTTTATTTTACTATAAAATATTTTAAATAGTTATTAACAACTATTTTTTGTTCTGAGTTGGTAGATTTTAGTTTTGTTCTGGCAATATTGCCTCCTTTTTCCTCTTTTGTTGTTACATGGAAATGTGTGAACGTTGTTCCATATATTTTTTTATTTTAAATATAGATTTTTGCTATATTTCATAATAAGCTTGTTTTATTCCAACACTGTGAAAGTTTTTATTATTTTGTTATATTTCTGTCTGTATAGTAAAATTAATGCAATGCTAGCTAGCTGTTAGTTAGAACTTGTCCAAATGTTTTTACCTCTGTAGGCCAAGTTCCGGTGTTCCCCCGAAGATCGAACAAAATTTTACAGACCTAACCCATTTCAAAAATGGAAGTGATTGTTAAACTTTCATTATCATTAAAATAGGTACCTACTTAGTTACTTAATTAATTTCAATAACTTTTTTTTATTTGGGCATTAAGCAGGATTTGGCAAAATGCGTTAGATAAATAAAAAATAAAAATATGAAACGCAAACATAATAGTAGAAAACTCATATTAGGAAATTGCTTAGAAACTATTTACTCACTTACCGCGATATAATAAGACAGATAGTTCTATTGTAGTTCTGAATACTTCCTTGCTGTAAGAATACTTAATGCTACTATTTACTTACTATATTTTCTTGTAGTCATAGTACTCAGTACTCACTTTTTTGCAGATGCCTCGGAATAACATACGGAAATCGATGCGATCAACTTCATATACTCAGCAAGACCTGGAAACCGCTGTGCAGAAAATAAAAGATAAGGAACTTACATATACTGCCGCTTCACGGTTGTACGGTATTTCAAGTTCAACTCTCTGTGATCGAGTCCTGAATAAAACTGCAATAAAAAGCAAGACCCTAGACAGACCACCAGCGATCTCAATAGAGATGGAAACGAGATTAGCAAACTGTCTTCGTACACTAGAAAAGTGGGGTTGGTGCTTATCAAGAGAAGAGGTGCTCGATGTTACAGAGGAGTTTATAAAATTAAATAATATTGATACACCCTTTAAAGATGGAAGACCAGGACCAGATTGGTTTATTTTTTTCGACAGCGACATAATTTGTCGATAAAAAAACCCCAACCTGTGGAATACTTAAGAAAGAAAATGAACGGTCCTTTTGTCATTCATGAATATTTCAATGTTTTAGAAAAAAACGCTTAAAGACTTAAACCTCGACGATCCCAATCGTATATGGAACTTGGATGAAACATCAGTTTGCCTCGACCCAACTAAAACGAAAATTGTGGGTGCTAAAGGTGCCCCTTGTAGAAGAACGACTTGTGGAAGCGCTAAAAAAAACGTCACAGTCTTGACCACTGTAAATGCGGCTGGTAAAAAGTTAGACCCCTTGATTGTCTATAAGGGCAAACATATGTATGAACAATGTATGGCGAAGAGTACAGAAAAATACGATTTCGACATTTCATATGCTTCCATCAAGCGGAAAGATGGAAACTGAGATTTTTTACAACTACATGTCGAAATTAGTTGTACCCAATTTGGGCGAAGGAAGACCAGTGCTATTACTGCCGTGTGATGACAAAACGGTTACCTATCTTAAGTTCGAATTTTTTTTGCCGATTATCCAAAGACCGAAAACTTTTCGACTATTTTCGTTTCGTTTTTTTTTTTACTTTGCCGAAATCACGTTTGCCACTATTTTAGTTGACCTATTATCATTTCGATTTTTTTCTTTACTCCGATGTTTTATTTTGTCGAAAAACTTTCGACTGAAGTTATGCAACGTCACAATAACGATTGATCGAAGTATTGTATGTCCAAACATTCATTACCTAAACCATTTTTCATTTTTTATTTTGTTTCTTTTAATTGTAAATTACAATTAAAAGAATTAAAATAAAATGCATGCAGATAAAAGACTTTTATTTATTTACAAGAGGTAGGTACTTACCTTTATTAGTTTAGTAAAGCAACATACAAAATGCATGCAGGCATGTAGGCAAGCATGCAGGCATGCAGGCATGCATGCAAGCATGCAAGCATGCAGGCATGCAGGCAAGCAAGCAGGCATGC
Organism: Anarsia innoxiella; assembly: GCA_947563765.1. Classification (NCBI taxonomy): domain Eukaryota; kingdom Metazoa; phylum Arthropoda; class Insecta; order Lepidoptera; family Gelechiidae; genus Anarsia; species Anarsia innoxiella. The sequence continues at coordinate 11,487,485 of OX387391.1, read as the reverse complement.
AGGCAAGCAGACAAGCATGCAGTCATGCAGGCAAGCATGCAGGCAAGCATGCATGCAGGCAAGCATGCAGGCATGCAGGCTTGCAGGCTTGCAGGCATGCAGGCTAGCATGCAGGCATGCACACATACAGCAATCAGGGATGCAAAAATCATGTTCTAACCTAACCTAACCTATCCTATTCGACTTTGCCTGGTTGTGGTTTTTTTCGATGCGGGGGGCTTCGCCCCCCGAGCCCCCCCCCCCTCCGCGTGTCCGCTTTGCCGCAATTTTTTCAGCTTAACCGGTTTTAAACAATTACGTACCTACAAGTAACATACATTCGACAAGATGTTGTTTTGGTAAGCTGAAATTATGGCTAATAAATCATCTAGCAAATGAAAAAAATCCAAAAGAGTCTTCGGCCAGCAGTAAAAGGTAATTTTGAAAATCGAGTAAAGGTGTTTCGGTAAAATGATACTTACGTCAAATGACCTATCGGTATTTTAAATATATCGCGAATAATACATGTGGCAAAAAAGACATCGACCGAAAGTTTTCGGTAGAATGAAATTCGGGAAAGTCTAGTTCGACTAAGTAATCGGTTCCCTGTGTGTGGTTCAGTGAAATTATTCTTAATTAAACCTTCCTCTGTGATATAGATATTTAAAAAAAAAAAATTGACCGTTTTTTATAAAGATAGGCCAATGTCAAAACACTGTATCTTTACATTTTATTTAGCTTAATTTTGGCAAAACACTGTATTTAAGTAAAGATACAGTTTATTGTCATGATAGTCGCGCGAAAATTGTAAGATGTATTCAGAGATACAGTGTCTTGTCGAAACATCGCGGTGGAATTCCGCGCAGGCAGTACTACGGGTGAGCGGAGAATATCTTTAAATACATTATAATTTCTTTACATTTAGAAACTCTTTCTCTATGCTAGCAAAACAGATTATATTGGAGAATTATACAGAGTGTAACGGAAAGGGTTTATAATCCCGAAAGGGGGTAACTCTGGAAGGGGAAACAAAACATATTCCAAAATATCAGCTCTCTAAGTCCATCCTACGATTTTTAAAACGCATTTGAATTGCAGACTTCTGCAACACATTGCCTGATATTGCCCATCACTTTTGAGCAATCAGCTGTTAGGGTGATTGACCGCTGTCCCCACCGCTTTTACACCTATCTGTACGCCTGGCATGTCAAAGTGGGTTCCGCAGTAATTTTTCGTTTGTAAATAAAATGTCGTTTTTACATGTTTTTTGTAACATGATTTTTTTATTTTCATAAAAGGAAAATTAAATAAAGAACATAAAACGCGTAAAACGTAACACATTCGTACGCGCGACGTAGTATGTACCTACTCTGTAAGTACGCCTTACGCAGAGCTGCTGGCTGGCCCTAATTAAAACTAAAATTCCTTTTTAAATCACTTGAAGGTAAGTCTGTCGATTTCTCGTTTACATTCCTAGGTTTTTATTCAAAGTAAAAAAAAAATCGGTTGGTTTTTATTTTAAAGTTTTTTTTTCTTGCTCAAAACTGACCAATTGAAAACAAAAAATCTTATTATCGGAGTGGTTTAGTGTTTCCACGCTACCAGGAAATGACGAATATGAAGAAGTTCAGACCGATAATTAGAAACCATTTTACAAAGGAACTCTAACCACCACTCGCGCTGAAAATTTGAACCAATAAGGATCAAGAAGATCGATAATTCGATAACGAAAGGACCAATGACATTATGTTGGGGCGTGACCAGGACTCTGGCGCAGGGCGGCGGGAGAGCGTTCAGAAAAGTTCGTATGGGCTCGGTCGGCGGTCGGCTCATTAATTTTCCTTCAGTCGCTCTCAATTCGTTGTCGCGTGTGCACTTGTGCTTTCGTATCTAATTGTGTAGTGGCTACCTTTTGCTTTCGCCATGTCTTATGATTCCAATTCGGAATATTATAACATGATTATGTGCGTTGGGTTTACCAACGGTGATTTAAGTGCAGCTCGCGAGCTCTATCGTGAGCGCTACATCGACGGGAGACCAGCTGATGAAGCTAGGCGCATGCCTTCGTACGGCTGTTTCAGTCGCTTGGTGAATCGACCGCTGCGGTCCCCAGACTTGACCCCGCTGGACTTCCTTTTATGGGGGCACATAAAGAATATTGTTTATGCCGTGGAGTGCTCTACTAGTGAGCAAATAGAGCAGCGCATTAGAGATGCGTTTAGTACTGTGACGCCGGAGATGCTAAGAAACACTAGAGCCTCTACCTACAGGCGAGCTGGTTTGTGCATCCAAGGACGCCATTTCGAACCATTTCTGTAAATGTAAGTAAAGTTTTAATTTATTTGATTAGCTTCGATACCTACGATGCGTTACGAACAGCTGTTTTCGTAGACACGCACGTCCTGCAGCGCCCGAGCCGCCTTAGGTAATTACACGCGCCGCGCCGCCGTTATCTTAATAAAATTATTATTTAGATACCTACTGAAGCATAAAAACACTAATTTATCTTACTTTTGTTTCAGATTTGATACCTATGATGCGATTTACGTACGATTTTCGTAATACGCAAGTCCCACAGTCTCCGAGTCGCGCTTTACGTAAGTACTTAGGTCGCTGTCTTATCTAATGGTACAGTCGACAAAGTTGTCAGGGTATCACCCAACATAAGCAAATGTTGAACTATCTATAAGTCTAAACTTGGCTCGTTAGTGTGAGTGAGCTTTGCTTTGACCTCATTGGTCAAACATTTTGAAGAAAGGTCGGTAGTAGCAAATAATAAATATCAGAAAAGATCATTCACTGTCAAGTTGAATAAGAAGCCAATTTTAAAACTATTCGTAAGCAGCTACCGTGGCACAGTTGGTCAAGCGGCAGCGGTGGGGCTATATGGATGGATCGATCGAAGGAACCCAGGTTCGAGTCCCTATCATGCCAGCCAGATTTGTTAAATGTTATGTTTTTATTTATTTTAAAACGTAAAATGAAAAAAAAAAAAAGATCGCAATGAAGCAAGATGAATATTCTCGTGATGATAAATTATGATTTGCAAACTAACATTGCTAGTCAACGAAAACTACCCTCAGATATTTTGATAATTCTTTTGTTAAACGTATTGACAGGTAGTCATTAGTCGTTACTGAGCTTCGTGCCTTATCGATACGTTTTTAAACTCCTTTTTATATTTAGTCTATTCTTTTAAGCAAATATGGAATATTTAACTCTCTTCAAACGTGCAGAAATAGTTGTTTTGCACGAGCAGAATGTTTCTGTTAGTGAAATTGCAAGACGGTTAATGATATCGGTAAGTAACAATTACTTATTTGTAACCGAAGCTCATACTGTTCCAAGCAATTAAGAATAGTTAATTACATTTATATTATTCTTCTGCAGAGAAAGGCTGTTCGATTGTGGATTAATCGTCATGCTGCTACAGGAAATGTAGACAGCCTGCGCCGTGGCCCTACTAACTCCTTCACAGAAGCTAACCCCATGCATCGTGATATCGTGGCTATCCACACTGCAGATCCCTTCGCGACAACCCGTTCCAAGAAGCTGGGTTAAGATGTCGCAAACCAGCAAGAAAGATTGATTTAAAAGAGTGCCATCAACAAGAAAGAATGCGTTTTGCGAAAGAATATTTAGACTTTGATTGGTGTAACAAAGTGGTTATATTTAGTGACGAAAAATATTTTAGGTCTGACAAGAATGGTCGTGTCATATTGTATCGAAAAACGGGTGAGCGATTTCAGGAAAATAATATCCTTCGAAATAGGTCTAGTGGTCACGTGACCTTGGGCTTCTGGGGTTGGATGTCGTCGATGGGTCCCGGTGAGTTAGTTCAAGTAGAAGCCACTAATACAGGTCTAGGTTACTTGGATGTTTTAAAGAATGTGATGCTGCCAACTGTGCGCATTGCGTATCCTAATGAACATATTTATTTTGTGCATGATAACTCATCTGTTCATAGGGCTCAAGTAGTAAAAGATTGGCTAAACATCAGTAGTAATGTTATTGGGAAGTCTGGATCACACAACGATATGACCAACGAGCTCCGCCCCGCTCCGCTCTCGTTGGTCACATCATTGTGTGATCCATCCTTTCCAATAACATTTTGAAAAAGAAGTAAAAATATTATTTACTTTTGACATAAATTGTATCTATATAAATACATGCCCTTTTATCACATACCTCATTCTATAAAAACCTTTCGATCAAGAGTAACACGTAGTGCTATCAATGATTCTAAATACATGTGATATTGTTGATGTTATATTAGTAAAAATTTTTGGAGATGGATTTCATGACGTAAAAGTGATTGGATCCGAAGATCATGATGCGATTTTAATAAGTGATAATAAGTGATAAGGATTGATAGACATAAATGTTTAATTGATTTAGTTGCTTTAGAATGAAGTTTGTTAAACAATCGGCTTCACTTAAGTTAGACAAAGTTTGTCCAGAACCACAAAATAAAACTCTACGACATGGGAAATTATTACCAAACATAATACGCTGCTTAGTCTGTGGACCTTCTAATTGTGGAAAAACAAACTTGGTCATTAGTCTGCTATTACATGAACGAGGATTAAGTTACCGTAACGTATACGTTTATTCAAAAACTTTATATCAACCCAAATACGTTTTTTTGGAGGAAGTTTTGCAAAAAGTACCCGCAGTAACTTTTTCTAAATATTGTGAAAATGATGAAGTTCTTAATCCAATTGAAGCAAAACCTAATTCTGTTATGATATTCGATGACGTGGCATGTGAAAACCAGAACAACATGAGAGACTATTTTGCTATGGGTAGACATAAAAGCATTGATTGTTTTTATTTACACCAAACCTACAGTAAAATTCCTAAACAACTGATCAGAGATAATTCAAACCTTTTAATTATTTTTAAGCAAGACGATATGAACATGAGACATGTGTATGATGATCATGTTACAACTGACATGTCGTGGACGGAATTCAAAGAAATGTGTCGACAAATATGGAGTGAGCCTTATAGCTATCTTGTTATTAACAAAGAGTGTAATAAAAATACAGGATGTTATCGAAAAAAATTTGATACATTTGTGATCTTTGATAAATAAATTATCAATAAATAGGAATGAAATCTCTTGTTTGTTTTATTTCGAATAAGCATCTGGTGTAATAAACAACTTCTAATATAAATATTAATAATGGAGCGAAAATTGAAAAAACAAATTGTTGACGCTGCAGAAGCAGTAAAAAGAAAAGTACGGAAAATGCGTGATATCGAGTCTGACAATCAAAACACTATGGAAACAGTGTTTCAACCAATTATTAAACCTCTTAACAAAATTGCTGGTGAAACAGAATCTTTTCACAGAAAAAATAAAGAAGATAACATTGATAATTCATTTACAAATAAAACGTTAGAGAAAATGTCAAAAGATCCATTAAATAAAAGTACTAATACAGAACAAGAAGATAAAGATTCTTCATCCGACTATGATACTGAATTTGAATCATTAGATAATACAAATGATTCACAAAACAATGAAGATGATGATGATCCAGATAATGACGTATCAACATGGTCAATGTCATCTGAAATATATAAGGATGTTCCATTCGGTATAAGAGTTGAACGTGGGAAACCAATGATGGGCTCAATGAGAGTGAGACTAGTTGGTGATACCATAACAGTAGCAGGACGGGAATTTACATTAACCACAGGTTTACGAGAACTACTTTTAAAAAAAACCCCTGACATTGATTTAGTTTCAAAAGATGATATTTCTAATTATAAATTGATGTTGATGGATACCAATGCACACCGTAGAGATTATAATCCTCTTAAGCCTATAAAAAGTAATAAAGGACAAAAGTATTTAAAGATTATAAAACCTTTATTCAAATATGATCGAAGTTATTCTATTAGCAGTAACAACAGCCAAATCACCGGTAAAGGATTACCTTTAATGAAGAAATTCCAAAATAATACTGATTACGTCTATTGGGATGACCCTAATGAATTAGTAGAAAGATTAAAATTATTGATTGCATCTCAACAAGCTGGAAATACGGGAGCTGTAAATAATGAAATAATATCTATTGTAGAAGAACTACGAGAAAGAGGAGTTTTGCAAAAAGATAACTAATTTATAATTATAAAGATTACGTCTAATGACAAATTCTCTCATTTCTTATTTAGCTCTTTAAGAACACAGACCTTTACTATGAATATAGATAAATTTGGTCATCATGTTCATAAGAGACAAAGATTTTCTCATGTGTTTGACTTTTCTGATAGTATTTTATTAAAAAACCAAAATGGTGAATTTGACTTAAAAGGGATTCGATTACGAGGAATATTAGCACCTGAGGAATTAGACCATTGCGCAAACAAAGAATATGTTGACAATGCGGTAAAAGAGTTATGTAGTCCTAATGAAGTCAAAACTCTTATAAGTACTTCAAAGTCTGAAATCAAAGATGCACTTTTAGATGAAATAAATAACTATTTAAAAACTAGCGTCCCTACCATTTTAGATCATTTGAAAAAAAAGTTTTACACGAAAGCTGAGATCGATAACATAATTAAAACTAATAATGTCAAAACAACAAGTAGGTAGTTGAAGAAATTCATAGAGCAGCAAGAAAAAACTTTGTTCGCCGTCATGTTATTTTGAAAGGTATCGATGATTTATGGCAAGCTGATCTTATTGATTTAAGAAACTTGAAATCGTACAACAAAAAATATTCATTTATTTTAGTAATCATCGATTGTTTTTCTAAATATGCTTGGGTTGTACCAACAAAAACAAAAACAAAACTGGAAATTACAAACGCCTTTAAACGTATTGTTTCAAACTCTCATCGCCATCCGAACAATTTACAAACTGATATGGGAACTGAATTCTATAATGTTTTTTCCAAAGCTTGATGAAAACATTAGGTATTAATCATTACTCAACGTATTCAACAAAAAAAGCATCAATCGTTGAAAGATTAATAAGAACATTAAAAGAAAAATTATTTAAATGTTTTAGTTTAAATGGTAACTACAAATGGATTGATTCAACGTTAGAAACTGTAGTTAATTCATATAATAATACAAAACATAGAACTACCAAATTTAAACCAGTGGAAGTAAATCATATGAATGAGTCATTAGTTCGAAATAATATACAAAAAGTTTCACCGCTTGCATTATCTTACAAAGCTAAGTTCAAAATTGGAGATTACGTACGCATTAGCAAATATAAACACAGCTTCGAAAAAGGTTACACTCCAAATTGGAGTACCGAAATATTTAAAATTAAAGCTGTTAATAAAACTCATCCAGTAACATATTATATTGAAGATCAGCGGAAGCAAAAAATACAAGGAGCCTTTTATGAACAAGAGCTCCAAAAAACACTGCATCCTGATGTATATCTTATCGAAAAGGTTTTGAAAAGAAAAGGAAATAAGATATTCGTCAAGTGGTTGGGTTTAAGCAAAACCGAGAATAGTTGGATAAATCAAGATGCTATCGTTAGAGCATAATACCCATCTATATATAATATTGATATATTTGAAATATCTTCACATCATATAAAGATATGCATGGAGGAGGACTTATTAATAGTTTAATAAATAAATTACCGTTTGAAGCACATCTGCCTGGCTATAATTATTGTGGACCAGGAACTAAATTGCAAGAACGGTTATTACGCGGTGATAAAGGTATCAATAAATTAGATGAAGCGTGTAAGAAGCACGATATAGCATATACCAATTACTCTGACTTGCAAAACCGACATAAAGCTGATACAGAACTTATGAATATGGCAAAAAGAAGATTGAAAAACAAGGACGCTAGCAAAGGTGAAAAGTTAGCCTCTTGGCTTGTGAATAAAGTTATGAAAACGAAAATAAAATATGGCGCTGGAGTTAAATCATTTAAGGGGTTTGTATCAAAGATACGTTCCCATGTTAAAAAGTATAAGCCAACAAACAATAAAAATGCAATAAAACTTGCATATTTAGCTGCAAAGCAACTATTGACAAAAAAGAAAGGTATAAACATCCCTCGTGTCATACCTTTACCAAAAACTGGAGGTATTCTACCTTTGATACCAATATTTGCTGGATTGTCAGCGTTAGGAACACTAGCGGGTGGTGCTGCTGGTATCGCGAAAACTGTGAATGATTACAAATCAGCGAAAAAAAATTTTGAAGAAGCACAACGTCATAATAGAGTATTAGAATCAGTTGCTCTAGGTAAAGGATTATACGTCAAACCGTATAAGACCGGTAATGGACTGTATGTGAAATATCCAAAAAACTGATAAGCGAGCTACCCAAACGTGCTCTTACTGATATCGAAATCATGAAATGTGCGCGCAATATACCTTATTTCCGTGGTGTATTTATGAGAGACAGATTACCTAAAAAGGCAAAGCGAATTGAATGTGGAATAGTTAATTTAGATAATTTTGATAACATGGGAACGCACTGGGTAGCATATGTGAAACTTATTGACCACTGCGAATATTTTGATAGTTATGGAGACTTAAAACCACCGCAAGAACTAGTGACATATTTGAAGAGTGATAATTTATTTTATAACTATACAAGATATCAAAAATTCAATACAACAAACTGTGGGCATTTATGTTTAAAATTTTTACTCGATTTTTGGAATAAATATACTATATAAACTAGTAAAAGCGTTTTGATTCCATCATTAACATAATGACTTCTCTCGCATCATACACTCTCTCGATAACAGGAAATTCATCCGTGCTGTCATCAAATTACTCACCGAGTTTGCAGCTTGAAGGTGAATTTGAAATTGCTCTCTTGTGTTTATCTACATTTAATTCAATACCAAACGTAGATAACAGAAATAACAAATTTTACTATGGAGACCATAAGGTCATTACGATTCCTGAAGGAGCATATGAACTGGAAGACATTAGCGATTATCTTATACATAATATAAATGACGCAAAACTAAATATCCATTGCAATAATAATACATTAAAAACATCCATACTGTGCACTAAAGAAATAGATTTCAATCAAGAACATTCTTTAGGTAGCCTACTAGGATTCGACAAAACAAAACTCAAAGCAAATATATTACATGAATCAAAGTTACCAGTCAACATTTTGTCGACGACCGTTGTAAGGGTCGAATGTGACATAGCAAGTGGTTCCTATATTAATGGTAATAATAGTCATATAATACACGAATTTGCACCGAATGTTCCTCCCGGATATAGAATAATTGAAGTACCTAAGAATATTGTGTACTTTCCTGTTAATCAAAAAAATATAAACAATATAAATATTCGCATTTTAGATATTAATAATAATTTAATAAATTTAAGAGGGGAAGAAATACATTTATATTTACACATTAAAAAAAGATGTTAGACTTTAATAAAAACGAACCTTTATATTCAAAAACAACCAGTATTAAGCATACCACCTGCAAAGTAACATCTCCTCGAAAACGACAAGGTTTAACCAAATTAACTGCAGAAAATAAAAAGTTTTTAAAACTAGTTGGATTGTTAAAATGAATATCCTAAATATAACGAATCCTCTTGCTTATGATAATACTGTTGAAGGAGTTGAGATACATTCATACAAACCTTATGTTACCAGTTTTAATAGAAATGATGAAATCCGCATACCCATCAATCAACAAGACGTCTATATTCTTCCTTCTGCTAGAACTTTATACTTGGAAGGTGTGGTGGTCAACAAAGCTGATGGTACTAAAGCAAGCACTGTTCAATTTACTAATAACCCTCTTATGTATCTATTTCAAGATATTAGATATGAATTAAATGGTGTGGAAATTGATAAAATTAAAAATGCTGGAATAACCACCACAATAAAAAATTTGTTATCTATGAATGACAGCGAATCAAAAATGGCAATAGCATGGATGTGGAACCTTGATGGTACTAAAAATACGAATGGTGGTCGTTTTTGTGTATCTATTCCTTTAAGTAGTATACTCGGGTTTGCTGAAGATTATAAAAAAATTGTAATGAACTGTAAACATGAACTTGTTTTGCTGAGAAGTAATACAAACCTTAATGCAATCAAATTAAATACAGGAGAGATAGTAGATAATATTGAGATACAAAAAATTGTATGGCGTGTTCCACATGTAAAAGTTTCTGACAAAGAACGAATTACTTTATTGAAGCTTTTAGAAAGAGACCATCCAATTAATTTAACATTTCAGAATTGGGACCTGTACGAGTATCCTTTACTTCCGAAAGCAACAAAGCATACTTGGTCCATCAAAACTTCCTCGCAGATCGAAAAACCGAGATATGTTATTGTAGGTTTGCAAACAAACAGAAAAAATAATGGTACTGCAGATATGACTGAATTTGATAATTGTAATTTGCGAGACGTAAAAGTTTTTCTTAATTCAACATACTTTCCGTATGAAAGTGTTAATGTAAACTTTTCTGATGACAAAATAGCATTAATATATGAGCAATATGCGAAATTTCAACAGTCTTACTACGGACGTCGTACAGAACCATTATTGAATTTAAAATACTTTAAAGAGAAGGCACCGCTTTTTGTTATAGACTGTTCAAGACAAAATGATAATTTGAAAAGTGGACCAGTTGTGAACATTAGACTGGAACTGGAAAGTGATTCTGAGATACCAGATCAAACATCTGCTTATTGCCTTATTTTGAATGACTGCATTGTAGAATACAAACCATTAAGCAATATTGTAAGAAAAATATCATGAGTAAGGATACAATTATTGTCGATGTTCAAGGATTCAAAAACCAAAATAATAAATTTATATTAAAAGAATTAGCCATAGCAACTAAAGAATATACACAAATATATTTGATAAAACCTCCTTATCCATACGCTAAATTAACATACAACGAACGAAAACAAGTTTCATGGATAGAAAAAAACAGAGGTATACATTGGAGTGAGGGATATATTGACTACCGCAAATTTAAAAGAATAATTATCTTAATTTTAGAAAACCATCAAGTTATTGTAAAGGGGCAAGAAAAAAATTACATGGATCAAAGAATTGTGTGATAATTGTTGTGTAACGGATATTTCTCAACAAGGATGTCCTAACCTATTAAGTCTTCATAAAATGTATTGTTCTGATTTAGAATATAATTGTGTTTATCATTTTAAAGAGTGTGCCCTAAAAAATGTGATTTGTACAAAAAAATGGATGTTATCTTTTTCTAATATATTAAATAAATGATTTGTTCAAAAAAATCTATTGACTTTTATATAAATACATACCTACTTAGTTGATAATTTAAACAGAAAATTAAATAATACCAATCAAGTAATATTTGAAAATATTTATTATAAATTGTTTTGATATTTACATTTTAATAAAGTTCATCGTTTCACAACACATCACTTCACTACATAATATTACTGCATAACGATTTTGAAATTGTGTTGATCAAATTTTCAGTCTGTTCTAATATTTCATCACACACATAGGGCGCAATATATTGTGCACTCAATAGAGCTCCATCTTCTTCAATTGTTTGCGGCGAATCTGAAGCTGTGCTGGGCTTACGGATATCATACACCTTTATCTTTATAAGTCGATATCCTTCTGTTTCCCCTTTGATTCTCACGTTTTGCTTGAGTAATTTTTCTTTTCTTAAGAGGTCTTGAAATCACAGGGCTGCTAGCCGCATAGGGAAATCTTTCATCAAAATGTTCGAGCGGATCTTGTGTAATGGGCTCATAGCGAAATAAATCAGTATCGATATTTGCGGAGTCCATTTCTGTAACAATATTTAAAAAAAAAAAGTAACATATGTAATATGTATAGGTAAGTACATATTTAGATAAAAGTTAAATTAATTATAATAATAAAAAAGAACTAAAAATATTAAGACCTAATTAAATTGCTACTTACTAGTTTCCAAAAGAAGTATGCAATATTGATTAACTGTCAACAGTATCACGGGACTCTTCAGTGCTTAAAATATTTAGAAGCTGAAACAAAAGAAAGACCACATATTAATAAAATATTAATTTAAATTAAAACAAAAAAAAAAATTAAAATATTTAAGTATGTATGTATCTAATTAAATCTAAGTTAAAGATTGTATTATTTTTAGTAAATAAAACTCACTTTTTGAAGAAACCTGTTGCGAAATTCTTTTGACATTAAAGTTATCAGCTTTACTGCATCTAGTAGCACTTTATCAGTTTTCTTGTTTTCAGGGTTTACAGGATGCGTTGCATCTATCACTTGCTGGTATTGAACTCTTCCAGCACTTTGAGTCACTTGTATAATTTCCACATTTATTACTAGTTCCGTTTCAAATTCACTGCTAACCCGCACAACACTGTCTCTTGTTAGCGACATGAGACTCGTTTCGCGGACCGATATAAAATGAGTACCTACCAATTTAAAATAAAATGACCTAGCAAAGGAAATCAAATTGCAAGGTTGCATTTTCATGTTTGAACATGACGTTATTGCGTTAAGGTGCAGCTGCAAAGTGTCGGATATCATCATACTCATACTAAATTAGCACAAATTTAAAAGCTAAGGGAATTGAAAAAATGAGTATTTCCATGCGTTTTCATGTTTGAACATGTATTGCCTTAAGGTGCAGCTGCAAGGTGTTAGATATCGTAATACCGAATAATATTGCATGTTTGTAACCTTTATTCTAAATGCCTAAATGATCGACTTTAAAAAAATCTACTTTTTATTCTTGTATTAGATATGTATTATTGTGTGTGTACCTAATACGAATAGAAATAATACGAATAAATCCCATCAAACATTCTTTTATTAAATTGTACCTAGTTTTAGGTACCTTTTTAAATATTATTTAACATAGGTATTAAGTAATCGATTTTAATTACAAAATTACTACCGTTAGGTAGGTAAGTACTTTACTAGATAAACATTTTATTATTATATATATTTTATTTAGGAAAACTTAATTACATACATAACAATTGAAATGAAATTTACATAAAATTTATTTACACATACACAATTATTAATACAACTAATCTGTTTCTGTTATTTAAATTATTAACTTGTGACCCCAAGATAATGTTGATATATTATTTTTCAAAATGAAACGCTTATCATCTTTTCTTGACAATGCAATTTTGTCAAGTTCTTGTGTGAAAATAATATGTTTTATAGTCTTAAAGTGAATATTTACTTTTCTCAAATCTTTACCACTTGATAAAGTTTTAGAATAATCTAAAAATTTTAAATGTTTTGTTACATTCTTTTTAACCCCTTTTGCTTTTTTAATCTCATTCTTCTTAGTTTTCAAACAATATAGCTTCGATCGTAAACCAACAAATTCTAATAAAATTTCACCTCCAAGTTCATCTTTGAACAGACCAGGGACTTTTTTATTTTTTTGTTCAATTTGGAAGCAATTGTTTGAAGTGAAATTACTAGTATCAAAGTATTGAGAAAAATTAATCTTCAGATCAGAGTAAAAATCGTTAGTTTGTATTGAATATAATAAACTATCTGTGTCTGTATAACACAAGGAGATATTATCTTTATAAAAATCTTTCATTACCGAGTAATGAAAATCGTACATATGGTTTTTCGAAATTTCTAATACTGAAAAGCCTATGTAAATAGGTTTATCTAAAACGACTTCTGTACGATTCATTTGTATAGCTACTAAATTTTCATCAAAAATTGAGGCACTGTGAAAATGTGGGAGTGCAATAAGTGATTCAGCAGTCAAACATTTTTTTTTTTTTTGTTTTGTGAATCGTTCCATCTATTTACTAACCTTACGTCAACTCTATTCTCAGTGTTTTCTAATGTTTTCCCAAAAATACTATTATTTAGTAATTTGAAGAAATCTTGTTCAAAAGCAGAAGTCGCTTTTTGGCGTAATGTTGTATTGAGGTCAATATATTGTTTTAGATAAGAACTCTGACGGAACTGTAAAACTTTATGTATTTTTGAAAGACGTAATCCATGTTTCATACATCGACACTCATAAATTCAATTGGCGTAAAGGACAAATCGCAGGTTTTCAGGAAGAGCAAAAAACAAAATGAAAATTCAAACCACTGTATTTTTTAAATTAAAATAGGTAAGTATTAGGTGTCTTAGACAAAAATGATGGAAATAATGCCTGCTTTCATCCTATAATACTCAAATTAACGTAGTGTCAAGGAATAAGGAGATAGTGTCCTTTACCCTAATTTGACAATGAGCGAGCATTTGTCCCTTACCCTAAATTAGTATTACAATTTTGTCCTTTACGCCTAAAGCATTTTTTTTCGTATAAGGGTGTAAAGGTCTTTTTAATTAGCTTGAGAAGTAGTAAGTGACATTGTTCACTAATAAAACACTTTTTAAAAGGGAGTAAACGCTAAACGAGTAATTTATTGTATGGTGTAAGTGACATGTACTCAACAAAAAACAATGTTAAAAGCGGTGTAAGTGACATGCACTCAAACAAAATATGTTAAAAAGGAAGTAAATAGTCAATGGTTTAATGATTGTTGAATAAATGTATATGCATGAGAAACAATAAATGTAAATAATAACCACTGTATGAAATGAAAATTCAATTTTTATTTAAAATTTGAGCAAAAAGTTAAAATTTAGTAAGAATTTTAGTTAAAATACTAGCTGACCTCGCGAAATTTTTTCCGCTTAGAGACAAAGATGAGTAGAAAGTATCCTATGTCCTTTTTCTAGTTCTTAGCCACCTCCCTACCACATTCCAGCCAAATCTGTTCAGCCGTTCTTGAGTTTTAAAATGTTTAACTATCATGGCTTCCTTTTATTGTATTTAAGATATCAACAGCATTACATTTTATCTGAATTTAGTTCATATCAAGATACATTCTTAAGCCAACTATCTACATACAGGCAGCTGCCAATTTTAATTAGGCTACGATTCTTAGAAGATACTTACTCTAATTGCTGTCCTAAAGGTAGACATTGGAACTTAGCGTCTGTTGCGTCAGTGACGCCGCGTGACAGACACCGGTGACAAAGCGACAGATCGTGCGCTACGGAATAGTATGTGGCCACTTTCGAACTGAGCGTTAGCAACGCGGCGTCAGTCAACGCGTCAGTAAATTACCGACAAAGATGCTACAGACGCTTCGTCAGTGGCGCTAAACTGGCTTTGGTTAGGTATTTAAAAGAATTTAAACATGTAAAAAAAAGGTTTTTAAAGGTACCAACAAAAGTCCTCGTGTTTGTATTTTAATTTTCGTTTCAAATAAATAACAGATATTTTAACGTACTTAATATAGATTCTTTCATCCAAAAATAATTATTGTATACTTTATTATTGAATAAAAACAAATATGAAAATATAAAAATATTCGGTCAATATCGAAAGTGTGTGTTATAAAATATATATTTGATCAGTGATGGGTAAATTGGAACGCACTTGACAGGACTGGTAATATGACTAATTTAAAAGGTTACTTTTTACAGCCGTTTTTTAAGAAAGGGTTTCAGTACATAAATGCAGGATTATCAGACTAGTTTGAAAATGCACAATTAACAACCGTCTTGTTTTTTTTTACCATTTTTTTCGTACTTTTGAACACATAAAATATAGGTCCATCACATAGTTAGTTACATACACGACGACCTAATAATAATAATAAAAAAGCGTGTTAATTGTAAAGCAATAAAATATTTAAATTGTACATCACGTAAATGTAGGTATGTGTTATATTTAAAAAAAAAAACTAAGAACTTAATCTCGTTTTAAATTATAAGTAATTAGAAAGGTATCTATGTATAAGCATAATGTTTTGTATATTCAGAACGCACTTCAGCGATTGTGAACCAATCACGGCAAAGAAATCCTAGCGCGAAAACTGTTATTCTCACTAGTTAGGTACCTACAACTACAACAAAATTTTTATATTAATCGTAATCATTTTTCATAGCACGGTAGTTGTAACAATTATATTCGTAATAAGTTCAAAAACATTAAAAAATAATTTCTAGGTTATTTGATATTTTCAACATAGAAATAGTCTATAATTTAGGTAATATTGACAAAACAAGATATCAATAAAGCATAAAATTAATAAATCTATTAATGAAGCTGTGGTTGTAAATAGTTATTTTACCTTTTAACAGGGTGTAAAGGGGACCCTTTTCTATGAGGTTATAAAAGATTGCTGGCATGTTTTTAGGAGTAAAGAACTGCACATAATTTTGAATAAGGTGGTAAAGGACAACTCATATATATTTTTCTGGTGTAAAAAACTGCCCTTAATTTTTAATAAGGGCGTAAAGGACAGCTCATAGTTTTTAATAAGGTGGTAAAGGACAGTTATTTTTATTTTAAAGGTGTAAAGTTCAAATAATTTCTTCAAGAGACTTACAGCGTTGTTAGTAACATTAATAGGCGTTTACACCAAAAAAAATCATGTATTTTTTTAGATGACGTCCTTTACTACAAAATTGCTTGTTCCTAACTTCGTTATTAATGGAGATATCGCAATTTCGAATATACAGAAAGATAGAGCAGAAAAAGTTGTATAGGATAATGCAATAAAAAAAAATTCGCCAAATGTCCTTTACGCCAATTGAATTTATGAGTGTCGACATGTTTTTAAGTGCATGTAATGTATAACGTAATTGAATTTGTCATAAAGGTTAGGTATTAATTTTTCATATTTAGAGCCAGGGGGTTTAAAATTTTGAGCGCAAAATGGTAAGTCATTATGTAAATCATGTAAGTGGTCAGGGTACATAAGATCTACTTCTAGTATATATCCATACTCAGCATCATCAGGAATGTCTGAAATTTGAAGTTGACTAATTTCATTTTTATTGAGTAATTTGAATTCCGAATAAGGAAGGTACGAACACATAGCGTGTCCGTACAAATTATTACAATCGATATATATCAAAAAGTTATTTGGTTCCGCTTCATTAAAGTCAGACTGATATTTGTTATTAGATTTTGCATATCTTTTTGAACACAAACAAATACCACCGCGTATACCTTTTTGTATCATGCGGAAAATCTCCAAATTGCTTATGAGCTCGAGCTGAACTTTGGTTTTCAAAAGCATAGCGTCAAAACTGAGACTGGGTGCAGTGTAATAAAATGCGGGATCTAAATTGTAATTAAACTTGCAAGTTTTTCGAAACTTTTCAAAAATATCAGCGAGCAATAAAACATCAGTTTTAACATATAAATCGGTATATTCCCCCAAATTTTTAATCCCGAAATAAGACCAAACATTTTGAGCATGCTCGTAATCCGATTGAGATATAGATTCGTTTGTGAGTTTACTGAAAAAATGTTCTTTCGATGGTAAACTTTCCTTATTATAACACTCCCAAGAAGACATATACTCGTATGGATATATACCCTTACGGGATAGTAATTGAAATTCTTTATCATTTCTACAATAATATTTTAAATTTTGGAAATCGTTTCTATCAAGATTTTTAGCTAGCTGTTCTAAGCTAGTACCTAAGAATTTAAATGAATCTATAAACCTAGCTGCGGCAAAGTCTTCTTCTGATATTGGATAGTATTTAGTGAAAGAAATATAGTTTTCTTTATTTTTAGGTAAGAGTTTGATTGCACCCGGAGTTAAACTGAGCTCACGGATGAATAAATGACAATCGTAACCTGACAGATTATGGAAAAATACTGGAACAAATTTAGGTGATTTTATTAAAAGATTGCAGTAAGAGTGAGCTGCACCTCTATACTGCCCTGTAAAATGACAATGATCTCTTACCTTATCGTCTAATAGCAAGTTCGAACAAATGTAACAAAACTCAGCGTTTGCAAAATTTGATGCACAATTTTCATCAATTTTTATAGGTACAGGATTTTCTGATGCATTTTTTAAAATATTGTAAATTTCAATGATATCTTTTCGTAAGTTATTAACGAAATTTTCAACACAGTCATGACCCCGATATGTAACTATACGATTTTTAGAACTATCATAATTACAAACAATGTAATACGCGAACGCAGCTGGTATATGTTGTTGTATTTTTTTAGTGTAACAGCCACTTTCTTCCTCACACGGTAATAAAAATGTTTCGAAGTCAGCGTATATAACAAATGGTACACTTTGCATGTTAACAAAGTTTTTAAACTGAAGTACAGAGCCCTCAGGAGGTAAAACAGTGGATATTCCACTGCATTTATGATCAGAAAGTGCATCATGTGAAGTAAAAAATAATAAACAATTTTCACAAAAATGTATTTTACCGTGATGTTTTGTAACTTGACTCCTAACCAATCTAGGTAAGTCTTTTATAAGACAGAAATGTGAGTGATTATTACCCTCCAACAATAATAGGTTAACATGTATGGTTTTTTTACATATTGTTTTATGTAAGGGACCAATTACTTTTTCACCTTTAAGCCCGTATACATTTACACTGATATCATTATTTTTTTCCAAAGTTTTAATGTCTAAAAGTGAAACTGGAAAAGTCATATCCTTTAGGTTTAATACGTTATTGAAATGGGGATACGATGACGTACGGTTTGCATTCGTTTTGGTTGGATATAGGGCTGCCATAAGCGACCATGCAAAACAATATATATCGTCATTCTTAATGTTTACACAAGTCTTTTTATTTTGAATTTTACGAGGTAAATCAACAAAGCAAGATCCTCTTAAAGGATTATACTTGTTAATGTTTACTTCCAAATATAAAATGTCTAAAAGGGACCATCCACTTCCCTTTTCTTGAAATTGATCAATTTTTTTAAAAAGGGCTGAACATATTTTATCAAATACTTCATTAAAGTCATAAGTTTGATGGAGGGCAATATTCTCAGTAGCAAAAGATTTCACTTCTACGCGATCAACTGAAGGTAAAATAAATTGTGAAAAAAATTCAAAATTTACTTTAACATTTATATGTTTTGATAGAATTGAGTTAATAAGACGTTCTAACTTAGGCGCAACGTTGCGAAAGTACGCATCGGGAGAGATAGCCGTAGTCGGCCCTTGCTCAGTAGTCGCTTTATCTGCCTCTACACGATATGAAGCTATACGGTTTCTAAACGCTGAAGAAATCTGATAGATGCCGTTTTCAATTAAAACTGATGTATTATTTTTATGAGCAATGCTTCGCAAGTGCCCAGAAAATGCTTTATTATGTATATACTTTTTGCAAACTGAGCAGAACAATACATCATTACTTTTATCCATATTTAAAAAAAGAAAAAATCAGAACAGACTAGTTAATAGAGTAGCTATTAATAATTGCGTTTGAGTAAAAATCAATAAGGTTTTAATCAATAAGGTAAATTTATTTAAAGTAAGTAAAAATGATAAGTAACTAAAATAAGAATACAACTAAAGAAGGTTTGAGGGAACGGTGACAAACTAAAAAACTGAATGAAATCAGTTTTTAGTTTCTTTTTTGTCACTGTAGAAGGTGCCCTCACCTTCAAACTTTTTGCGACAATCCCTCATAACCTTCTTAACTAAGCCCCACTGAGGGTCATCAGGGCTTAGCTGTAAGCGCAGGGATGCCGCGGCCTTAGTCCAACGAACCTGTGGATCTACGTTCTTGATGGTTTCTGTGTCGTAGACACGCAGCTCCACCAAAAACGGTCCCTCCAACAGCACGTTGTTCCGCACAATACCGCCAGCAACCCGTCGGCTGAATGACGACCACAGCAAACTGCTTGACTCTGGAGCTTTTGCTGTAGCCTCGTGTTCGCCAAAGAGCTCAACTGCGGCACTAGCACTGCGAAATAAGAAATAAAAATTAAATTATTTAAATTATACAGACTCATTGAATTAAGGTATAACATAAGGTTATATAATTATTCATTACATACTTTCATAGAATAATAGGTGCTAAAAACAGTAAAAAAAAAAACACTTACGTTTGATCGGTTTTGACTTTGGCCTTAACTCGCTTCTTCTTTGGCTCCACCTTAGCCTTGCCCGCTTTCGATTGTGATTTACTGGAAAATAGTAAATATATGATAAAAAAAAAATACCTATAATAAAAAAAAGTTAAAAAATAATTAAATAACTTACCGAGGTGCTTCGTCCTCTGACTCCGACTCGAGGAACAATTCGTCCTCCTCAAAGTGGACCTTCCTCTTACGATTTTCAAATTCGAAGTCAGACCTGTAAATAATTAATAATAATTTAATTAAAAATTCAAATAAATAAACAAATATAATATAGTAACAACAAATAATAATAGGTGTAAGAACTTACTTACATATTTTTATTCTGATGAATGTAGGTTAGAGCTCACAGTGCTTTCTCCTCCAGAAGGTGAAAAATAAGTGATGTCAGTTCAATAAAATTATGAATTTAAATACCATTTTCACTTACACTTCTAACAAACACATACAAACATTTTTGATCACATTCAAAAATAATAAAATTGAATACATTTGCAAAAATTTTCCTAATAAACAAAGTTCTCGAATTACATGCACATGTCTTTGATAGTTTACCGCGGTAATTCTGTAGGTACGTGAATAATGCAACCCTAAACATTTTTCAATAGGAAAGTTTTAACACCATTTTAAATACAGGGTATTATTTAGTTTAAACGTTTGCTTACCTTCATGTCGAGGGTTAAGTTTAGCTGGTTGATTAAAGTATTTAATACTGTTACCAGTGTAACTTGTACCATCACTCTTCGAATAATATTTAAGAAATGTCTAGGTTTAAAATCTAAATAAATACCTAAGATTAAAACTAAAAACGAAAACTCATAATCACGAGTAAAATTATCGTGTATTCTTAATGTTTTTTTTATTTATTCTGAGAACAATAACATTTTATTTCTTTAAATGTAGTTATGATAATATAGAAAAAAATAAATAAATAAGATGATATTTTTAAAAAGTAAATAAATAGGTATATTAAAAGAAAATATATTTAAAGTAAAGGTTTATATAAGAAAAATATATTTAAAAAAAAAGTATTTTTATTAAGAAGGTAAAATTTTAAAAAGTTCTGTAAGTATATAATTTTTTTACATTTTTTTTTTTTTTTTTGCAATTTCCTTTATTTATTTATTTCGATACCCTGTCAATCATGCAGTGTACGGAGTAGAGAAAGCAATGGAGAAGGCATTTCATATTATGTATGTAACGAAGGTTGTCCGGAAGAGATAAGGTTGCTGTTCACGACGACTATGTAGACGACGACTGTTTAGGATACATTAATTAATCATGTAAATTAGCATAAGTAGTCTGAAATAAATCATACGAATTTGTTGTTTTTATTAGCAAACATTCCGGTATGAGGTCAACGTTACTACTGACGCCGCGTGGTGGCGCCAGGAGTAATTTATACTCCGCGCACACTTTTTGGCCACGCCCCCAAAGCGTGGATTACTATATAAGGAAATTTTGTCGAAAAATCGAGTTTTTCTAAATAACTGGACCTCACAGCGGAAAAATAATAGTAAATTCATAATTAAAATACGTTTCAACAACTTTGTAAACATATCTTGTAAGAATCTTATTGGAAATTTTTGTAAATAAAATTGTCGCGTGGCAATTGACCTTGACACGTGCGCGCCGCGGAACTGTATAAAAGCCGGCACGCGCGCCCCGCAATTCATTCGCAAGCCAGCACTAGACCTGAAAAGTCAACTGCCACGTGAAGCCTTCACCGAACAAGAAGTTTTTCATTCAAGCTGTACCCGCCCTCCTACCCTGTCCTACCTACTGCATTCATAGTTTCAATGTTCATAGTTTCAATACTCATAGTTTCAATCGTCAATCGTCCATCCGCTGTCCCTGTCCTGTCTTCTTCCTAACCGGTGACATACCGCTAGCGTACAACCTAGTTGCGTACCACCGGTTAGCCCGTCTCTGCGAGTAACGTACATCTTACGACCCACATCCTATCCGCCCGTTTTCCTTTCCCTTATACAGTCCACATACTATCCCGTCCCCCACATTTTGGTCAGCTTCGAACCGGATAAGAAGATGCCCGTCACCCGCAGCACGTCGGGCAAGAAGACTGCCGAAACCACCAGCGGCAATGAAACCAGCAGTTCCGCCGTCACGGAGACCACATCCGCTACCGCTAGTAGTAATACTACGCAAAGCGGGACCGTGGATACCGAGGCGACGAGTGGCACGAGAGCCACGACCACCACCGGCGCCGCATCAGCGGCTACCACCGGCACAGTGCTGCCCCCTACGCAGACGTCGCCGGGCGCCCCCGCGCCCCCCGCCGCAGCCCCCGTAGCGCCCCCGCGCTCACGCCGGTCGTCCAGGAGGTCGAAGACAGCGAAAGAGAATCTTCGGAGGCTCTACGAAGTCAGAATGAAGAAGTTGGCGTTAGAAGAGGAGATGATCCATGCTGGATTGGACCGATCCGACAGCGAATCAGAAGAGGACAACGTCGACGAAGCGCACGAACAGGAAGCTCGAGTCAGTGCATGGCTCAGGCAGACGGAGCCCCATTGCTCCCCAGCTCGCCCCTCTGCGAGGTCTCCCTCTCCTCCTCGCCCCTCTGCGAGGCCTGACTCACTTCACCGCCAATGCGGCCCTCTCGTTCTCCAGTCACACTCCGTTGTGAGGCCTTCGTCCCCCGTCCCCGCGGCGCACACGCACGCGCCGCCCGTATGCCCAGGGTTGGCTTCTCTCCCTCCCACTGCCGTGAGGCCTGAGTCGCCCTCTCGCCCCTCTGCGAGGCCCTCTGTCGAGCCATATGAGGCTCACCCTCCTCCCACTGCTGTGAGGACCGAATCGCACCCGTGCCCCTGTGCGATAGTGCCTTCTCGCTCGCACTCACCGCGACAAGGCCCCGTACCTCGCCCTACAGAGTGGCCCTCCGTGCCCTCTGCGAGGTTTTACAATGTCTATTCTCAGGACTACGAGAGACATAGACACCTCCCTCGCCCTCCTTCGAGGCCCACATCGCCGATCCGCAGAAACTACGCTCCGTCAGTGAACAGCGAAGCTAGTCAACGGGAATCGGACTTCGCGAAACTCGCAGCCGCTATCGCCGACGCCGCGCGCTCCCCGCGCTACAAGCAGGAGCTCCCTCTGTTCGCAGGCGTCCCGAGCGAGTGGCTGTCCTTCAAGGCTACGTACGAAGAAACGAAGCATGGTTTCACGAGGGAAGAAAACGTCGCCCGCCTGCGACGAAGTTTAAAAGGAAGCGCCCGCGACGCAGTATCTGCGCTTCTAATCACACACACCGCGCCGGAAGAGATCATCGCCGCGCTCGAACGGAGGTTCGGGCGACCCGACGCGCTCGTGCTAGCTGAAATGGAGAAGATAAAAAGTTTGGGTAAAGTAACCGATAACCCTAAAGATATTTGTGTGTTTGCAAACAGGATCGCCAACGTCGTAGCCACCGTGCGGGTGCTCGGTCGAGAGCACTACCTACACAGCCCGGAACTACTCATGTCGGTGGTAGACAAGTTGACGCCGATACTGAAGAACAAGTGGTTCGATTATGCGGAGAGTAAATAAAATCACCTGCCCGGCCTTCAGAAGATTGCAGAATTCCTGAATCGTGAGGCCGACAAAAGCGCCCCCTACGCGGCGCTTGAAGAAACTAAACCACGGCGGGCGAAAATCCTTACTACTACTACGGCGGCGACGGCGGCGACGGCGGCGTCGGCGGAACCACAAGCCTGCCCGATGTGCAAAGCGAACCACAAGCTCCCCGATTGCAAGCAATTCACACAATTGGATTCAAACGACAGGTGGGAAATAGCAAAGAAAAGTAGATTGTGTTTCAGATGTCTGAAAAGTACCCACCGAAGAGTGTCGTGCAGAGCCCCTCCCTGCGGGCAAGACGGATGTCGCGTTCGACATCACAAGCTGCTACACGTGCGAAGGGAAAAGCAAGAGGAAAATGTGAACACGGCGGCGGAGACAGTCATCGTCGCCGCGCAGGCAGCGCCCCCCACGGCGGGCGCCCGTACTTACCGCCGCGCATTCCTGAAAATCGCGCCGGTAGTGATCACGGGCCCGACAGGCAGTCGCGATGCGTTCGCACTGCTCGACGAAGGGAGCACCATCACAATCATGGACACGGAGTTAGCAGACTCTGTGGGACTCGACGGACCGCGTCAGCCGTTGACAATACAGGGCGTCAACAGCGGCGAATCACTTCATATGAACAGCCGACGAGTCACCGCGCGCATCCGAGGGCGGCACGAAGAAAAAGACTACGAACTGGACGCACGAACCGTGAGTAATGTCAAGCTATTTAATCAAGCAGTGCGCCACAGTGACATTGAAAACTGCCCACACCTCAGTGACATCAGTGAACAGCTGATTTATGACATGGCGATACCTAAGATATTGATCGGGCAAGATAATTGGGATCTGATTATATCGCAAGAAATCGGAGACGGCCCCCGCAACCTACCAGTCGCCTCGAAAACCAGTCTAGGCTGGGTGTTACACGGCTGTCGCACTACGATCGCCCATCCGATCGCCTTCGTTTCACACATCAACATGGCGAGCGATCCTATTGAAGAACTGTGTAGAAAGCATTACGAATTAGAGTCGATAGGTATCGAGCCTCGGCGACAGAGCAGCGACCCCGAAGTACAGGCTTTAAAGATATTAGATGAGAAGAGCCGCCGCCTACAAGACGGACGATTCGAGACGGCGCTGTTGTGGAAAAACGAAGACGCCGCCATCCCGAACAACTACGACGCGACGCTACGACGGCTCGTCAACCTCGAGCGCAAGTTAGACAGAGATGCGGAGCTTAAGGCAAAATATACAGAACGTATAAGCAATCTTTTGAGTTCAGGTTACGCCGAGCCCGCCCCGTCGCCGCCGCCCGAAGGCAGAGTATGGTACCTGCCGCACTTCGCCGTGATAAATCCCGAGAAAGAAAAGATACGAGTGGTACACGACGCCGCCGCCAAGTCTCACGGACGAATCTTGAACGACATGCTACTCGCCGGCCCGGACTTACTGCAATCGCTACCGGCGGTAATTATGAAGTTCAGACAGTACCCGATCGCTGTGTCTGCCGACATTAAAGAGATGTTTATGCAAGTGAAGATTAGAGATGAGGACCGCGACGCGCTGCGCTTCCTGTGGCGCGGAGAGCGCCGCGACGGACGACCGGAGGAGTATCGCATGACTTCAGTAATCTTCGGCGCCACGTCTTCCCCCTGCACAGCTTTATACATAAAGAACAGGAACGCGCGCGAGCACGCACACGAACACCCGGCCGCCGCGCAAGCGATCATCGAAAATCACTACATGGATGATTATTTACACAGTTTCACTGATGAACGCGAAGCTAATGATGTAATTATGAACGTTGACAGAATTCATCGCCACGCCGGTTTCGAGCTGCGCGGTTGGACTACCAACCGCCCGGATTTGGTGCAGTTCAAGACGGCGGGAGAGGCGAACTCCACCGTGGCTATCGGCGGGAGCGAGGCTGAGAAGACGCTGGGACTCCTCTGGCACGTACGAGACGACACACTCGCGTTCCGAATGAATAAGCGACGAGTACCGCCCGAGGTGCTCTCCGGCCTCCGCCCGCCTACTAAGAGAGAAGCACTTAGCCTCATAATGTCTATATTTGACCCCTTAGGATTGATCTCACCGATCACCACGCCAGCGAAACGAATCATGCAAGAGTCATGGAAGTATAAAACAGAATGGGATGACACCCAACCTGCTACTGTTGGGCCCGAACTGCCACATACCTACACCTGGTACGTTCACTGAATCAGACGACCACGCCAGCGCGCACTGGAGACGCGCGCAATACCTCGCTGACATCTTTTGGCGACGATGGGTACGCGAGTACCTACCCCTACTACAACACCGGCGGGAGCCCCGAGCCATCGGCACCCACCCACGCATTGGCGACCTCGTGCTCATCTGCGACCCTCTGCTGCCCCGGAACACATGGCCCCGAGGACGAGTCACAGCAGTCTACCCCGGCAAGGACGGCGAGGTTCGAGTCGTCGACGTGACCACATCCCACGGGAAGGTGCTGCGCCGCCCTACAAAGAAGATCGTCGTGCTGCCAATAGGAGTCGCCGAGTAGCGACGGCGGGAGAAATGTTCACGACGACTATGTAGACGACGACTGTTTAGGATGCATTAATTAATCATGTAAATTAGCATAAGTAGTCTGAAATAAATCATACGAATTTGTTGTTTTTATTAGCAAACATTCCGGTATGAGGTCAACGTTACTACTGACGCCGCGTGGTGGCGCCAGGAGTAATTTATACTCCGCGCACACTTTTTGGCCACGCCCCCAAAGCGTGGATTACTATATAAGGAAATTTTGTCGAAAAATCGAGTTTTTCTAAATAACTGGACCTCACAGCGGAAAAATAATAGTAAATTCATAATTAAAATACGTTTCAACAACTTTGTAAATATATCTTGTAAGAATCTTATTGGAAATTTTTGTAAATAAAATTGTCGCGTGGCAATTGACCTTGACACGTGCGCGCCGCGGAACTGTATAAAAGCCGGCACGCGCGCCCCGCAATTCATTCGCAAGCCAGCACTAGACCTGAAAAGTCAACTGCCACGTGAAGCCTTCACCGAACAAGAAGTTTTTCATTCAAGCTGTACCCGCCCTCCTACCCTGTCCTACCTACTGCATTCATAGTTTCAATGTTCATAGTTTCAATACTCATAGTTTCAATCGTCAATCGTCCATCCGCTGTCCCTGTCCTGTCTTCTTCCTAACCGGTGACATACCGCTAGCGTACAACCTAGTTGCGTACCACCGGTTAGCCCGTCTCTGCGAGTAACGCACATCTTACGACCCACATCCTATCCGCCCGTTTTCCTTTCCCTTGTACAGTCCACATACTATCCCGTCCCCCACAGTTGCTTTTGCATATATTATAGTATTAAATTGTTTGAAGTATAAATAATGTATCTTTGTGAGAAACAAAGATATTTTTATCAATCTTAAAATAATATTTTACTACTTCTTGCTGATCTCAACTTACACTATTAATGTTAAGGATATAATTGAATGTCATATTTTACAGCTGTCATACAATAACAATACCACAAATCTCTCCACTAAAGCAAATAACCTTATTTCTGATACCTACTGCATGGTATGTCTAATGTAACATGTTTGAGCAAAACTATTATTTTGAAATAACATTATGTTACATAACGTTACGATATTATAAGACTTCATACCACCTCCGTTTTTTCTTTACTCTACGATCGAGTGTTTATAGCTGACCGAACTAATATCACATTTCAAGAATGCACTCGGCACGTTGTTGTCAATCAACATGTTCCCACATGTTAACACCGGAAATTTCCAACAATGCGTTTTTAAGGATCATGTACACTTGTAAACTACACTATGAGTACTTTTGTATTTATTTTACTGATGTAAAATAAATAAACCTACCTATTACCTCAACTAATATTTCTACTTTATAGATTTGAAAAGCTATAAATAAATCTATACATACATACATTCGTTGTTATTATATATACCTTATGTTTATTATATATTAGGTAATTATGACAAAATTATAATCTCCACATGGGTTTATTGATTGGATTGGTTTGTAGGTAGGTAGGGAATTTATTTTAAAAAAATATATCTATATTAATAATCCCCTAATGAACACACTCCTTTACTGAATTAGTTGATATAGCAAATTTTACCACTGCAGCTAGCTCAGATAATACATATTTCATAGATACCGCGAGAATCATAATTTGTATTGCCGAGTTAACGTGCTTAGTTTTAAGGCATACCTTCTTAGATAACTGTGATAGTTATAACTTTATAATAATTTATTTATTTTTTGTTTACTCAAGACTGTGAATCCAACAACAGTGATGTGATATAACGTCAGAATTCGACGCAAAGCAGATGAACTTGTATCATCTATGGTATATCTAATCTGTGGTCATTGTTTTCTTTATTTCTGTTTTTTAGTTCACAATTTATTATAGACGCAACACTACGGCGAACGGACGTGAGTCAAGTACAAGGCTAATTTAATTCGCTGTAACATTCGTTGTGGAAAACCCAAACTCGAATATTGAATATGGTAACTGATGAGTCGAATCCCGACCTCGAGTATATTTGTGCACCAATTTATTTGGACACGATAAATACTTGTTGTGACGTTACGAACCGAACCGCGGTCTTATTTAATTTCGAGAGCGGGCTACCTATACGAGTGCGAACGGTGATGCGATGTCGGTTTTGTATAGACAAGCGTACGTTTATAAAATTGTACATATTTTTGAATGTCGTAAGTCAAGCACAAGCTAATTTAATTCGCTGTAACATTCGTTGTGGAAAACCCAAACTCGAATATTGAATATGGTAACTGATGAGTCGAATCCCGACCTCGAGTATATTTGTGCACCAATTTATTTGGACACGATAAATACTTGTTGTGACGTTACGAACCGAACCGCGGTCTTATTTAATTTCGAGAGCGGGCTACCTATACGAGTGCGAACGGTGATGCGATGTCGGTTTTGTATAGACAAGCGTACGTTTATAAAATTGTACATATTTTTGAATGTCGTTAGTCAAGCACAAGCTAATTTAATTCGCTGTAACATTCGTTGTGGAAAACCTAAACTCGAATATTGAATATGGTAACTGATGAGTCGAATCCCGACCTCAAGTATATTTGTGTACCAATTATTTGGACACGATAAATACTTTTTGTGACGTTACGAACCGAACCGCGGTCTTATTTAATTTCGAGAGTGGGCTACCTATACGAGTGCGAATGGTGATGCGATGTCGGTTTTGTATAGACAAGCGTACGTTTATAAAATTGTACATATTTTTGAATGTCGTAAGTCAAGCACAAGCTAATTTAATTCGCTGTAACATTCGTTGTGGAAAACCCAAACTCGAATATTGAATATGGTAACTGATGAGTCGAATCCCGACCTCAGGTATATTTGTGCACCAATTTATTTGGACACGATAAATACTTGTTATGACGTTACGAACCGAACCGCGGTCTTATTTAATTTCGAGAGTGGGCTACCTATACGAGTGCGAACGGTGATGCGATGTCGGTTTTGTATAGACAAGCGTACGTTTATAAAATTGTACATATTTTTGAATGTCGTAAGTCAAGCACAAGCTAATTTAATTCGCTGTAACATTCGTTGTGGAAAACCTAAACTCGAATATTGAATATGGTAACTGATAAGTCGAATCCCGACCTCAAGTATATTTGTGTACCAATTATTTGGACACGATAAATACTTGTTGTGACGTTACGAACCGAACCGCGGTCTTATTTAATTTCGAGAGCGGGCTACCTATACGAGTGCGAACGGTGATGCGATGTCGGTTTTGTATAGACAAGTGTGCGTTTATAAAAATGTGGAGTATTCCTACTGGGGAAACCACGTTAAAAAAAAAGCGCCGTGTACACTACCTCAGAGGTGGTGCGGAAATGTGTGCATTCACTTAGTCGAAATACGACAATCGTGCATCTTTATAATATAAGCTTGAATTGGTACCGTATTATTTGTTTTTCAAAATGTTATTGGGAAGGATGGATCACACAATGATGTGACCAACGAGAGCGGAGCGGGGCGGAGCTCGTTGGTCATATCGTTGTGTGATCCAGACTTCCCAATAACATTACTACTAACATCCAAGATAACCTGACTGTTATTAAATGGCCTTCTAAGAGCCCGGATTTGAATCCTATAGAAAACTTGTGGGGCCTTATGGTGTTAAACTGGGACTCATCGCAAGTTAGGTCTAAAGCCAATTTAGAGGCCCTTGTTACATCAACTTGAGAATCATTGCGTGGTAGTGATATGTGCTTCAATATGGTTTCTAGCATGAGAAATCGATTACAGCTAGTATTAGATAATAACGGAGCGCCAACTCGCTATTAACCTATATTAAGTATATAATTTAATTATGATATCCAGTCTAAATTGCTATGAAATATATTTTATTGTTATATTGAATGTCTGAATCTGTAAAAAAAACAGATAGGTAACTCTTTAAAATCACTACCAGGCCGTGATTCCCAGAGGTAGTAAACTTATCGCGTGAGAGATGTTATTGTTATTGAATTTAGAAGTTACTTATTCAAAATAACTTCTTTATAAATAACATGTTTATTCATATCACCGATACATGCTATATACCTCCTTAAAATGTTGATTATTTATTTTTACACATTATATTGACTTTATACAGCCTTGTCAAATTCATATCTGATAAATTTATTTTAATGTTTCGCTTTGATTCTTACAATAAATCATTGAAAGCAATCTACCTACCTATAGACGCCTTTTATTTAATGCTTGCTCCTTTTAACTTGAGTATCATCATAACATACCTAACTCATAAGTCCAATGCAAAGTAGTAACAACACTCAGTAAAAGTAGACAATAATTATAAATAAAAATACACAATAAATATTATAAACACTCAACCGCGAGACAGGATTCGAACTTGTGTCTTCTTTATTACATTCATTTGCTGCTATTCCGCTACACTACCATTGCGCTAGTGAGCGGCTTACTTGTCTGGGCGAAATTATCTATATGAATCTGTCTTGAAGCAATAAACAACAAAGAATACGTTTTGCCACAGATCAGAAAATTTTTGCAAACGAGGAGGCGTAAACGATTAGCGCACACACACTACCGCTTGACGAATAGAAATGCTCAGCTAAGTTTAGACTTATAGATAGTTCAATATTTGCTTATGTTGGGTGATACCCTGACAACTTTGTCGAGTGTACCTACTGCAGCAAAAAAATACTAATTTATCTTACTTTTGTTTCAGATTTGATACCTATGATGCTTTATGAACAGCTGTTTTCGTAGAGAAGTCCCCCTGCCCCCGTCCCCGCAGCGCACACGTCGCGCTTTACGTAAGTACTTAGGTCGCTGTCTTATCTAATGGTACCTACTGAAGCAAAAAAATACCTACTAATTTATCTTACTTTTGTTTCAGATTTGATACCTATGATGCGATTTACGAACGATTTTCGTAATACGCGGGTCCCACAGTCTCCGAGTCGCGCTTTACGTAAGTACTTAGGTCGCTTTTTTATTAAATGGTACCTACTGAAGCGTAAAAACACTAATTTATCTTACTTTTGTTTCAGATTTGATACCTACGATGCTTTATGAACAGCTGTTTTCGTAGAGACGTCCCCCTGCCCCCGTCCCCGCAGCGCACGCGTCGCGCTTTACGTAAGTACTTGTGTCGCTGTCTTATCTAATGGTACCTACTGAAGCAAAAAAATACTAATTTATCTTACTTTTGTTTCAGATTTGATACCTACGATGCGTTTTACGAACGATTTTCGTAATACGCGGGTCCCACAGTCTCCGAGTCGCGCCCTATGAACTGTTTTCAACGAAGACTTTTTGAACCATTTCTTTAAAAGTAGGTACCTATGTTAGTTTTAATTCAATTTCAAACCTTACCTACCTACTCAGGCATTGCTTTTTTAATAAAATTAACGTGTAAATGGAACCACACATTTTGGATAGGTACTTACCTAACTTTTGTAACTACTTAAGTAGGTACCTTTTTTTTTTTCGTAACAAAAATTATTTTGTAAATTACTAATTTACTTACTTAGGTACACCTATCTACTTATGCATAATGTCACTCATTTAATTTACTTTTGTTTCAGCTTCGATACCTACAACGCGTTACGAACGTTTTCGAGAGACGTCCGTCCTTGGCCGCGCGCCCGAGCCAAGGCCAAACGCTGCCGCCTCGGTCGGTATCCTTTGATAAAGCCGCCGCTGCCGACCGGCGCGCTTTGAGCGTATGCGCGGCATGGCTTTGTGCAAGGAGAGAGAAGGAAGATGGGCGGGGTTGTCGTATGATGAAGAGAGAAGAAAGACGGGCGGGGCTAGTGATAGTGTACAGTGCCATATGATTAGACGAATGACCTCAATAGTGTTGGGACACGTTTGTTTACATTCTAAAATTAAAATTAATCAAAAATTAAAAAAAAAAAAAGTGTTTATTTTGATATGAAATACGGCTAGAAGACTTCTACATAATGTACAGAGTATGCCCTTTTCCGCTTTATAAACCCTTTCCGTTACACCCTGTATAGAATTTTTTTTTTCATATATTATACTTAGATTTTGATGTTTTTATTTTATTTTACGGGTCTTCCTTTAGATATACAGTGTATTGTCAAAATAAATACTAAAAAAATCTGCTGCCTATGTTGCAACAAAACACGTTTTCGCTAATAATGAACGTTTTTTATATAAAATTTATATTTTTTATTAAACGGCCTGTTTAGTCATAACTAAACCTTCGACTATTCAAAATTTCAAATTCCTCCATCATCTAATTCAAAAGTTATAAAGAAAAAACATTATTTTGTTTTAAACGGCGCTCACCAAAAACATATATTTTCAAGATACAGTGTATTGTCATCACACGGCAGATTGCTGTATGATGGGCATGTCACTCATGTTGATGAAAAAGTGGTGGCTTTGGCAGTAGAAAACGACATCACTATTCTAAAGCTTCCCACGCACACATCGCATCTTTTGCAGCCACTAGATTTAGCCGTTTTTAAAAGTTTCAAAATGAGCTAGGACAAAAAGTTGGTAAAACGGAAACGAGAAAATGTTGGCGTGAAAATACGCAAACAGTGTTATGCTGAAATGTTTGCGGAGGCGTGGCAAGACACAAATCCGCAAGTGATACGCAACGGTTTTAAGAAAGGAGGAGTTTTCCATATTAATGCTCCCGTTATACCCCAAAATAAATATGACCCAATGGCATATGCGCGATGGCAAAAACACATAACTCAGGCGACAACTTTCAAACAACCTAAAACTTTGAAACAGCTATGCTTAGCTAAAATTAATGACCTCACAATGCCTCGCGACAGCTCTGCTTCTGCTTTGACTGCAACTAAAGAAAATCTGCCGACACCTGGTTTAGCGTCATTCTAAGAATTACTTCTAAAAAGAGTATCTCAACACCCCCAAAACAAAATTGCAGTGAAAATGAAACGTGTAGCAAAAGGCGCATAAGTTATTACAAAGTCTTTTGCAGAAAAACAAAAACAGAAGGAATTAGACAAGACAGAGGAAAATAAAGTACAGAAAATAGTAAGGAAAACCCAAAATACAGTACGTGAGTCAAAAAAAGATAATACTGACGATCTTGCATAACCGGACCATCTTGTACTAGAAAACAAAAGTCGAAACTTGAAGAAATTAAAGCACTTAAAATAAAAGAAGATACATACATTTCTACAAAAGGAAAGGAAAAAGGATACGGACTTTAAAAGAAACGACTACTGAAAATAACGATAAACGGCCTGCTAGCGAGTTGTCTAATATGATAGATCTGACGGCTTCAAACGAGGTTGATAAAACAAATAGAGACTCATATTATTTCAGCAAAAGGAAAAGGGAAGAAAACTCATATCGATAAAGAAAATATTAGTTCTCTAAAGATTGAAAAATCTTTATCAAACATGAAACAAGAGAAAAACGCTTTGAATAAGAGAGCAACAAAGAATCCAGCAAAAAAGCTTAAAAGATCTGTCAGCATTGCCTCAACATATGAAAGTACAGAAATGAGTGAACACAGTGATTCAGATTTGGATGGTATAAGCAAAATATTTCCTGAATTTTATATTAATTGGAACGAGGCTGACTACAACCTGACTGACTATGATATAAACTCTGAGAGAAAGAAGACTGATTCTGATTTGAATTCTTTGAGCAAAATATTACCAGAATTTAAAATGGAGTGGAATAAGACTGACTATAGCCTGACTGATTATAATATAAACTTTGAGAGTAAGGAGACTGAACTAAAAGAAAAGAAAATCGAAGAAACTGTCGAAGGAGAGATTGGAAATGATAATTATAGTGAAGAGACAAATATTAATAAAAACAATAACAAAGTTACCATTCTCTCATCAATAAAATTGACGCCTGAAAAAGAAGCTTTCTTTAAAACTACTCAATGTCTGCAACTAAAACCTGTTGACAAAAACTTAGATCTAAATCTAAATCTAAAGAAGTTGCAAAATGTAGCTACTGATAATTTGAAAACTTACAGCGTAGGGGATACAGTTTTAGTACGTTATTTTAAGAAATCTTGGAAATATTATGTTGGTGTGATTGAAAATGTTAAAATGAACCCAATACTATACATTATCATTTTCTATAAAACTGTTGGTAAAGAAACTGATGTAAAATTTGTTATACCTAAGTGCAAAGACCAAGATAATGTACCTGATTCTAATATTGTTAAAGAAATTGAGCTCCTGCAGATTAAGGAAGATCCAGCTGAGTTTATGCTCTTGCATGATGAGGATTCAATTTACTTTTCATAATAAGATAATGTTATTATTTTATAATTAATTTACTTAGTTTACATAGTTCATTTACTTGCCTATATTGAAGACTGTTCTAGGTATAAGTACCTATATAATGAAAACAGATTTTTGATAAAACTTTTTACCGTCTAATTTTGTTATAATTATTTTTTTGTTTTTAGTGAAGAAGAAAAAATTAAATAAATTGTGAATGTTTGATAACCAAATATTTAAATATCTAACAAAGTTGATTCTATGTACGTTGATAGACACTTACTGATTTAGTAGTAAGTATTTAATTTTGTTAAGTTTCTTCCTAACTAGTCATCTTTTATTGTTAAGTAGAAACTACAAAAAGATAGATAGGTACCTATGTAAAAGTACAATTACCTATATTAAATGTTGATTATTCTAATTCTCAATTTTGATAGTAAGTTATAAGCCATTGAACTAATTCTGGTAAGACATACCTAGTGAAAAGATACCCACTGTGATTAATTAACAAAAAACTGCAACGTCCTTAAGTACATGAGAAATAAAAGGTTTAATATTGTCAATCTAAACAATTATTTTATTTTATTCGTTCATTCTTAGTAACTATGGTAACCATTAACACCAAAATATAAGTAAGTAGGTAGGTTCTTTTTGTCAGAACTTTCCCGCTTAGTGGTAAATTTACGTGAAAAAGTTTGGGAACCACAAATGTTCTCGACATTTTAACACGAGGGGTAAGACCGGATGTGTTTTACTAAAAAAATATTATTTTGATCAGAAATGAATTTATCCATACTTAATATTATAAATGCGAAAGTAACTCTGTCTGTCTGTCTGTCTGTCTGTCTGTCTGTCTGTCTGTCTGTTACTCTTTCACGCCTAAACGGCTGAACGGATTTTTATGAAATTTGGTATGGTGATAGATGATAACCTAGAAATGGTCATAGGCTATAAATAATCACGCCATCGTTCTTAGGGGGTAGGCAGTAGGTAGATAACTAAATTGAGTTAGTGACTTTTAGTCGTTTTTGTTGGGACTTTTGCTCTTTCACGTCTAAACGGCTGAACGGATTTTGATGAAATTTAGTAAGGTAATAGATGGTTATCTAAAAACGGATATAAGATCAAAATGATCACGTTATCGTACTTAGGGGGTAGGAAGTAGGCAGAAAACTGAATTGAGTTAGTAATTTTTTTATGGTTTTTGCTGGGAGTTTTGCTCTATCATGCCTAAACGGCTGAACGGATTTTGATGAAATTTAGTAAGGTAATAGATGGTTACCTAAAAACGGATATAAGATCAAAATGATCACGTCATCGTACTTAGAGGGTAGGAAGTAGGCAGAAAACATAATTGAGTTAGTGATTTTTAATCGTTTGTTTTAAAAGTTTACCTCATTCACGCCTTAACGACTGAAAAGATTTTTATAAGACTTGGTTAATTTAAAGATAGAATCCTAGGCACGGACACAGGCTACTTTTTACGGCGGGAAAATACCTCATTCCCGCGGAAATCTAGCGTGATCGTGTTAAGAAGCGCATGACGCCATAGCTACTGAAATGATTTTGATGTTTTATTTTTAAACTTAGTGTTACTAAGACTTCAAGTTAGTATTTAATCACTTTTCTAACTTAGAGGGTAGGTAGGCGCCATAATTTATGGAATTTATGATAACATTTTGATGCAACTGTCTTTATTTAACAGTTTTACTTGGATCGAAACTTAGCGACATTCCATCACACTACTTAACTTATAGGGTAGGAAGGTACCAAAATTCAGACTACTTTTTACTTCGGGAAAATATCTCATTCCCACAGGAACGTATACATAGCTACCTATCTACAACATTAAAACTCTGTCTAGAATCACATTACGCCAAAACTATTGATCTGATTTGTATACATCGGGGGTTGGCAGGAAGGTATAGTTAGTAGTATTTTAAACCGATTTACATTATTTACTTTTTATATTTACTAAGGAAACATTCGGAGCTATCCATTATGTGCTTAGGTTGCTTTTGAACAAATTTTGATGTGAAGTTGAGGACCGGAACACGATAGAGGGACATTGTTGCAGGGGGACTTACAGCCAGGAGAAAACAAAAAAACTTATGCGGACGAAGTCGCGGGTAAAAGCTAGTAGTAATATAAGGGTCAAACTTGGATATGTTGTAGAAGAGGAAAAATCTAATGTATTCTAAGTTTTAACCTTGTTATTAAAGCATCAGAGATGGTTTTAAAATTGAAGTCAGTAGTATATTATTGGGCATTCTAGAGATATAGAGACCGTATTAAAGCCATTAATTAGTCCTTTAAATGAAATAGTATCTCATAAAAAGAGGAAAACTGAAATTTCAAGTGAAAATCCACAGAAATTTAAAAAAGAAAAAACACAAAATGCGAGGAATAGGAAAACTGAAATGGAAGATATTGATTATTCTCAAAATACAAGTGAGGTCTTTGACTCGGACAAAGAAACTGAGCATTTACCTTTCAATGAAAAAGAATTTTCAGATTCAGATATTGATAACGATTTAGATGAGAGTGGTGACTCATTCAAAACTCTTGACTTTAATAACAGTCCAAAACAAAATGTGTCATCTTGGTCTCTCAGTTCAGAAGCATTCGAAGATGTTCCTTTTGGCATTAGAATTGTAAAAGGAAAACCAATGTTAGGGTCAGCGTCAGTGGACTTAGACGGTAATGTCATAAACGTAGCTGGTAGCACATATGAATTGACACCTGGATTGAAAGAGTTGTTATTTAAAAAAACACCAAATTTAAATATAATAAGTGAATTGGACAAGCAAAATTATAAATTATTGTTATTAGTTACAAATACTCATCGACGAGATTTTGATGTCAAAAAACCAATAAAAAGTAATAAGGGAGTTAAATACAATTGTATGAATTGTATGAACAATCTGAAAACCCTGAGAAACCTGTTTCAAAAGGAAAAGGACTATCGGTTTTGAAGAAATGGAATAATAATGTTGACTATGTATATTGGGATGATCCTAATGAATTAGTTGAACGACTGAAGTTATTATACGCATCTAGAGAAGCTGGCAACACCGGATTGGATAATGAAATAATATCGATTGTTGAAGAATTACGTGAAGGTGGTTTCATTAAATAGCCAATGAACTGTAAATTTTTTTTTCATTTTCAAATAAAATAAATAATAATTACTATTACTAAGTTTTTCATTCAAGTATCACATTGACACAGCATAAGACGTAAAATGAACATTGATAAATTTGGTCATCACATTCATAAACGAATGCGATTTTCTGATGTGTTTGATATCTCAGAGAAAACAATTTTGAAGAATTCTGACGGGGATTTTGATTTACAAAAAAACAGACTTCGAGGTGTAATCGAACCTGTAACAGCTGACGATGCAGCCAATAAAGGATATGTGGATCAAATATTACATAACTTACCTAATAAAAAGGAAGTTGAATTACTGCTCGCAAAATTGAGACGGGTAATGACAATAATGGTAGAAAGTAAAATTGAGGATTTATTAACAAAGACTACAGCTTACGTGGATCAGAGTATTAAGAAAGCTTATGCTGACAAGACGAGTGAAATAAAGCGAAATGACAAAGCAGCAAGTGGTTAACGAATTACATAGATCCGCGCGTAAAAACTTTACTCGACGTCGTGTCATACTGAAAGGCATCGATGACTTATGGCAAGCTGATCTTATAGATTTAAAACAATTAAAAACCTTAAATAAGGGCTACACTTTTATCTTAGTTGTTATTGACTGCTTTTCGAAATATGCTTGGGCAGCTCCTCTAAAAACGAAAACTAAACTCGAAGTAACAACTGCATTTGAAGATATCTTGCAAAAAAGTTGTCGTAAACCTAAAAACTTACAAACTGACTTAGGTACTGAATTTTACAACGAAAATTTTTCGTCTTTAATGAAATCTTTGAGGATCAATCATTACTCTTCATTTTCTACCAAAAAAGCTTCAATTGTGGAAAGACTAATAAAAACATAAAAAAATAGACTTTATAAAATTTTTAGTTTAAATGGTTATTATAAGTGGATAGAATCAACATTAGAAAATGTTATTTATGATTATAATCATACTAAACACAGCACTATAAAGTTGAAACCGGTAGACGTTAATAGAAAAAATGAAGGTATTGTAAGAAACCGTTTTGTATTATTAAATAAACCGAAAACAAAGAAAAATATATTTAAAATAGGTAACTATGTAAGAGTTAGTAAATATAAGAATTGTTTTGAAAAGGGTTACACCCCTAACTGGTCCACTGAAATTTTCAAAGTTACAAGTGTGAACAATACTAATCCAGTAACTTACCACATCGAAGATCAAAGAAAAAAAATAATATCAGGAGCATTTTATGAACAAGAGCTTCAAGAGACTTGTTTTCCTGATATTTACCTTGTAGAAAAAGTTTTGAAGAAAAGAGGCAATAAAATGTATGTTAAGTGGCTTGGATTAGATAATAGTGAAAACAGTTGGATAGAGAGAAAAAATCTAATACGTTGATATCAGAATTTTAAATATAATAACGTATTATAAATTGTACACTACTTCAAAAAATATCATAATACTTTAAGCAATGCAAGGTGGCGGACTTGTCAATAGTATTATAAATAACTTACCGTTTGAATTACATTTACCGGGTTATAACTATTGTGGACCGGGAACCCGATTGCAAAAACGTTTATTACGTGGTGACAAAGGTATTAACCAGTTGGACGAAGCTTGCAAACAACACGATATAGCGTACGCTAATAACTTAGATATATCGAGTCGACATAAAGCTGACTTACAATTACTCAATATGGCAAAACAACGAGTTAAGTCTAAGGATGCTGGTAAAGGAGAAAAAATGGCTTCTTGGTTAGTTAGCAAAATTATGAAAACCGAATTAAAAACAGGTGCTGGGTTAAAATCCTTTAAGTCCTTTATTTCAAAAATTCGTTTGAATATAAAAAAAAGTAAACTCAAGGGCTCAAAAAATATAGCTAAGTTAGCATATTTCGCAGCAAAGAAACTTTACCCTAAATGTGCCTCGAATCATTCCTTTGCCTAAGACAAGTGGGGTTTTACCACTGATACTCATATTTGCTGGTTTGTCAGCGCTGGGTTCGCTGGCAGGCGGAGCGGCTGGAATAGCTAAGACAGTCAATGACTATAAAGCAGCCCAACAAAATATACGCGAAGCAGAGCGGCATAATAGAGCAATGGAATCTGTAAAGCTTGGCAAAGGTTTATACATTAAACCGTATAAAAAGGGAAATGGACTATTTGTCGATTGTTCAAAAAACTAAATTCTAAGCTACCTAATCGTGCTCTCACTGATGTGGATATAAAAACTGCAGCCCGTGGTTTACCATATTTTCGGGGTGTATTTATGCGGGACGCATTACCGAAAAAGATCAAACGCTGTGAATGTGGTGTAGTCAACTTAGATAATTCATGCAACGAAGGAACACATTGGGTAGCTTATGTCAAAATTAATAATTACTGTGAAAATTTCGATAGTTACGGCGATTTAAAACCTCCTTTAGAACTTATATCATATTTCAATAATTGTCAAATTTATTATAATTATACCACACACGTTGTGTCGTACCAGGTGCTCAAAAGGACGGCAGAAAATAGAACAGAGTGGCGTAGACTCCACCGACAAGAGCGAAGCTCTTAAGTTTAATGATGATGATGACCACACACCAAAGATTTAACACTGTAAATTGTGGTCACTTATGTTTAAAATTTTTGTATGATTTTTTTTAAATAAACTATAAAACGAATGTTTCTGTTTAATTTGTATCAATTACAAAATTTTTTTCACGCTGTCAATAACCGGAAACTGTTCCACGTTGTCAACTTATTATTCACCGACACTACAACTGGAAGACGAATATGAGTGCGCTTTATTGTATTTATCTACATTTAATTCTATTCCAAACATAGATTCAAAATTCAAAAATCAAAAATAATTTATTGGTAGGTAACATTAAATTTACACTTGAATTCGTCACAAAGTAAAAAATAAAATAAAAAACATAATAAAGAATTTAAAGAACCAAAAAAAAGAAAAACATTAAAGGAGGGAAGCTACGCTGACTTCGGAAGGCAGATTCCCCAGAGAAGAACCCAGCAAGAAACTCTAGAGGTTGCTCTTTTTAAAATATTATTTACAATCATTTCGATGGTCCCTACGTACAATCCCCTAATTGCAAAAGTCAAATTTTAAGAGAGAGCGTCGCGGACCTTCAAACACGTGTAACTCGTTTCCTATTTATCTTATAAAGTTGAAATTTGGCATTTTATATTATCTTGTTATATACTTTAAGAAAAACAAAGAAATAATTCAAATAAATGACGTTAAATGTATTATTTTTCACTTACATACTTATACAGCGGAAATTTGCCAACGAAAATAACGTAACTGGTAGTAAAAGACTTTTACGTGGGAATAGTGACCACTTCAATATCATTATCTGCCACTTAGAAAATTTTACATGGGAGAAACGGATTACAATTATGCCCGCAACTTTAAAAACTAACTTTAAGATATTATTATTATTGATCTTTATGTACCTACCTATCTTAATTCAGTGTCAAATAAATCAAATCTATATCAATATAATATAATAAAATAACTCAAAGTTCATAACAAAAATTTTTATTTTCCAAATTGCAAGTTGCATAAGAAACAATTATAAACAATTGTTTGTGACACGCTAGTTTAGTTACTTGATACCTAGTATAGATTATTTTAAAAACAATTTAAATATTAATTAGGTACTAGTGTAGTAGGCATCACACTTTAATTGCTTTTTTTAATCAGCTACTTGCATCAAAAAGATTACAAATTACCTAATAGGTAACTATACAGTTTCAAAGTTGAGAAAAATGTCAATTATAAAATATAGGTAGGTACCTAGGTACTAACCAACTTATTTTTAATTAGATTAGTACCTACTTGCTTACTAAAGAAACATGATTTAAAACTTTTTCAAAAATTAAGTACCTACTTAAGTAAAAAAAGAAACCTAGAGGTAGGTATTTTTTAGGCTCGAATTGACTTGGAATCTAAAGTGAAGCCTGGTATTTCAGCAATGTCTTTACTTAAAACTTTCAACATCAATAAAAAAAAGATAGCAAAACTTAAACAGGCCTGTAGCCATAACAAAAATAAAAAATACTTATTATCATAATAATTTTTTTTTAGTAAAAATGAGTAAACTTCAGTCATAGAAAACAATCAATAGGAACTTGGCATTATCTTATGTGTACTTAAAATTAACGATACTTATTTATTTTTTATGAGATCAATAAAATTGCAAAGATACTTGAAGTTTAAGAATAAAGAACCTACTCATCATCAGAAATTTCCTCGTTACCTGCTAAAAGAGAGTTGAAAAAGGCATGATATTGTCTAGGTATTATGTTGTGCTCACAATAGTACTTGAGATCAGCTATTTTATCGTTGGAGATCATCAACGGTCTAGTATAAGCCTGTGTTAATTCTTCGGTTGTTTCAGCTTGACGCCTTCGGTTTTGCGATCTGCTTACAATCAAACGCTGGTAATCTTCATCGAATTGGGTTTTGTAATTGATCACATCAGGC
The DNA here is from genome assembly GCA_947563765.1 of Anarsia innoxiella. Classification (NCBI taxonomy): domain Eukaryota; kingdom Metazoa; phylum Arthropoda; class Insecta; order Lepidoptera; family Gelechiidae; genus Anarsia; species Anarsia innoxiella. Next base: position 11,445,572 of record OX387391.1, on the reverse strand, counting down.
TCTGAAAATGACACCTTAAGTTCTCTAATCTTAGACCACATAACCTTCTGATTTTTATCGTTTTTGACCCAGTTTTTACCCGTTAACAATTTCTTAAAATCAAAAATGTCCTCAGATGATACTTCTTTTACAATGTAAGGATCACCAGTCTCTTTAGCCCATCTCACAAGTGCAAACCATTGGTCAGGCGTATAAACTTCCTTGTTCTTCGCGCAACGCTCTATTAAGGCATGAATGCTGTCGTTTTCATTCTGGGTGTGGCCTTTCTCTAAAAATCGGTGAGTTATATTTACGTTAAACTCTTTGGCAGCTAACAAGTACATCAAGAATACTATTCTGTTTCTATTTTGACCGCCACAATTATCAGAATACAAGTTTATGGTGTGTATACCTTTTGAGGCTTCACCTTTGATGAAATCGTAAACACAACTAGCCACTTCATTTGCGCCTCGTTTAGCGGTACCCTCGTGCCACATGTAACACTTACCAACTTTCTGACCCATCTCAAATATAGTGAAATTGTAGACATTAAGTTTTCTTTTATAATACAAGATGCTTGTTTCAGCGTGTGGAGCTGAATGAACTTTTTGGAAGTCAAACGCCGCTGTTGCTATTGTGCCAGGTGACCTTAACGCTGCTAGTTTATCTTCATTTTTTAAACTACGTGCTAGGTCCTTGTTTCGAATATGTTCATCGAATCGTTGTTGCACATTTTGATCAA